>OX422215.1:386627861-387854528 GCA_949130495.1 Sambucus nigra | reverse complement strand
TGTTTGAATCCTATCTTTTACTCTCCCATGTGGCTAGAACTTTTGGTTTAGATTTTCAATCCTTAAAATGTTCTTTACCATGTTTTATATGGAGTAGTTGGATTTTGTATTGTTTAAATGGATTCTATTTCTATATGCCTCTTTTCACACATGCACGAGCTCTTTTGAAATTTTAATGTCACATGTTATATTTGAGCTTTTTGAGGTGTTCTCCTATCAATCTAGTCATCTACATATCTATGACCTAGGAGGACTAGTGCATGTCAAAATCTGTTGCATGTGAGATTTGTGTGAAAAATGAAAACATGATAAATTAATATGTGCACGGGGAAGGGCTCCGAAAGGATGAATTAAATCCTTTGCGATAGTAAGCCACCGTTGATTGGATCTAAAAGAAATATGTGATCCAAAGGCCTAAAAACAGAATATTTGGCATTAAACAGAAAGCAATTGCCAAGGCCTATGTTTGTATGATATATTCATTCAAAAACAAAAGAATATATATGCTCATTGAGGGAGAATTGGATGGTATATCAACGGTTTGAACAATGTCCGTTTATCCTAGTTGTCTTTAATGTCATGACTCTATTTGGTTTGTAGAATCATCATCATGCTAGGCCTATATGCATTGTGTATGTTTGTTCATTAAGTTCAATCTATATTGTCACATGAGGTTATATTTCAATGTGATGAAGTTTACAATCAAATGAGAACTCCATGAACGTTTATTAAGTGTTTGGGTCTAAATTTAATTGTTGCTAGTACACACCCCTACACTTCCGTTTCCATATGACACATTTTTGCCATACGAGTGTGCAAACTTATTGTATTTTGTGTCATGTGTGTGTTTATATCTATCTATATATGCACGTACTTATTGGTATATTTATAGTATATATATATATATATGATATTTGTTTGTCTTTGCCTTGCTTTTATTGCCCATATGCTGTCATGTCTTTTCTTTAAGCTTCCACATGCTGTTTATTAGTTCTTTATCCTTTGCCTATTCCTGAACAAAAAGGGGGAGAATGATGATAGGGGGAGAAATGGTATCTAATCCTATTATTATCGTATCTTCGTTTGGGGGAGATTTATCTTAGGGGGAGACGTCTTTCTAAGTAGGTCATGTGTTTGAAAAAGGGGAGAATTAATTTAGGGGGAATAATTTAATTAATTGCATTTTATATTTTGATATTCCCTATGCATTTGATGAGTTTGCTTAAGTGTGTAGGTATTCTACTAAAGCGGAAACTTTAAAAGGCAAAGTGTTTATTCCTTGGGTTGAGTCAAGATTGGGCGGGTTATGTTTTGAGTCTAGTGAGCTTGACGGCCCTATAGGATTTTTGTTTGGTTTTTGTCCCGGAATAGCCAAAGGGGGAGATTTGTAAGGACACAAATTTCCAATTGAGTCCATATATAGTTTTGGCTCAATTCCGGACAAAAACATTTCTTCATAGGATAGTATTTATTTGTAATATTCTCAAGCCTATGAAGTATGTATTGAAGACGTAGCGGCAAAGAATTTAAAGCTTCATCAAAATGCCAGTTTGTGTGCCTCGTTTCTACGTCATCAACTAAGGTTCCATGCTCCCAAGGTATGAATGTAATTATATTTATATAGGAGCTTGGAACAATATTTATTGGGTGTTAGGTTTAATAAAAACCATGTTTTACTTTCAGAAAAATTTAATTGGAACTTTAATTTAACGTATATAAAGTTTCTGGGCCAAAATAGAATTTTAGAAAAATTTCTGGAAGTCGTTCGAAATCTCGTTCGAACGAGTTTTTTCGTTCTAACGAGGTTTCGTTCGAACGAGACTGCCAACGAATCTAATCTGATAAGTCGTTCGATATGTCGTTCGAACGAGTTTTTCGTTCTAACGAGGTTTCGTTCGAACGAGTTTGCCAACGATCCTAAACTGGTCAGTCGTTTGATATGTCGTTCGAACGAGTTTGTTCGTTCTAACGAGGTATCTAACGAGTTTCTAACGAGCCCAGTCTGGTTGCTCGTTAGAAATCTCGTTCGAACGAGAGTCAAGCTCGTTCGAAGGAGATGCCAGCGCGGGAACAGTTTTGAGCAGTTTTTGGCAGTTTTTACCCACTTTCCCCACTTGGTTTTTAACCAACTTTTTCAGACTTAATAATGTGCGGGAATGACTTTTTCCAAAGTATCTTTTTCATACCATACAAACTCCTAGAGAGTGTTTTGAGAGAAAATTTGTTTAAGGAAAAAGATCATGTTTTGAGTGTTATTCTTTAATGAAAAATCCTACACACTCTAGTATTTACACCCACACCCAATAGTTGTTAATCCAAGTTCTATATACATATCTTTACTTGGAGTTTTAGCACCGGTTTATCTCTACCGAATTCAAGAAGAGAAGTTTTGGTTTGCTTCTACATCCATCAAAGAAGAAGTCTTTTTGTTGAAGATTCTACCCACTTGGAGAAAGGCTCCATGCTTGGGTGACGGTGACCATATAAAGTCCCATCGGTGGATTCCAAGACCGCGGTGGTGTTCCGAGGTTTTTCGCTAGGAAGAGGTTTCTACGAGAAGAAGCGTCGAGGCTTGAGAGGGATCGAGTCAGTCGTTGTAAGTCTATCTGTCTTGTAATTGTAATTCCATATCTTGTGTACTTGTGGCTAGGGCCGTCCAAGGTTGTTTCCCGTCTTGGGTTTTTCCTCGTACATCTCGGCGTAGTGTGATATTGTTTATTTTATCTTGCATCATAATTTAGAACGCATGCTTAGAATAAATTCTAGATAAAATTTGGTTTAATTATCACACTCATTTAATTTGGGACTAAATTAAATATTGGGTAAATTTGGTTTATTCAAGTCTTTTGCTAAAATTGGTTTCGCCTAACTTTGGATAATTGAAAATTATGACTTAGGAAAATTCTAGGACTTGGATTAACTTATTTTAATTTGTTTTGAAGAAATTAAAAATTCGGCCTTGTTTATTTGTTGAACCATCACTTATATACGCTTCCGCATCATCTCGTGTTTTACATAAAAAGGAAATTATTAACTTTGATTTTAATTGAGGAAATTAACTTTTTCAAATTTCTATAATGATATCCCGAGTCTATACCTCGACCCTTATTTAATTTAATATCACCTAAATTAACTTATTACCTCCCTGAGTCTACCATCCGACTCTAATTAAATTAATTACCCACCTATTAATTTAATACCTTCCCGAGTCTACAATCCGACTCTAACTATATAATTAGCACAATTATCAATTTAATACCAATCCGAGTCTGTGGTCCGACTCTATTTAAATTAATTTACACACTAATTAATTTATTTTCCTTCCCAAGCCTACAACCCAACTCTAGCTAATTAATTGCACATTAATTAATTTACCACTTTCCCGAGTCTATAGTCCGACTCTAAATTAATTAGTTTATCTCCAACCTTAATTCACTACCTTGGCGTCGCTTAGCCAATATACCCGGACTCACTCACTTGATCCGTACCTCCCTATTTTGGAATAACATCCCTCAATTTCCTCCATAGAGTTTCCCCACATAAATTGCTCCTAGTCCCAATTACTATTCCCCGTAATTTCTAGGAATATGTATTTCATAATTATATAACACTATTTAATGTATGAAAATTAATATATAATTAATTTCCCCCTTATCTCACACACAGGCCGAACTGCCCAGAATTAACCATCGTCGATCGATCGATGCCCCCCGATCGATCGATCGATCCCTTCGTTCCAACTCTCCTTCCTTGCTGAATTTCACCATTAACGAAAATTAAGGTTTTTAATCCAAAGTCTAAACCTCAAATCACATTATCCCACCGCATAAACATAGTTATTCCACATCCTACACATCAAGGGACCTTAGGATAATCAATTTACCTACTTATCTCATGATTTTCGAAATGGGTCTTTCTCCACAAAAATTCAATTATCTGTTTTACAATCCAATTTCCAGATTTAATTTCTACTCTTTTATGTTCTGGATTTCTCATTCAAATCATATATACATATTCAGATATCAATCACCTATCTAAATCTTACTTTGAACCTCATTCAAGTGTCCCATAAACAAAAACCCCATTTTGTACCCATTTACACCCAAAATGAATTTTAGTATACACATCACTAAAATATGAATTGGATATCACAATTTAGAAGTAAAAACAGTTAACCACTTGCCTGGAATTGTTCGTAGGGTCTGATCCGTCGTCGACATCCCTTAATTTTGCTCCAATAACCTCCAATTTGCCTTTTGATTGTTTTTCCCCCAATCTCCCTCTCAAACCCTAGGTTAGAATAATGTTGGATGCTCCTTTTCCTAATCTCCCCATTAGGTTAAAACCCCTTAATCCCGTTTTTCACCTAATGGGCTTAATTAAAGTGGCCCAACTCACTCCGTGTGGGCTGGCTATGCCCAAAAATACCCCGAGACCCAATTACTACCCCCGGGTACTCTTTTCTGACTATCTCGACCCATCCGGACTCAACCGCGCAGTCAGAATTAACATCCGAATTAATTTATAAAAATCCTTATCTCACACCCCATTTAGTCTATACCGACTCCCGGCTGTGATAAATGCATACCCCGTCATTAATACCCGAAACGACGTAATTAAATTATTACTATTCACTTAGTAAATAAATTTCCCTAAACATTAACCATTCACTCCCCGATTAATATTTAAACATATATATTGCCATAATTAATTCAATTAAAATTACAACACAAGTAATTTAAAATTCCCGAATTAATTAAATATTAAATGCACAAAAAAATACGGGGTGTTACAAACAGGTTGTGTGAATCAACAAAAACTGGAGTCTTGAGACTCAACAGGTGAAGACTTGGAGTTTTTGTACTCTGAAAATCGTGTATAGAAGTCTTAGAAAACCACTTCCTGTAGTGGGTTTATAAAGGAAACGTTTAGCCTAGAAAATCTGACCACGATCTGCTGAAGTTTATCCCAGGCGGACCGGTCCGGGTCTGAGGCGGATCGGTCCGGGTAGGCGGACCGGTTCTTTTTATATCTAGCTTCTTTCAGTTCGCTTGCGGTCCGGGGTGTACTGGCTTTTCAGCAGGCGGACCGGTTCGCAGGCGGATCGGTTCTTTTTCCAGGGCGGACCGGTCCGGCCTGTCAGACTTTGATTCCTCTTCTTTTTTTAATATTGGGATCCATTGATGAATGTATGAATCTTTGGATTTCTTCAACGGTGTAACGGCTTACGACATAACAAATTGATAATGGACAAAAATGTCATTACAAATCTCCCCCTATGTCTATGCCGGTACATACATAAAAAATAAACATCCAAATTATCAAAAAAATGCCTATACAAATCTACCCTTTCATGAACCCAAAACTGAAAAGGTACAATTGAATAAGACTTCATCGTTTGTTCTTCAACTCTTCAAGAATCTTCAACGATTTTCTCATCAGGGTGTGCAATCCAATGTTAATCCATGTAGTACCTACACACATGAGAAAAAGAAAAATACCAAATGACGTATCGAGTTTGAAATGAGATAAAATAAACAGATATGCCAATCAACTCAGCACTATAAAACTCACTCACTCCCCCTTAATGTGATAATTCTCTTTCTCCCCCTTTTTAGGATGTCCCCAAATAGACAAATGAGAGAAATAATGCAAACAAGCAATGACGGGGTGTCACAAGGAAATACACAACTATTTTTTTTTTGAAATAATCACACCATGAATGAACACAGGACAACCAAGTCGATGATGACGGAAATGAATGGGTGTGAACAAATTTGATAGGAAAATCAATGAATCCAAACAGGACATATGTGCACGATGAATATAGGATATTCCTAGCGAATGAACTCAAAGGCTTCTGTTGGTGTAAAAGAATGATAATATAAGATATTGACTCAATCAAATCAACAAATCAAAGCTCAAAGTGATTTTCACACCAATAACGTCCAAAACAAAATTTTATGCTTTTTCAGGACTTTCAAGGAAGTGAAAACCCGTATATATTCTCCAACCGAACTCCCTCAGATTTATATTTTGAATTGAGGTAATCTAAATTCTCAAACTTTGGAGAATTGATGGTGAAACCTAAATGGCACATATTTGGCATGAATATCTTTTTATTGCCTTTCAATTTTTTTCGGGCTCTTTTAACCTCTTTGGACCTCGGATAATAAAATTCCTCCATTTTTTAGGTCCTTTTTAACGGTGGCTTTTGCACAAAGGATAGATGATTACCTTTCGCAGCCCCTCCCCGTGATACAAAAAACACACAGTCTCACCAAAACGGTTTTTACATGCATTCCAATCTTATCAATTTTTATCGCATATAGTACATTGTATAGACACGATAGAGATGGAAACACTCAAGCCAATATGAGATAGACAAGTGCAATAATCAAATATAGCCGTGCATGTGTGAAGTAAAGGATATAGGAGTCAAACATGTAGGAAGATATCACTAATTACATCTCAAAGACTCCAAACAATGTAAAGCACATGGATGAAATGATGTATCCTCTCAAATCTCTATCAATTAGTCACTTGGATATATGGAATGAAGTTGTGACTTGGCTATCTTAAATGCTCATCCATAAAAGGAGTAAAAACATAAATCTTTTTGGATTTTTCAAAAAATTTATCAAAATAAAATCTTTTTGTGCTTTTCTTAAAATTTTTCTTAAAGGAAAATCTTTTTATATTTTTCAAAAGAAATATAAAAAGCAAAAAGAATAAATAAATAGCTGTACAACTAAGCAATGGTACATATAAAACAGACTAGCAATAGGAAGCATGTGATATGAACATGAAGAAGCATCCTATTCTAGACATAGACCAACTCCTCAGTCAAGTGTGCAAATCCCTAAAGACTTCCTAAGACTCTCAAATCTAAGTGCATCTAAAGGTTTCATGAAAATGTTGGCTAACTGACGGTCGGTCGGAACAAAACTCAGGGATACAGTGTTCTCCTCAACTAACTGACGAATAAAGTGCTCACGTATCCTGATGTGCTTTGTGCACGAATGCTAGACGGGATTACGGGATATGTGAATCGTGCTCGTGTTATCACAAGAAATGATCATGGTGTCCTCTGAAATCCCATAATCCTCTAACATTTGCTTCATCCACAAGAGTTGTGTGCAACAACTCCCGGCGGCTATGTGCTCAGCCTCCGCAGTGGACAAAGAGATGGAATTTTGCTTCTTGCTCAGCGAGGAGACAAGAGCAGAACCAAAATAGAAACACCCACCAGAAGTGCTCCTACAACCATCTACATCCCCGGCCCAATGGGCATCTGAATAGGCGGACAAACGGTCATCAGTATCAAAGGAATACCAAATACAGTATGAGAGAGTCCCACTTACGTATTTGATAATACGTTTTAGAGCAAGTAAGTGTGACTCTTTCGAGGACGCCTGATATCGCGCACAGACTCCAACACTAAAGGCGATGTCGGGATGACTGGCAGTCAAGTAAAGAAGACTAACTATCATACTCCGATATAAGGTTTGCTCTACGTCCTTGGCTGAAGTGTCCTTACTAAGCTTGGTAGTGGTACTCATAGGTGTACGTGCATGCTTAGCGAAGTCTAAACCAAATTTCTTCACTATGTCTCTAGTATACTTGGATTGGGAGATGAACATCCCATCATCTAGATGATGAACCTGGAGACCAAGGAAGAAAGTAAGCTCACCAACCATTCTCATCTCAAACTCACTTTTCATCTCCTCTTCAAAGTGATGATCATGTTGAGAGCATGTGGATCCAAAGATTATGTCGTCCACATAGACCTGGGCGACCAAAATTGCACCGTCATCTCTCCTGACAAACAACATCATATCAACTCCCCCTCTCTTGAAGCCACGGGCTAAGAGATAGGAAGTAAGCCTCTCGTACCAAGCACGGGGTTCTTGCTTCAAACCATACAAGGCTTTCCTCAGATAGTAGAAGTGCTCCAGGTGCTGTGGGTCTTCAAACCCTTTTGGTTGTTCCACGTAAACCTCCTCCTATAGAATGCCATTCAGAAAGGCACTCTTGGCATCCATATGATATAACTTGAAGCGCAGATGACATGCGATGGCGAGCAGAAGATGGACGGACTCAAGCCTCGCAACAGGAGAAACTATCTCCCCAAAGTCTACACCCTCTATCTGTGTGTAGCCTTGAGTGACCAACTTAGCCTTATTTCTGATTATGGTACCATTTTCATCCATTTTATTCTTAAAAATCCATCGGGTACCTATCACATTAGTCTCACTAGGTCAAGGGACTAGTTCCCAGACATTATTCTTTTTAAACTGAAGCAACTCATCCTACATAGAAGATATCCAGTGTTCATCCTTGAGTTCTTCTTTATGGTTCTTGGGCTCGACTTTGGACATATAGCAAAGATGGCTAACAACGTTCTCTAGCTGAGCACGAGTCTTGACCCCTCGAGTGGGATCGCCAACAATGGCAGACGGGTCATGACTCTTACGAATCCAAGCAGGTGTGTCCCCTAGCACAAGAGTAGGGTCCACAGAGTGTGAGAGAGGAACAGGTAAATCACTGTCAGAACAATCCTCATCCTCACACTGAAGGTTAGGATCAATAACTGTCGGAGGTTCGTCATCTTGCACGGTGACGTTTATTGATTCCATAACCTTAGATCTCTTCAGGTTAAAAACCCGGTACGCTCTGCTATTCGATGAATATCCTAAAAATATTCCCTCGTCGCTTCGGGAGTCGAACTTTCCTAATTTATCTCTATCCCGTAGGATGTAGCATTTACTCCCAAAAATACGGAAATATGCCAGGTTGGGCTTCTTGCCAGTCCACAACTCATAAGGAGTCTGAAGTGTGTGTGGGCGAAAATAAACCCTATTCACCGTGTGGCATGAAGTAGACACTGCCTCTGGCCAAAATCTCCTAGAAACTTTACGACCTAGAAGCATAGATCTAGCCATCTCTTGGATCGTTCTATTCTTTATCTCAACAATCCCATTTTGCTGAGGAGTTCTCACAGCAAAAAAACTCATGTTTGATCCCGAGGCTATCACAGTAAAGGTCTACCTTTGCTTCTATGAATTCAGTGCCATTGTCACTACGCATCCTGTTAATAGTGACACCGTGTTGATTTTCCAGGACACGACACCTAGCCGTTAAAAATTCTACATCATCGGATTTCTCTCTCAAAAAACCTACAATGGAGTACCTGGAGAAATCATCTACCATCATGAGGATGTACCTCTTACCACCTAGACTCTCAGTGCGAGTGGGACCCATAAGATCCATGTGAATCAACTCAAGAACACGAGAGGTGGTAATGGAATGAAAATTCCTATGGGGACTACGAATTTTCTTTCCTATCTGAGAGGGACCACAAATGGTCGAAGTTGACTTTCCAAGAGATGGTAAGCCACGTACTAGGTCCTTTTTAGCTAAGCGATTGATATCTCTAACATTCACGTGACCTAGACGTTGGTGCCACAGATCCATAGGAGTGATCGTGGCGATGTTGCAGATAAGTGAGGACGTGGGCTCAGTCCCATAGAAATTATCCTCGGTCCTCACCCCTAGCATCAAAAGTTTACCGGCTTGATTGTAGACTTTACACGCGTCCCGGTCAAATTTTACTGCAAAGTCAGTGTCGCACAGCTGGATAATGCTGAGAAGGTTTGATTTCAAACCTTTGATGTACAAAACATTTTCTAGCTTAGGGAATCCAAGTAACTTGACAGTACCTCATCCTATATTGCTAGACTTGCTCCCATCTCCAAAGGTGACTCTGTCGTCCTGATAATCCTCAAGAGATGTAAAAAATGAGGAATCACCTGTCATATGTCTAGAGCACCCACTGTCAAAATACCACTGTGAGGTATTATGTGCTTTGAGAGCAACATGAATAAAAAAAGCCTTTTTATCTTTCTTAGGTACCCAAGAGGTGGTGACCTTTTGTTTGCCTTTGTTGTTGTTGGTTTTAGTTGGAATGTGAGAAGCATTCACTAACGGCAAGGACATCCGTTGGAATTCTTCCATCAAACTCTGAGATGTGGCAGTTAAGAACTCAACTCGCTCTCTCATACTAGAAAACTCATCAGTATGACATGGTGGAGCAGTAGTACGTCGTGTCCGACCCATATTATAGCAAACCTCCCTGAGCTGGCCTTTTATTTTGTAATAAGTACAGAAGAACATAGTCAAAGGCGGACCTTGGTTTGCTTTTCTTGGTCGAACTCTCCTTCGAGGTTTTTGACGGTGACCATAAGGAGTAGTAGTAAACTCAGGAACTGGACCAGGTGCAATTTGAGAGGTGGAACCACCATCATAACCAATTCCCTGCCGATCACCAAAACCTAAAGCGGGGATGAGGAGCATCTTTCCAATCTTCCCAGACCTATCCTCGATTTGTACCTTGACTTCTCGTGCTTTCTTAAGATCATGAGTCAGCTGGGCAACAAGGGCTTCAAGTTTCTTCCGAGTCTCCATGGAGGAATGGAGCTGACTCGTAAGACAAGCCACTTGTTTAGTCAAGTCCCCTCTCTCTTTCTCAAAAACACTCTCTCTCTCTCTAAATAAACTTTCTTTCTCGACACAGGCATATTCTCTCTCTCTCAGGGCGGTGAAGGTGGAGGACTCTCTCTCTCGCCTTTCTTAAATCTTCCTCTAAGACGGTGATCTTAAGAACAAGCGCTTTGTTACATTTTTTAGTTTTAAAAGACTCAGAATATAACTCAGGATAGGCGCATTGAATATCACTCTCGCTCTCACTTGATTCATCCTACCTCTCACTCACATCGTTCTCACTGTCGAGGTGTCCGTGTGAAGCATCATCCTCATCGTTGTGAAGAGAACTAGGAGTGCTCACTTGACTGGCCATGAATGCGGTGAAGTTACACTCATGCAGTGACTCATCTCCTGAATCCACCGTCTCGATCTCACTGTCGTCGCGAAGAGTAGCATTAAGGACAGCTTTCCCTTTCTCTCTATTCAGACAAGAGGCACACTCAAAAGCTCTATGACCCCTACCATCGCACTCAAAGCATATCTCACTTTCTTTCTTAGGAGGATTTTTGGAATCTTTTTCATTTTTCTTTTCAAACTTATTTTTCTCAAATTTTTTTTTATCTTTAAAATTGCCATTTTTCTTAAATTTGAGAATCCTCTTGAATTTTTTTGCAAAAAGAGCCAAATCATCTAAGTCAAAATCACACTCAGAATCTGACGTGTCAGTCTCTCTCTTTCTAGATGACTCTTCCCTCTTTCTAGCCGACCCCTCACTCTTTTTCTCTTTGGCATTAAGTGCAATTCCTTTATCTTTAGACCTAGCAGTTTTAGGGAACATATCAATTTCATAAGTTTGCAAATCTCCTACAAGTTCTTCCAATTTTAGCGTATTTAAATTGCCCATAGAATTTAGCACATTGACTTTAGGGATAAAATGCTTAGGTAAATAACGAAGAATCTTTTTGACAACTCTAGAATTAGGAATATGTTCACCAAGATTAAAGCTAGTATTAACAATGTCAGAAAGTCTAGCATAGAAATCATCAAAACATTCAGTCTCATGCATGGTGATGGTTTCAAATTGAGTTGTCAAATTTTGCAATTTAGACTCTTTCACAGCATTTGTTCCTTCATGGGTGAGTTGTAAAACATCTCATGCCTCCTTTGACGTGGTGCATGTCATGATACGTCGGAACTCATCGGGAGTGATGGAACCGGAAATAACACTCAAACCTTTAGAGTTAAAAGACGACCATCTAAATTCATCTTCAGTCCAAGAGGTGACAGGTTTTAAATTAGTCACGTTTTCCACAGTGACGGAGGGAGGTGTCCACCCTCTTTCAACTAAAATCCAAACCCTTTCATCTATGGCTTTTAAAGCCGACCTCATTCGGGCTTTCCAATAAGCATAATTTGTCTCGTCAAAAACAAGTAATTTATTATATGATTTCTCCATTTGAACATGCACTTTTCAAAAATCAATTTTTTCAGAAAAATGATATCTAAGAAAATATTTTGCGTAAAATAGGAATACGCGATAGATTAGCGTAACCTGCTCTGATACCAATTTGAGAGAGTATTGTGCGTGCGCTCAAATCAAAAATTATATAATTCAATTCAGTTTAACCCAAAAAAAACCCTAAACAAGCAACTAGGTGTGATTTAATCAAGAAGTAGATCATGAAGATTAATTAAACACACACAATTGAGGAAAAATCCCCCAAAGGGGTAAAACCATTTATTTTCATTATAATATTGTAACTATATAATTTTGGATTACAATGAAAATACAAGTGACTAAGAATTACCCTCAGGTGTCGGATTCTGTAGTCGGCGGCTAGAAATATCCCTTTCCCGGAGGGCAGCAATGAAGAAGAAGAACGGTCTTCTCCACAAGGGTTGAACAACAACTGGTTGTGTTCCAGGGTTACAAACAGATTCATAGATGAATGAGAGGTTGTGTGAATCAACAAAAACTGGAGTCTTGAGACTCAACAGGTGAAGACTTGGAGTTTTTGTACTCTGAAAATCGTGTATAGAAGTCTTAGAAAACCACTTCCTGTAACGGGTTTATAAAAGAAACGTTTAGCCTAGAAAATCTGACCACGATCTGCTAAAGTTTATCCCAGGCGTACCGGTCCGGGTCTGAGGCCGATCGGTCCGGGTAAGCGGACCGGTTCTTTTTATATCTGGCTTCTTCGGTTCGCTTGCGGTCCGGGGTGTACTGGCTTTTCAGCAGGCAGACCGGTTCACAGGCGGATCGGTTCTTTTTCCAGGGCGGACCGATCCGTCCTGTCAGACTTTGATTCCTCTTCTTCTTTTGATATTCGGATCCATTGATGAATGTATGAATCTTTGGATTTCTTCAATGGTGTAACGGCTTACGACATAACAAATTGATAATGGACAAAAATGTCCTTATAGTTGAGGAACATAAGCCGATTTCATGTTACAGTTTTAATTTGGTGTATGGGTATTTGTGCCCACATAAGTAATTCCCCTATAAAAATAGTGCCTAATAATTGTTTGATGAAATGTACCAAATCAGAAATTATATTTTTCATAGAATAGTTTGAAAAATGAAAATTTTACATTTCGTGCGCATTCATATAATTGTGTTAAAAGACGTGTTTATATACCCATTGATTAAGAGTCATGTTTATCATGACAAATATGGCGAACCAAGCATACCTTAAGGGTGTAGTTGTTTTGAGTAGTTTTTTTATGCCCTTAATAAACAAAAAAGCTTGGGCAAATGTCCAAAATATGCATTACCAAGAACTCTGTTAGAAGTGGTCTGTTAAGAAAATTAGAAGGCCATATTTTCTACTGGTTTCGGGTTGAATGATGTTATTGTGAGGCACTTTGCCTTTTCTATGACTATCTACTGGAGTAGCGTTTGTCGGTGATTAGTCTGTTGCATGTCTATTTTGTATATAGTTCGTGTTGTGTTAAATCGGCATCATGTCGTGTTGGTTCATGTGACTCAAATGTCCAGGGTTACAGTGGTTAAATAGTTATTATGCGGCATCTAATAAGGGTCCACCATTAATTGATAATAATATATTGATTTGTGTCGCTTTTAATTTTTCCCGGTCTAACTAAATCCAAAATGATTTTAATTTCCATGGTAAATTTATATTGTTAGGTCATACTGGGTAATCACAGGGATATGCTGACTACTTCACTCAATATGTTTTAAGTTATTCACTGAATTGTGTAACACTACATGTGATGTTTTATTAATTTGTTTGTGGGTAAATTACAATTACCCTTGAACGAGTTTTGAGATAATAGACGCTGAATTCCATGTTTGAACAGTGTATTTTCTTCTTTGTTTAAGTTAATTCATAGCCTTATTTAAATTGGGGTGTGTGTGTGTAAATTTTATAGAGAAGATTTCCAAATTCTACAGGATAAGTAACCATAAAAAGATAAAAGAAGTCAAAGAAACGTAGGGGATCTTTCTAAAAAATTTGTTGCACATGGATTCTTTCTCTTTCGGCAACAAACACAACTAAAGTTTATTTAAATCTAATCAGTACAGAGTTAAGATCCAAGTAAGCTAATTGGATTTTCCTTTCATTCTAACCCCAAATATTAAAACTTAGGATGATCTCCTAACCTCTGTAAAGTGTTAAACAACTTTAAAATTGCATGCTACTGTTTCTGCCTAATTAATCGGTCATCTTATTTTCTTCATTTATTGATCGGTGCATTCTTCCCGATAAAATAACATCAACAACCTAAATCTCTAAAACAACTTAAAACGCATATGACTATTAGAGCTCATTGCCTTCCTTGCTTAAACCTTCACTAGGAGCATCGCATGAGATTCATTTGTAAGGGAGATCATAATGGCCAAATATAGCTACTTCCCTTTCACATGAATCAGGCTTCCTTGCTTTATACTCTCACCCTATTGCTAGCATTGGCACTACCTCAACATTCCTACATTTTTTATGGGTGAGTAAAAACACTATCAAAGTTGAAAGAGTTATTTGAAATGAAATGACACCGATGGAACTATAATAGTTCGATATTTATATTCTTACTTCGCCCTCTTTCTCTCAATTTATGGCCAGATGCACAACCAGAGACCAAACTGGAGATTCATATTTAATTTTTTGGGGGTGTTATCATTGTATAACTTGGTTTATATTTTTTAAATGAATCTTTTGTTTTAAATGGCACCTTCTTTTCTCCACTGTGGTCTCATACACAATCAGTTGAATTTGATTTTTTTCTAAATGATTTTGATATATTAATTTATTTTTTCAATCAATATTACGGATTTTAATTGTACATCCCTGTCATCTCACCTTAATGAAACTAGATCGGAATTATTGTCCTTAATCACTAGGGTTGTAATACTCAAAGGAGACCCTTTATAAGAAACTGGATTATAAAGTAAAGAAGCTGGAGCAAGAGAATCAAGAACTAAAACTTTCCCTCGAGGAGTTACAAGAAGAGAAGATTCATCAAGCAGGAAGCCAGTATTCAATGTCAAAGATGAAAAAGAAGCTCAAAAGCTTGAGCAGATTCATGGGAATTGTTCAAAGGATTTCAAAGAAAAAGAAGCAGAGTGGAGTTCTTAATTGGACAATGTGAACGAGGACTTGAATCGATGCAGATTTTAGTTAGAGAGTAAAGAGGCATATTTAAAGGAACTCAAAATGGAGTTGGAAGGTTCTTATTCTTTGATAATGGACTTAGCATTGAAGAATGACGAGTCTTTTTTGATGTTATTAGTGTTGAAGGCCCAATTAAAGCTTGCTAGTGGAAAGGGTGAAATGGAAATTAAAAACAAGGATATAGAAGAGAATGTGAAAGAGGAACTAAAAAACAGCAGATTTGAGTTGGAAAGAAAAGGTGATGTTATAAAGGAATTGAGATCGGAGTTATAAAGTTCATATTCTTTTGATAACTCAGTTAAAATTTTTGAATGAGCAGTCCTCTTTGATGATATTGGTGTTAAATTCAAGATTTACAGAAGCCCAATTAATCCATGTGGAAGAAAAGACTGAAATGGAGCTGAAAAATAAGGATAGAGAAAAGAATGTGAAAGGGGACCTAAATCAATACACAATTGATTTAGAAAGTAAAGATGCAGTCATAAATGAACTAATAATGGAGCTGGAAATTTTTGATTCTTTGATAATTCAATTAACATTGCTGAATGAGGAATTTTCTGAGACGTTATTAGTATTGAAATCAATATTTAAAGAGCCTAATCAAAGATTGTTGATGAAAAGTCTCAAATAGATTGAGCAAACACAGAGAGAGAAGATTGTGTTCCAGGCATAGGAGACGAACGTGATTATGTGGCATTGTTGCAAGAAGAGCTAAACGGGCATAAGAAAATGCTTAGTAAATCATCTTCATGGAAGGCATTGGATATAACCTTAAATCCACAAACAGGCCCACATGTGATAGCAGCATCAAAATCTCTTATATATTTATATAGCTTATAATGTGTTGATGGCAAGGTAGACAATATAGTTAAATGGAAGGGTATCATTTATATGAATAATCAATAGCCATACCATCAAAAACAAGAATCATATAGGAATTCGATGAAAGTCTTACAAAGATGTTTGAATATTTTATTGTCGAAACGTCCTGAGATATCGCCAAAGAAACCATTGCCAATGTCGAAGCCATCAACGCGCTGCTTTCAGCCTTATTGGGGACTCACTGTTCTAAAAAAACCCGCCTAGGATTGAGGCTTGGGAGAAATTCCCCGCCTTAAGCTTTTTACGCCTTATTCTGTCTCAAACCCTTAAGGCACACTTTTTTATAAAAACAACAATGCTTTAGTGAAACGATATCGCTTATTAACGATTTTTTTTACAAACTGGACCATTATCTCATCCAAAATAATCAAGTAGTATTTTAATTTGCATATATTCAAACATATTTTTATGATATGTAGAATTTTAATATTTTAATAGCCTTGTTATGGTTAAAAAATATTAAAAAATATTAAGAAGGCCTAAACGCCTTTTCACGCCTTTTTATGCCTAAGGTCGGTTTAGGCTTCTAAGGCTTCTAAGTCTTAAGGCTTGACCACCACGCTTCGATCACGCCCCGCATTTTTTAGAATCTTTCCTAACTCCTATGAACCATGCAGCACCAAGGTACATCAGTTCTTACCCCTGCCACATGTCACAAACATATATTTGTGGAGACTGAAACCCTCAAAGACAGTGATGACACCACCCCATGGTAATGAAATTACAAACAATGATGCAAATAAAACCAACCCCTCAATCATAGACACAAAAACATAAAAATCAATCATAATCACCTTCAAATTTGGATTTAGTAAAAGAGAACATTAAATCGTTTTAGTGATTCTTTTTTGCCAAAGGAAGTGTCATAGTGGATGTATGATTAACATTGATCCACTAAATGTCTCCTTTTTCAAATGGTTGAGAGTTTCTCTCTCTAGGATTTAGTTTCCTCCTTTATTCCAGCCGCCTTTCCCCTTTATTGTTCCTTTGGTGACATCTCCACCCCAGGCTTCGTTGAGGATCCTTAGCTATTCATGTCGCTATCTTCCTATGTGTGCCTCGTGTCAGACTGAGTTGGGGAGTTTTCTTTTATGGAGATGGGTATGCCCCCCTTGTCAAGTCTTCTAGTTTTTGGTTCCCAGTCTCAGGCCATGGTGGGTGGATACCTTAGCTGGAATTTCTTTATTTGTTGGGGTCAATCGAAACCTTGATCGGACTTTCTGACCCTAGTGACATCACCTTGTTAGAGACCCAATTTTGTCCTAATGTCCCTTTGTCCTTACCTGCAACATCCTTCCTGCGACCGCTACTCTTCAAGGTAGGTTATTGGTTATGGTCTTTATTTGGGAGTATGGCTTATTCGTTCACTAGAACTATTGTTTAGAACTGGATTTATGGGTTTTCGGTTGGGATATAGGTGTAGCTGTTCAGTTGCGATTTCAGGTTCTAGATAATGTTTTGGTATCTGTGAGTTCAGCGTGCTTCTTGTGATCGGAGTGTTCTGATTGGAGTTTGGTCATTTTTCGATGGGGATGGTGTTTTTCTCCTGTTGGTGTACTTGGGACGTTCGATGATGATTTGTTCGGGTTTCTCGACGTCGCTTCTGTTGTCCGGTCTTATGCATCGTTCATTTTCATGATTCGGGTTGTTCACCCATTATTTTGCTGGTGGTTTCCTGGGCGTATACCCGATTTGGCATTTTAGATCAGGTTCTGACTTTTGTGGTGCTTTGGTCCCTTCTAGATAGTGTTTTTCCTGCCCACTTGGGGCTTGGGCCTTGTGCCCACGGATTGTTTTGTTTAATTGCATTTTGTTTTCCCTTGTGGAATGATTGTCCCCTTGTAGTTTTCGCTTGTTTTTTTTGGTTTATTTTCTTGTTTCGGGGTTGACCCCCCGGGTCGGGTTTCTATGGGGAGAAATATGTAGTTTGGCTCGTGTTTTCTACGTTGGCTAGTTAGCTAATGTGTGACAGTATCGAGAGGGTATGCCATCCCTTTTGTTGTATTTACTTTTATTTATTTATACATTTCTTAATTACCAAAAAAAACATTGATCCACCAAACTGTAGAGAGCAGATTAACATCTCATTTTGAACCCATCTCCCCCCTCCTCTGTATAGATTGGTTCAAGTATTAATGAAACCAAACATTAAACAAAAGCAACAAAATATACTCCTCTTTCTCTTTAGAAACCTTTCAGCCAAACCATTTACCCACCGTTGCCCTTCCAGCCTAGCCCGTCTCTATCTCGCCTAGGATGCTTTCCCTGGCACCTCACTCCTATTTAGGTACCTCTCTTGTTATTGAAGAAGGTTAGGTCCTGGATGTCTCGGTGGCTTCACTCTTATGATGGACCTGTAGATGATAAACCCTTCTTTGAGGGTCGCTCTGGAAACTCCGTGGATACCATTTTGGATGTACGTTCAGGAAACCCCATTGATCTTTCTTATGCCAATAGTATGCGAGTTCTGAATGAAGAGAAGAATCTATACCTTAACTTCCTCCTAAGCAAGGGGGCTTTCATGCAAGGAGATGTTAAAAAAAGTGCATCTCTTTCAAATGGATTATGTCCGGTTGGTGATAGGGTGTCTACCATACCGGCTGGAGATTTGGCTAGACCCTCTGACACTGTTTGTCTTTAAAGTGGCAAGAATGATGGGAGTATTCTACCTACTGTTGCTACGACCAGTGGCGCTATTACAGACACAGGGCTCAAGAGTACGATGAACAACAAGAGTTTGGGTGATCAGGAAAAGGTGCCAGCTAAAGGCACGTTCCCTCAATCCGTACAACCACAAATAAAGGACGTGGAGTTTAGGGCGGCAGAGAAAAAGAAACCTAAACTTTCTATGGTGGATATCATTACTGTAACACCACCTATTGAGGTGGCTAGTGGGGGTCATAGCCGTTGGGAGAACAGTTTAGTTGGGTATTTTCTTGGGAAAAAACTCCCATACTCTTATGTGAACAATGCTGCTAGCAGAATGTGGAGCAAGTATGGAATGACTAAGGTTATAGGACATGATAATGGTTTTTTCTTTTTCCTTTTTGACAACCCTACCCAATATGATGAGGTTTTTGATAACGACCAATGGCACTTTGTCGACATGACCATTATTCTCAAGAAATGGCAAGCTAACTTCAATTTTAATAAAGATACCATCAAGACAATACCCATTTGGGTTAAGTTCTATGACATTTCGATTCAACTATGGATGGATATGAGCTCAGTTGGACCTCTATTTTATGTTGGTGTAGTTACTGAGGATATGAATAGAATATCATATGCTCGTATCTGTATTGATGTGGAGGACAAAGAATCATACCCAAATAGCATTAATGTCATTATGGAGGATGGTACAACTACCCCGGTGAGAGTTGAATTCAAAGCCAAACCTCCTTCGTGGCCTAACTGCCATGTGTTTGGGCACAGTGATAGGAATTGCACAAAAGGTAATGAAGCTATTCTGGGGTTAGAGAAGAACATTAGGGCAACAAAGACAAAGACCACAGAAGGAGAGGTTTGGACCAAGATCCCCATGAAGCAGAAGGGAGAACCTTATAGACTTAAAGTGTTGGGACAGCATAAGGTGAATGGAACTGAGATGCATTGCAAGACATTTCATACTGTAGCCTTACCCACCATCAGTATTTCTACCTCTTTTAATGTTATGGATATTGATAGTGAGTTCGAGACCACCCCGAAACCCATTGCCCTATCTAGAAGAGTTATGGTAGTGGATGAGTTGGCAGTTAAGCACAAGGGGATAAGAACAAGGTGGGAAACTCTGGTGGGAATAGTAAGAAGAAAGGGAATGTGAACAAAAGTCGATGATTAAGATAGGTTCATGGAACATAAGGGGTCTTAATTCCCCTCATAAGCAATTAGAAGTGAGCAAGTTTATTAGAGAGTAGAAACTTGACTTGGTATGTTTGCTTGAAACCAAAGTTAGGAGGAATAACTTATTAAATGTTAAGAATAATTGCTTCTTTCATTGGAATAGTATTGATAACTACCCTATCCATGGGTATTGCTAGGGTTATTGTGGGTTGGAATCCGAATAATATTACTGTGACTTTAGTCTAGTCACACCCCCATGCCATGTTATTTAAGGTGGATGTATGTGGAAGAAATCGTGGGTTTTATAATTCTTTTATCTATGGGGAGAATTTACCTAACAGAAGAGTTACTTTGTGGGTTTTCTTTAGACTTAATTGTGGGAGAGTGGATGGCCAACCTTGAGTTCTTATGGGTGATTTCAACGTGGTGAGATCCCACGATAAGAAGAGAGGTGTGCATGGCATTGATGTGGAGGCTACTAATGACTTCAATCAGTGCATTAATGATATCCACGCATACGACATGATGACTAGTGGGTTATGGCTTCCGTGGAACAAACATCATGAGGGTAATGAGATTGTCCAATCTAGACATGATAGAGTTCTTCATAATGATACTTGGAACAGTGTGTTTCCTGAGTCTCAAGCAACTGTTCTTCCTCAGGGTGTTTCGAAACACTGCCCCATCGCTATCTTCCTTTTGCCCATGGAGCCCAGGGTACCAAAACCTTATAAATTCTATAATTTTTGGATGGTTCATGCGGATTTCCAGGGAGTTCTTGTTGAGTCTTGGCATGGGAATGATGGGGGTAATCCCATGATTAGATTAAGCAAGAAGATGAGAAGATTGAAGATAACCTTAAAGATTTCAATAAAAAAATTTACAACCATATATTCAGGAGGGGTGATGAGGTCAACGTACTGTTGGATAATGTTCAAAAAAGACTGGATAAGGACAGAGGAAATTTTAGTATTCAGACCGAAGAAAGGGATATATTGTCGGAGCTTAGAAATGCTAAAGAGTCGTATTTCAAACAAAGGTCCAGAGTGAAGTGGTTGCAGCTGGGTGATGAGAATAACACATTCTTTCATAAGAAGGCCAATCAGACTTCTACCAAGATGAAAATTATCAGTATTGAGGATGAGAACGACTTGTCCATTGAGGGTACATAGAATGTGTCCAACACTGCTGTTGGATATTTTAGTAATCTTCTGGGTAGGAGTAGCAACTCTGAGAACGCGAGTTCAATTCTAATTGAGAATGTTGGCAAGAGAATCAGTGATGCTAAAGATGCTATGCTATGAACCCCCATTGATGATGTGGAGATTAAGAAGGACATGTTCTCTATTGGGTCGTAAAAAGACCCGGGCCCTAACGGATTTAATGTGTTCTTCTTCAAAAAGAATTGGGAGGTGGTGGGGAGTGACGTGATTGAGGCTGTCAAGTTCTTCTTCAGTTGCAGCTATTTGCCCAGACAATGGAATTGTACTTCCTTGGCACTCATCCCCAAAGTTACTACCCCTAGTGGTATGCACGATTTTAAACCCATATCTTGTTTTAATACCATATATAAATGCATTTAAAAGATTTTTGCAAATAGGCTGAAGTCGGTTCTTCCGCACATTATCAATCCGTGCCAGGTTGCATTTGTCAAAAGGAGGTCAATTTCGGGTAATATCTTACTTCTCCAGGAGTTTATGAGGAATTTTAATAGAGAGCTCATTCTGCCCAGGTGTAATATGAAGATTGACTTGATGAAGGCTTACGACAATGTGAATTGGGAGTTTCTTTTCACCTTACTTATTCATCTTGGCTTTCCCTCTATTTTTATTGGATGGATTAGAGAGTGCATCACTAATACCAGGTTCTTAATCAGTCTGAATGGGCACCTTTATGGTTTCTTTGATGTTAAGAATGGATTGAGATAGGGTGATACCCTATCACCCTATCTTTTCCTTCTAGTTATGGAAACTTTCTCCTACATCTTGGATAAGGCTTTCTCCAATCCCACGTTTACTTATCACCCAAGATGCAAGGAGGTGGAGTTTAACCACCTTTATTTTGCGAATGATGTGATTATTTTGAATGGGGGACATCTCCTCTTGTACTATTATGAAGAAGGCTTTGGATGATTTCTATAGCATTACTGGCCTTAAGCCCAACCTTTGCAATAGTAGTTTCAACTGTTCAGGTATTGATGAGAATAAAATCATACAAGCTAAGGATATCCGTGGCTTCACCCATAGCAACCCTCCCTTATTGTACCCGGGTGTTCCCATCATTACCTCTAGTCTCAATATAGAGGACTGTAGTAGATTGATAGATAAGATTACTAGGAGGATTAAGTGTTGGAACAATAAGTTTCTTAGTTACGCAGGCAGATTACTGCTTATGAAATCTATTCTGTTTGGGATCCAAGTTAAGTGGTCAAGTCTTTTCATTTTGCCTAAGGGGGTTATCAAAAGAATTGAGCAGTTGATGAGGGACTTTCTTTGGACGGGGTCTGATCTTAAACACTTGGGTGCCAAGGTTATGTGGAAGCACCTTTACTGCAGCTATGAAGAAGAGAGTTTGGGAATTGTAGATTACGAGAGATAAAATTTTACAGCTATTTTGAAGATGTTATGGAATCTCAGTGGCAAGAACGACTGTATGTGGGTTAAGTAGTATAATGTGTATAAGCTAAAGAAAATAAGTATGTGGTCTATTTCCATTGCTAGTGACTCGGCTTGGAGTTGGAGGAAGATGATGCAACTCAGACATTTTATCACACCGCTCATCAAATGGAACATTGGCATTGGGGAGGACACTTTCTTATGGTATGATAATTGACATCCCTTGGGCCTCCTGCAACCTCTTTTCAGTGATAAGGTTATCTATGATGCTACTAGCAATCATAAGGCCCTAGTGGCTGATCACATTGTGGAGAATAGTTGAAGATGGCCCACTGTGGTAATCTAGGAGCTTCTGGATATCAGGAATGCGGATTTACCCCAAATTAGGCAGGATACTGATGATAAAGTGGTTTGAATCCGCAACCATGGGGGGTTCTCTATCGGTTCGACCTATGATGAGATTAATTCTAGTCACCTCCTGTTACTTGACCTAAGATCGTGTGGAACAAGACTAATATTCCCAAATGTGCCTTTATTTTTTGGATGATTTATTGGGATGCGATTCACACCAAGGATAAGCTTTTTAGCTGGGGAATTTTTGATGATAATATGTTTTGTTGTTTAAATGGGGTTGAGTCCATTGCCCATGTCTTCAATGAGTGTCATGTCGCTAAGGAGGTGTGGAAGGAGGTTAGATTCATAAATAAGGATTATAGGGACGCTATGGATTGGGACAGAGAGATACTTCATTCTATCTCAAATTACAGCGGTCCTAGCTCTTTTAACCGTATTAGGAACATCTCATTTTCTACTACCATTTACTCCTTATGGATGGAAAGAAACGCTAAACATTTCAAGAGGGTGAGTAGGAACACTGAAGCCATTGTCAAATAGATTTAGATTATGATCAGAGAAAGGGCCATATCATGGGAGAAAGGAAGAACAAGATTCGAAAACTGGATAGCATGCATGAACTGTGGAATCTCTGATAGTATTCTCGATTAGGTTTTGGTTTCTGGGGGTTTGGGTTTTTGGCCATTGTTTTATTTCTGTCCCCTTGGGTTTTTTCCCCATAGGGTGTTCTTAGGGATTATTCCCCCTATTGTTTTGCACTTGTTGTAGATCCTTTTGTTGATATATACATAATTTTTCCCCAAAAAAAACATTGATCTATTCATTGTGAACTTCAATGAATCATGTGGAGTTCTAAAAGTGTGGCTTATAATGCTGTTTGATTTGTATTAATGGTGTTATAAATTAGATGAGAAAAAATTGCAACTATAGCTTCTACGGATAGTATCCCTTAACCTACCTCTCTATAAAATGTAATAAGTGATTAGATGTAGGTTTATTCGTCCTATATTTAGGAAATTAAAGAATGTATACAATTAAGATTAACTTTAAAACTTTATCAATTGATAAAAAATGATGTCAGTATCCCTCCCTATTACAATAACTGTTAAAGGTAATGTCATTGTATAAAATATTCTGACTACAATGAGTCTGATCAAGGAACAAAAATACAAGAATAATAAGACAATAGAGCAGTCCCACAAGTGATTGACAAGGGGAATCCTATGAATGACAGGTTTGCAGAAGATCAAAAGGATAAATATAAATATACACAAAATGGAACAATGCATCTTGTTTTACCCTTATTAACGGGGGAACTTCTTGCTATAAAACATAAGCATATCGTAGTTAATATAGGGCAAACATAACATTAGCCTTATCTCAGTCGCTTTACCATTGGGCACAACATATCGGTCGGTGGAATGATTAAAAGCGATATTGACACAAGAGTAGGACAATGTAAATTGCATATATAGAGGAATGTTGTGGTTATATTTGTCGACAAGTTGATATTTGCTATTATAAAAACTGACATTCTTCAGTCTGAAAACATTTTTCATTATTATTGTAACTATGCTAAACAGGTCCATTATTGCAATACCACATATTTAAGGAAATAGAGAACTAACAATCAAACAACATGTGGGCTTAGTAGCTCTAAACATACAAGATAAAATTCTCCCTACAAAATGACTTTTACAAGTATAATTCATATTCATCTATTTGCGCAAGTTTTGTTCCTTAATATTAACAATCGAAATATCTGAAATATTGTCTTTCAAACTATGTTTGCGGTTAATCATAAGATATGCACATGTGATCTTCCATTATATGCATTCCACACTCTTTCACATTCAACTTTTCACCCCTTTCACCATACACAAAAATCCAACTTCATACGACACCCTTTCTCTAGATCTATATCCACACTTACTATATTTCTTCTACCCCCAACCCCCGAACCCCACCCACACACCAAACACACACGTTTTTCAACTAAATTTGAAGTTTGTGTATCATTTTGTTTCTTATGCAGTGGATTATTTTATTTATTTTCTAATTTTTTATGTTTGTGGGATTTTAGATAATTATTAAATTTACCTTGGAATTACTATGTTTAATGAAGGGACGGTACGCGTAACGTTCAAATTATTTCATATGTATCTTCTAATTTATCATAATAATATACAACTTTACTTCCTACTGACTGTTATTTGGTTAATTCTTTTATCTACTTCATTCCTAATATCTTCATATACACATAGGCTTTTCCCCGTCCAATTTCTTTTCTTCCATATTTATATTTCAATTAAATTTTTTATTGATGTACATATTTACATTTTCTTCTATGCTACAATTTATAATCAATCATTTCCACTATATTTACCCATCTTCTATTAACTTCCCACAGACTTCATAGCGAATACAAATCTTTCTTCCTCGTGACTAATCTGACAAGGTCCGACACTTCTAATCTTCCAAATGAAGGAGATTGGAGATCCATTAAAGATATTTTGACTCTTCGTTCCAACTCTCCAAATGAGTTATTATATTAGAAATAATAAATTCCTAGATATCACTTTATTGTTAATTATATAAATTTTCTAGGTTCTATTCATCATTTGCAAGACCTCAATCACATGTATAGATGAACACGTCGGCTGGTATTATCCCTCTTGCAACCATTCAAATAAGAAGCTAGAAAATAATATCAATTTATTCTTTTATGACATTTGAAAGTCTGACGACTTCATTCCTTCTCCAAGGTATTATATTCTTACAACTCTTTTTTCTTTATTTTCCACTCTTACACTTTTTACAACACTACGTTCGTCCGTAATTAGGTAGAAACTTCAACTCACCGTACATCTTGCACGCCATTTGTCCTTTTAAATAAAGAGGTTGAATCTTTAATCCAAGTCCCCAGTTGTAGAACTTGCTCATTTAAATCATGATGTTAGCGTTTGTCTTTTCTTCTCATTTAAATAATTCTATAAGTTCCTTCATCAATTACAATTTATTTTCCATCATAATTCCATTATTATTTTCTCTAAATAACCAAAGCTCCACTTCCACTTGCTATCACCAGGATCATCGGTACCTCGCAAAAATTAGGAATCAAACTCAATAACTACAACTTAATTCGTGGTTATAAAAACTACACAGTCTCAACCATTTTTCCCAATTCCATTAACGGGACTACTTCAATGATCGACACCACCAATCATAAGGTAATATACACATACTCATTCCTTTTTTCCATTAACATCTTTTCATCCTCATAATCTAGTTATATATAATTTACATACAAGGAAAAATGTCCCCAGTCTCAGTCCCGATCCTATTATTCTCGACTCATTCCATTGACGTTGAAATGGATCAATTGTCTAAAAGAAAGCGTTTGAGCAGGTAAGGCATTTATAATATCTATGGATTTTTTTACTAACTTTACATTATATTATGATGATATATTTTAACCATTTTTTTTCCATTCTTAATTGTCGGAACATGGATGAAAGAAAAAAATGATGCTTTATCTTTTATTTCATTACTGTCAGCTTCATCTTCATATGTCCCCTTCTGCTACTATAATCTATTTCTACTTTAATACTTCTCCCTACGTCGAACAATTACAATGAATATTTTTATTCCTAATTCATGTTCAGTTATCACTACTACTCTTAATTTTTATTCGATTTCCCATTTCATTCTATCAGTTTGTCATATTTACATTATTGTTGTTAATTTTGCTTACAACACTGTATGAGCCACGCATCGCGTGGGTTTTCAACTAGTGTACACTGAAATGATTTTTAGGAGAACACTTCACTTATCTCATATAACATATGAAGTTAATATCCAAAAGAGCCCGTGCATGTGTGTGAGGAGACATATACAAAGTGAATCCGTCATGCAAATCAATTTCAAAATACTCCATCCAATCTATTAAATAACAATCCAAGAATTGAAAATCATAAAAAAAATGTTCGAAACATGGAATGAATGGGATTCAAACACACGGATTTGTAAAACTAAACTACACAAAAGAAATTATTTTGAGTCTTTAAACATTTTTTAAAATGACTGAAAAGCCAAATAATTGTTTTTTGTATTTTTCTCAATAAGACCCAAAAAATAGAAAAATAAAATACAAAAGATAAACACGTCATAACACTAGGAATAAAGTATAACATGAAACCCAAAACTAGTATGATATTTATGTGAATTATATATATTAATTTATATATATTTATGTGAATTATGTATATAACAAAACTAGTAATAAATATTAATTTGTGTATAAGAGATAATATTTATGTGAATTATATATGTACTATTGTGATAAAGTAAACGGAATCTTATTAAATGTTATTTCGTCGTATGTGAGTATAAGCGATAGGAATTGATTATTTCTCAACCAGGGAATATGTTCAGTTATATGAGGTTGGGATTTATTATCGGAATCTCGGATGATAATTTGGGGTGCACAGTTGATTCGGGATGGGTCGAGATATTCAAAATGAGTGCCCGAGGGTTGTAATAGGGTTCCGTGGTCTTTTTGGCTAGTTGGAGTTGGATTGGGGTATATGAGTCATTTTACGTGTGTATTATCATTTAAAGTTGGGATAAATAAATATCTGGGCTATTAGGCTTATGAAAGAGTTAGCCAATATCATAAGAAAGAGAGAGAGAGAGAGAGAGAGAGAGAGAGTTAGCCAAGAGAGAAAACCCACTTGAGAGAAACCAATAAAAAAGAGAAAGAGAAGAGAATCTTGGAGTTTTTTGGCCAAATCCGCAATTACGAAGAGGATTCGAATTCTACAACTTTGAGGAAAGTGATTAAATTTGCTAAATAATTCTTGTGTGTGAATTACTGTAAAATAAATTGTTGGGTTTTTGTGTTTTCGGTATTTGAGGTTAAATCTTGATTTTGTTTATAAACCCTTGAAATTTATGTTATATATGGTTAAATCATGATGTTATTGATGAATTCATTAATTTGATGTTAGATATATGATTTGGATGGTGGAAATATTGGTGGAGTTAGGTTAAAATTGGGTTTTAGAGATTTGGGAAAAATCTCGTAAGGAACAAAATCTGAACAGGCGAGGCGGGTTCAGTTAGTGGCCCTCGGATCAATTCATTTTTGAATAAGCGGACTGGTTCATTTTTGGAAGCCATTATATTGGTTCATTTTCTTCAGTGTAGCGGATCGGTTCATTTTTTAAATCATCGGTACGGTTTGTATGTCACAGATTTCTAACTCTTCTTTAACTCCTTTCCAATTGGGTTTAGTGATTGAGAACCCTCTAATATGAAGTGATATTAATGTTTATGATGTAAAAAATGGGATGAAGATACAATACGATTGCAGGGAGACATCGGTATGATTATGGGAGTATATTAGGGAAATTAATACTCTAGTTTCTTATTTAAGACATTGGGTACGAGCTATTTGAGAGAAGTCTTATATCCGGAGTTATATTTAACCTGTGGATTAATCAAATGTGTGATTGATTACTAAAGCTTAAATGAGTGAGTGAGTGAGTGAGTGAGTGAGAAATAAAGCAAATGTGGAATAAAGTGTGAGGAAGTAGTGGCTAGTGCATGAGTGTTATATACTGGTAGCCAGGTTTATTGACATATATACATGCGGATATAAGATTGTATGTATAAGTATGATATGTATATATATCTTGTGTGTGTGATATATATTATGTGGAACATACCCCTCTAGTGCTATCATGGGAAGTTGCGTGATGTGGGTGAATCCCCTGGCTAGTGAATGCAGGGAGAGTATAGTCCCCAAGTCATAGGCGTCCAGTATTTTTATAGTGTGACTTTTATCATGGGTGAGACATCTTGGGTATGATTCGTCTCACTTTAAGGTGAGGAATTATGACCACTTACCATACGTTTGTGCTTTGTTTTACCAAATCGGTGTGAGAGTCCGACGGTTGGTACCCAGATTGGTGTGTGTATCCCCTAGAAGATCGTAGCACTTAGAGACTTCATCCAGTGAGCTAATGCTCTGAGGGATGGTAAGTGTGTGTGTGTATATATATATATATATATAAATATAATGAGTGATATGTATGTGTACTTGATGTGAAATGATAAATCATGTATAATACAGGCTTTAATGATTAATGTGTGAATCAATATGCTTATAACTGGTGAAAGTTATTAGTAATGAAATGATATAAAATCATTGAGAATGGTATTAAAAGTGGTTATTGTGACACCTCGCCTAATAAAATACCGGGCGATCACTCCTATATCAAATTAAACAGGAGTCACATATGGATCATTCTCAGCGTCACTGTCGAAAACCAAATTAGTTACTAATAACTTATTAGGCTAGAGTCAAAATTTTATTTAACTAATCTTTTTAAACGAACTATACAATTAAAACATTCACACAGTTTAATATAAATGAAACTGGAAAGAGATAAAAAAAACTGAACACTCGGTTCAAATATAATACAACCAAATCAAACGCTGCACTAAAAGGCAGTGAAAGTGTAAATAAATACAATTGGGCTTTCGGCCCGAAAGTAACTATGAGGCTTCCTATCTAGATCACAAGAATAAAAGCATCTAAAAATAAATCTTCATGCATCCACAACTGCTGCAGCAGACATCTGACTCCAAAGGATCATCATCTAGGCGTCCCTGTGTCTGGACACCTATATATATATAGATATAGCAAAGGAGAGGAAAAGTAGATAAACGGGTCAGAGCCCGATTTGTGAAAATATTTAGCAAGTGCATAAATGATTTATTTTTAAAATATGTTTCATCTCATATTTAAATTGGTATCGCACTCCCATGAGATACCCCTCACCTCTCTTTTAATAGTGCACACCTAGTGCATCCCTCTAAACATTCTAGTCAAGCTACGCTACCTAACTAATCCGTCACCCCCAAACTCTAGAAATCCTAAGCAAACCAAGTACTAAGGGCAAAACTTCTCCCCAGTCTCAACACTATGCCATATTCGTGCGTGGGGTGTCTCGTGAAGTGAAATCCAAACAAGGAACCCCCCCGATACACTATTTCCTGGCAAGGTCGATCGTCGAGATGCATTAGACCCTCAATACACCACATATATATATATATATATATATATATATATATATATATATATATATATATATATATATATATATATATATATATATATATAAGAAATCCCAAACTAGAGCACTAAAGGTTAAACTTCTCCCTAGTCTCAACACTTGGCCATGTTCATGCGAGGGGTGTCTCGCAAAGCGAAATTCAAATAAGAAACCGCCCCGATACACTACTACTTGGCAAGGGCGATCGTCGAGATCCTTTAGACCCTCAGTACTCAACTTATATATACTCATATAAATAAATATACATAACATACTCATCTTTATTTTTCATGCTCACATTTATATACATATCACATTTTAAGTCCGGTAAAATAACCCGGAATGAGAATTCAGTTCATATTCAATTTATCTCTTTACTCTAGTTGAGATATATTATCTTGTTCTCATACACAAGTAATGTACTATACACACAAGTACAATAACCATCCCATCTAGCTATAACTCGAGGATGCAGTCTCTTAATGCTATCATCTTCCAGGGCATCACTCACATACCATCCTGGGGACTAGCGGTCGGACTCAATATCACCGACATCGCGGTCAACAATCACAACGTCTGGGAAGCGATCATAGTTCCTCCCCGAAAGTGCGACGAAACATACCCACCACGTCTCGCCCCTAATAAGAATCACATATTATAAAAATGGACGCTATGACCTGGGGACTATACGCACCCTGCTCCTCAAGCCAGGGGCCTCACCCACATCGCGCAACTTCCCATGATAGTATTAGAGGGGGTATGCTTCACATATATATATATACCATCCACATGTAGATATATATACATATCCGTATCATATAATATAATATTATATATATATATATATATATATATATATATATATATATATACTTTAATCACATAGTATATATATATATATTTCGCATTGTTCCTAAAACATATATAAATGGTCATAATTGCCAATCACACATAACGATGAACAATACTCCCAAAGATTCTCACAATTAATAATATTCGAGTATTCGCACACTCACGATACTAAGCTCAAAAGTATCCCCTCACTTGATAAATAACTTGTACCTTATTCACACTTAAGGATTTATATAATTTCTCCAACTATACCAATTCACACTAAGTAATTACGGATTTTCCAAATTCATCCTAATAGTCTCGCAGGATATACTCAACCACCATCAATACAATTATGCTTTCTACGCGCACAATTATCTATGCCTAAATTCCCAAAGAAATTAGCCCAAGAAATATTCATCACCAAACACCCTTAATTTAAATAGGTCGTGGATTCCATTTCCACAAACCCAAGGACTAAAATTTGCCCAATTAATAATTTAGAGGTCCCCATTCTATTTTTGAGAATCCCCAACTCTCTAATTCCTCTCTTTATCTATTTTCCTCGAAAATATAATTTTTAGTGTTGCACACTTAAAACAATTTCTTAGCTCCCATAATTTTTCTCAATTTGATAAATATCTCTTCCTTAAGTAAGTCTATTTATTTACTCAATTAAATAGGCCAGAAATCCTTAATTTGGGAATTTATCCCATATAAATAACCCTAGGCAAAATTTCTGAAATTTTTGTTTGATCGATCGATCGACCCCTCGTCGTCGATCGATCGATCAAGCAGGGCAGCTTCTGTTTCGGCCATTAACAAACCTCCAACCATTTTTTTTCCTTCTCCCAACCTTATATAACCCCAACCAACAAATTTTACATAATAGAAAATAGGTTCCAAACATCCTAGAACCAAAATCAATAACTAAATTCATTTAATTCCTAAGTTTCTCCAATTTCATAATTTTCGGGATTTACCCGTTAAACTTCTGAAAAACCCGCTTAACCCACGAAAATCCAACCCAAAATATTTAGGGTTTCTTATTACCAACTATGATATGAGATTTATGCTCAAAATTAAATTAAGCAAGTAAACACTTGCCTGGAGGATAAAATCCGACGACCCCGAGTCGAATCCAGCGGAGTTTGGCTCGAAAATCCTTTTCCTCTCCTCTTTTCTCTTCTTCCTTTCTTCTCTTCTTCTTTTCTCTCTTTTTATTTCTTTATCCCACTCTCCCGTGTCTTATATAGGAGAAAATAAGGGTTTATCCCTTTTAAATCCAAAAATGACTCGTTTACTCAATTACGAGTCCCTATGAGCCCAAAAATTCTCGAAACTCAATTACGACCCTCGGATACTCTATTCTGACTATCTCGGAAATTCTGAGACCAACCGCACGCTCGAAATCTACATACGAGGTGCTTGACCTCAAATCACTAATTTAACCCACTTCATCTCAATGTGGGTCTTCCCATTAAAGTATTATCCTCTATCGTGTTACCGAGCTGTGACATATAATTAAAATACTCCGACTTATTTACTTTATCCCAAAAGTAAATATAACACCCATAAAAAATCATTTAATCCTTGAAAACTCTAAAAATTTTCTATTCACGATAATTCTTAAATTTCCAAATTACACTTAATTATTGAATTTAATTTCCCATAAAAGTGGGGGGTATTACATACTTCCCCCCTTACAACGGAACTTCGCCCTCAAAATTCAGATATAACTGATATTACCAACACTAACCTAGGATCGTGAATCACTCCACATCCTAATGCCTCAAAGTGGAATGGTACTACCCAATAGCTCTTAACCGTATACTTAATAATCACTCACCTCTATCAAGGTTTATACTATACTACACTACCATCTCGGCATAATCTTCAACTCTATATACTACATCCCTTCTATCTCAGGCGGTTTATAAAACCAACTTACTAAGGTTCCCATACACCCTTTTTAACCCGTGCCTCTCCGCACAACTATCACCAACGTCTGACACGTACACACTTTCTAAACAATAGGCCTTATTTCCTTGGTGTAATACTCATACACGGGTCTTCCTAACCGGAAAAATCCCATTCTTCTCAAGGTTAACAAACCAATATTTCTATATCGGCGCCACTAACTCCACTCGCTTCACTGCCCAAAATTCTAAGATCGAAGAGTTCCTACCTACGTGAAACAGTACTATCCTAAATATCCCTAGTGCCCAAGGCCTTTCTCAACTCTTGACATTTCCTTAGTTTCATGCGTGGGACATCTCGTAAAGCGAAATCCAAACAAGGAACCATCATGTTACATTACTCCCTCGCATCGTCGGCCATCGAGATATAACAGTCTAAGGCAAACTAGTGGGACATCCTAAATATTACCTCTCTAAACTATTAACGCTTTTCTACTATTCTATCCTTCCTCCTAAACGAAAAGGAAAGTCTAACTATTCGAGGCGCCAACTCTCTGCAAAAGCGTCACGAACATCATACCCAAAACATGATTTTTCAAAAATTTGCCTTTTCATTAAGGCCTGGCTATAATCCTGAAATCAATTTCTCTAACTCCTGCTTTACCCACCTACTTATGGTGAGAGAACATTCTAGTGCTGCTCTATAGCACAATATTTCCATAAGCATACTATCATTATACAGCTCACAATCTATAGTGTTTCCTCCACAGTATATGACTTATCGACAAAACCAACATCCTTTCGTCCTATAACATATCTCCAATCTCGACGTCATTAAGGTTCATGCGTGGAGTGTCTCGCAAGCGAAATCCAAACAAGGAACCCCTCCAATACACTAGTACTTAACTTTTTCGATCGTGGAGGTCCATTAGCTTTAAATATGCAATCGGGATAACATTATCCCCTCTTTCAACAAAATGTGGTCTGAACTCCTATCTCTATCCAGGAGACACACCACTAAGCACTCGCACTACACTGAGTCCTTGTGCAATCCATGATGAGATTAAACTCACAGCTCAACAATTAACCCTGCATACCTTAAATCACACCCATAAGGTCGCCATGCACTCGAATCATGATAATGAAACATCTCCTCACCGAAGTTCCATCTATGCACATAATAAAGGCGAACTCAGCCTGTATCCAGGTGAGATATCGCAACAACAACCCATTCCACCCTGGAACTGTGGACACGATAGTCTTGCCATCATTAGCCTTCTATCGCTCCGAACAACGAATATCATATTCTACTCAAAATAACATCATACTCGTATAACACACACAAAACAAGTAATACCAAACTGATATAAACTTAAAATACTAACACCCGCTCTTCACAGCGAATGAAAGAAAATAAATTCCCGCTATCGCAAAAAAACACATAAACATATACTACATAACGTTATCGATACTATTTGTAAACTCGTATCACACACGAATCTGGAGCGAATAAAACACTATGACTTAATCTCGTCACACAGAACAAGCCTCCTTCAACTGAGGTGAAACCCATAACAATAACTTCACCTATCACCCTAGCTACTCAAAAAGGTTCCCGGACATGGTACACTTGCCGTGACTGAACCAAAAATTTCTTTAATCAATGCCCTATATGGGCACCCTACTCTTGCCCCTTAACTCCCACTGGGCAATGACTAACCGTACGCTTATGCACTCCACATCACAAAATTCCCCATTTTGGGTCACCTTGACCCTTTCAAGTTATTAGTATCTTGGACTCCATAGCCGCGATCCTGACAATCACTTTACTAGTTCCCCGTCACTTCTTCATAAAAAGGAGAATCCACCACCGGCCTCAACAGCCCTGTTTCCACGAATTCCCCGGGTGGATGTCCACTAGTGGGGTCCTCAAACCCACACATTCTCCAAAAGTGTTAGCAACACTTTTCTAGTGAGCCTATCATTCCTCAGAAGGACTCTCTCTTCATTGTACTTACCTCAATTCAGCACAAAGTTCACTTATCCATAAATTTCATTATTCACTGTCGGCCTTTGACCGACCCTTACGTGAATAATTAAAACTACATTCTTTTCATTTTTGGTAAATCACGGGGAGTCATGATTAAAAACTATCCGTAAGATCCTTTTAGGGTCAAAACATCATGCTCTCCCGAATATGGTTATCACCATTCCCACTATTTCAATATTACTCTTATGAGTGAAAATTTTTCCTCTAATTTTCACATGTGGGTATTTCCATACCCTTCTCTGAGTCAAAGCTCCTGAGCCTTCTACTTCCACTGAGCAATGCTACACTGCCTTCGTATGAATTAACTTCAAAGTATGGTAATTATCAAAGATCCCTTTCGAACCCTTAGCTTCACCGGGTAATTCAACTTTAGTGCTACTCTCTACTACAGCGGTACTGGAATACTCATAACTACTATTCTTTAGTAGTCTTTGCAACAATTCTTATCAAATGCCACGAGGAGAATGACCTCTACTCCGGTCCTAGTCTCCAGCTTCCACTAACTGCTCCAGCTAAGTCCCGCCTCCTACTGCCCTCATCACGGCCTTCCTTAGTCACCCTTCCTCGATCAGCACACGAATCTCGAACGAGCACACAAAAGATTACTATAATCTTATAATATGACAGGAGAATGAAATCTCGCAAGAGGAATCAACAATCCTAATCATAAAGCTCTATATCAAATCGAGAGCAACACTGAAAGTGTAGTACGTCAGCACAGATTCCTAAGGACTCTAGAACCTGATTATCTGATACCATCTGTGACACCCCGCCAAACAAAATACTTGGCGATCACTCCTATATCAAATTAAAATAGGAGTCGCATATGGATCATTCTCAACGTCACTGTCAAAAACCAAATTAATTACTAATAACCTGTAAGGCTGGTGTCAAAATTTTATTTAACTAATATTTTTAAACGAACTATACAATTAAAACATTCACACAGTTTATATAAATGAAACTGGAAAGAGATAAAATAACCGAACACTTAGTTCAAATATAATACAACCAAATCGAATGCCCCACTAAAAGGCGGTGAAAGAGTAAATAAATACAATTGGGCTTTTGGCCCGTAAGTAACTACGAGGCTTCCAATATAGATCACAAGAATAGAAGCATTTAAAAATAAACCTGCATGCATCCACAGCTGCTGCAGCAGACGTCTGACTCGAAAGGATCATCATCCAGGCATTCCTGTGTCTGGACACCTATATATATATAGATATAGAAAAAGAGAGGAAAAGTAGATAAACGTGTCAGAGCCCTAGTTATGAAAATATTTAGCAAGTGCATAAATGCTTTATTTTTAAAACATGTTTTATCTCATATTTAAATTGGTATCGCACTCCCATGAGATACCCCTCACCTCTCTTCTAATAGTGCACACCTAGCGCATCCCTCTAAACATTCTAGTCAAGCTACGCTGCCTAACTAATCTGTCACCCCCAAACTCTAGAAATCCTAAGCAAACCAAGTACTAAGGTCTAAAGTTCTCCCCAGTCTCAACACTATGCCATATTCGTGCGTGGGGTGTCTCGCGAAGCGAAATCCAAACAAGGAACCCCCCCGATACACTACAACTTGGCAAGGTCGATCGTCGAGATCCATTAGACCCTCAGTACACCACATATAAATATATATATATATATACTCATATAAGAAATCCCAAACTAGAGCACTAAGGGTTAAACTTCTCCCCAGTCTCAACACTAGGCCATGTTCGTGCGTGGGGTGTCTCGCAAAGCGAAATCCAAACAAAGAACCCCCCAATGCACTACTACTTGGAAAGGGAGATCGTCGAGATACATTAGACCCTCAGTACTCAACTTATATATATATACTCATATAAATAAATATACATAACATACTCATCTTTATTTTTCATGCTCACTTTCATATACATATCACATTTTAAGTCCGATAAAATCTCCCAGAATGAGAATTCATTTCATATTCAATTTATCTCTTTACCCTAGTAGAGATATATTATCTTGTTCTCATACACAAGTAATGTACTATACACACAAGTACAATAACCACCCCAACGAGCTATAACTCTAGGATGCGGTCTCTCAATGCTATCATCTTCCAGGGCATCACTCACATACCATCCTGGGGACCAGCAATCGGACTCAATATCACCGACATCGCGATCAACAATCACAACATCTGGGACGCGGTCATAGTTCCTCCCCGAAAGTGAGACGAAACATACCAACCACGTCTCACCCTTAATAAGAATCACATATTATAAAAATGGACGCTATGACCTGGGGACTATACGCACCCTGCTGCTCTAGCCAGGGGCCTCACCCACACCGCGTAACTTCTCATGATAGCATTAGAGGGGGTATGCTTCACACACACACACACACACACACACACACACACACACACACACAAACATATATATATATATATACCATCCACACGTAGATATATATACATATCCGTATCATATAATATATAAACTTTAATCACGTAGTATATATATATTTCACATTAGTCCTCAAACATATATAAATGGCCATAATTTCCGATCACACATAATGATGACCAATACTCCGAAAGATTCTCACAATTAATAATATTCGAGTATTCGCACACTCACGATACTAAACTCGAAAGTATCCCCTCACTTGATAAATAACTTGTACCTTATTCACACTTAAGGATTTATATAATTTATCCAACTATACCAATTCACACTAAGTAATTACTCATTTTCCAAATTCATCCTAATAGCCTCGCAGGATATACTTAACCACCATCGATATAATTATTCTTTCTACGCGCACAATTATCTAAGCCTAAATGACCAAAGAAATTATCCCATGAAATATTCGTCACCAAACACCCTTAATTTAAATAGGTCATGAATTCCATTTCCACGAACCCAAGGACTACATTTTGTCCAATTAATAATTACAGGTCCTCACTCTATTTTTGAGAAACCCCAACTCTCTAATTCCTCCCTTTATCTATTTTCCTTGAAAATATAATTTTTAGTGTGGCACACTTAAAACATTCTCTTAGCTCCCATAATTTTTCTCAATTTGATAAATATATCTTCCTTAGTTAAGTCTATTTATTTCCTCAATTAAATTGTCTAGAAATCCTTAATTTGGGAATTTATCCCATATACATAACCCTAGGTAAAAACGCCAAAATTGTTGTTTGATCGATCGATCGACCCCTGGCCGTCGATCGATCGATCAAGCAGGGCAGTTTCTTCTTCGGCCCCTGTTTCGGCCATTAACAAACCTCCAACCATTTTCTTCTCCTTCTCCCAACCTTATATAACCCCAACCACAAATTTTACATAAGATAAAATAGGTTCCAAACATCCTAGAACCAAAATAAATAACTAAATTAAGTTAATTCCTAAGTTTCTCCAATTTCATAATTTTCGGGATTTACATTTTAAACTTTCAAAAAACTCGTTTAACTTACGAAAATCCAGCCAAAAATATTTAGGGTTTGTTATTATCAACTATGATATGATATTTATGCTCAAAATTAAATAAAGCAAGTAAACACTTGCCTGGAGGATAAAATTCGACGACCCCGAGTCGAATCCGACGGAGTTCGGCCCGAAAATCCTTTTCCTCTCCTCTTCCTTTCTTCTCTTCTTCTTTTCTCTCTTTTTCTTTCTTTCTCCCAATCTCCCGTGTCTTATATAGGAGAAAATAAGGGTTTATCCATTTTAAACCCAAAAATGACTCGTTTACTCAATTACAAGTCCCTATAAGCCCAAAAATTCCCGAAACTCAATTACGACCCCCGAATACTCTATTCTGACTAGCTCGGTCATTCTAAGACCAACCGCACACTCAAAATCTCCATCCGAGGTACTTGACCGTAAATCAATAATTTAACCCACTTCATCTCAATGCGGGTTTTCCCATTAAAATATTATCCTCTGTCGCTTTACCCAGCTGCGACATATAATTAAAATACTCCGACTTATTTACTTAATCCCAAAAGTAAATATAACACCCATCGAAAATCATCTAATCCTTGAAAACTCCAAAAATTTACTATTCACGATAATTCTTAAATTTCCAAATTACACTTAATTATTGAATTTAATTTCCCATAAAAGTGCAGGGTATTACAGTTATGTGGGTATGAACTAGATACGCGAGTGTGGGTTAACGCGTAAGTATGAGTTTAGGTTATCTATAAATGAGTCGGGTAGCGTAACTGGGATTTAAAATGCATACGTTAGGTGCACGCCCTGGTTGAGGGGTGAGTATGAGTCTCAAGAGAGGGTGGCACCAACTTAATTATTGAATTTCGCATTTATAATTATTATGCGTTTTAATTCACTTGCTAATATTTTTTTTTTAAAACGGGCGCTGAACTGTATCTATCTTTTCTGTTCCTTTTTCTTTGTTATAGTTTTAGGTGTCCCACCACAAGGACACCAAGGTTGAGCTTCCATTCTAGAATATGTGGAGCTGCAGCATATATGGAATGTTGCAGGATTTTTTATATAGTCTCATCTCATTTTTTCTAATCTAGTTAAGAACCAGCAGTGTAAATCGGGCGTGTGTTGCCCAAATATTGTACTGATGTATGTGCTTTACATTTCAGACATTTGATATATTGTATGGGTCTGTTAATCGTCAGCTTACTCGGTTATTTTTGTTGTGCAATTTGTTACATGTATATATGTTCATCTTTGTATTTACTATTAATGGATTCAATTGTGTTATATAATGGGAAGCTTTTGGCATCCGGTCTATTTTAATTTGGGTGGTTAGTTTTATATTTGGTTTATGCAACAGTGATGCTAAGAATGAGCCAGTTGATATTCCTATTTTATGTTAGTAGAGGGTTGGCCACCCGTTATTTTAATAAGCGGGGTGTCACAGATGGTATCAGAGCATCAGGTTCCTAGTGTCTATAGGATCTGTGCGTACTTTCTACGTTCTACCGTAGCATTTTTATATAGAGCCCTATTATTAGGACTGTTGTGTTCATTATGAATTTATGATATTTTTCTATTGTAAATTTCAGATGTCAACAAAAAGGGGTCACCCGGTTAGGACAAATAGAGGGGAAGAGAATGTGGAACCCCAATTGCCGTAGGGAACTATGACTGCAATAAAGGTTGCTAATATAGTGGCTCAAGCCGTCAATGCAGCTATGGCGACTATGGCTCAACAGTTTCCTCAGGCTGAGCGGTAACCAGTAGCACCGGTAGTTCAAGCCCACACGGGGCCATCTGTGTGGGAGAGAGTTCAGGAAGCCTTCCAAAAATGGAATCCTCTGGAATTTCAGGACATAGTCGATGTGATAGTGGTGACTTAGTGGAAAAAGGATATCCAACATCACGTCTGTATGGTCGAATGTATCGATGTTTAGAAGCAAATACTTGCCCCCTTCAAGTTAGTAGGTATGACTCTCTAATGGTGGGAGTCAATTACTACTTCGAAGCAGAGGGGCAGGATGCCCATAATGGAGTTTTAGATTTGATTTGACCGTAAATATTTTCCTCCAACAATTCAGACAGAAATAAGAAGGAAACTATTAGATGTGAATCAAGGGGTCAAAGAAGAATTTACCCGGTTGGCAAATTTTGTGCCCGATGAGGTAAATACTGAGGAGAAGAGAATGTCGAAGTTTATGGGTGTTTTAAATTGGAGGATTCGATAACATTTGTTAAGGAACCCAATATTGCTGACATTTATAAATGTGATGAATGCTACGTTATTGCATTGTCAGGATAACCGTCTCCACTTGAAGGGGAGTAAGAAACTTGGGGATTTTGGTTAGCCGAGTAGGTGTGGAGGAAATGGTGCCAGTGGGGCACAATAATATCAGTAGCATGGTAACCGTCAGAAAGAGAAGGATCTCCATCCGGGGGATTTAGCTAAGAGAAAACAACCCGGAGGTTTTAGGTCCAATGGCATTGGTTTCAGGTAGACCCATCAGGGCTCCTAACAATAGAAGAACGTTCCCCGAGGCCAAGAAGGCCGAGGGCATATTGAGGGAGGCCAACGGGGTAGAGGTTTCCAGGGCTAGTGGCAAGGGAAATTTCGAGTTGGACAACAGGGCCGGAGGTTGGAGAATTTTGTGGGCCGCTGATTTCAGTCTGGGGAGGAGGGTCATAGGAAGTCAGAGTTCCCATAGTAGAACAGGGTGCAAATACTAGGAGCTCAGCAGGTACAATAGGATCCTTTAGCACCTTTACCACCTCCAGCACCTCTTCCAGTCGTCCCACAATAGCAGGGATATATGCAGTTTGAGAAAGTTTATAATGTCTAAAATGTGATGTTACCGCAGGTACATCACCCTCCACCAGTAGTTAATGGTATGTTTCCTATCCATAGGTATATGGGTCGGGTGTTATTTGATACGGGAGAATCGTATGCATTCATAGATGTTCATTTTGTGTGTGCAGTAGGATTGTTAGAGTCATTCGATACCCTTTTAGTGTGTGTAGATTCTCCTTTGGGTAGTGGGGCTCTTATACACTCCATATGTAGAGGGGTGGAGATAGATGTTGGAAGATTTTGTTTATCAGCCGACTTACTTGTGTTATATATGATAAGGTACGATGTTATTTCGGGTATGGACTGGTTGGCATAATACCGGGAGATGGTGGATTATTTTTGGAGGTCCATTGTATTTCCCATTCTAGGTCAGGAAATGTTTTTAGTTTCCATGCCCGAGGTTCGAGTACCCATTTGTATTATATCGAGGAGGAGACCTTGCAAGAAGTAGTTGTTTCTTTAGACTTGGTTTCGATAGTCAGGGAGTTTGTAGATGTTTTTCATGAGATACCAGGCTTATCGTCGAGTTGAGAGATCGTGTTCGTTATTGATTTAGTGCCTAGGGCTAGGCCGATTGCACGCACGCCTTACCAAATGGCTCATTTCGATGCGAGAGTTATGAGACCAAATTCAATAACTTCCGAGGTAGGGTTTTATTCGGCGGATTATGTCACCATGGGTTGACCCCGTATTATTTATGAAGAAGAGGGATGGCTCTCTTCGATTCTGTGTGGATTATCGAGAGCTGAATAAGGTGATGATTCAAAATAAATACTTGTTACCACGTAGCAACGGTCTATTTGATCAATTAAGAGGGGAAGCATACTTCTCTAAAATAGATTTGAGATCAGGGTATCACCATCTACGCATTAGAGAGCAGGATGTCTCTAAAACTGCATTTTTTACCCGTTATGGATCTTATGAGTTTTTAGTTATGCCGTTTGGATTAACCAACGCTCCTGCAGTGTTCATGGATCTGATGAATAAGGTCTTTCACGGCTTCTTGGACTAGTTTGATATTATGTTCATTGATGATATTCTAGTCTATTCTCGGATAGAGAACGAGCATGCTGAGCATTTGCATTTAGTTCTGCAGACACTACAGGACCATCAATTATACACCAAGTTCAAGAAATGTGGGTTTTGTTTGCATGAATTACAGTTTTTAGGTCATATGGTTTCAGAGAAGGGCATTTTAGTCGACCCGAGCAAAGTTACAGCTGTGAGGGAGTGGCGTAAGCCCCCGAAACTGACAAAGATCCTCAGTTTCTTGGGATTAGCGTGGTATTATCGTTGTTTTATTAAGGGCTTTTCGAAGATTGCAGGCCCTTTGACGAATTTTACCCAAAAGGGAGTGAAGTTTATGTGGGATGATTACTGTCAGTTGGCACTTGATGAGAAAAAGGACATGTTGACTTCAGCACCTGTACTCGCGTTGCCTAAAGAGGGAGTGGAGTACTTAGTATTTACTGATGCATCCCTCCAGGGAATAGGGGTGTGCTACAACAGTAGGATAGGGCTATTGCTTATGCATCTCGTAAGCTCAATCCCCACAAGAGAAATTATCCCACACATGATTTGGAGCTAGATGCGGTAGTCTTTGCCTTAAGAATATGGTGGCGTTATATCCTGGGGGAGAAGTTTAATATTATCATGGATCAAAAATCTCTATAGTACTTGTTCACTCAGAAGGATCTCAATATGAAGCAACGTAGGGGGTTGGAATTCATGAAAGATTATCAGTTTGGTATCCAATATCACCCAGGGAAGGCTAATGTGGTATCCGACGCGTTGAGTCAATGACCCATCGGATAGTTAGCAGAAGTGTGGACAGCTAAGGGGAATGAACTTCATGAGGATGATGCACTTGCCAGGGCATGTATGGCAGTGTTGACTGTCACACTCGAGATTATGATGCGGGTGTTGAAAACACAAGTCGGGGATAAGATTGTAAAGACAGGGTGCATCAATTATTAATTGAGGGAGAAAAATCCTACTATATTAATTCTGAGGGTGGATTATATTTTAATGGGAGGCTGTTAGTCCCGAATGATGGGAATTTGAGGCATGCTGTTATGTCAGAGTCCCATGGGTCAAAGTTTATGATACATCTCGGTGGAGACAAAATGTACCTAAACATGCACTGACAATATTGGTGGGAAGGCATGAAAAGGGACATAGTTGAGTTTGTCTCCAAATGTGTCATTTGTCGTTTGTGAAAGTGGATCACCAGTGACCTATCGAAATGTTACAATCGCTAGAAATTCAGGTATAAAAATGGGAAAGTATATCAATGGATTTTATCACGGGATTACCGATATCGCAGCGAGGTCACGATTCCAATTGGGTTATCGTGGATCGTTTAACCAAGGAGGCACACTTTTTACTTGTGCGAACGGATTTCACTATGGCACGGTATGCCCAACTTTTTATATGTGAGATTATGAGGTTATATGGGGTTTTAATTAATATTGTGTCTGACCGAGATGAGATTTTTGTGTCCTATTTTTGGCTGAGTTTTTAGGAGGCAATGTGGACTGAGTTGCAATTGAGTACGGAGTACCACCCACAGACCGATGGGAAGATTGAGCGGGTTAATCAAATGTTGGAAGATATGCTCAGAATGTGTACACTTTATTTTAGAGGAGGTTGGGAACAATAACTTTTGCTGGTAGAATTCACTAATAATATTTTTTACCAGTTCACTATAGGTATGGCACTTTACGAAGCATTATATGCTCGACCATGTCGTTCACCCGCTTGTTGGTTAGAAGTGGGGGATAATAAACTTCTAGGACCTGAGATAATCCAAGATACTATAATACCCCGTATTTTTATGGCTTTTGAATTTAGGGATTTATTAAATTTAATTGAGATAAATTAATTTAATTTTAATCCGGAATGTTGTTTTTAATATTTACTAGCGTGACGAGAGTTAGTAATTATTGAAAATTTGTTTTTGTTGAATGTTACTAGATGAGTATAGTAATATATGAGATTTATTTTATAAAATTGTCACGTGTGAATAAAATGGCAATTATGAAAATTTACGTCGGGATGCGCCTATGTCGTGTCGGGACTAAATTATTATTATAAAAAGTGAATAAATTATAAGTTGCTCATATGGTCATTTTTAGTACGTCAAAGTGTCCGAAAAGGTCGAGATAGTCAGAAAAGTGTACCTGGGGGTTTAGTTTGGGTCTCGGGAGTTTTTAGGCCTAATTAGTACCCCGGGAGGGCGTTTTGGACATTTCATAATTATGGGTAATTAAACCCACGAATTTTCAAGGGTTATATCATATGTTAAGTGTTATCTCTTAGGGTTAACACAACTTAAAACTAATGACGGCCATTGGAGAGGAAGGGCAGGATCTTTCCAAGGGTTCTAGGCCAAGAACTCCTCCGGTTGCACCGCCGTCACTGCTAATTCGTAGATCGCGCGAAGGGGATCACAACCACACCTTTTTCTTCCACAAAATCAGAGATCAAATTTCCAGGCCAGTATCTATCTTTCTTTTATCAAGTTTATGCATCCTTTTATATTAGTCTTAGGTTGATTAGAATTAGTGTTCTTGAAGAAAAATGTTAATTGGAGATACAAATTGCATGTTATAGTGATAGAGATCATATTTCTGGAAATCCATTTCACATGTAGAGGTTGAACCACAAATTTCCATGGTATTAGTGATAGAAAATCTGGAAGAAGAATGGAAGAAACTAAGTTAAAGAAAAATTAGGGTTCTTGAGAATTATAAAGATTTTGACCTTTTTACCTTGTTATAGATGATGAAAATTCGCATGTTTTACGTAGGATATTGTTTAAATGGGTATACAATACTTGTAGTATGAATTGTTGGGAGTTTGGGACTGTAATATGATGGTTTGGATGAGTTTGGGGTAAGATTTCCGTAGCTGGGCTTTCTGCAGTTTCGCCATATCTGCTTGATCGATCGATCGAGCCCAGAGCATCGATCGATCGAAGGTTCGATCGATCGACCCCCTTTTATCGATCGATCGACCCCTCCTGAAAACTTGCACTTTTGCTCGTGTTAGCTAAATTCGATTTTATGCGTAGTAAACCTTGATTAGGATTGCTAGAACATATTGGAACATAAAAAGGACCGGTAGGGTCAAGAGAAATCCCATAATGAGGAACTTTAATGTGAAGGGAAATAAAGGGTAAACGGGGAGACTTTCATACTTAAGAAATCATACGTGCGTTGATTAAATAATCAAAACATCAAATACGTTGGATTAGAAGGTGAGAGAGGGCCTACTGAAATTGTACTTAGATAAAGAGAATACTTCGAGTGACGAGAAGTGAGTTTAGAATAAATTATTACGAGAATAAAAGGGATGGGTCCGTTATACGATATAATTGAGTAAAATGTGTAATAACGGATAATTATAATTATGGGTCGTGAGCGCACCAAAATTTAATAATGTGGATGTGAATACATGTATAGATATGACTGTGTGATTATGCATATATTATATCTGTGTAAAAATCGTGCCCGCGCTACTTTCTATCCTTGAGGTTACTGCGCTGGGACAGTCTTATCTCGATGGGAACTTTATGGGGGATATTGACTCGTACCCTAGAAGATAGAAATCCTTGGTATAGGCTATCGAATCGATAGTTCAGGCGGTCCTAAGATACGTGGGGGCATGTGCTATCCTCTTAGAGACTTGGAATCTATGCTTCGCCTCAATTTTGTTTGTGTATGTGTTAATACAGTTCAAGAGTGATTCCGAACTTGTATTTTCCTTAGTACGAGTGAGACGGGGATTGGATAGCAGAGTATGCTAGCACCATAGTTTTTATGTGGGGTGCCGATAGTATATATATAATTTATGAGTGATTGGTGTATATATACTTATATATGGAAGTCTAGCACCATAGATTTTATGTGGGGTGCTGTTTATATATATATTATACGAGTAATTAATATATATACGTCTGACTATATGAGAACTTTCTACTGAGTAAAATAGTAGTTAAGTAAAGTATGAAATTCATTAACTTCACGGTAAGTATTCGGAAATGTTATAACAATACGAATTTTTTTCTAAATGATGTAAGAAATCTTGAAGAGATAGACCTTTCTAAAGTGAATATCATAACCTAAATTTCATGTGTTAAAACTTATAGAGAATAAGTTAGAGAGATATGGGGTTCATTAGTACGATAGACGTGCACACTAGATGAGAGGTGAGAATCCTCAAGAGAGTGTCGCACACTAATATGATTGTTGCATTAGCCGGTAAGCATTTTAAATATTTGCTAAACTATTTTTAAAAACTATTTTACATTCGAGCTCTAACCCGTTTGTTGTTATTTCCTCTCTCTTGTGTGTACATATATATGTACTACAGGTGCCCAGCCATAGGGGCGTCTTGCTTAGGATTCTATGGATAGAATGTGTTGTAGCTTTTGTGAAAGTTGCAGGCCATTGCTTAGACGACCTCATTGTTGACTCTACTCCTAGTTCAGCTCTATACAGAAGTGGCATGTGTCGCCCTTTTTCCATTATTTAGTTGGTATTGTCAGAGATTGTAATTCTTTTAAATTTCAGTATCTTTATTTCAGGATTTGTTACTGGCAGGATGTTTTCCTTTTGTGTTCTAAATGTTGAGATTCATGATTTATGGTTAAACTCTTGCATGGTCATATCTATTCTCATACTTAATGTGTGACTCTTAAAATGTTAATGGCTAAAGGTTTTATAATTGGATTTAATAAAATGGAATAGGGTCACAAATGGTTTTGACACTTAGCTTAATTATTTAGGGTGTTTAATTGGAAAAGTTATTTTTGCGACAGTGATGCTAAGAATGAACCAACTGTTCACCTTGATTTTAATTTAATAAAGGAGTGATCGCCCGGTATTTAATTAGGCGGGGTGTCACAGGTGGTATCAGAGCATCAGGTTCTAGTGTCTTTTAGGATCTGTGCGGCTTATTATGCTTTCTGCGTTGCTTTGTTGATATAGAGATCTATGTTTAGTATTGTCGATTTCTTGATGAGAATTCGTTCTCCTACTATAACGTGTATACATTAGTGAATTCTAGTTTTGTTCGGATGTGTGCGTGTGCCGAGCGATGACGGATGTCAGAAGAGGACCATTAAGAGGACATCGGGAGGCAGGGCTCAGTTGAGATTATAAAATATATCCGAGGATGATGACCGTAGTCGATGTCACCTCCATTATGGCATGAGAAGCCACGACTAGAAAGGCGACTAAGGTGTAGTAATGATTTCCAAGTGCTGCTATGATCAAATGAGGTACGAGAGTAAACTTACCCAACGTGTTACAAAACGGGTAGATAACTGTCTGTGGAAATTCTAGAAATGAGGGAATTGTGTGTGTTTACCAAAGGAGGTGAAGTATCCAAAGGTTTAGATATAGAACGAAGTGTGGCTAACTGAAAGTAAAAATTTAGAGAAATTTTTTCTTTGCTTTCAGGACGAAGTCATAATGATGGGAGTCAACCACCAATTTTAGAAGTGGAATGTTATGCTTATAAGAGAACCTTTGGTACAGTGTTGACCATATGTTCCTTCCTCAACTATTCAGGATTAGAAGCAAACATGGTTCTGAACTCATCGCATGAGGGCATGACAGGGGTCCATTTGTGAATATGAATCTTAATCACTAGCAAATTTTGTATCGAATGACGTAGATACAAGTGGAGAAACGACTCCAAGTGGGAGATCGACATGTAATAATAATTGATAACACTCAAAGAGGAAATTCTGATGGATGGCCAAATTAGTGGTTGACAATGTCGTATTTTGTCAATATAGATGATAACGCTTCTTTGTGGGGGAAGTTAAAGGAATCGAAGGATTTAGTCGAGAATAAGACTGAATACAATGGTGGTGGTATAGCACCACAAATGGATGTGGATACACATCAGGGAACCCATTTAAATGATTCGGATAGTTGAATTCTTACCAAGTGATGGTAAATTTAGTAAGTACTGTTATAGACAGTGACCTAATCTTTAGGGCCTAAAAGGCTAAGGGTAAAACCGAGGCAGCTAACAGGAATCGAGTCTTCTAAGGTCTGAGAGAAGGAAAATCCTAACCTGGTTAGTAGGATATGTAGTAAGTGGATTATGTGTTGAGGTATTATGTGCGGAGTGAAATCGCTCACGATAATATGTTCCAAAGTGAGTAAGAGGACAAGAATACGGTGCCTAGTAAAAGACAACGATTAAAGTAATTTTGTTTGGTTTGAGTAGACGTGTTACGTCCGAAAACCATTTGCCCAATCAAGACGATGGACAAGATGGAAGTTTGAGTTGTATCCTCGGAGGATGCGACGTGTTTATGTGACACGAGCGAGTCACCATATTTTGTTCATTGCTAGATTAGCATGTGAGACGAGTTTAATGCATATAATTATAAACGTTATTAAAATGTGAATATTTTTCCCTAGTGTAGCGGGATTTTTCTTTAGTGCTATCCGCGAAGGATGAATGAGTATATTAATAGTGTTTTGTACTTTATTGAGGTTACTCGTTGTAGTGATGAGATATACGAGTGTGATATTATCTTTCATAAAACGTTATAGAAATGGTTAGTACGATAGTGGGCATTTATTGCAAGGCTATCGGAGTAGTTCCATTAGTGCAGCATGTTTTATTTTGGCGAGGCTTTACCTGTAAGAAGGTCAGACTCGCACTTATATTATCTATCCTAGAGACTTCGGAGGGGATAGAGGGCTCGAGATATTCGATGCCAATGTCTGTATAGACTTTATCATTATGATTTAGTATTTATCGGGTTTACTGTTGAGCGAAAAGATTTAACTCAATATTATGTTTAGCACTCAGGACTTAGTGATAGGAAGAGTGCATTATTATATTTGTCCGCTAGAGAAGTGGGAGTTAAGATTTATACCCCTATCATTAGGGAAAGAAATTTCGAGAATTTCTATTGTATGTATTCGAGGTTTATGGAATGCAATTACCACCAACCAATACTGAACGATAGTGCAATTGGTGAAATGTTCTTTGTTAAGTGTAATTACAGGAGGAAATGTAACTTTTCTGTCAAGAGACGAAATAAAGGGGTCATGCTATGGACGGAGGACCTAACGGATTTCGATAACCTACAATGATAGGTAGTAGTGTATTGGGGGGGGTTCCTTATTTGGATTTCGCTTTGCTAGACATATAACGTATGAAACTTACCGTAAGGTTGGAATTAGGGAGATGTTTGGTCATTAGTCCATGAGTTTGGTACCTCAGTCGTACTAGGGGTAGGTAATTACATCTATAAGTTAGAAGTTGAATCATGATTTAAGGCCAGTGGAGACAGTTATGTGGTAAGAAAGCATTGGAAGTTATCCCCACGAGTTGAGGGGTGAATGATGATAAGGAGGATTTAAATTTCGATCTCTAGGGTGATTGAGAGTACCCAAGGGTTGTAACCGCATTTAGAACACAATGTAAATAAAGAGTTGGGATGATTGTTAGTATGGATTATCTGGAAAGAATTTTATTATACAAAAAGAGATGACCTGTAATTATTTTGATGAATAGAGCGTTAGTGATTTATTTTGGTGGTTGTACCTATTTGGGAAAATTGTTGTACTTATCTGAAGAAGGTTGAGAATTATTATTCCTCTTTTATTGTCATGGAATTTGAATGCCCTATTCCTTCTATTTCATTGAATTTAGTTAGTTCTACAGATGAGTAACACGTCGTTCTCTCTCCCAGGGCGATCGGGGTGTTGCAAAAATGTGGAAATCTGGGTTAGCTGCAGTTAAAATAGTCCGAGTCGAAGGGACGTGGTAATAGACGTGTGAAATATATGTTTATGGGACTAGTATAACGAAGTGGAAGTGATAGAGTGGATTAAACGTCACATGAGGGGCGATAATCCATACATAAGTGTGCAATTAGAATAACACACCCTAACTTGATTGGAAGGCTGTGGGAAGCCATTTAAGAATTAGTATTCCTTGAATAGATTAGAATTTAATTATTATGAAGAACACTCGGAGCGGAGTTGTTAGTAGTCAAGTGTGAGAGCGACTTGAGCGTATAAATAGTAATGATGTTAGTATGGTATAAGAGATCCAGAAGTGCATACCGTGGAAGAAACAGCATGGGTCGAGATTTTGGCATACACCAAGGAAGGAAGGAGAGTATTACGTGTCACGTAATGTAAGACATTTCAAGGGAAAATCGATGTTTAGCGGGACGTAGTGAGTAGTCTCTACATGCACCGCCCATAGGTAATGTTTGGTTGAAAGAGGAGAATCAACCAAAGAATTTTGTGTTTATCGACAATTCCTAAAATTGGAAGAGGTCGGTAAAGTTGGTAAAGTTCTTGAATGGGTTTCCATCCTCAAAACAAGATCAAGGGTTCATCCCGAACATGTGAATTAAGTCGCCAAGAAGGAAGTGATTGATATTCCTTTGAGATGGTTTACAATATTAACTAGTCTGCCTCGGACTTCTTTTGAAAGGAAGGATCGTGCCAGTGCATGGTCTGGCGTAGTATAAATTTCTAAATTAGGATGAGATTGGTGAATCTCACCTTTGATATGGGATTTCAGGAACCAACGGAGATAAGGTTTCGTTTCGAGTAGGATGTATCACCCTTAGCTAGGATATAGGCGCACAGTGATTAAAGAAGAGTGGAGCCACGTGAAGGAGATTTTGGAATCTTGGTACGATGATTTCAGGAATGCTCTGTAGAAGCACTCGTACCTGTCTGTCGCGCACGAGGTGCTTATTAAGGTTTTGTTAGGGAAGAACCTCAACTATGCTCCTTCCGTATGTTTAGACGTGAGTAGATAATTAGAATTTTTGGATCGGCCGAGATAATATCCGATAACTATGGTGGAATTCCACGACTTTTTTAGGCAAACAAGAGTGGTCAAATGTTCGTATGGTTTTCTCAGAATGGGAGTTTTGAATATGAATAAATCCGACTAGTTGTCATTTTCTGAGATGCGGCCTCTTAATGATAGTGAGATAATGGAAATTTATAACGTATAGGAGTGACCTATGCGAATGTTGTCAGTTGGGAGCACCATGTGAAGTGTCTCCAATGAGAATGTTAGACAAACTTGCTGTGAGGAAAGGACTATAGTGATTGAGCGCCGTACTATGTGGATAGTTTGCGTACCGACAAGGATATCCATAATTGTACTACCTGGTAGACCTTATTTTCCAAATTTTGGGACGAAATTCCGTTATTAGGGGGGAAGTATGTAATACCCCGTATTTTTATGGCATTTAAATTTAGGGATTTATTAAATTTAATTGAGATAAATTAATTTAATTTTAATCTGAAATGTTGTTTTTAATATTTACTAGCATGACGAGAGTTAGTAATTATTGGAAATTTGTTTTTGTTGAATGTTACTGGATGAGTATAGTAATATATGAGATTTATTTTATAAAATTGTCACATGTGAATAAAATGGCAATTATGAAAATTTAGGTTGGGATGCGCCTGTGTCGTGTCGGGACTAAATTATTATTATAAAAAGTGAATAAATTATAAATTTCTCTTATGGTCATTTTGAGTGCGTCAAAGTGTCCGGAAGGGTCGAGATAGTCATAAAAGTGTACCCGGGGGTTTAGTTTGGGTCTCGGGGAGTTTTTAGGCCTAATTAGTACCCCGGGAGGGCGTTTTGGACATTTCAAAATTATGGGTAATTAAACCCCCGAATTTTCAAGGGTTATGTAACACCCGCCCGCCCGGGGAGAGAGAACGGAGCGCTAATGCGATAAAATAAATCCAAATCCACAAGTGACAAGGTATAGAGCATCTAAATAAGCCCACAATAATATAAATCCACTAATATCAATCTCTTCAATTACCACAATTCTCTCGAATTAAAATTACAACTATCTAACTCGAATAAAAATACAAATCTCCAAAGCCCTATACAACAAAATAATACAAATCTTTCCCAAATAATCCTCGCTAAAATCAATCTCCATAGCGCCCCAAAATTCGCACTAACCTTCCACTAAAAGAAAATATGGGGAAGTACACAATACGACAAGAAAGATGCTCAACAATTATATTAACGATGAACAAAGCGTAACAACACGAGTACGAATATTCAAATCAAAATGAAAATCTCAAAGCATTTATCAATATAATTTCTCAACAACACTTTAACCAGGTCACCAGGCCTCACCACATCCATATATGCTTTATCAAGCCATAGCCCGGGAAACAGGAATTTTGGCGGGTGCCCAACATCCGTGCCATATTAAAATCTCATGACAACGTGTTCATAAACAATATAATGATACCACATGAATCAAAATAATTTCAACAATTATTTTCCAGATTTCAATGAATTTATCAATTCAAATATGAGTTCAATTAAACAAGAATTCAAAAAAAAATGACACTCACGAGATTTAAGGAGCATATTGTGTAAAACCCCATACCTCAAACCATGATGAGAAACCAACGATCACATCCTCAAGATCAACTCAAAAGATCTACAAAAGTTCCTCCAAGAACCTCCAACAAAATAGCCCCAAGAACCCCTCTAATCTAAGGTTCGAACTCACAAATCTCAAGGGCCAATGTGTATATAAAAAGAAGAGGAATATAAAATATATTTGTTTCCAAAATTTGTGCCAAAAGTATGTTAAAAGGGTTTGCCCACGACTTCCTTTTATAATGCAAAGAAATGAAGAGTTGGAATCCAAAAGAATCCTTTAAATAAGGCAAAGAAATGAAAAGTTGGAAGTCAAAACAACTCTAAGAGTTAAAAACATTTAAAAATCATTTTAAAATCCGTTTTAACTCCGTTTTCGAAACCGTTTGAAATTCTCGCCTTTAAAAATAATATTCAACATATTTGAGCAATAAAAATAATTTTATCAAAAACTTTGTTTTCCTTCATTTTCCAAAAATTAATTAAATAGCCCAAAAATTACGCGAGTTGTTACACTTCCCCACTAACAATGGAATTTCGCCCTCGAAATTCGTCGAATGCCTAACTCTAAAAAATCAGGCCAACAATCTCCAAAAATAATTTCGTCTCCAAAAATAATATCCTCACATCTAATCTAGATGCCTAACACGAATATCACCTAAAATTTTCTATCTCCAAAAATTGCTAACCACGCAATGAACCAAAAACCCAAGCCCCGAGGGTTGCCGTATACCTAAGCTCTGATACCATTTGTAACACCCAGCCCGCCCGGGGAGAGCGAACGGAGCGCTAATGCGATAAAATAAATCCAAATCCACAAGTGACAACGTATAGAGCATCTAAATAAGCCCACAATAATATAAATCCACTAATATCAATCTCTTAAATTACCACAAGTCTCTCGAATTAAAATTACAACTATCTAACTCGAATAAAAATACAAATCTCCAAAGCTCTATACAACAAAATAATACAAATCTTTCCAAAATAATCCTCGCTAAAATCAATCTCCATAGAGCCCCAAAATTCGCGCTAACCTTCCACTAAAAGAAAATATGGGGAAGTACACAATACGACAAGAAAGATGCTCAACAATTATATTAACGATGAACAAAGCGTAACAACACGAGTACGAATATTCAAATCAAAATGAAAATCTCAAAGCATTTATCAATATAATTTCTCAACAACACTTTAACCGGGTCACCAGGCCTCACCACATCCATATATGCTTTATCAAGCCATAGCCCGGGAAACAGGAATTTTGGCGGGTGCCCAACATCCGTGCCATATTAAAATCTCATGACAACGTGCTCATCAACAATATAATGATACCACATGAATCAAAATAATTTCAACAATTATTTTCCAGATTTCAATGAATTTATCAATTCAAATATGAGTTCAATTAAACAAGAATTCAAAGAAAATGACACTCGCGAGATTTAAGGAGCATATTGTGTAAAACCCCATACCTCAAACCATGATGAGAAACCAACGATCACATCCTCAAGATCAACTCAAAAGATCTACAAAAGTTCCTCCAAGAACCTCCAACAAAATAGCCCCAAGAACCCCTCTAATCTAAGGTTCGAACTCATAAATCTCAAGGGCCAATGTGTATATAAAAAGAAGAGGAATATAAAATATATTTATTTCCAATATTTGTGCCTAAAGTATGTTAAAAGGGTTTGCCCACGACTTCCTTTTATAATGCAAAGAAATGAAGAGTTGGAATCCAAAAGTCTCCTTTAAATAAGGCAAAGAAATGAAAAGTTGGAAGTCAAAACAACTCTAAGAGTTAAAAATATTTAAAAATCATTTTAAAATCCGTTTTAACTCCGTTTTCGAAACCGTTTGAAATTCTCGCCTTTAAAAATAATATTCAACATATTTGAGCAATAAACATAATTTTATCAAAAACTTTGTTTTCCTTCATTTTCCAAAAATTAATTAAAATAGCCCAAAAATTACGCGAGTTGTTACACTTCCCCACTAACAATGGAATTTCGCCCTCGAAATTCGCCGAATGCCTAACTCTAAAAAATCAGGACAACAATCTCCAAAAATAATTTCGTCTCCAAAAATAATATCCTCGCATCTAATCTAGATGCCTAACACGAATATCACCTAAAATTTTCTATCTCTAAAAATTGCTAACCACGCAATGAACCCAAAACCCAAGCCCCGAGGGTTACCGTATACCTAAGCTCTGATACCATTTGTAACACCCAGCCCGCCCGGGGAGAGAGAACGGAGCGCAAATGCAATAAAATAAATCCAAATCCACAAGTGACAAGGTATAGAGCATCTAAATAAGCCCACAATAATATAAATCCACTAATATCAATCTCTTAAATTACCACAAGTCTCTCGAATTAAAATTACAACTATCTAACTCGAATAAAAATACAAATCTCCAAAGCCCTATACAACAAAATAATACAAATCTTTCCCAAATAATCCTCGCTAAAATCAATCTCCATAGCGCCCCAAAATTCGCACTAACCTTCCACTAAAAGAAAATATGGGGAAGTACACAATACGACAAGAAAGATGCTCAACAATTATATTAACGATGAACAAAGCGTAACAACACGAGTACGAATATTCAAATCAAAATGAAAATCTCAAAGCATTTATCAATATAATTTCTCAACAACACTTTAACCGGGTCACCAGGCCTCACCACATCCATATATGCTTTATCAAGCCATAGCCCGGGAAACAGGAATTTTGGCGGGTGCCCAACATCCGTGCCATATTAAAATCTCATGACAACGTGCTCATCAACAATATAATGATACCACATGAATCAAAATAATTTCAACAATTATTTTCCAGATTTCAATGAATTTATCAATTCAAATATGAGTTCAATTAAACAAGAATTCAAAGAAAATGACACTCGCGAGATTTAAGGAGCATATTGTGTAAAACCCCATACCTCAAACCATGATGAGAAACCAACGATCACATCCTCAAGATCAACTCAAAATATCTACAAAAGTTCCTCCAAGAACCTCCAACAAAATAGTCCCAAGAACACCTCTAATCTAAGGTTGGAACTCACAAATCTCAAGGGCCAATGTGTATATAAAAAGAAGAGGAATATAAAATATATTTGTTTCCAAAATTTGTGCCAAAAGTATGTTAAAAGGGTTTGCCCACGACTTCCTTTTATAATTCAAAGAAATGAAGAGTTGGAATCCAAAAGAATCCTTTAAATAAGGCAAAGAAATGAAAAGTTGGAAGTCAAAACAACTCTAAGAGTTAAAAACATTTAATAATCATTTTAAAATCCGTTTTAACTCCGTTTTCGAAACCGTGTGAAATTCTCGCCTTTAAAAATAATATTCAACATATTTGAGCAATAAAAATAATTTTATCAAAAACTTTATTTTCCTTCATTTTCCAAAAATTAATTAAAATAGCCCAAAAATTACGCGAGTTGTTACACTTCCCCACTAACAATGGAATTTCGCCATCGAAATTCGCCGAATGCCTAACTCTCAAAAATCAGGCCAACAATCTCCAAAAATAATTTCGTCTCCAAAAATAATATCCTCACATCTAATCTAGATGCCTAACACGAATATCACCTAAAATTTTCTATCTCCAAAAATTTCTAACCACGCAATGAACCCAAAACCCAAGCCCCGAGGGTTGCCGTATACCTAAGCTCTGATACCATTTGTAACACCCAGCCCGCCCGGGGAGAGCGAACGGAGCGCTAATGCGATAAAATAAATCCAAATCCACAAGTGACAAGGTATAGAGCATCTAAATAAGCCCACAATAATATAAATCCACTAATATCAATCTCTTAAATTACCACAAGTCTCTCGAATTAAAATTACAACTATCTAAATCGAATAAAAATACAAATCTCCAAAGCTCTATACAACAAAATAATACAAATCTTTCCCAAATAATCCTCGCTAAAATCAATCTCCATAGCGCCCCAAAATTCGCGCTAACCTTCCACTAAAAGAAAATATGGGGAAGTACACAATACGACAAGAAAGATGCTCAACAATTATATTAACGATGAACAAAGCGTAACAACACGAGTACGAATATTCAAATTAAAATGAAAATCTCAAAGCATTTATCAATATAATTTCTCAACAACACTTTAACCGGGTCACCAGGCCTCACCACATCCATATATGATTTATCAAGCCATAGCCCGGGAAACAGGAATTTTGGCGGGTGCCCAACATCCGTGCCATATTAAAATCTCATGACAACGTGCTCATCAACAATATAATGATACCACATGAATCAAAATAATTTCAACAATTATTTTCCAGATTTCAATGAATTTATCAATTCAAATATGAGTTCAATTAAACAAGAATTCAAAGAAAATGACACTCGTGAGATTTAAGGAGCATATTGTGTAAAACCCCATACCTCAAACCATGATGAGAAACCAACGATCACATCCTCAAGATTAACTCAAAAGATCTACAAAAGTTCCTCCAAGAACCTCCAACAAAATAGCCCCAAGAACACCTATAATCTAAGGTTCGAACTCACAAATCTCAAGGGCCAATGTGTATATAAAAAGAAGAGGAATATAAAATATATTTGTTTCCAAAATTTGTGCCAAAAGTATGTTAAAAGGGTTTGCCCACGACTTCCTTTTATAATGCAAAGAAATGAAGAGTTGGAATCCAAAAGACTCCTTTAAATAAGGCAAAGAAATGAAAAGTTGGAAGTCAAAACAACTCTAAGAGTTAAAAACATTTTAAAATCATTTTAAAATCCGTTTTAACTCCGTTTTCGAAACAGTTTGAAATTCTCGCCTTCAAAAAGAATATTCAACATATTTGAGCAATGAAAACAATTTTATCAAAAACTTTATTTTCCTTCATTTTCCAAAAATTAATTAAAATAGCCCCAAAATTACGCGAGTTGTTACAGGTTATATCAGATGTTAAGTGTTATCTCTTAGGGTTAACACAACCTAAAACTAATGACGGCCATTGGAGAGGAAGGGGAGGAGCATTACAAGGGTTCTAGGACAAGAACTCCTCCGGTTGCACCGCCGTCACTGCCAATTCGTAGATCGCGCGAAAGGGATCACAACCACACCTTTTTCTTACACAAAATCAGAGATCAAATTTCCTGGCAAGTATCTATCTTGCTTTTATCAAGTTAATGCATCCTTTTGTATTAGTCATAGGTTGATTAGAATTAGTGTTCTTGAAGAAAAATGTTAATTGGAGATACAAATTGCATGTTATAGTGATAGAGATCATATTTCTGGAAATCCATTTCACATGTAGAGGTTGAACCACGAATTTCCATGGTATTAGTGATAGAATATCTAGAAGAAGAACGGAAGAAACTAAGTTAAAGAAAAATTAGGGTTCTTGAGAATTATAAAGATTTTAACCCTTTTACCTTGTTATAGATGATGAAAATTCGCATGTTTTACGTAGGATATTGATTAAATGGGTATACAATAATTGTAGTATGAATTGTTGGGAGTTTGGGACTATAATATGATGGTTTGGATGAGTTTGGGGTAAGATTTCCGTAGCTGGGCTTTCTGCAGTTTCGCCATATCTGCTTGATCGATCGATCGAGCCCAGAGCATCGATCGATTGAAGGTTCGATCGATCGACCCCCTTTTATCGATCGATCAACCCCTCCTGAAAACTTGCACTGTTTCTCGTGTTAGCTAAATTCGATTTTATGCGTAGTAAACCTTCATTAGGATTTCTTGAATATATTGGAACATAAAAAGGACCGGTAGGGTCAAGAGAAATCCCATAATGAGGAACTTTAATGTGAAGGGAAATAAAGGGTAAACGGGGAGACTTTCATACTTAAGAAATCATACGTGCGTTGATTAAATAATCGAAACATCAAATATGTTGGATTAGAAGGCGAGAGAGGGCCTACTGAAATTTTACTTAGATAAAGAGAATACATCGAGTGACGAGAAGTGAGTTTAGAATAAATTATTACGAGAATAAAAGGGATGGGTCCGTTATACGATATAATTGAGTAAAATGTGTAATAACGGATAATTATAATTATGGGTCGTGAGCGCACCAAAATTTAATAATGTGGATGTGAATACATGTATATATATGACTGTGTGATTATGCATATATTATATCTGTGTAAAAATCGTGCCCACGCTACTTGTTATCCCTGAGGTTACCGCGCTGGGATAGTCTTATCTCGATGGTACCTTTATGGGGGATATTGACTCGTACCCTGGAAGATAGAAATCCTTGGTACAGGCTATCGAATCGATAATTCAGACGGTCCTAAGATACGTGGGGGCATGTGCTATCCTCTTAGAGACTTGGAATCTATGCTTCGCCTCAATTTTGTTTGTGTATGTGTTAATATAGCTCGACAGTGATTCCGAACTTGTATTTCCCTTAGTACGAGTGAGACGGGGATTGGATAGTAGAGTATGCTAGAACCATAGTTTTTATGTGGGGTGCCGATAGTATATATATAATTTATGAGTGATTGGTATATATATAGTTATATATGGAAGTCTAGCACCATAGATTTTATGTGTGGTGCTGTTTGTATATATATTATACGAGTAATTAATATATATACGTCTGACTATATGAGAACTTTCTACTGAGTAAATTGGTAGTTAAGTAAAGTATGAAATTCATTAACTTCATGGTAAGTATTCAGAAATGTTATAAGAATATGGAATTTTTCTAAATGATGTAAGAAATCTTGAAGAGATAGACCTTTCTAAAGTGAATATCATAACCTAAATTTCATGTGTTAAAACTTATAGAGAATAAGTTAGAGAGATATATGGGGTTCATTAGTACGATAGACGTGCACACTAGATGAGAGGTGAGAATTCTCAAGAGAGTGTCGAACACTAATATGACTGTTGCATTAGTCGGTAAGCATTTTAAATACTTGCTAAACTATTTTTAAAAACTATTTTACATTCGGGCTCTGACCCGTTTGTTGTTATTTCTTATCTCTTGTGTGTATATATATATGTACTACTGGTGCCCAGCCACAGGGGGCGTCTTGCTTAGGATTCTTTGGATGGAACGTGTTGTAGCTTTTGTGGAAGTTGCAGGCCATTGCTTAGACGACCTCATTGTTGACTCTACTCCTAGTTCAGCTCTATACAGCAGGGGCATGTGTCTCCCTTTTTCCATTATTTAGTTGGTATTGTCAGAGATTGTAATTCTTTTAAATTCTAGTATCTTTATTTCAGGATTTGTTACTGGCAGGATGTTTTCCTTTAGTGTTCTAAATGTTGAGATTCATGATTTATGGTTAAACTCTTGAATGGTCATTTCTATTCTCATATTTCATGTGTGACTCTTAAAATGTTAATGGTTAAAGGTTTTATAATTGGATTTAATAAAATGGAATAAGGTCACAAATGGTTTTGACACTTAGCTTAATTATTTAGGGTGTTTAATTGGAAAAGTTATTTTTGCGACAGTGATGCTAAGAATGAACCAACTGTTCACCTTGATTTTAATTTAATAAAGGAGTGATCGTCCGGTATTTAATTAGGCGGGGTGTCACAGATACTTCTACAAATATTGAGCTTATTTGGAATCACATACGAGTTGCACAAGATTGAGAGGAGAGCTATGCCGATGCGAATCATAGACATATGGAGTTGGAAGTGGGAGACAAAGTGTTGTTAAGCGTATCCCCTATGAAAGGCATAATAAGATTTGGAAAAAGGCTAACTTGCACCAAGGTATGTAGGGCCTTTTCCAATAATTGAGAGGATAGGGCCTGTGGCATATGGGCTCACTTTATCGAAACATTCACTGAGAATTCATGATGTGTTTCATGTCTTGTCGTTGAAGAAGTATAAAATAAGTGAGATGGGTTATTGGCATATTTCGTTGGAAGAAATTGATTTGAAACCAGATATATCATATTAGGAGCAACCGATTGCCATTTTAGACCATAGTGAGCAAAAGCTACAGTCGAAGGTCAGCCTTTGGTTCGAGTCTAGTGGGGTAACCGTCGACGTGGGAACGAGAGGATGCTATGCAATACAAGTATCCTTACCTCTTTTTAAAAGGTACGCTTGAATTTCGAGGACAAAATCCCTCCGTAAGGAGTATCTAATAGCCTTTACTTTTAAGCATTTATTTTTAGTATTAAATTACCTTGTGTGTGTGATTTTATATAATTGAGAATTAAAATGGGAATTTAAGATTAATATTAATTTGTGTATAAGAGTTAATATTTATGTGAATTATATATTTACTAATGTGATAAAGTAAATAGAATCATATTAAATGTTATTTCGTCGTATGTGAGTATAAGCGACGGGAATTGATTATTTCTCAACCGGGGCATATGTGTGAGTTATATGAGGTCGTGATAGAAATTTTTATTATCGAAATCTTGAATGACAATTTGGGGTGCACGGTTGATTCGGGATGGGTCTAGATAGTCAAAATGAGTGCCTAGGGTTGTAATTGGGTTCCAGGGTCCTTTTGGCTAGTTGGACTCGGATAGGGGTATACGAGTTATTTTACGTGTGTATATCATTTAATGTTGGGATAAATAAATATGTGGGATATTAGTCTTATGAGAGATTTATCCAAGAGAAAAAAACACTTGAGAGAAACCAAGAAAGAAGAGAAGGAGAAGAGAATCTTGGAAGTTTCCAGCCAAATTCGCAATTACGAAGAGGATTCGGATTCTACAACTTTGAGGCACGTGATTAAACTTGCTAAATAAATCTTGTCTGTGAATTATTGTATAATAAATTGGTGGGTACAATGTTTTGGATATTTGGGGTTAAATCTTGATTTTGTTGATAAACCCTTGAAATTTATGTTAGAGAAGGTTAAATCATGATGTTGTTGATGAATTCTTGAATTTGATGTTAGATATATGATTTGGAGGGTGGAAATATTGTTGGAGTTAGGTTAGAATTGGGTTTTAGAGATTTGGGGTAAATCTCACAAGGTCAAAAATCTGAACAACGGACCGGTTTTAGAGATTTAGGGTAAATCTCGGATTGTTTCGTTTTTGAAGCAGCAGACCGGTTCATTTTTGGAACCATCGATTCGGTTCGTATGTCACAGATTTCTAACTCTTCTTTAACTCCTTTCCAATTGGGTTTAGTGATTGAGAACCCTCTAATATGAAGTGATATTAACGTTTATGATGTAAAAATCAGGATGAAGATACTATACAATGGTAGGGAGACATGAGGATGATTATGGGAGTATATTAGTGATATGAATCTCACCTACAATTGTGATGAAACCCAATAACAATGATGGTTGAAGAACCCAAGATTGTATAAACAAAGTTTGTTGAGCCTAGACCCATTACCTAGTAAGATAAGAACCAAGCCTACAAAGTATTAAAATGCCACACCAAGAAACCCAAGAATCTCTCACGAATCAAGGTGATAAGTTTGGTTGTTTGAACGCCACAACATTAACTTTATAAGTTTAGAAAGTTTTCTTCAGAACCAAGAGGAACAAAAATACCTCATAATAATATTAGTTTATCTCAAAAAGTGCTTACAAAATTCGTAGCTCCCCTTATTTATGTGACACCCCGCCTAATTAAATACCGGGTGATCAGTCCTTTATTAAATTATAACCAAGGTGACGGTTGATTCATTCTTAGCATCACTGTTGCAAAATAACTTTTCCAATTAAACACCGTAAATAATTAGGCTAAGTGACAAAACAATTTTTATTTAAAACATAAATTCCGTAATTAATTTAAACCCAACAATAAAACCTTTCATAATTCATAGTTTAAGAGTCACACAATAACTAGACTGAAAAAGATAATCCCAGGAATTTAAGCATTCAACTAAATAACTCCAACTTTAAAACTTCAAGGAAAAACATCTTGACAGTAACAATTCCAAAATATAAATAATGGAAATAAACGAATCACAATCTCTCATAAAACCAGCTGAATAATGAAAAAGTACGACACATGCCCAACTGGATAAAATAAAACTAGAAGTGGAATCAATAATGAGGTCGTCTAAGCAAGAGGCCTGCAACTCCCACCTAAGCTGCATCACGTTCCTTCCAAAGGATCCTATGCAAGAAGCCCCTGTGGATGGGCACCTGTAATATATACATATATATACAAGAGAGAAGAGAGAATAGGAAACGGGTCAGAGCCCGATTGTTAAACAGTTTAAAATTAGTTTAGCAAGTATTTAAAATACTTACCGGCTAATGCAACAATCATATTAGTGTGGAACTCTCTTGAGAAATTCTCACCTTTATTCTAATGTGCACACCTACCGCATTACTACTCCCAACAGTTTAGATTATCTTAAGTTACCCACAATATTTCATGCCGACAATTTCTAGTGTAAAGAAAATTAATTTTATTTAAAAGCAAAGTTCTCACATAAGCCTCATGTTATTATATAGTTTCTCAGTATTGCCTCAAACTTTTCAAACACTTATATCCAAGTTGGAATAATTATTCATTACTTACCTACCTTTAGTCACAGTAGATAGTTCCCAAATTTCAAGTTTATATATATATATACACACACACACACTATCGGCACCCCACATAAAAATTTATGGTGCTAGCATACTCTGCTATCAAGTCCCCATATCACTCGTACTAAGGGAAATACTAGTTCAGAATCACTCTCGAACTGTATTAACACAAAACACATACAAATTGAGGCGAAACATAGTTCCAAGTCACTAAGAGGTCAGCACATACCCTCATGTCTCTTAGGACGGTCTGACTATCTATCCGATAGCCCGTACCAAGGATTCTTATGTTCTAGGGTACAAGTCAATATCCCCTATAAAGGTCACATCGAGATAAGACTGTCCCGACGCGGTAACCTCAGTGATAGCAAGTAGCGCAGGCATGATTTTTACACGTATATAGTATATGCACAAACACAGTCATACTTATGATATTTATTCTTATTGCACATTACTAGATTATCCCGTATAACGGTTCGTCTCTTATTCTTATTTATAGGATTACTCCAAACCATCTTCGTAACACTAGTGAAGTACCATCTCCCTAAGTGTAATTTCAGTAGGTACTCTTTTACTTTACGACGTAACTTCCTTACGAGTCTCGCCCTTTAGACACCCGTTCCCATTGTTCCTTAAGTGTAAAACACCTCCGTTAAATGTTAATCTCGTCTTACATTAAAGGTTTCATTTTTATAAAGTCCTACTGGTCTTCTTTATATCCCAAAATGTTCTAACAATAATGTCCAAGAATTTCTATTCATTTAAGTTGGAACAACCTATTTAAAAAGGGGAATTTAATCTTTCAAGGAGGGTTCGATCGATCAATGGCAGGTGCTCGATCGGTCGATGCGTCGATCGATCGATGCTCTTGGGTCGATCGATCGATCAAGCAGGTATGGCGAATCTGCGGAATTTCCAGTTACGGGAATGCTAATCCAAAATCATTCAAATCATCATATTTTATTTCCAAACTTCCAACAAATTATACCACGAGTGTTATATCCCCAAATAATGAATATTCTACGTAAGACATGCGAGTCATCATCAATTATAACGAATTAAAAGGGTTAAATCCAGAAAAATTTCAAGAACACTAATAATTTCTTTAACGTAGTTCTTCCCATTCTTTTGCCAGATTTTCTACTCCTAACTCAATAAATTTCGTGGTTCAACCTCTACATATGAATTAGATTCCCAGAACATATCTTTTATCTATACATCATGCAAATTCGAGTCTCCAAAATATGTTTTCTTTCACAAAAACTAGTTCTAATTAATCCTAGGCTAATATCATTGAAGCATTAACTAATATAGGGAAAGATTGATACTTGCCTCGGAATTCTTGGCTCAGATTTGTGGAAAATATTAGTGTGGTTGTGATCCTCGTTGCGCGATCTGAAGTTTGGCGGCGACGACGGTGCAAACGGTGGAGTTCTTGGCCTAGAACTCTATGGAAAGCTTCTCCTCTTCCTCTCCAATGGCCATCTTTGGTTTATGGTTCTTCTAACCCTAGAAGATGACTCGTACCATCTGATATAAGCTTAGAAAATCGTGGGTTTCCATGCCCAAAAATATAAAATGTCTAAAACGCCCTCCCGGGATGTTAATTAGGCCTAAAAATGCTCCGAGACCCAATCTAAACCCCCGGGTACATTATTTTGACTATCTCGACCCTTCCGGATGCATCAATGCACTCCAAATGACCATTCGGGTGACTTATAATTTATTTACTTTTAATAATTTGAATTTAATCTCAACATGACACAAGCGCGCCCCGATAAATTTCCAAAATTATCAAATTAGATTTTCGTGATAATTTTACTAAATTCAATTACACATCTTACTTTACCCATAAAGTAATTCACAACAAAACTCTAATAATTACTAACTCTCATCACGCTAGCAAATATTTAAATGATTTTTGAATTAATATTAAATTAATATCTCTAATTAAATTTAGTAAATCCCCCAAAATTAAAAGCCATAAAAATACGGGGTATTACAATTTATACTTGGAACAACCCTCCAAGAATAGGAAATGAAATAAATACAGCATTAGACAACATAATAGTCAAAATAAACAAGTTCCCACGTTTTTTAGGCCACTTGGACATGGAAAACAACAAAATATGACTAAATGACTAAGTTCAATGTATTTAAAGATAACCAGCTAAGACTAGATTCATCCGCCATTTATTAACCTTGAAAATAGATAAACGCATGCCCATTTATGGTGTGAACATGATGGTCACATTTTTTCATGATAATTAGCTCCCCAAATTTCTTTAATGACATGGACTAGGCTTTGATTATCAATTGGGCCCATCATGGTCTCCATCTTTTCAGAATCAACCCACTTCTCTTAGAACAACCCAATAAGTGTTTCCTTAAAATGCTTGGCTCTAAGTCTTATAATTGGACCACTAGAAAGTGACAAAGGGTCTTGTGAAGATTTATCTCCACTCCCATGTGTATGATCAGGCCTATTTAACTCCTTGAATTGCATCATTCTCCCCCTCTTGAGAAGGATTTGTCCTCAAATCATCACCCGCATCAAAAGGAGATAAACAACAGTTGATATTATCGGGTTTTAAAAAAGAAACAGTTGAAAGGGGAATTTACTACCAACTCAGCTTGTACTAACATTGTACTCACCTCGTAAGTCAAGCCTATATGCATTGTCATTGATGCGTTCCAAAACTTGAAATGGTCCATCACCCTGAGGTAGGAGTTTAGAACGTTGTTTACTTGGAAAACATTCCTTCCTTAAGTGCAACCAAACCCAATCTCCTGGTTTAAACACTACCTTCGTGCGTTCCTTGTTGGATTGATGGACATATTGTTCATTCCTTCTTTCAATGTTCATTCGAGCCTTTTCATGAAGCTTCTTTACAAATTCAGCCTTCTTTTTTCCATCTAAGTTTACCTGTTCACTCAAAGGTAAAGGAATTAAATCCAAAGTTGATAATGGATTAAAACCATACACAATTTCAAATGGTGAAAACTTAGTTGCAGAATGTACACTTCTATTAGCAAATTCAACATGTGGCAAATAATCCTCCCATGCTTTCAAATTTTTCTTAATGATAGCACGCAACAAAGAAGATAAAGTTCTATTCACTACTTCAGTTTGGACATCAGTTTTTGGATGACAAGTAGTAGAAAACAATAACTTGGTTCCCAAATTTACCCATAAAGTCTTCCAAAAGTAACTCAAAAACTTTGCATCCCTATCAGAAACAATGGTTCTAGGCATGCCATGTAACTTAACAATTTCTTTGAAAAATAAATCAGCTATATGAGATGCATCATCAGTTTTATGACATGAAATGAAGTGTGCCATCTTAAATAACCTATCTACCACCACAAAAACGGAATCTCTCCCCCTCTTAGTCCTAGGTAAACCCAAAACAAAATCCATAGAAATATCAGTCCAAGGTTCATTATGCATAGGCAAAGGATGTACAAACCATGGGGTTTCAACTTTGACTTGGCATGTTTACAAGTGATACATTTATCACAACTTCTTTCCACATCACGTTTCATATGAGGCAAAAAAAATGATCATGTAAAATTCCTAAAGTCTTAGATACAACAAAATGACCCATTAAACCACCACCACGAGCTTCTCTCATAAGCAATTCAGGCAATGAACACATAGGCACACATAATTTATTTTCTCGAAACAAAAATCCATCATGCCTATAAAACTTTCCAAATGCCATTTTTTCACATGCATTGAACACATCACAAAAATCAGACTCTTGCTCATACAAATCCTTAATGTATTATAAACCAAGCAATTTTATGTCTAAAATGGAAAGTAAAGCATACCTTCTGGATAATGCATTAGCCACCACATTTTCCTTACATTTCCTGTATTTGATCACATAAGGAAATGTTTCAATGAATTCCACCCACTTGGCATGACATTTGTTCAACTTTTGTTGTCCCTTCAAATGCTTTAAGGATTCATGATCCGTGTGAATCACAAATTCCTTTGTCCATAGATAGTGCTGGCAATTTTCCAAATCCCTTACCAAAGCATACATCTCCTTATCATAAGTGGGATAGTTTAGGGCCGCGCCACTCAACGTTTCACTAAAATAGGCGGCGGGACGACCTTCTTACATCAAAACATCTCCAATACCTATTCCTGAAGCATCACACTCAATTTCAAATGTTTTAGTAAAGTTAGGTAAAACAAGCAAAGGTGCATTAGTTAACTTCTCTTTGACCAAATTAAATGCCTTTTCTTGCGTCTTCCCCCACTTAAACGACACATTTTTCTTGATGACTTCAGTGAGAGGGGAAGCCAAGATACTAAAATTATGCACAAACCGTCTATAAAAGCTAGCTAGGTCGTGGAAACTCGTCACTTGATTGATTGTTGTAGGCGTTGGCCACTCCTGGATTGCTTTCACCTTTTCCTCATCCACTTCAATTCCTTTAGCACTAATAACAAAGCCAAGAAACACAAGCTTATCTGTGCAAAAGGTGCACTTTTTGACGTTAGCAAACAACTCTTCTTTACTTAGCATATCTAAAATAGATTTTAAATGTACTACATGTTCTTCCAAGCTTTTGCTATAAATTAGGATATCATCAAAATATACAACTAGAAATCTGCCAATAAATGCACGCAAAACATGGTTCATCAAATGTATGAAAGTACCAGGAGCATTAGTTAAACCAAAAAGCACTACTAACCACTCATATAATCCATATTTAGTTTTAAAGGTAGTTTTTCATTCATCACCTTCTTACATCCTAAAATGATGATACCCACTCTTAAGATCAATTTGTGTAAAAACACAAGAACCATGCAATTCATCCATCATATCATCTAATCTAGGAATAGGATCACAATACTTTACCGTTATATTGTTGATGGCTTGACAATCAACACACATCCTCCATGCCCCATGCTTCTTAGGAACTAGCAGCAGTGGAACCGCACAAGGACTCATACTTTCCCGCACATACCCTTTCTCCATTAATTCACTTACTTGCCTCTGAAGCTCCTTTATTTCTTCAGGATTGGTCCTATAGGCAGGTCAATTTGGAAGTGATGCTCCAGGTATGAAATCAATTTGATTCTCAATTACTCTAATTGGATTCAAGCTATGAGGTACCTCTTCGGGAAAGACATCTTCAAACTCCTGAAAAAGAGAAACAATATTGCTCGGTAATGAACTGGCCAAATCATTAGTACATAAAAGAGACTCCTTGTACATGAGTATGATAAGAGGTTGATGTCAAAATAATGCTCTCTTGATCTCACTTTTTTTTGTAATGTAATTAAATTTCTTCCCTCTTTCTTTATTTTCATATTCTTTTTTCTCAACTTTTTGTCACTCGCTTTCTTTTTTCTCAACCTGTTTTCTCTCATTTTATTTTTTCTCAACTTCGGACTTCCTTTCTCTTTCTCTCTTTTTTTCATTTGACCATTGCAACTTCAGTTGGTCCTCCATAACCTATTTTGGTGTTAATGGCATAAGAGTGATAGGTTGATTTTTAAGAGTAAAAGAATACTTATTTGTGAGCCCATTATGCGTTACCTTCCGGTCAAACCGCCATGGCCTCCCCAATAATAAATGGAATGCGTGCATAGGAACGACATCATAAAGCATCTCATCCTCATATTTGCCAATGGATAATGCCACCAACACTTGCCTCGTCACCTTGTTTTCACCATTCAGCCACTGAAGTCGGTAAGGATGGGGATGTTTGAAGGTTGTTAATGTCAATTTCTCCACCAAATCAGTTCTGTCCACATTTTTACAACTCCCCCCATCTATAATAACGCTGCAATCTTTGTTATTTACAAAGTACCTAATATGGAACAAGTTCTCCCTTTGGTCACATTCTTCCTCCTTAACCCGCACATTGAGAACTCGCCTTGCTACTAATAAATCTCCAATAACAGCATTTTACTCATCATTGATGTCTTCCAAAGGTGGCATGTCATCATCTACTTCTTATTCATTCTCCAATTCAAGCTCTCCTTGCGCATTAATCACCATCGCCCTTTTGTTTACACATTGGATGGATATGTGACCTCGTCCCTGACATTTAAAACACTTAATATCATGTGTTTTAGAAGTAGAAGAATCCATGTTACCTGAAGTTGTGGTTGTCACTGACTTGGCATTCTTAAAGTGTTCAAATTTTGGCTTATTTTGTACATTCTCATCTCTTTTAGGGGCTTTCTTCCATGTATTTTTAGTAGACACAAATTGACCCTTCCATGTTAAACCCTTTCGTTTGAGTTGTTCCTCCACCTTTATGGCTTGATGCACTATATTCGACAACTCAACATAGTGCTGCAACTCGACTATATCAGAAATCTCACGGTTTAAACCCTGTAAAAACCTAGCCATGGTTTCTTCCTGGTCCTCTTCTACACTAGCTCAGATCATAGATACCTCCATCTCCTTGTAATACTCATCCATACACCTAGAACCTTGAGTTAATCTCTGTAATTTTTTAAACAAACCCCTATAGTAGTGGTTGGGTACAAATCGCCTCCTCATAAGCATTTTCATCTCCTCCCAAGTGTCAACGGGTGGCTCTCTATTCCTCTTCCTATTAATCAGTAATTGATCCCACCAAATAATGGCATAATCGGTGAATTCAATTGCAGTCAACTTAACCTTCTTCATCTCTGAATAGTTGTCACAATCAAACACCATCTCCATTTTAGCTTCCCACCCCAAATAAACTTCAGGATCATTTTTACCTTGGAAAGATGGGATTTTAATATTTATGTTTCCAAAATCATTATCCCTCCTAGGTCTACCCATTCTAACATCTCCACGCCCAAACCTGCCCCGATTCACATTTTGCCCATCAAACTCCTCCAAATCTACTTCTTCCTCAATATTTCCCCATGGAACATGCCCGCCTTATCGCCTATTGGGAATGTCTTGTTGCTTCCCCCTAGGTGTTCCTGCTTCTACCCTATCCAATCTCTCTTGAATAGGTTCTAATTCATCCCTCAACATACGGCTCATCTCCCCTATCAATGCTTGCATTTGAAGGTTTGGAACAGCTGGTTGTTGAACTTATTCGGTTGTGTCTTCTTCTTGAATAATGGACATGTCTAGAATCTGCAAAAAAAAACTTAGAAATCTCACAAGTACTCCCTCTCGTGTTTCACTCACACTCGTGTTTTCACTCAAAATGGATTTCACCCTCTTATGACCTCACACTCTCTTGCCTTTTTCCACTCTTTTGTGTCCTCTTTAGTTCTTAATCGAACTCAATAAACAAATTCAAATTAACCACCAGCAATTCAGATTGAGGAGCAACCAAAACTCATCACAATGTAAGGAATTTGATTGCAGGAGAAAAAAAAATGAATGAATCGCACAGTTTCTAGGATTTCAACAATACAAAAAAAAAAGAACGCATACAATTTTTTTGTGTTTCAATCTTGTTTTCACCTCCTAAACCCCCCCCCCCCCCCCCCCTTTTTCCTTTTTTTTTTTGCTAAAGGAGGAAATAAGGAAAAAAAAGGACAGTCAAACTTGCCTTAGAAATAGGCTCTGATACCAAATGATATGAATCTCACCTACAATTGTGATGAAACCCAATAACAATGATAGTTGAAGAACCCAAGATCGTATAAACAAAGTTTGTTGATCCTTGACCCGTTACCTAGTAAGATAAGAACCAAGACTACAAAGGATTAAAACGCCACACCAAGAAACCCAAGAATATTTCACGAATCAAGGTGATAAGTTTGGTTGTTTGAACGCCACAACATTAACTTTATAAGTTCACAAAGTTTTCTTAAGAACCAAGGGGAACAAAAATACCTCACAATAATATTAATTTATCTCAAAAAGTGCTTACGAAATTCATAGCTCCCCTCATTTATACTTGGAACAACCCTCGAAGAATAGGAAATGAAATCAATACAGCATTAAACAACACAATAGTCAAAATAAACAAGTTCCCACATTTTTTAGGCCACTTGGACATGGAAAACAACAAAATATGACTAAATGACTAAGTTCAATGTATTTAAAGATAACCAGCCAATACTAGATTCATCCCCCATTTATTAACCTTGAAAATAGATAAATACATGCCCGTTTATGGTGTGAACATGATGGTCATGTTCTTGCATGATAATTATATCCCCAAATTTCTTTCATGACATGGACTAAGCTTTGATTATCATTTGGGCCCATCTTGGTCTCCATCTTTTCAGAATCATCCCACTTCTCTTGGATCAGCCCAATAAGTGCTTCCTTAAAATACTTGGCTCTAAGTCTTGTAATTGGACCACTAGAATGTGACAAAGGGTCTTGTGAAAATTTATCTCCACTCCCATGTGTATGATCAGGCTCGCGTTCATCTTCAACATATTTAACTCCTTGAATTGCATCAATTAGGGATATTAATACTCCAGTTTCTTATTTAAGACATTGGGTACGGGCTAGTGAGAGAAGTCATGTACACTGAGTTATATCGAACCTGTGGATTAATCAAATGTGTGATTGCTTACTAAAGCTTAAGTAAGTGAGTGAGAAATAAAGCGAATGTGGAATAAAGTGTGAGGGAGTATCGTCTAGTGTGTGAGTGGTTATATACTAGTAGTCAGGTTTATTGACAAATATACATGAGGATATGAGATTGTATGAATAAGTAAGATGTGTATATATATCTTTTGTGTATGATTTATATTATGTGGAACATACCCCTCTAGTGCTACGATGGGAAGTTGCACGATGTAGGTGCATCCCCTGGCTAGTGAATGCAGGGAGAGTATAGTCCCCAAGTCATAGCCGTCTAGTAATTTTATAATGTGACTTTTATCTTGGGTGAGACATCTTGGGTATGATTCGTCTCACTTTCAGGTGAGGAACTATGATCGCTTCCCATACGTTTGTGCTTTGTTTTACCAAGTCAGTGTGAGAGTCCGACGGTTGGTACCCATGATGGTGTGCGTATCCCATGGAAGATGGTAGCACTTAGAGACTACATCTAGTGAGCTAATGCTCTCAGGGATGGTTAGTATACATATAATGAGTGATATGTATGTGTACTTTATGTCAAATGATAAATCATGTATAATAATAAGAGTAATATTATACAGGCTTTAATGATTAATGTGTGAATCAATATGCTTATAACATGTGAAATTTATTAGTAATGAATTGATATAAAATCGTTGAGAATTGTATTAAAAATGGTTATGTGGGTATGAACTAGACACGCGAGTGTGGGTTAACACGTAAGTATGAGGTTGGGTTATCCACAGATGAGTCGGGTAGCTTAACTAAGATTTAAAATGCATATGTTAGGTGCGCGTTGTAGTTGAGGGGTGAGTATGAGTCTCAAAAGAGGGCGGCACCAACATAATTATGGAATTTCACATTCATAATTATTATGCATTTTAATTCACTTGCTAATTTTTTCTTTAAAAACCTAGCACTGACCCGTATATATCTTTTAATTTTCTTTTCCTTTGTTATATTTTTAGGTGTTCCACCCCAAGGCACCAAGGTTGAGCTTCCATTCCAAAGTTCGTGTAGCTATAGCATATATGGAATGTTGCACGATTTTTGATATAGTCGCATCTCTTTTTTTTAATCTAGTTAAAGACCAACAGTGTAAATCAGGTGTGTGTTGCCTAAGTGTTGTACTGATGTATATGCTTTACATTTCAGACATTTAATATATTCATGGGTTTGTTTACCTACAGCTTATTCGGTTATTTTTATTCTTTAGTTTGTTACATGTATATATGTTCATGTTTGTATTTAATGTTAATGGATTCGATTGTGTTATATAATTGAAAACTTTTTGCATCCGATTGATTTTAATTTGGACGGTTAGTTATATATTTGGTCTGCGTGACTGTGATGCTAAGAATGAGCCATTTGAGATCCTTATTTTATTTTAGTATAGGGCTGGACACCCGTTATTTTAATAAGTGGGGTGTCACACCCTCATTCCTTAGTCTAGTGGGACACTCATGAGGGTAATTCCCTAAACCTTGGCATTCAAAGCACTTGTCTCGCTCATCCACCTTCTTAAGACTATCCCTATTCTTTCTAGCATGATCATTAAAGTTTTTTTTTTGGTAAATAAAGTATGATAAAAGGGAAACAACTGTAAAAGGTAAGAGGATCAAGGCAACTAGAAACATGCTCCTAGGCCACAGAACTCCCACAACAAAGGGACAAAGCTACCAAGCCAAAAAAATAGAGAAAATGGGGAGGGGCATACCCCTCACCAAACAATATCAACAAGAAATAAAACCTAGCCCCTAAGAGAGGCCAAACCTAATCCTAATAAGCTCAAGAAAAAGAGAGAGGCACCAAGGGATCAAAGGGACAACATGGACTCAAGCAGCCCCCGTTGTTTGCACACCATCCAGTTGGTATAGTTTCTGCAAATACTCTTCCAACTATTGATTCTGATCTTCATCATGCTTTCAATGCCTTTTAAGAGATGGATAGGAGTTTTATACCCTCTATTGTGGAGCCTACCTTTCCTTTCTATCTAAAGGCAGTAGATGGTAGTAGTATAAGATAATGTCCTAACCTTATTGAGGAAGGTATTGCTATTGGCATACTCCACGGCCTTCTTCAACTCCCTCTCCCAAGACGTCATGGTCCTATAGCACTGATTCCTATAGAGAACCTCCATCCACACCTCCTTGGCATAAGGGAAATAAGCTAGGATTGGTTGAGGGTCTCAAACCCATCAGAGCATAAGTTATATCTATTATTCTCCACAATCCCCCAAGCCATAAGTTTATCCTTGGTAACAAGACTCTTATAGCAGGTCAGCCAAGAGATGAAGGAGCACTTTGGAATATTGGCATGGTTCCACACAAACATAGCCCACTCTACAATGGGCTAGTGACTACATATGGATTGGTAAGCTGATTTAGTAGAAAACATCCTAGAAGAAGAAGAAGCCCAAGAAACCTCATCCTCAAGGTTCAATATAATACGAAGGGGGTTATCCTGAATGTCAATGAGTTCCTAAGTAATAGAAGAGGGCCATCCCCATCTATTACCACAAGTGAAGTCAGCAACTTTGTCATTGGAGTTACTTGCAACATCACAGATGTTCCTATCCCAAATAAAGGTTGTAGAGGGCAGAGAGGATGCCAATTATCGTGCCACATAAAGGTATTGTTGCCATTGCCAATGATGGACTTGATGAGAGGCTTTCTATCCCTCCTTATTTTTAGCATTTTCCTCCATGTCCATGAGCAATCACTAGGGATAGTGAGATCCCAAAAACTTCTTCTTTCAATTTTATAAGTATAGAACCAGTTGACGCACGGGCTCTCTTTGTTGCTGTAAATATGCCATAAGTGTTTCATCATTACAGCCCTATTCCACTCTTTAATGCATATGAGACCAAGACCCCTTTCAAATTTAGGTTTGCAGACTTTATCCCAAGCCACTTTGGCTCCACTATTCTTCAAATCAGTGCCATTCCAAATAAATTCCCTGATCAGGATGCTCTCCCTTCTCTCTAGAAATGCTCTCCATTTTCTCAAGATTAACTCTACCTATAAACCCATACAACAACAACCTAAACACTGTCACACCCCCTTATAACCCTTAGCTTCACAATGTCTACCTCTTCCTAGGTCACTGCTGTGAATGGCGTGGTGGAAACCCAAAACCCACCGCTTGTGGAGTAATATGAAGAAGGCCAGATTGTTCCAAATGATGCATGCTCCCTAGCTGGTTACCTCCCTCGATATGAATAAGTGGAGGGGAATAACAACAACTACTGGGACTTCATTAAAAGTATAGGGTTTAGCCATGAAGATTTTGTAAAGTTCACTAACTCTAAACATCAGATGTGTGGAGATGCAAAACCAGCTGGTACGATGGTACAGAACTAGATAACAAATGCCGATGTGATCAACAACTCTGGGCTTAATGGTCCTATCATAGATTTGGCAGTTGCAACTATGAAAAAGGTGTCGGGAGATAAGGGTAAAGAGAAACTAAATATCAACGTACCAGTTATAGCTATTATTCATAGTACAGCTCCTAAACAGTCTTGGAGCTCAGTTGTGGCTCCCAATCATACCCCCAACCTCAAACTCTCTTTCCATAACCCTGAGTTTGTTAACGAAATTCTACAAGTCAAACCACCTCCGGCGGTGGCTGCAGCGGGCAAGGTGTTATGGAAAAACAGTGTTGTGGGTTACTTCCTCGGTAAAAAACTTCTTTTCTTCCTTCTTAATAACTTAGCCCATAAGTTATTGGATAAATATAGTCTGCTCCAAGTGATACCATGTGATAATGGGTTCTTTATGTTCAAGTTCCTTAAAGATGAGGATAGGAACCTCATCATCTCAAACGATCCGTGGCACTTCACAAAAAACCCTATCATTTTTAAAGCTTGGCAAACCAACTTCAAAGCAAACATTGACCACACTAAGGTGGTTCCCATTTGGGTTACTTTTCATAATATCCCAATCCAGTACTGGAATGAAGATGGTATCCGCTACATAGCTAGTGCTATAGAAAATCCTTTGTATTCTGATAGCGCCACTGAGAAGATGACTCGGCTCAGTTATGCGCATATATGCATTGAAGTAAAATCTAAAGAAAACTACCCAAAAACCATCGATTTACTTCATGATGGGGGGGGGGGGGGGGGGACTTCATTGATCAATGTGGAGTACCATGGCATGCCCTTATCATGCTCCAAATGACTAGTCTTTGGGCACAAAATCTCCAAATGTCCTCATGTTACTAGGGTTTGGATGCCAAAATAGACCATTAACCAAACGGTAGAACCAACTGACGTTCAACCCCAAGAGATATCTTCGAAACCTACTGAGGATGAATGGAAGCATGTTGGTCGTCTCCATCAACACAGCAACCCTGATGTAATCAAAGTCAATGAAACCCCAACTACCACCCCTCATAAGGTGAACATGCCCCCTTCTAACTAACTCCAACAATTTTTTTGCTCTTCTAGGTGTGGAGGAAGAAACTGTCATGAATGACAACCCACATGAGGTGTCCATACCTCCCACAAATGCCAACAGCTTTGCTGCACTTCATGATATGGAGGAAGAAACTGACACGGATAGAACCCCAGCGCCATTAGGTATTGCTCTAAAAATCATTGCCATTGATGGAAAGGTTAGTAACATGGAATAAAAATAATCCAACAAGCAGAGGAAGAAAAATCTTAAGAAGTCTCGTGGTTTACCAGGTAGTATGGAAGTAACCCCTCCCTTTATTCTCAAACTTAATCATTAATATTGCCAACTGGAACATTAGGGGCCTAAACTCACCCCTAAAACAAAATGAGGTTCGCAAAAATATTAGAGTTCATTGTCTCTCCCTTATCTCCCTTGTAGAAACTTAAGTCAGAAATAATAACTTACTTTTTTTTGGTAAGTAAGAAATGTGTAAATAAATATAAACAAACAATAGAGAGGGCATACCCTCCTGAGACTAAAGCACATACTGCTACTAGCCAACAAGAAAAACACGAGCCAAAGGACATATAGATCATGACATAAAACCTGAAACTCGGGGTAAGAAAAACCCAACCCAACCAAAAAAACATGAAAAGGAAAACAAACCAAAGAGACAAAGCAGTCGTCGACATGAATAAAAACCCAAAACAAAGAATCCCCAAATAAGGGAAAATAACAACATCAAAACCCAAGAGAGGGGCCCTAAAAAATGCAGCAACCAAGAAGGGAAACCCCCTCATCAAAGCTGGCCCAAAAGGCCCAAACATCCAATGGGAAAGGAATGAATCCAACCCGAAATCCACAACCGTTACCGGTGCAAAATGCCACAGCGGCAACACAGACCCACCAGAGAAACCAGCAACGGGATAAACACGGGTGATAACAGCAACAGGACCCAAAACCATAGCTAAAACTGAGCAACGAAGCAAGCACCCACCAAAAGTGGTGAACAAACCACACCTGGTGCGTGGCATCAACGTCAGTGAAAGGCAGTAAAATCAATCATATGAGAAAACCCAACCAACAATCCAAATGCCGGTGAGGAACCAACAATAAAAAAAGAGTGACCCAATAGTGGCCATAACTTCACGGTCTCAAAGAAGACGATCTAGATGCGAGACCTCATCCCCAAACCGCACACACAACCAAACCAAACCACAACACAGCTCTAAAAGAACTCCCAAGGTACACCAAAAAAGGCTCTACCATGGGCCTGACATGAAGAACGCTGCCCTGAGTGGCAGACCAAAGTAGTGGAAAAGCCGGCGACAGGGAGGTTGGAGTCGACTAATGGAGACCACACCCGAACATACATGACACGACTCAAATGTGTCTCTAAAGTGTGTACTCTCTAGGCTCAAGTGCAAGCCTGCCATTCAAGTAATAATCCGACAAGTCGGGTATCGATCCTCAGGGAAAAAGGACAACGGAGTTGTGACGACGGAATGAGACGGAGGAATCCTAACGATGACTCTAAAAAAAGAAAAGAAAAGATTTGATTTTGGTTTTGGTTTTTGGGATGGATTAAACTAAATGCAATTATGAAATTATGATGAAATATGAAACTAACTAAATTATCTAAATGAAGAATGAAGAATTAAATTGAAATTGCTAAACTTAAATGATGAGAAAATAGGATGGGAATACAATCCCCCAACCCTAGTGTAGTGTAGTGACAATGTCAATCATAAATTTATCTGATTAATTTGACCCGAAATTTAGTACTCCCAAGCATTACGTATACGAGGTTCAAGCCTGCATCATACTTAATCTGAGGATGAGTAAATCAGTATCGCGATAGTAGCACTCGAATTGCATTCTAAATCATCACGAGTACCCAGAGGCAAACGAGATATAAAGATCTACAATTGTTGTTTAACTACACAATACGATCATAATCAATCATTAAATTCAGAGGACTAATATTATACACATGCACTAACAGATCAGGTTGGGTTCATGCATCCCAACCTTCAAAACCTAGCCGGACATGTTAAATGTACTAACGCATGAAATACTAAGGTTGCATGTGTATGAAATCATAATGAAATAAGATTGAAACATGTAAAGATGTATTATGAACACAACAATACGTTAAAACGAATATGAAAAACTAAGCATGCAAGAACAATGACAAGAATCTTGATATTTGAATTAAAACTTGAAAAACAAACCCTTAATAATTGAATCTTGAAGCAAATAATTCCTTTGATGTTCCTAGATGTTTCTCCTTCTTCTTCTCTATCAAAAACTGAGTTAAACTACTCCTAATGGCTGCTCCTAAGTTGTGACCTATGTTCCCTACAATATTGGAGAGTTTCAAACCTAATAGGAGACTAGGGAACAAATCAGCATAAAAGGAAAAATTCGAGCATCAGGTACCCCGAACCGGTTCGGGGATACCTGCGAACCAGTTCGACCCCCGAACCGGTTCAGGTTGGGGTTCGCGAATGTGTGCTGGCCTGGAGTTCAACACTTAGAATTTTTCTGATTTTTCTCTTCTTTTCTTGGATTTTTCTTTAACTTCAATTGAGCATAACTTTTCAACCATAGCTCGGATTTGGGTGCCGTTTCTTCCAGTGTTCTCGTTGTTCCGAGCTCTTCAACTTTACAGTTGGCTTCGTCTTCCGGATCGGGCTGAAAAATTACCGAATTTCCCTTGAAATTTCCTTCTTAGCTTTTCTTGCACTGTCTTGCTTCCTCTTTTGCACTGCTTGCATAATTAACCTGTAAAACCAATAAGAGAAGCACGAAATACTCGCCACGAAGGTTAGTAGCATAAATGTGAATGAAATCCATATTTGTTACATCACTCGGGTTCACAAATGTACTGAAATTAGGGGAATAAATATACAATATTTATGCCCAATCAAACCCTCCTAACTTAGAACTTTGCGCGTCCCGAGCAATGTAAAAGAATGAGAATATGAGTTAAGGATCCATCAAAGACTTTATTGGGATAGAGTACCTCTTTCGCGGGCAAGCGATTGCATTTAGCGCATGCAACAAGCCTTTAAACCTCTAGGTTACCCTAGTAGGACGAGTTGTGTCTCATGAGGGTTTGCAGTGAATATACCCACAAAATTCGACTCAAAGAAGATTCAAAATACGCAAAAATTGAGCAATTCAAACTTTTCCAGAAAATAATCATCATTAAGTCATATTTACGAGTCTCAAACCGTAGTGTGTGTGTGCAAAGCCTGAAATATAACCGCTAATTTCCATCGATTGATCATTACGTTACTTATCCGAAAATTCGTTTTGATTTCAATTTCTCACGGAATACTCTCTCAAATGAACCTCTCGGATTATGGCTATTCTCTCGGCATGCGTGATATAAAGAGTAAATGTAATTGAAGCAAATTCACGCATGTAATTAGAAAGATGGAAATTTTATGGCGAACGGATCTCTTCAACGGACTACGATTTTAAAAACGGGAACATTGCCTTATTTCGCACACTTAGCCTCTTATATTATCTTTTGGTGTCTTAGCTCTCCACGCGGTAATCAATTTTTGCAATTTGGACTCGGTTAGGACTTTTTCGGGTTGAAGGTTGCATTGGGTAAAATGAAGGAGGTATGGAAGGTTGGAATTGGAAAAGTCATTCGTGATGTCCATTTGTGCATTTTCCGGGCTATTGCTCATTTTCTTTGCTTTTTTTTCTTTTTCTATTTTTGTTGAGCATGCTATTTTGTTTCTTGCCCCTTTATATACACTTTTCGGACTTAAAATCTGACTTTATCAATTTTCACAATTCCGGCTATTTTGGTTTTTTTTGGGGTTGTCAAACGGCAGGAAAAATTCATTCGGCCCAATTTGGGTTGCAAAAGGGGTGATTTTTCGCATCTTTTTCTGGCCAATATTTTTGGGATGACAAACGAGGGCCTACTTCATTGTCCAAAATGCCAATTGTGTTACCATATGCGTTTCGAGGTGAATTTAAATTTAGAGACTAATTTGGCACGTTTTTCAAGGCAATATTGCACACATTTTTTTCAAAACCGATCAAAATGAAAGACTTGAGATCCTTGACAACTTATTAAGCGCTAAAAAGAACCTTGAGTTAACAATTAACTCGGATTGATTTAAAATCTCGCAAAACGTGATAGGCTCGAATCTCACCGGGTTTGTTAATCTCCACATTTATTCGTTAAGTCGTCAATTTTCGCTCAATTTCCATCTTTGGTCAATTTCGGCTTTGTGTATGTTGGATATTTACAATTTGAGACTCCAATTCGACTTTTAATGATATTTTTGAAAATTTTGAATTCCAATTTTTATTTATTTTGAACAAAAATATTTTTGGAATTTTCAAAATTTTATGATTTTTTTGGAAATTTTGGGCATTTTTGAAAATTTGTAAAGTTTTAGAAATACGCACTTGTGACCCCCCCTAACTTAGACTTTTGCATTGTCCTCAAGCAAAAATGACTAAAATCTAACTCAAAGCGAATAATAAGTGCGGAAAAATAAAACAAACAAATATGAAAAAATGCAAGCTTGTATTATAACCAATGAGAAACCTGTGTTACATGAGAAATGGGGAAACAACTATGAACAATGTGAAAGCCCTACCACAACTAACAATTACACCAAAATATAAAAACAATGATAGGTCATGGTGGAGGTGGGTGGGAGGTGGAGGGTGCATTCGGATCATATGGGTCATAATAGAAGGGGGGGCGGACCGCAAAAGTTGAGCTGGTGAAGGTGGACTTGGAGTTGATACATCATCCGGGTGTCCATTCGGTAGTCCGCTTGGTATTGATTGTATTGGTTAATGAACCCGTCGAGACGGGCCTCAACCGCCGAAAGGCGACTATCGAATTTGCCCCCGGGGGCTTGAAATCGGAATCCTCCTCATCATCCTCAAATTCTTCCTCATCGACGTCCATCATCGGGTCATCATGAGCTTCCTCGGGCACGTCCTCTTTATGAATGGGACGGTCGGGGTGAGCTACGCGCATTTGGCATTCACTTCTTGTGGTGGACGTGCCGCCAATGGGGCGAGGAAGGCGAATTTGTTGCCCAGGGGGGTTATCCACTCCCGCTTCCATCAATAGCTTCGTGATGAAACGGGCGTAAGGTAGTGCAGTTTTGCCGTTCTCATCGTAGGCGGCATTGAGGATATCCGCATAGAAGAGCTGGGCGAGGTTGATGGTGCTCTCGGGGTCCAAAAAGTAATAGACGAAATTTGCATGACGTAACCGGACCACCGAGTCATTAGTGGTTTGGTGGATGGCCCTACAAGCAATGAGGTGCGTGAAGCACACCGTGGCGGCCAAACCACCAATAGGAAAGGATTCTCGCGCCCATTCTACCCCGGGTGCCATGTGGGCAATGCATTCTTCTTTGGTATGGGGGGTAGCGTTGTTGGGGTATTGGAAGGGTACGGGGAGGATCACCCCTTTGGCACGCATTTTGCGTGCGATGATGGCCGCCGAGAAGGGAATAGTGATGCCGTCAAGGTACGCCTCGTGAAGTGTGGAGGATTTGCGAACCAAGGTCGCATAAAATTGGAGAATGGCGGCATCAAAGACGTTATTGCTCGTAGGGGCGAGGAAAGAGCACCACCCGCGGCGAGCAAATAGGGCGGTGACATCGCCCGGAAGGTGGTCCCAATCCACGAAACGTTCAATGTGAATGGGGCGCGTATGCGAGAAGTAGTGCTCAGGCCAATGACGTTCTTGGACGCATCGAAAGACCCCCTTACCCGGGTCGGCAAGGATGGTGGTATCATTATATTTCTTTGGGCGGAGGTTGGGGCGGAGTTGGCGCGGCATATTGACGGAAAGAGGGAGAGAGAGAGAGAGAGAAAATATGGGAGAGAAAAGAGTGAGGGAGATGGTTTTGGTGTGAGAAATGGAGGAGGGGTGGTGGGGTATTTATAGGTGTGAAGGGGTGTGTTTTTGGTGGGAAATATGAAAGGTTGGGAAGGAGAGGAGGGAGGGGGTGAATTGGGTTGAATTTGGGAAGGAGGGAAGGATTTGGAGGGAAGAAAAACAAAGGTGAAAGAAGGGGGGAAAGAATGGAGGGAAGGGAATGAATTTGGAAAAGAAGGGGGGAAGAATCAGGCAGGTACCCCGAACCGGTTCGGGTGTACTTGCGAACCGGTTCTCCCCCCCCCCCCCCGAACCGGTTCAGGTTGGGGTTCGGGGTAGCAAGCTGGTCCGAACGCTGAAAATCACTCTTCTCTCCATTTCAAAGTGCTCTCTCATCCTCTAACTTGTGCATAAGGCCCCTAAAAACCTTCTAGACCCTAGGGTTCCCTAAAAATCCTCGAATTCAACATCGCGATACGTACTAGCTCCCTCGAAATGCATGCTAACCGATCTCTCTTGTAACTCAGGCTCTTGACTCCTAACTAACCTATTCACAAACGACTCCTATACACACAATTTCACCCCATACGCATCGGGGGTGCGACGACCTCACTTTCTCAGCTCAATTGATCCCGTAAACGGGATCCGACAACCAAATGGTGTCGACCTCTTCTGCACACGCCTCAAGATATGGCTTTAGGCATTGTCCATTTACTTTGAACGTGTTTTCCCCTTTTGAATCTTCTAGTTCAACAGCTCCATGGGGAAAAACGTTCTTCACGACGAACGGGCCGGACCATCGTGACCGCAATTTTCCTGGAAAGAGGTGAAGCCTAGAGTTGTAGAGAAGAACTTTTTGCCCGGGATGAAACTCCTTTCTTCGAATGATGATATCATGAGCAAGTTTCATCCTCTCTTTTGAAATTTTGGCGTTCTCATACGCATCATTGCGTAGTTCTTCTAACTCATTCAATTGAAGCTTACGGGCTTCACCGGCTTTGTCTAAAGCATAATTCAATTGCTTAATTGCCCAATACGCTTTGTGTTCGAGCTCAACAGGAAGGTGGCAAGGTTTTCCATACACAAAATGGAAAGGAGACATGCCAAGTTGATTCTTAAATGCGGTACGATAGGCCCATAGCGCATCGGTCAATCTAAGGGACCAATCTTTCCGGGTAGGATTGACGGTCTTTTCAAGAATGTTCTTGATCTCCCGATTTGCTAGCTCGGCCTGCCCATTCGTCTGTGGGTGATATGTCATCCCAACCTTGTGGACGACGCCATACTTTCTCATAAGCTTCTCTAATGGCCTATTGCAAAAGTGCGTGCCATTATCGCTAATTATCGCTTTCGGTGCACCGAAGCGAGAAAGTATGTGTTCTTGTAGGAACTTAATCACCACCTTATTATCATTAGTCCTAGTAGCTATAGCTTCCACCCATTTAGAAACATAGTCTACTGTGACTAGGATGTATAAGAAACCAAAGGACGGTGGGAAGGGACCCATGAAGTCAATACCCCAACAATCAAATATCTCAATGATGAGTATGGGGGTAAGGGGCATCATGTCGCGTCGAGAAATGGCTCCCATTCGTTGGCACCTATTGCATGACTTGCAAGCGTCATTTGCATCCTGGAAGATTGTGGGCCAATAGAGGCCGCATTGCAGAATTTTAGCGGCCGTCTTTTTCGTCGAGAAATGGCCTCCACATGCTTCCGAATAACAAAACTGGATGACTTTCGGGATCTCGTCATCCGGTACACATCGTCGGATGATTTGGTCGGCGCAATATTTAAAGAGGAAAGGATCATCGTAAAAGAACATGCGCGACCAATTAAGAAACCTCTTCTTATCTTGCGGTGTCCAATCGGGAGGGACGGCTCCCGTGACAAGATAGTTCACTATGTCCGCAAACCAGGGATATGAAGAAGTAGCAAATAGTTGATCATCCGTAAAATGCTCGTCTATGGGTATGGGATCACTAGGTACGTCGGACGAAAGCCGAGATAAATGGTCAGCAATGACGTTTTCTACTCCTTTCTTATCCTTGATGGAGAGATTGAACTCTTGTAGGAGTAGGATCCACCTTATGAGGCGCGGCTTAGCGTCTTTTTTTGCAAGTAGGTACTTTAAAGCCGCGTGGTCGGTGAAAACAATAATGGGAGAACCAATGAGATAGGAACGGAACTTATCGAGGGCAAAGACTACCGCTAGCAACTCCTTCTCCGTGGTAGAATAATTGAGTTGAGGTCCGATAAGAGTCCGGCTAGTGTAGTAGATGACATGAGCTTTCTTATCTTTACGTTGGCCCAAAACGGCCCCGATCGCGTAATCGCTTGCGTCACACATAAGTTCGAATGGTAAGGACCAATTCGGAACTTGCATGATGGGAGCGGACACTAGCATGTTTTTCAATTTATCAAAGGAGCTTTGGCATGCCTCTGTCCACTCAAATGGGTTGTCCTTCATAAGTAGGTTGCTTAAGGGCCTAGCAATGGCACTAAAGTCCTTAATGAACCTTCAGTAAAACCCCGCATGGCCCAAGAAAGAGTGCACGTCTTTTAGCGATTTCGGTGGGGGAAGATCAGCTATGACATCTATCTTAGCCCTATCAACCTCTATTCCGTTGGATGAAACAATGTGGCCAAGAACTATTCCCTTAGTGACCATGAAATGGCACTTTTCCCAATTCAACACTAAGTTTTTGTCCACACAACGGGTAACTACTTTCTCCAACTTGTCCAAACAATGATCGAAAGAGGTGCCAAAAATGCTGAAATCAACCATGAACACCTCGAGTCCTCTCTCGACCATGTCGCTAAATAAGCTCAACATGCACCTTTGAAAAGTCGCGGGTGCATTACACAAGCCAAATGGCATACGTTTGTAGGCAAACGTACCAAAAGGGAAAGTGAAAGTCGTCTTCTCTTGGTCAAGTACATCCACCTCAATTTGGTTATATCCGGAATAACCATCAAGGAAGCAATAATAGGGGTGGCCCACAACTCTCTCAAGCATCTGATCAATGAATGGCAAGGGGAAATGATATTTCCTAGTTCCCGCATTGAGTTTCCGGTAGTCAATGCAAAGGCGCCAACCGGTGGTGGTGCGTTGGGGAACAAGCTCTCCCTTAGCATTCTCAATCACAATCATACCCGACTTCTTCGGGACGACTTGAATAGGGCTCACCCATTTGCTATCTGAAATTGGGTAGATAATCCCGGCATCCAATAGTTTGATGATCTCGGTTCTCATAACATCTTTCATGTTGGGGTTCAGTCTTCTTTGCATTTCTCTAGAGGGCTTCACATCCTCTTTGATATGAATGTTGTGAGTGCAAATCAGAGGACTTATCCCTTTCAAATCAGCGATGCACCAACCAAAAGCACTTTGGTGCTTCCTCAGAATTCTCAACAGTTTACCCTCCTGCCCTTCATCTAGGCTAGAGGAGATAACAACAGGAAATGTCTCATCCTCTCCTAGGTATGCATATTTGATATGGGAGGGGAGTTTCTTTAGTTCGAGGGTTGGAAATTTTTCACTGGAGGGAGCCATGTGTGTATCCCTCGAAGGTAATTCATCAAACCTAGAAACCCAATTAACCTCTCTCACGTCCTCGTCCGACGTACTCTCATCGAGTATCTCTCTCAACCTTCCAACCTCCCTCTCAAAGTGGGTATATGTCCCCTCACACTCATAGCTCGTCGCTAAACAGGATTCTAAAGCGTCGCCACAGAAAGTTTCCTCAAAATACTCTTCTACTACCTCGTCTATGAGGCTCACCGCGTGAAGATCATCTTCCTCCCCTGCGTTTTGGCCTATGTGGAAGATGTTAGTATCCAAGGTCATGTGTCCCAAAAGTGAGTTGCATTCGCCCATTTCTTGTGTTAATGATTGCATTATCTGTAGCTAAGAAAGGGCGTCCAAGGATGATGGGAACATGATTGCTCGAGTTAAAGGAGGGCTCCATGTCCCAAATGACAAAATCTACCGGGAAGTAGAAAGTGTCAACTTGGACGATCACGTCCTCGACTATGCCTCGTGGGATCTTCACTGTTCGATCCGCCAATTGGAGAGTGACCTTTGTGGGCTTGAGGTCGCCCAAATCAAGTTGCCTATAAATGGAGTAAGGGAGTATGTTTACACTTGCTCCCAAGTCAAGTAAGCCTTTCTCAATTTTATTATCTCCAATGATGCATGATATAGTGGGTGCACCGGGATCTTTGAATTTAGGCGGGAGATCATTTAGTAGAATGGAGCTCACGTTCTGAGCTAGAAATACATTATTTTTTACCTTCATCTTCCTTTTTACCGTCAACAAATCTTTGATAACTTTTCCATAAGCTGGAATTTGTTTGATGGCGTCAAGAAAGGGTAGATTCAGCTTGACTTGCTTAAGTACTTCTAGCACTTCATCACGTGGATTCCCTTTTTGAGCGGGAATCAACCTTCGAGGAAATGGTACTGCGGAAGGTGGTTTCACTACCACCTCAGGCTCACTAGTGTCTTCCTTATCACTCTCGTTCAAGGGGACATCTTCGGCCTCTTTCATACTGGGCGAAATCTCCTTGGCTTTTGTTGTGTCGTGTGGGGGAGGTGATAAATCAATGACTCTTCCACTACGAAGAGTGTTCACTGCTTGACATTGCTCCTGATGTTCAGTGGATGTGGAGCTAACACTAGTTTGACCTTGGGGAGGTCGTTGTCCTTGGGCAGGGAACTTGCCCTTCTCTTGAACACTTAACGAGGATTGTATTTTAGATAGGTTCGCATTTATGTCGCCAATCAGACGATCATATTTGGCATTGGTTGCGGTCTGGTTTGCAATGAATTGATTTACGGTATCCTCGAAAGTTCTCCGCTGTGGCGGGATATAATTTCCATGAGGTGGTGGTGCTTGCATATGTCCCTGCATGTGCGGAGCTTGTTGAAATTGTTGTGGTGGAGGAGGGAAAACATGCGAAGGAGGGTTCATTGCGGCATGTTGTTGCCTGTAGCTAAAACCGGGATGGTTTTTCCACGAAGGGTTGTATGAATTCCCGTGCGGGGCACCGAAATTACCCTTATAGCCTCCTATACCACTAACTTTCTCTTGCAACATTACTTTGTAGGCGGGTATCGTCGGGCATTCCTCAGTTGAATGTCCCGCCTCACAAATCGCACACACCTTCACGACAGGGTTCGAAATGGGTCCAGCTAGTCCTTTTCCATATAACTCGCACAGGTCTCGCAATCCTTTCTCAATGGTGTCCAATCGACATAGAGTTCTTATCTACGTGGAATAGGCCGGATGCCGATGGGGTTGTGGTGGGTTGTCGATTTCGATTTTGAGCATTCGGGTCAGAGGTATCCCAAGATTGGGTAGTCTCGGCGACATACCTCATGTGAAGATCAGCATCATGGGCATCTAAATCGACAAACGGACCGCTTCTCATAGTTTCAACAAGTTGTTTGGAGTTAAGATTTAACCCATTATAGATAAAGGAGATGATTTGCGATGGATCAAATCCATGATGGGGGCATGAAGCCACTAACTCGTTGAAACGTTCATAACATCGATGGAATGGCCCATTTTCATGTTGTCTAAACGCTTGAATTTGAGCTTTGATAGAGATTGTTCGATGTGTTGGGAAGAATTTCTTGAGAAATTTAGACTGTAGCTCATTCCAGGATGGAATCGAGCTTGGAGGTAAAGACCATAGCCAAGCTTTGGCTTTATCTTTAAGCGAGAAGGGGAAGAGTTTGAGGCGGATTACCTCTTGTGTACAGGTTTGATCATTGAGAGTATCACACATGTCCTCAAATTCCCTTATATGGAGGTATGGCTTTTCAGAATCCATACCGTGGTAATGTGGTAGTGTCTGGATCATCCCATTTTTAAAACGGAACTGCCCGGCATTATACGGGAGTATAATGCATCCTGGAGTGACAGCGCGCTCAGGATATAAGAATTCTCTCAATGGGTGGTACGGAAGCTCTTCCTCACTGGTAGGTGCATTATTATGTTGCGACATATCTCTCTCACTTGACGATTCGGCGCTCTCACTGGGTGTGCACGACGTGTGTCCTACGAAGGAGAAGGGAGTGTTACTAGAGATTGACTGCGACGGTGTGGCCGGTGGGATCCAAAACTGTGGGGCGTTCGGAGTGTGGGGACTATCAGGATTATACTCACCGAGTGGATTTTCGTGAATGCTGGTTGGAGTATTATGGGGTGTGGGAGTGGTTTTAGAATTTTGCATTAAAGCTTAGGAGGGAGGGTAATTGTGAATCTTTTTGAGCTTTTTATTTTTTTATTTATTTATTTATTTTATTTTTTTGGTCAAAGCTTTGGATTAACTCGATCTATACCTAAGTCTACCTAATTCCCCGACAACGGCGCCAAAAACTTGACACGACTCAGAATGTGTCTCTAAAGTGTGTACTCTCTAGGCTCAAGTGCAAGCCTGTCGTTCAAGTAATAATCCGACAAGTCGGGTATCGATCCTCAGGGAAAAAGGACAACGGAGTTGTGACGACGGGATGAGACGGAGGAATCCTAACGATGACTCTAAAAAAAGAAAAGAAAAGATTTGATTTTGGTTTTAGGGATGGATTAAACTAAATGTAATTATGAAATTATGATGAAATATGAAACTAACTAAATTATCTAAATGAAGAATGAAGAATTAAATTGAAATTGCTAAACTTAAATGATGAGAAAATAGGATGGGAATACAATCCCCCAACCCTAGTGTAGTGTAGTGACAATGTCAATCATAAATTTATCTGATTAATTTGACCCGAAATTTAGTACTCCCAAGCATTACGTATACGAGGTTCAAGCCTGCATCATACTTAATCTGAGGATGAGTAAATCAGTATCGCGATAGTAGCACTCGAATTGCATTCTAAATCATCACGAGTACCCAGAGGCAAACGAGATATAAAGATCTACAATTGTTGTTTAACTACACAATACGATCATAATCAATCATTAAATTCAGAGGACTAATATTATACACATGCACTAACAGATCAGGTTGGGTTCATGCATCCCAACCTTCAAAACCTAGCCGGACATGTTAAATGTACTAACGCATGAAATACTAAGGTTGCATGTGTATGAAATCATAATGAAATAAGATTGAAACATGTAAAGATGTATTATGAACACAACAATACGTTAAAACGAATATGAAAAACTAAGCATGCAAGAACAATGACAAGAATCTTGATATTTGAATTAAAACTTGAAAAACAAACCCTTAATAATTGAATCTTGAAGCAAATAATTCCTTTGATGTTCCTAGATGTTTCTCCTTCTTCTTCTCTATCAAAAACTGAGTTAAACTACTCCTAATGGCTGCTCCTAAGTTGTGACCTACGTTCCCTACAATATTGGAGAGTTTCAAACCTAATAGGAGACTAGGGAACAAATCAGCATAAAAGGCAAAATTCGTGCATCAGGTACCCCGAACCGGTTCGGGGATACCTGCGAACCGGTTCGCCCCCCGAACCGGTTCAGGTTGGGGTTCGCGAATGTGTGCTGGCCTGGAGTTCAACACTTAAAATTTTTCTGACTTTTCTCTTCTTTTCTTGGATTTTTCTTCAACTTCAACTGAGCATAACTTTTCAACCGTAGCTCGGATTTGGGTGCCGTTTCTTCCAGTGTTCTCGTTATTCCGAGCTCTTCAACTTTACAGTTGGCTTTGTCTTTCGGATCGGGCTGAAAATTACCGAATTTCCCTTGAACTTGCCTTCTTAGCTTTTCTTGCACTGTCTTGCTTCCTCTTTTGCACTGCTTGCATAATTAACCTGTAAAACCAATAAGAGAAGCAAGAAACACAAAATACTCGACACGAAGGTTAGTAGCATAAATGTGAATGAAATCCATATTTGTTACATCACTCGAGTTCACAAATGTACTGAAATTAGGGGAATAAATATACAATATTTATGCCCAATCAATACACAACAAAGGGGATAGGAAAACCCACCTCAACCAAGTTCCTGGAAGACCACCACGTCAGAGCTCAACACGCTCGATCTGACATGAAGCAAGCCAAGAAAAAACCCCATTAGCTAAAAAGATAGCGATCGAGACTGACGGACAGGTCAAGAGAAGGAAAGATCGTTGCGATTGAGGGGTCACCACCACAAGGGAGAATCTTTCCCACGAATCAAATATGACTTGAGGCAAACAGGGTAATGAATAGGGATTTGAAAAGTGTAATTGGATCTCCAGTATGGGGAATGGGGTAGGAGTTCAGAGGAGGGGGTTGTGAGCCAGTAAGGAAATGGGGTCACATGAAACCCTAGAGAGAGAGTCTCTCAAAACCGTCCGAGAAAGGACTCATTTAGTGAGTGAAATAATAACTTACTTAGTACCATCAGAAGCTTCTTTCCACATTGGTAGTACACACACAACTTCCCCATTGATGGTGGGGTGTCTAGAATCATTTTCGAGTGGAACCCCACCCATTTCAGAGTTAACACTATTTCCTTCAACAACCAAGCAATTTCTTGCCTCATCACGTCCTTGAGACTTGATCAGTCCTTTCTTGCCACCTTCATGTATTCTCTTAACCTTCCCTCTCAACGTGTTCAATTGTGGTCTTACCTTGAAAGCACCCATCTTATTTATGGCAACCAAAACTGGATCCTCTTAGGAGACTTTAATGTGGTTAGAGCTCGCAACGAGAAAATAGGTATTCTTGATATTGAGGTGGAGGTTATTGATGCTTTCAACCAATGCCTCTACAACATTCAGGTGGATGACATTATCACTAGGGGTTTGTGGTTCACTTGGAGCAAAAACCACAATGACACCCTCATCCAAACAAAAATTGATAGGGTTCTTGTTAATAACTTATGGAAATCCACTTTTACGGAGTCTCAAGTTGATGTTATTGGGAAAGGTATGTATGATCACTGCCCTAGCATTACCACCATCATTACCTTCCCTAACATCTTGGTCAAACCTTTTAAATTCTATAACTACTGGATGCTGCATAGGGAGTTTAAAGATCTCTTATGTGAGCTGTGGGGGGTTAGTGTCAGTGGTACGCTTATGTTATAACTTTCCAAAAAGCTGAAGCGGGTCAAACATGGCCTCAAAGGTTTCAACTTAAAGTTTTATAACAACATATCCTAGAGGGTTAAGTATGCTCATTCCAATCTTTTGGATATCCAGAACTTGAATCAATAGAGGGGGATACAACACGCCCCTTCATGATGATGGAATAAAGGCAAGAGAGGAGTATATGGAGTGTTGTATTGCTGAAGAATCTAACTCAAAACACAAGTAGAGAACTAAATGGCTACAGGAAGGGAACCTTAATACGATTTTCTTCCACTCCATAATTAGGAGGAACACCAATAAGAATAAAATCCTCAGTATTCATAATCAGCACGACATTAAAATTGAGGTCCACATAAATGTGGCAAATGAAGCTTTTTCTTCTTCTCTAATCTATTGAATCGGAGCCTTTTCACCCTTACCCCTCATATCCTCAACCACTCGATTGCTAGGAAGCTTTCTTCGGAGTAGGCTCAGCTAACCATTGTCCCCATCACCAGTGAAGAGATAAAATCTACCTTCTTCAACCTAGGAAATGACAATGTTCCAGGACCCGATGGCTTCAACACGGAATTCTTCACACATAACTGGAATATTGTTGGGGAGGATGTTATTATTCCTATGGCCGTGGACTCCTTATTTCATACCAACTAGTTATCCAGACAGTGGAACTGTACTAACCTCGTTCTAATCCTAAAACCAAGTTACCTTCCTCTATGAAGGACTTAAGACCCATTGCATGTTGTGACATGATCCACAAATGCATCTCTAAGATTATTGTGAATAGAATTAAGACTTTAATCCCTTACCTCAAAATGAGAGGCAAGTTGCCTTTGTGCATGGTTTCTTATGCAAGAGTTAATGCATAACTACCATCGAAATCATGGCCCCATATATGTGCAATGAAGATTAACATTCTCAAGGCTTATGACACTGTTAGCTGGCAGTTTCTACTCCATATCTTACTTCACACGCCCTCCTCTACTCATTGGATGGATCACATAATGCATTATAACGGCCAGCATCTCCATCGTTATCAATGGTGCATCTCATGGTTTCTTCCCATCTCAGAGAGGCTTGAGACAAGGAGATCCTCTCTCTCACTGCTTATTCCTCTTTGTTATGGAGGCCTTTGCTAGGATTCTTGACCTCTATACGAGTTCTCCTTATTTCACGTTTCATCCCAAATGCAAGGAACTCCGTATTAACCACATAAGTTTTACTGATGACTTGTTTATCTTAGCATGTGTTGATATTAACCCCTCCAAATGCTCCTTCCTTGCTGCTACTATATCTGAGATGGATAAAAATACAATGTCAAATCTAATTGGCTTCTAGCCCCGTAGCTTCCCCATAAAGTACCTGGGGGTTCCCCTCATTTCTACCAAACTGAAGCATGATGATTGCCTCCCTCTTATTGATAAGATAACGCATAGAATATCTAGCTAGACCAATAGGTTTTTGAGCTACGCTGGTAGATTAAACCTTTTCATTTATGTGCTTTCCATCATGCAGATTTACTGGTCCAGTATCTTCCTTTTAGCCAAAAGAACTACAAATGATATTGACACGAGACTTTACAGATTTTTATGGAATGGGCCTGACATGAAATCTACGGGGGCTAAGGTGAATTAGAGTGATGTCTGCTATTCTAAATGTGAGGGAGGTCTGGTAGTTAAATGTACTAGTGAGTGGAACAAGGCTCTCATGCTCAAGCATCTCTGGAATCTATGCAACAAGAAGGATACCCTATGGGTTAAGTGGTGCCACACCTACAAATTGAAGGGAAGAAGCTTATGGCACATAAAAACCCCTATTGATGCTTCTTATACTTGGAATAAGCTTATGAGACTCAGAATCAAGATTATGCCCCTAATCAAAATGATCATTGGTAATGGAAATAGCACATTCATTTAGCATGACAATTGGCATGCATATGGTCCCTTATGGATGCGCTATGGTGAGAGAACCATTTATGATGCTACTAGTAATAATATGGCTAAAGTTGCTAATTTCATCTTTAATGGAAACTGGGCTTGGCCTTCCACAATTACGTGGGAACTGAACGAGATAAAGAATACCAATCTCCCCATCATCAACCTCTCTTCTTATGACAGAACCATTTGGTTACCCATGACTGATGGACTCTTCACTACCACATCGGCGTGGAATGCTATTTGTCCTCATTCCCCTCATCCTATTAGGACTGGTTTAGTTTGGAAAAGCAGTAACAAACCAAAGTGTTCCTTTATCCTCTAGGTTTTTTTTAATGATGCCATCAACACTAAGGAGAAGACATTCATCTTGCAGCCTTGATAATATCTGTGTGTTTTGTGATAATGCGGTTGAAGACCGAGACCATCTACTCTTTAATTTCCTGTTCTCTAAGGCAATCTGGGAGGATACAAAATTCAATAACTCCTTCATTAATGTTGAAACTTACTGGAATGAGGTGCTAGCGGCAGCGGCTAGAGACTTCAAAGGTAAGACCCTTATTGACAAGACTAGAAGATCCTCTTTTACAGCTGTTGCCTAATGCTTATGGATGAAACGCAACAACATAATTTTTAGGAACACAAAGTCCAATCATGATGATATCATGACCGATATTTCCTTCTTCCTCAGGTGCAAGTCCCATAAGTGGACCAAGTCTAGAAGAAACTCCTCTAATTGGCTTATATGTATGAAGTGGGGTCTTGACTACTCAAAATTGTTGTATACCTAGTATCTTAGGTGCTATTTTTATTCTTGGGCCAATTTTAATAGCGAAGTTATGCCTTAGGGGGGTATGCCCCCTTATATCTGTATATATACGTTGTTTAATGTTATTTCTTAGTTACCAAAAAAAAAGTCCATGGTCAGCTGCTCAATAGCCTTGGTAACCCCTTTGGGCATGATGAACAAGCTAGCCTAATATACATGTATACTGAAGAGGACAAAAAGGGCCAGTTTAAGTCTGCCAGCATAGCTTAAAAGCCTATTGGCCCAACTTTTAATCCTAATGGTAAGTCTAAAGATAAGATCTTTGCAGTCCTCATTCTTTAATCTAGTAGAGATCAGGGCAACTCCCAGGTACTTGAAAGGGGGTCTCTGTAGTTGGAACCCGATAATGATAGGAAGGTTATGGGCTTGATGCTCTTCCATCCCTCATAGTAAATGTTGCTTTTATTCAAGTTAGGGCAGAGCCTAAATATGAGGGAAAATTCCTCAATAGCATGGTTAATTCACTCAACAGATTGCTTATCCCCCACAAAAAATGATCAAGTCATCAGCAAAGCAAAGGTGGTTAAGCCCAATATCCTTGCACTTAGGGTGGAACTTGAATCCCATACTACTGCAATGTTGGTCCAAAAGACAAGAGAAACTTTTCATAGCTAGAATAAAAAGGTAAGGTGATAGAGGATCACCTTATCTAAGACCTCTAGAGCCCTTGAAAAATTGATGAGAAACACCATTGAGGCTAATGGAGTACCAAGAAGTGGTAACACACTCCTTAATCCAGGTGATCATGATCTGAGAGAGGTTGACCTGCTTCTAAATATCAAACAAAAATTACCAGCTCATAGTGTCATAAGCCTTAGTGATGTCCACCTTTATTGTGAATCTAGCTTCACCAATGTTTCTGTGATAGTTCCTCATAATTTCTTATAGAAGCAGAATATTATCAGCAATAGACCTCCCCTTAACAAAGGTGGATTGCCTTTCACTTATAATGTGAGATATGAAAGGCTTGATCCTGTCTGCTAAGATTTTAGAGATTCATTTATAGAGGTTATTGCAGCAAGCAATAAGTCTGAAGTCTCTCATAGTTGAAGGGTTAGGGATCTTAGGAATAAGGGTCAGAATGGCACAATTCCACTTCCTAGGCATTTTGCTAGTGAGAAAGAAATGCATCACAGCCTTGGTCACCTTAGTGCCAACAACATCCTAGTTTTTCTTGAAGAATGCGACATTAAATCCATTAGGACTAGGTGATTTATTAGAGCCAATGGAAAACATGGCCTCTCTAATTTCCTCATAGGATGGTATGAATGTGGAATTAGCATCATGTGTAGGAGTGAGTGTAATACCCCGTATTTTTTGTGATATTTATTTATGGGATTAATTGAATTAAATGCAAATTAATTGGAAATTAATCCGGATAAAAATACTAGTGAGATGCGAGTTAGTATTTGATATTAATGAGTATATATGGCTATATATGAATATGGAATTATTGATTTGTCGTGAGATAGAAATACGGCAATTTGGAAATCTTGTTGAGACGCGTGTGACAGTCGCGTCATGGAATATAATTATGATAATTAAAAAGTGAATTTTATTTCTATAAACCGTATGGTCATTTTGAGTGCGCTAACGCGTCCGAAAGGGTCGAAATAGTCAGAAAACACTAACCGGGGGTTTAGTTTGGGTCCCGGGGCATTTTTAGCCCATACCGGCAACGTATAAGGGTAGTTTGGTAATTTTAGAATTTTGGGATTTTTGATTAACGAATTTTAGGAATTTTAAATGGAAAATTAAAAGACCCACTAACCCATTACCATCCATTAACTGATTAGAGGGCTACGGGGGTTATTAGGATTGTTCCCAAAAGTTCCTAAGGCAAACCCCAGCCTCCATTGCCACCATTAGAGAAGAAAGCTTGTAGAGAGATAAGAGAGGAGAATTCTGCAGAGAGAGAGAGAGAAATTTATCAGATTCGTCACCAAATCCAGAGATACACATAAGTCAAGTGGTTTTATTTCATTATTTTGCAGAGAATGCTTCTTCCATGCGTAGGAAATTCAAATAAATTGTATGGTTCTTGGAGTATGATGAAAACCCATTTAATTGGATGTAGAGATTTAAGAATCTATTGAGGAAATTGCATGTAGAGAATTGATAGGATGATTAGTCAGATGAAATTACATCTTTTACATCATAAAAACGGATTTAGTTAGGTCTATGAATGACTTGATTTTTCTAGGGTTCATGTTCTTGAGATTTGAAAAATAAATGTTGGAGATTTGATAATTTGATGTAGTTTAGGGTGATTTGAACCCATATAAATGTTGTAATACGGTTGAAACATGTTTAGGAAGGATTAGATACCTTGAAACATTATTGGAATGACATTTAGGTGAGATTAGAGGTGAAGAGATTTGGAAAAACGAGTTAAAGAAAATCTGGGCTCGAATCTGGCCACTCATTAGAAGACCTGCCTAGGTCGTTCGAACGAGCTCGTTCGAACGAGCTTCTAACGAGTTGACAGTTTGACTTCTAACGAGAGGGATGTTCGTTCGATGACTTTCGTTCGAACGAGATCTCGTTAGAAGGCCCAGTTCGTTCGAGCGAACTCTCGTTCGAACAGCCTCGTTCGAACGAGACTTCTAACGAGTTGACAGTTTAGGCTTTTTAGCCTGTTTTGATTTCGCATGTCCCGTAACCTTATTTGATGGTAGAGATAACCTTCCCTTGATGATAAATTGATATAGTGGGGACATTTGAGATATAATGAGGAGCAAAACCTATAAGTGTAGTCGAACCTAAGGGAAATTATGAAGTAGGACGTGAGGGTCTATTACGATGCGAGAACTATTGACGGCCTAAATTACTATATTAATCGGGAACATATAAATTGTGTAGCATTATATGTCGGTACGAGATTGAGAAGTGTACCACCAATATATTATGGTGATTACTAAGATGTGTGCATACTTAGTATATGTATTGATTTTATGTGTATTACATACCTACCATACTTGCTATCACGGGAGGTTTACGTTCGCTTAGGGCCCTCTAATCCTTGTGTTGCCCGGATTTAGACTGGTACCTCGATGAACATAGGTCAGAGAAGGACTTATTGGAATGTTAATAAGTCTGCTGATCGTGGGAGCGCAGGTATGTGCGTGACCCGTGTGATGTGACTGTGTTCGCCTCCATTATTTGTTATGTTGTTATCTGAGAACGATTCCTGAGAGATTCGGAATGCGTGATCCTTATGTACGTGATGTACCGGGATGGATAGCAGAGTATGTGTGCACCGCAGCTAGTCTCGGGGTGCTTGTTTTGTATATTTATGACGGGAATAATATACCCTTAATTAATGGGAACTTTCATGTTAATATTGTGAATATAATTATGGTATTGTTTTGAGAAAACATAACGGGTTAATTGATAGTGAATTGTATTACTAATTGAGAATCTGAGTTTAAGTAAAGCCCTCTATTTAATTGATAATGCTAGAATGCATTATGGGGATCGAGTAGTAAGGGGTAGAACTTATTACGTTTTGGTTAGATATATATGTCATTTAGATGGGTAAGGTAAGTTAGGAGTCCACATGTAGTCGAGAGGTGAGAATTTCATGTGAGTGCACATCCTAACATGTATTTTTCATTTAATGTTTTAATGATATTAAAACACTTGCTGTTTTTAAAATGATTTCCACTTTCGGGCTCTGACCCATTTTCTTTCAAATCTATTTTTGTAAAAACCATTTTAGGTTCCCAGCCACAAGGACACCATGCTTAGGATCCTCATTCAGGTGACGAGCTGTAGCTGTTTGTGGAAGTTACAGGACTTTGCTTGTAGACGCTTCATCTATCTTGACTCTATATTCAGCACTTATCAGTTGTAGGGCATGTCGCCCATTTCTTTTAGAGACTTTTCATTTATTTCAGTTATTCGGACTTCTTGCATGTAATTAATTCAGGATTCAGACTTATGTTATTATTTCATTTGTGGGATTGTTGTGAGGAGTTTTTCCTCCGGACTTATTACTATTTGTTGGTTATTTCATTACTTCGTTATGGTGAATGGATTATGTTGTTCTTCCATTATTCTTTTATTGCATGTTAATCAGACTTAATTTAAAATTTGGCAACTTACTTTTTAAATACTAGGTGGTTAGGAATTATTAAAAATGTTTTCGAGAGTGATGCTATTAACTGAACCAACTTGACATTTTGTATTAATTTAATAAAGGATTAGCTACCCGGTATTTAATTAGTCGGGGTGTCACAGGTGGTATCAGAGCCAGGTTCTAGTGTCCTTTAGGATCTGTACGGCTTATTATGTTTTCGCTAAGCTTTCTTTGATGTAGAGCCCTATATTTTAGGACTGTTGTATTCTTTTGTATATGCTACGTTCTTCAACTATTTTAAGTTTATAACTGCGAACTTATAGACTTTATTCTTGTTTTAGAATGCCTCCATGACGTGCACAAAGGATTCCCAGGGATGCAACGCCAGAACCACAGCCCACACCAGTTCAAGGCACGATGAATGCCGTCGAGGTTGCAGCCATTGTGGCCCAGGCGGTTAATGCCGCATTAGCCATAGTTCAGCAGGCACCACCTCAGGCGCCAGTAGTCGCGCCGGTTCAGGCACATGCATTCCCGTCTGCTTGGGAACGTGTTCGTGATGCTTTCCAGAAAGCACACCCACCGGAGTTCGCAGGTAGCTCCGATGTCATAGTTTCGAGTCAGTGGAGGAAGGATATTCAGCGGCACTTGAGGATGTATGAGTGCACTGAGGTTCAGAAGTAGATACTAGCTACCTTTAAGCTAGTGGGGTCTGAACTGCAGTGGTGGGAGTCTATTACCACCGTGGAAGAGAGAGACACTCTCACTATTCAGGAGTTCTGGGTGCGGTTCGACCGCAAGTACTTTTCGTCAGTTGTTCATACGGAAATGAGGAGGAAGTTGATGAGCCTTCGACAGGAGGGTAAGACTGTGGCCGAGTATGAGGCCGAATTCACTAATCTTCTGAATATTATTCCGGATGAGATACCGACAGAGGAGAAGAAGATACAGAAATTTACGGACGGGTTGACATGGAGGATTCTTCAACACTTGTTAAGGAACCTCTCGTTAGCCATTTATTCTGATGTGGTTAACGCTGCATTGCTCCATTGCCAGGATCACCGCTTTCACATAGCTGAGGGCAAGCGATCTGGAGAGTCCAGCCATCAGGGCAGGATTGGAGGGAATGGTGCCAGTGGGGGACAATCTGTTCAGGGGCAGAGACAGGGCGACCAGGGTTCCCAGTAGGGGGATCACAAGAGGTTCAGGTCAGGAAATTTCAGGCACGGACAGGGAGGTTTCCGGCAGGGCCATCAGGGTCCGAACGGCCATCAGAACCAGCAGGGTCAAAATGGTCAACAACAGTTTTAGCAGGGCCAGTGGAGGAACGGTAACGGCCACCAGGGCCAGGGGCAGCAGGGGCAGAGAGGGGGGAACTTATTGGGGAAGTGTTTCGTTTGTGGCAAGACTGGCCATAAACGCCAGGACTGTCCTGATAGGGGCAGGGCCCCGGAGCAGCAGCAGGGTGCTCGACATGAGCCACAGAGGCCACTTTTTCCACCTGCTCTCCCAGCTCCAGCCCAGGTACCAGCACTACCATCCATTCCAGCAGTTCCTGTGCAGCAGGGACAGTTACAGTATGGACGTGTCTATAACGTCCACCAGGCAGCAGCTCCACAGGCACCACCAGCGATTGAGGGTATATTTCCTATCCATGGTACTATGGGTCGGGTTTTGTTTGATACGGGGGCAACGCACTGTTTTATAGCTACACATTTTGCGAAAGCCTTAGGGTTGTTAGCCACAGCAGAGAGCACAGTGACGTGTGTAGACTCACCATTGGGGAGTGGGTCTCTTATTTTCTTTATATGCCGGGGAGTGGGGGTAGATATTGGTAGTCTGGTATTACCTGCAGACATGTTGGTATTAGATATGCATGTTCACGATGTGATCATCGGTATGGATTGGCTCGCGGATTATAGAGCCATGATTGATTGCTTCGGTGGGAGCATTGTTTTTTCCATTCCGGGGCAAGAGATGTTTGTAGTGGCGATGCCTCGCCCAGAGGGAGGTTCGACCGCTCATTTGTATTACATAGAGGAGGACACCTCTAAGGAGGTTGTGATTCCTTTAGATTCGATCCCAGTTGTCAGGGAGTACTCAGATGTGTTTCAGGAGATACCAGGCCTACCCCCCAGTCGAGAAATTGACTTTGTCATAGACTTATTGCCAGATACGAGACCTATAGCACGCGCACCGTACCGTATGGCTCCGGCAGAGATGCGAGAGCTACGAGATCAGATTGGGCAGTTGTTGGGTCAGGGGTTTATACGGAGGAGTACTTCGCCGTGGGGTGCCCCTGTGTTGTTCATGAAGAAGAGAGATGGTTCACTGAGACTGTGTGTGGACTACCGAGAGTTGAATAAGGTCACGATACGGAATAAGTATCCGTTGCCTCGAATCGATGACTTATTCGACCAGTTGGGAGGAGCTTCTTTCTTCTCGAAGATTGATTTGAGATTGGGATACCATCAGTTGCGTATCAGGGAGGAGGACGTCTCAAAGACTGCGTTCTTAACGAGATATGGTTCTTACAAGTTTCGGGTTATGCCTTTTGGTTTGACCAATGCTCCAGCCGTGTTTATGGACCTGATGAATAGGGTGTTCAGGGATTTCCTAGATCAGTTTGTCATTGTCTTCATCGATGATATTCTGGTTTACTCCCAGACAGAGGAGGAGCACGCCGAGCATTTGAAGCAAGTTTTGCAGACGCTACGTCAGAACGAGCTGTATGCAAAATATGAGAAGTGCGGGTTTTGGCTGAAGGAGGTACAGTTTTTGGGACATATTATTTTCGACCGGGGGATATCTGTTGATCCGGGGAAAGTATCCGCGATGAGGGAGTGGGGATAGCCCATGACACCGACGGAGATCCGTAGTTTCTTGGGATTATCAGGATACTACAGGAGGTTCATTCGGGGATTTTTGAAGATAGCAGGTCCTTTGACACATCTGACTCGTAAGGGTGTGCCATTCATCTGGAGTGATGCCTGTCAGTTGGCATTCGATGAGTTGAAGGATAAGTTGACCTCAGCACCTGTGTTAGCATTGCCGAGACCGGGAGTTGAATATCTAGTCTATATCGATGCGTCCTTGCAAGGACTTGGAGGTGTATTACAGCAGGAGAGTCAAGCCATTGCTTATGCATCCCGTAAGCTAAATCCTCACGAGAAGAATTACCCCACTCATGACTTGGAGTTGGCGGCAGTTGTATTTTCCCTTCGTATTTGGAGACATTACCTTTTGGGGGAGAAGTTTCGATTGTTCACGAACCACAAGTCCCTACAGTACCTATTCACGCCGAAGGAGTTGAATATGCGGCAACGGAGGTGGCTTGAGTTCGTGAAGGATTATCAGTTCGATATCCAATACCACCCGGGGAAGGCTAACGTGGTAGCAGACGCATTGAGCCACATAATTGTTGATGAGGTGGCAGGGGTGTGGAAGGCAAAGTGGAAAGAATTAGGACACCAGGATGCAGTGGCCCGATCATTCATGTCGGTAATGACTGTTACACCGCAGATTGTCACGACAGTGGTAAAAGCACAAGCAGATGACTCGTTCTATCAGGAGCTAATAGTTCAATTACTAGCAGAGGGAGCTGAATCCTATATGTTAGCTCAGACGGGGGATTACGCTTCAATGGGAGATTGGTAGTTCTGGAAGGGGAGGAATTGCGGCACGAGGTGATGGCAGAGTCGCACGGCTCACGGTTCGCGGTACATCCCGGTGGGGACAAAATGTACCAAGACATGAGACGACAGTATTGGTGGAGCGGGTTGAAGAGATATATTGTCATGTATGTTTCAAAATGCGCCACTTATCAACTAGTAAAAGTGGATCATCAGAGACCGGCAGGACTCCTACAGCCATTGGAGATTCCGATGTGGATGTGGGAGAGCATATCCATGGATTTTATCACGGGGTTGCCTACGTCACAGAGAGGTCACGACTCCATTTGGGTAATTATGGACAGGTTGACCAAAGTCGCTCATTTCCTACCTTTAAGGACAGACTACACTACGGGACAGTATGCCCAGCTCTTTATTTCAGAGATAGTGAGACTTCACGGTGTACCCTTAAATATCGTGTCTGACCGAGACAAGATATTTGTTTCACGGTTTTGGGAGAGTTTTTAAGAGGCCATGGGCACGGAATTGCGGTTGAGTACGGCGTATCACTCGCAGACCGATGGGCAGACCGAGCATACAAACCAGATGTTGGAGGACATGCTACGCACGTGCATCATTGATTTTGGGGGTGGATGGGAGCAGTATCTTCCACTGGTAGAGTTTGCTTACAACAACTCCTACCAGTTCACCATTGGCATGGCTCCATTTGAGGCGTTGTACGGTAGACCTTGTCGTTCCCCAGCATGTTGGTTGGAGGTGGGGGACAACAAACTACTTGGGCCGAAAGTGATTCAGGATACTTTGGCAAGGATAGAATTGATTCGAAGTCGCATTCGGGTAGCTCAGGATCGGAAGAAGAGCTATGCTGATGCGAAGAGATTCTTCAGGGAGTTCCAAGTGGGGGACCAGTTTTTGCTCAGAGTATCTCCTATGAAGGGGATTATGTGCTTCGGGAAGAAAGGGAAGTTGGCACCGAGATATGTGGGACCATTTCCTATTATTGAGCGGATTGGACCGGTTTCTTATAGGCTTGGATTACCGGAGCATTTGCATCGGATTCCCGATGTGTTTCATATTTCCTCGCTAAGGAAATATCTTAGAGACGATTTGGCTCATTCTCACATTACTTTGGAGGATATCGATCTCCAGCCTGATAACTCCTACGAGGAGGGGCCGATTGCTATTTTGGACCGAAGTGAGCGGAAACTGCGATCAAAAATAGTTTCGTTAGTGCGTGTTCAGTGGCGACATCATAATGTCGAGGAGTCCACATGGGAGCGCGAGGATGAGATGAAAGAACGTTATCCAGAGTTGTTCTTACCAGATACTTTCTAGTTCCGAATTTCGGGGCGAAATTCAGTTATTAGGGGGGAAGTATGTAATACCCCGTATTTTTTGTGATATTTATTTATGGGATTAATTGAATTAAATGCGTATTAATTGGAAATTAATTCGGATAAAAATACTAGCAAGATGCGAGTTAGAATTTGATATTAATGAGTATATATGGCTATATATGAATATGGAATTATTGATTTTTCGTGAGATAGAAATACGGCAATTTGGAAATCTTGTTGAGACACGTGAGACAGTCGCGCAATGGAATATAATTATGATAATTAAAAAGTGAATTTTATTTCTATAAACCGTATGGTCATTTTGAGTGCGCCAACGCGTCCGAAAGGGTCGAAATAGTCAGAAAACACTAGCCGGGGGTTTAGTTTGGGTTCCGGGGCATTTTTAGGCCATACTGGCAACGTATAAGGGTAGTTTGGTAATTTTAGAATTTTGGGATTTTTGATTAACGAATTTTAGGAATTTTAAATGGAAAATTAAAAGACCCACTAAACCATTACCAACCATTAACTGATTAGAGGGCTACGGGGGTTATTAGGATTGTTCCCAAAAGTTCCTAAGGCAAACCCTAGCCTCCATTGCCACCAATAGAGAAGAAAGCTTGTAGAGAGAGAAGAGAGGAGAATTCTGCAGAGAGAGAGAGAGAGAAATTTATCAGATTCGTCACCAAATCCAGAGATACACATAAGGCAAGTGGTTTTATTTCATTATTTTGCAGAGAATGCTTCTTCCATGCGTAGGAAATTCAAATAAATTGTATGGTTCTTGGAGTATGATGAAAACCCATTTAATTGGATGTAGAGATTTAAGAATCTATTGAGGAAATTGCATGTAGAGAATTGATAGGATGATTAGTCAGATGAAATTACATCTTTTACATCATAAAAACGAATTTAGTTAGGTCTATGAATGACTTGATTTTTCTAGGGTTCATGTTCTTGAGATTTGAAAAATAAATGTTGGAGATTTGATAATTTGATGTAGTTTAGGGTGATTTGAACCCATATAAATGTTGTAATACGGTTGAAATATGTTTAGGAAGGATTAGATACCTTGAAACATTGTTGGAATGACATTTAGGTGAGATTAGAGGTGAAGAGAATTGGAAAAACGAGTTAAGGAAAATTTGGGATCGAATTTGGCCACTCGTTAGAAGACCTGCCCAGGTCGTTCGAACGAGCTCGTTCGAACGAGCTTCTAACGAGTTGACAATTTGACTTCTAACGAGAGGGATGTTCGTTCGATGACTTTCGTTCGAACGAGATCTCTTTAGAAGGCCCAGTTCGTTCGAACGAACTCTCGTTCGAACAGCCTCGTTCGAACGAGACTTCTAACGAGTTGACAGTTTAGGCTTTTTAGCCTATTTTGATTTTGCATGTCCCGTAACCTTATTTGATGGTAGAGATAACCTTCCCTTGATGATAAATTGATATAGTGGGGACATTTGAGATATAATGAGGAGCAAAACCTATAAGTGTAGTCGAACCTAAGGGAAATTATGAAGTAGGACGTGAGGGTCTATTACGATGCGAGAACTATTGACGGCCTAAATTACTATATTAATCGGGAACATATAAATTGTGTAGCATTATATGTCGGTACGAGATTGAGAAGTGTACCACCAATATATTATGGTGATTACTAAGATGTGTGCATACTTAGTATATGTATTGATTTTATGTGTATGACATACCTACCATACTTGCTATCACGGGAGGTTTACGTTCGCTTAGGGCCCTCTAATCCTTGTGTTGCCCGGATTTAGACTGGTACCTCGATGAACATAGGTCAGAGAAGGACTTATTGGAATGTTAATAAGTCTGCTGATCGTGGGAGCGCAGGTATGTGCGTGACCCGTGTGATGTGACTGTGTTCGCCTCCATTATTTGTTATGTTGTTATCTGAGAACGATTCCTGAGAGATTCGGAATGCGTGATCCTTATATACGTGATGTACCGGGATGGATAGCAGAGTATGTGTGCACCGCAGCTAGTCTCGGGGTGCTTGTTTTGTATATTTATGACGAGAATAATATACACTTAATTAATGGGAACTTTCATGTTAATATTGTGAATATAATTATGGTATTGTTTTGAGAAAACATAACGGGTTAATTGATAGTGAATTGTATTACTAATTGAGAATCTGAGTTTAAGTAAAGCCCTCTATTTAATTGATAACGCTAGAATTCATTATGGGGATCGAGTAGTAAAGGGTAGAACTTATTACGTTTTGGTTAGATATATATGTCATTTATATGGGTAAGGTACGTTAGGAGTCCACATGTAGTCGAGAGGTGAGAATTTCATGTGAGTACACATCCTAACATGTATTTTGCATTTAATGTTTTAATGTTATTAAAACACTTGCTGTTTTTAAAATGATTTCCACTTTCGGGCTCTGACCCATTTGCTTTCAAATCTATTTTTGTAAAAACCATTTTAGGTTCCCAGCCACAAGGACACCATGCTTAGGATCCTCATTCAGGTGACGAGCTGTAGCTGTTTGTGGAAGTTACAGGACTTTGCTTGTAGACGCTTCATCTATCTTGACTCTATATTCAGCACTTATCAGTTGTAGGGAATGTCGCCCATTTCTTTTAGAGACTTTTCATTTATTTCAGTTATTCGGACTTCTGGCATGTAATTAATTCAGGATTCAGACTTATGTTATTATTTCATTCGTGGGATTGTTGTGAGGAGTTTTTCCTCCAGACTTATTACTATTTGTTGGTTATTTCATTACTTCGTTATGGTGAATGGATTATGTTGTTCTTCCATTATTCTTTTATTGCATGTTAATCAGACTTAATTTAAAATTTGGCAACTTACTTTTTAAATACTAGGTGGTTAGGAATTATTAAAAATGTTTTCGACGGTGATGCTATTAACTGAACCAACTTGATATTTTGTATTAATTTAACAAAGGAGTAGCTACCCGGTATTTAATTAGTCGGGGTGTCACAGTGAGCTTTCTGACCATCAGGTTTTCAATATTAAAAGGCCTGTAAATGTTCGCATCATCACAAGAGAATAAATGTTAAAAAAAGCTGACAGCTTTAAGGGCAACAACATCACTGCCCTCAATGACATGTCCATGAGAATTTTGTATCATGAGGATCTTACTTTTAGCACAATTGTGGTTGACTCTTTTATGGAAAAAGGAAGTGTTCATATCCCCCAGCTGGAGCCAATTAATCGTAGCATTCTGCTTGAAGTAAGATTCTTCAATAACTCTAAGGTGGTTGTAGTAGGTTGATAACTCAGCCTCATCCCTTCTCAGGTCCGAATTACTTCCATCATTATCCAAATTGGATTGAATCTAATTGAGGAGGGCTTTAGCTTCCTCAACTCTAATAGAGATATTAGAGTAAAACCTCTTGTTCAGGCTCTTGAGAGGGGTCTTAAGCCTTCTAAGTTTAGTGGAAGGTAAACATGGGGTTCCTAGTGCACTCAACCTGCCAAGAATCATTAAGAACCTCCCTAAATGTAGCATGATTAATCCAAAAGTTATAGAACTTGAAAGCTTTAGGTCTAGCATTCAGCGAAAGGAAGAGGGTGATCATTATAGGGTTGTGATCCGAAATGCCTTGAAAGAGGTAATTAGCCTGACTGTTAGGGAAGGAGTCACTCCACGCATGGTTTTGAAGAACTCTATCAATCCTAGTTTGAATGCAAGTAGTACCCCCACTCTTATTGTTCCAAGATAACCACAACCCATTGGAGTTCATGTCCCCAGCTTGGATGTCCTTAATGCAGGTGTTGAATTCCTCCACAGCTCTGAAGTCAATTCCCAGATTACCTTTCTTCTCCTCCTGGCTTCTAATAACATTGAAGTCCCCCATGATGATCCATTCTTCGTTGAGGGTGGAGTTAAAGTTTTATCTGAGGAAATCCCATAAAGCATGTCTATTGGCAGGTAAATTATGGCCATAGAAAATAGTTACAAAGAAACTCTTATTTAATCCATAATACTGACCTTATAGAAGATGTCTTGAGTGTGGAGGTCACAAATATCCACCTCAAACACATTTGGATTCCAAGCTAAGATGACTTTAGCCGCACCACCATTAACTGGGCAGTTGTGAACCATGTTTCAGTTAAAGAAACATTTATTCTTGAAAAATTCATATGGTTAAGTTTTACCTTTGTCTCCATTAGACCAATGAGATCAATGTTATTATCTCATATAGATTTCCTAACTTCATCCTGCTTATGGGGGGAATTAAGGCCCCTAATATTCCAAGAATCTAGCTTGATCATCTTGTCTTTGGGTTCTCTCCTCCTCCCTTAACATCATGTTGTATCTTCACCAAACTGGTATTTCCTTTCTTCTTTTATTTCTTCTTCTTACTTGCAGACTTACTTTTAGTAGGTTCACAGTTAGATAAGTTTTTAGTCATATCATCAATGGCTTTCACCTTTAGAATAATGCCACTAGGGGCAGGGGTGATCTCATCTTGCGACATCTCCTCTATTCCTTCTTTCTCATTTGCATCAGTGTTTTCTGCAGCTCTAGAGTCTTCTTCCTCATCTAGGTCTAGAATGGCAAAGCTATTATGTTCAGTAACAACTTTGGCTGCAGAAGTAAGGTCATCTTTTTTGTGGTTATGTTCCACACCTTCCTGAGGAAAGCCCTTCGCATGAGCCCTAACTTAGGTGACTTTATTCCATTCTTTCGCATGCGTAATAGTCTCAGTAGAGGTAGAGGGCTTAGGTAGCACAAGGACTTAATTTTTGTGGTTAGGGCAAGCACTGAGATTGTGACCAAACGCAAGGCAATTTGGGCAAAATGGAGGTTTATCTTTAAACTCCACACTGACTGATACACTAGCTCCATCCTCCATTATAATATTAATACTATTAGGGTAAGTCTCTTTAGCATCAACAATACATATATGAGCATAAGTTATCTTGTTCATCTCTTCAGTTATTGCATCATCATATAAGGGGAGTCCCATAGAGCTGGCAATGTAGCGAAGTCCTTCCTCAGTCCAGAGTTGGACTGGTATATCGTGGAACTTTACCCAAATAGGAATTTTCTTCATTGTGTCTTTACTGAAGTTGAAGTTAGCTTGCCATTTCTTGAGTATGATGGTTATACCTGCAAAATGCCATGGGCCATTATCCAAAACCTCGTCACACTGGATAGGGTTATCGAACATGAAGAAAAATAACCCCTTATCATGGGCAATAACCCTAGTCATGCCCTATTTTCCCCAAAGTTATGTGGCCGCATTATTAACTAGAGAGAAAGGGAGTTTTTTCCCTAAGAAGTACCCCACCAGGATATTCTCCCATCGCCCATGACCTTTGCTGGCAACCTCAGCTGGTAGATTAACAGTGATGATGGAGTCAAGAAAAGATGGTTGGTGAAAGTTTAGTCTCAGTTTGGGTTTCCTTTTCTCTGCAGTCACCGAGCTCCACATTTTCTCCACACGTGCCATGTTGTGTTTTAGGGTTATAGGGTCTACAACCACCGCTTTACCATCTAACCTCCTAATGTTACTAGCTCGCATGGCTGGTAGGGTAGTGATAGAACAAGTGTTAGGTAAATCTTTTGAACTCAATCTAAAAGGTGACACCTTTTTGCTTATGTTCGTACCCTTGATCCCATTTCCTCTGACAGTATGAGAGTCAGCTTTGTACTCCACCGCCCTCTCCACCACAAAAGGTGGGTGGACTCCTCCATCTTTTTGGTCATTAGAGATTCTAAAATTCTTCACGTCTTCATGGGAATATCCTTTTCTTAAAATGAAATCCCTATAAATATACTTTTCATGGTTAAGTTCCTGGAGCCTCGTAACGTTCAAGTTAGCTCTAACGATGCTAGCATCAGAGGCAGTGATTTGACCTTCTTTGGGTTCTTCTTCCATGACCATGCACTCATACAAGGATGAAGGTGCGGTTTGGATAGGAACAACAATCACATCATAAGGTAGAAGAGCCTTATCAGCCAGCCCTTGGGGGGATTAATGGAAAAAGCTTCAGCATGAATGGCAGAGGGTAGGGACGAGGAGGAAGAGGGGGGAGGGCCTTGCGGCCCAGCGGGGAATGACTAAGCATCCATGGAGTCAAAGTTCGGATGATGATTAAAGTTATTAGGTTTATTTTCTAAAATTTTCTCGTCTCTAAGATTGGAAAACTTCTTAAACTTCCTATCATACCTAGCTATTTATTCTACATAAAGCTCATCATCACTATCAGAATCCGACACATCGTCCTTTTGGGATTTCAAAGAAACAACATATTTTCTTCCTTTTTCTTCGTAAGACACATGTTCATCTCATATCTTTGAAGATAACCTACAAGCTCTTGGACTCTCATAGTTTTGGCAATACCTAAGGAATCTAAGATCATGACTTTAGCATTAAATCTTTCAGGCAATGACCTTAAGATTTTTTTAACAACTCTAGGCTCGAGGATTATCTCGCTTAAGTTAAATGAGGAATTGACAATATCTGACAACCTCTCATAGAACTCATCAAAAGGCTCATTCTCTAACATCTTAATCGGCTCAAACTTAGTTGTCATTTTTTGTAACTTGGAAACTCTATTAGTATTTTCTCCCTCTATGACACCCCGCCTAATTAAACTCCGGGTGATCAGTACTTTATTAAATTAAATCAGAATATCTAGCTGGTTTAGAAGATGCATCACTGTCAAAAACTTTTATTAAAATACTAACCGCCTAATATTTAAAAAGGTTGATGTCAAACTTTTATCTTTTAATCAAAGTAAAATGAAATTAATGAACAATTAACATTCACCGTCCAAACCAAACTCATATGAAAGGAAATGACTGAAATAATAAATGCAACTGGAGTAAACATATCCAGTCTAAGTATCAAGTACAATAATCCAACAACTGAACTGAATACATCAATAAATCCATAAATCTTGGACTGTCTAATAGAAAGGGGCAACATGCCCTAAACGAAGTAAATTGCTCGGAATGAAGAAATGGTAAATATGGAGGTATCTACTACCGAGGTCTTGTAACTTCCATAGCAGCTGTAACACGTCAAATCAATGAAAGTCCTATGCTTGGTGTCCCTGTGGATGGGAACCTAAAATAATTTGGCAAAAGAGAAGAGATTTCCAAGAGATGGGGAACCCGAGTGTAAAACATTTAAATTTTTTAGCAAGTATTTAAATGTTGCAGTAAAGTAAATGGTATGCGCATGTTATCTTTTCGAACACTCACTTGAGATTCTCACCTCTCGACTAATGTGCACGCCTAACGCACCTTTAAACCCATTAATTATTCTATAATCTAGATAGACTATAAACAAACATCCTTCTAATCACTACCCGCAATACCAACCCGCATTTTCCATACAACACTATATTAAATAGTTTCACGAATGTTATCTCAATTTGGGAAGTATTTATAAATCACGTTAAGTTCTCACTTACTTAAGTTATTTAGAGATTATCATCATTATATATCTTATCCACATACTTTCACACAACAAGTATCACTACAGGTATATATATATATACATCACTATATATTATGTATACTAAAAGGCACCTCTAGACTACTGTGCCCTCATACATTGTTATCAAGTCCCGCTACATCTCACACTGAATAAGGACAATGGGTTCGAAATCTCCCACGAACCATAACTTAACAAATCACACATATTGGAGACGAATATGGTTCCAAGCCTATGGGCTACGCACATACCTATGCACCCATATAACCGTCAACACTATCATTCTCACATAGCCCGTACCTAGGTTCCATGCCCTTGAGGTACTAGTCAAATATCCCCCCGAAGGCTCCTCAAGATAGAACTACCCCCTTTTCCCAACTCCTGTCATAGCAAGTATGGTAGGTATGTCATACACAAAATACATATAATTATATTCATTCATGAAACCTATCAAGTTCATTAGGTATACACACAACCCGAATATTTAACTTATACGTGGTATCTCTCATTACTACTTATATTACACATACTAGATTACGAATAATCTCACCTTCGTAACTTAGATAAAACTCATCGCTCCAAATGTCATAAAATATCATACCCATTTTATTACCCAATAATTATGTTCTAACATGAATCCCAATTTTACTGCTAATCGTCACTTCAAATAAACCTGCTACCCATAATTGAAACAGAAGAAAAATTTCCTAGAAACTGAACCTGTTGTTTGAGCCAGAAGTTATCTCATTTGAATGAGATATCATGTCGTTAGAACGACATATTGCACGACAGGGGATCTTGTTCGAACCAGCCTCTCTCTCGTTTGAACAAGATTGAGTAGTTTCATCCCCAACCTGCACTTACTACGTTTTTCATCCATAAACAGTCCTAAAACCTCTATAAATCAGTCCCAAACTCCTTCCATTCATTTCAAGCTCAATTTGCCACATAAAAGAATGGTTTCTAACTTGTTAAACACATCAATTCATGATTAATTAATCGAAAAACCTGAAATCCCCAAATTTCAGATTCATAAACCCTAGTTCATAAGATTTCCAATTAACCCTTTTTAATCCCAGATTTACTGGTGATGCTTTTTCGGTGATCGACGTGGCTGATCATGTTGGATCTAGTTTGTTTCCTGGACACATACCCGGTTTGGGATTTTGGATCTGGGTCCGACTTTTACAGAGCTATGGTCCTTTCTGGATCGTGTTTTTCCTGCCCACCTTTGGGCTTGGGCTTGAGCCTTGTGCCCACGGATTGTTTTGTTTAATTGCATTTTGTTTTACCTTATGTAATGTTTGTCCCCATGTAGTTGTCACTTGTTTTTTTTTCTAGGTTTATTTGCTTGTTTTAGGGTTGCCAGGGTCGGGTTTCAATGGGAAACTATATGTTCTTTAGCTCATGTTTTCTACATTGGCTAGTTAGAAAATGTGCGCCAGTAACGGGAGGGTATGCCCTCCCTTTTGTTGTATTTACTTTTGTTTATTTATACATTTCTTAATTACCAAAAAAAATTCCATATTTACTCCGCAATTATCAACACAAATTCGTAGTTAAACTTCAATTTACAAGGACCATTCAACTTGGTATCAATTTAGCCCTAGTATATCGTTTAATCATGAATTTTTCATCAAATCACATGTAATTTAAGGAGGTTTCATTACCTACACTAGCATGAACACATTTAATGCTATAAGGAAAAGACTTAAACACTTGCCTTACGAAAGATGGTCTGATCCTTTGATGTTGTTGGTATGGTTGCAACCCACATTCTCTGATCTACGCGATGGTGGTCACAGTGGTGGGAAACGTGCACTTGTGGTGTCTCTTCCTTGGATTTTTCTTCCTCTTTCTCTCTTTTTGGTCTCTATCTGTGTCTAACTTTTTTTTGATGGTAGATAACCTAATCTAACACACATAGGAGATCTTTTATTTCTCGAATGTTCGTCCTTTAGTTTACTCCTAAAATAAAATTTACCAAAATACCCTTCTGGGGTGCCGGTTTGGCCTAAAACTACCTCAGAACCCAAACTAAGCCCCCCGGTAGACTTTTTTTACTATCTTGACCCTTTCGGACTCAACGGCGCACTCGAAACGAACATATGAGTGATTTATAAATATTTTACTTTTTATTCGATTAATTTAGTCCTGACACGCGCGTCCCGACTTCATTTCTATAACTGTCATATTTTTTACTCACGAAAACTTAAATATGTTTTCACAATTATATATTACTTTACCCGCTAAGTAATATTCAACATAATTATCACCAATAAATATTAACTCTTGTCATGCTAGTAATTATTTAATTTAAATCCGGATTAATTATAAATAAATTCTCTCCATTTAAAATAATTAATCCCATTCCCATAATTAAAATAAAATCTTTTAAAAATACGGGGTATTACACCTTCATGTTTGGATAATAAAATATCCCCAGCATCCTCTTCACTCATTCAAGTCATAATACGTCCAAACTTTTTAGCGGCCATAGTGCAAAAAATATACTTGACACCTTTGGAATTAGAAGTCAAGGAATTATTTTCAGCCTGTGTCCAATAGTTGAATGCTTTAGGAGCACCACCTTCAGTGTGAGGAGTCCCCCATACTCAACCGAGTTTTAAACCTTCTCGTCCATCGATTTAAGGAAAACCAACATTCGTACCTTCTAATAGAGATGATTTGTCTGTAACGCCTCGGCGCTAGCGTTAGGTGTGAAGTGCAATAAAACAACCTACATAATGTTGCTAGTCCTGTTTTATTTAATTAACATTTCACTTGTTTAGCTTGAGATTCCCATTTAAAATCAACCTTTGCGAGGGACATGTGGGAAGTATCCTCAAAATCCAAGATTACAGAGCTACTAACGTAAAATAAAAAGAATACTTAGTTGTGCAAAACTCTCAAAATATGAAACCGCAACCAACTTGTTGTAACAAAGATGGAGGAATAAACCGAACGCCCAGTGGGAAATTACAACAATGCATATAGAATCGAATGGCAGAAAGGGATCTCCAACACGGTATATCTACGTGCACATGTAATATGTGTGTGTGTGTGTGTGTGTATACTTTAACACATTAAGCCGTTTTATTTCAAAAATGTTATTTACTCCGATTAATTAACCTTAATCCCATAAAAGGAATTCCCTTTTACTTGACTTGACATTTATTCCTTGATTTAACACACATGGTTAAAAAATTAAAATAAATACACGTTGTTTAAGAAAAAACATTTCTTTCACTGAAATTACCCACTGTATTTATACCAATTCCCGTTAGTGTTTTATTTTAAAATCACCACTTTCAACAAATGCAAACACCAAGTTACAAAATACTTATTTTTCCTTTGAAAACCTCTCATGAACACACCCTTGTGTTTGTTATAGGTTAAACCTCATTAGGTTGTTTAACTACTCATTTAATCCATTCACTTTACCATTTGTTTACTTTATGGACATTAATCAATTTTTACATTCCTTGTCCACATTATCCTTTACCAGAACATTTATTAATCATTCCAATTAGGTCATCTTTTCATATATTCACCACACAGCCCATTTCTTGACATGTTCCGTTTTCATTATCTTTTATCGGAATCTCCTAATATATGCATACTTTAATGGTCTCCACACCGCCGACAATGCTACCATATGCCCTGGCCAGTGATTTTGGATCTTTCACACCAGGGCTCCGAGCCCTTCTTAATTTTTCTGGTGTCATGCAAGTTCTTATTAATATTTTTTAAATGTCCAAATTATTCCACTTTTTCCCTTTCACCATCGAAGCCAAAACCTTGGGTTTCACTCCAATTCGTGTTACACTTTAAAAATCGTCATTTCTTGTCTTTTTTACTCTAACGTTGATTTTATCCGAAAATCATGTTCATTTAGGACCATTTTGTGTAATACCTTTTCCAACAATTTTATTTCATGAAAATGTTCCACTTTACGTACAATTCGCATTTACCCATTTGTTTCCAAGCTTGTCTTTTCTTCCATTCTCGCAAGTGTTTTTTCTCAAAACATCATTAGGTTACCCTACTAACTTCTTAAGTGATTTTAACACATCAACACCTCTTTAACATTTTGGAGAAACATTCTTCTCAAGTTGGAAATATTTTTATTTCATCACTATCTTTTTCAAGAAATCGGTGTACATCTAAGACTACTTTATAAGAAAAATACAATTTTCTTTATTAATACATGTATTCTTGAATTAGTACACTTATCACATTTTCAACACCTTTTTTACACACTTTAAGGATGAAATTTCTAATTTCTCCATCTCATGTTTAAACAAAATAAAACATTCATTAAACTTGTTTATATGCTTAACTTCAAAATACTACAAGTTCATATGAATGAGAAGAAGGATTTTAAGTCCAAAAATACTATCAATAGGGTCTATCATGTGATTTACGTAGAAATTTCATAATACTTGCAAAAATATATGTTTCAAGACTAAAGGACATTTTTATTTTTAAAACTTCAACAAATATACAATTTTCTAAAATCTTCATTTTTGCAAGAAACATTAAAACATGGTTCACCCAAAATATCATTAGCAAGATAAATATAATTTTCAAACATTTAATTCCATAAATTTTTTAATACAAAACATCTTCAAATACATCATTTATTCAACATTCTTTAATCATAGTATTTTTATCAAAGCCTTTGAAACCCTTTGTAAACCCATGTAACACCCCGCCTAATTAAATACCGGGTGGCCAGTCCCATACCCAATTAAAACAGAATATACAGTTGGCTCATTCTTAGCATCACTGTCGAAAACATTTACAACTCACCCAATACTCAATTAAGCTGGTGTTAAAAACTTTCCAAATTTTAATTTAACAAAATCCATTTCCAGTTTAAGAATACCACAACACATTTTATTCTACAACACTGATAACCAATTAGATAACACAAAATAATTTGAATGCAATTGGAATAAACATTTCCAAATAAAATTAATCCATTACAGTAATCCCAACAATATCAACTGTATTAAAAAGACCCGAATACAATAGTATCTGATTCCGATAGGAAAAGATAACTGAATCCTTTGGGCGACATGCCCTACTAAGAGAACACTGTGAATCAAAAAGATGATAGGCGTTTAAGAAAAACTCCATAGATCCATAGCTCGTTAATATCAACTAAGGATGGCGTCCCTACTGCTGGACACCTGATATAGAAGATACAATAGAAAAGAAAATATGCAAGGAAACGGGTCAGAGCCCGATTGTGAAAATGATTTTTAAAACAACAAGTATTTAACAAGTGCAATAAATCTTTTATTATGTACATGTTAGACCCAACTCTCACTTGCCATTCTCACCTCTCAACTAGAGTGCACACACTTAACGTTTCCTATTAACCTCCTAGTTAATGGTTCCTCTTTTCTAGTCTCCATATTATAATTCCATCCCAATATCATAATCCCTGTATGTCCCATACCATACGTCACATTATTATTCATTTACATTTCTCATCGTTTTTCATTAACATGAATCATTTCTCATTAATATGAATTATGTTTTTCAATAAACACTCATTAACTTAATTCATATATCTTTCTCTATTCACCGTTATCTACAATTATCACCGTAGATAGATTTAACCATAATAAATATCCATTCATTCATTTAATCCATTACATATATATATATATATATATATATTCATATATAATACGGCACCCCGAGTCACAGCTGCGGTGCAATGCATTACTCTGCTATCATGTCCCAATATCGTTGGTCGCCGAAAAGGGGACAAAAGGTTCGGTAAGGATTCCTCGAACCATAAAGAATAACACAAACATTGGAGGCGAACATAGTTCTCGTATCCATGGGTCACGCACATACCTACGTACCCACAGCAGCGGACTTATCAACTCCCTGATAAGTCTTTCATAGACCTATGTTCTCGAGCGACAAATCAAAGATCCCATGGATTCATCAGGATATGACTGCCCTCACGCGCAAACATCCCACCGATAGCAAGTAAGCTAGGTATGTCATACACATAAATCATCAATCAATCAAATAGGCATTATCATACCTATAATATAATATCAATAAGGTAATATCACTACCCTAAGATAATTCCCATATGTAGCATTATATCTCTTTTAAATTCCACATATTAAAATATCATATCTTTACTTCATAATTTAATTATCCTCGCATCCTATAACATCTCTCCACTCCCAACGTCGTTAAGGTTCATGCGTGGAGTGTCTCGCAAAGCGAACTCCAAACAAGGAACCCCTCCAATACACTACTTAACTTTGTCGATCGAGGAGGTCCGTCAACTTTAAATACATGATTGGGATAACCTCATACCCTATTTCAACCAAATGTGTTCTAAACTCCCATCTCTATCCAGGAGTCATACTGCTAAGCGCTCGTATTACACTTAGTCCTTACACAATCAATAATGAGCTTAAACTCAGTCCTTGATGTTCATATTGCAATCCTAAGTCTACCCGGGTGTTACATTCAATCACCACTACTGGACCTATCCTGAATCCTCAAGCAAACCAATTATAATCCAACAAATGAATCTAGCAACCGAAATTTCTTTAATTTAATTATCATCATTCTAATCAATTTAAATCCCAATCAAATTAATTCAAATCTTATCAAGGGTCGACTGATATTTTCTAAGTCCCATAATATCCAATTAATAATCACCAAAGATCCACAAAAGTTTTAGGATAAGAACCAACATTAAAAAGAAACAACATCATGAATTCTCATATTTTAAATACTCAGAAAAATCAGATCCAAAAATTATTCGAATCATCAATCTGACTTCAGATTTGGATTCTACACGAAAAATTGAGTCAGGTATGTGTTTTGAGTTTTTCTTAAATCTCATCCAAATGAACTCGAAAAGGAGATCTAAACATTCCAAATTGGTCTTTTCATTCCACTCGTTTTTGGCTCTTTTCCAGAAAATTATCAACATATTATCTTCAAGAACACTAAATTATTTTCAGAATTTTTTCCACAGATTGATGAATATTGATTGGATTACTAACTACCTACAACATGAATTTAATTCCTATATATTTTTAGATTCCAAAAATCCATTAACAACTATATCCTTTCATCTTCCAAGCATGAAAATCATCTCTTTTTATAACTATCCTAACATGGAAAATATACGAACTTAAATTGCAAATATCAAACACTTGCCTCTAATGAAGATCTGATCCTTTTGAGTTGAATAACACAGGTGGTGATGGTGGTGGTGACCTTTGACCTTTGGTTCTCCTCATTCCCAAGCAAACTTTTCTCTTCCCAAGCAACCTTTCACTCTCTCTAAGAAGATGACCTTTCAATTTTGTGTGGAAGAGATGAATGAACCCACATTCAACTAATCTCCAAATACTTATAATAAGACAAAACCCGAAATCACTATTCATCCCCTTGTAAAAATAACCAAAATGCCCTTTCGGGTTGTCTTTTCATTTCCAAATGACCCGAGACCCAAATCCAACATCCAAATAGACATTTCTGACTATTTCAACCCTTCCGGACGCAACGACGCAGTTGAAATTACTATAAGGTCGATAGAAAATAAATTTTCTTTTTAATTTAATAAATTAGTCCCGACACGTCCCATACCGCGTCTGACTAAAAATTCAAATTACAGAATTTATATCACATCGTCATATCAATGACATCACATTCATATATTACCTAAATATCTTGAAGTAATATTCATAATTATCCATTTTAATATCCACAATTCGGATAAAGCCCAAATGAATTAATTAATAATAAAATCCAATTAATCCATTAGTTTAAAATATAACCCATTTTAAAAGTCATAAAAATTACGAGGTATTACATACTTCCCCCCTTATAACAGAATTTCATCCCGAAATTCAGGAATATAAGCCATAACGGTAAGGTCAACTCCGAGTATAAATCTCACATCGCAAGAAATCTAAGTAGTACCGCCCATACAGTACATTAACGAAAATCCCCATTAATGTTATACGCCCAACCTCACCATATAGTTTCAACTGAATCAAATATAAACTTTACCCAACCTTCCCTATACCGTCCTCGTGACTAATTTTGGGGAAAATGAGCCTCACATATTTAACAAATAAATTCTAAAGTTCCAACTACTTACTGTTTTTCCCAATTATGAAAACTACTACAATCCAATCATCCGGGGCGCCCATACACCCTCTCGTACCGCTTTCAATATTAGTATTTTCGCAAAGGTTATAAACTCACATTCCAAAGACCTAACTTATTTCGACTCCCAACGATTATTAGTTTCATGCGTGGGGTGTCTCGCAAGAGAAATCCAAACAAGGAACCACCCCGACACACTACTTCCTAAAGTAGTCGGTCATCGAAACTCCTAAGGTCCTTAGTTAATAGTATATAAAAATTTGGTTTATCGGAAAAAAAATATCAGGTTTATCGATTTAAATAAAAAAAATTAGGTTTTATTGATTTCAAATAGAGTCCACTCATCTACTCTTCTCTAGAAGACAAGATGTTGGTTAATAGTAGTATATGCTCTCGTATACCACATGTCAATGCATGCCGATAGTCACATCACGCTCAGACATGCCCAAAGTAAGTAATCCCATGATAAAAATTAAACCCACGTGATAACATGTAATATATAGGTGTCCCACACCCCTCAGTGAGTCTACATAAATAACGATGTTATAGGCTAAGTTTAGGAATCCTTTTTGCCCATACAATATTAATCGCTACAAAAATCAATATACGCCTTATAATTCCTTAGATAGAGAACATACCCTCATTCGTGGGTGGTGGTTGTTGAATCCCACTATTATAACTTTGCTCCGATAAGTCAAGAAAAATTTTATCCCAAATTTTCAGTTCTAGTTAACCACACTCCACTATATGCCCAAGCCTTTGAATATATTGCCTTCGTTAGGCAACACACACAATTCCCGCATTTCAAGAGCTTCTACTGATGTCTCTCCTCAATTTTCCATAATAGGGGTGACCTCAACTACGGTCATCATACTCGAACATACTTCATAACCTCCTAAGTATGATCTTCGCTATCCATTCAATGGACCTCATCTTCCATACTTCTTTGTTCGATCACTCTCAAACGTAAATAAGATTCACTGATATATACAAAATCTTACCTAAGAGATCAACAATCCTAAACATAGGGCTCTATATCAAAGAACGCTAAGTTGAAAACACAGTAAGCTGTACAGATCCTAAAGGACACTAGAACCTAATGCTCTGATACAACCTATAACACCCCGCCTAATTAAAAACCGGGTGGCCAGTCCCATACCCAATTAAAACAGAATATATAGTTGGCTCATTCTTAGCATCACTGTCGAAAACATTTACATCTCACCCAATACTCAATTAAGCTGGTGTTAAAAACTTTCCAAATTTTAATTTAACAAAATCCATTTTCAGTTTAAGAATAACACAACACATTTTATTCTACAACACTGATAACCAATTAGATAACACAAAATAATTTGAATGCAATTGGAATAAACATTCCCAAATAATATTAATCCATTACAGCAATCCCAACAATATCAACTGTATTAAAAAGACCCGAACACAATAGTATCTGATTCCGATATGAAAAGATAACCGAATCCTTTGGGAGACATGCCGTACTAAGAGAACACTGTGAATCAAAAAGATGATAGGCGTTTAATCAAAACTCCATAGATCCATAGCTCGTCAATATCAACTAAGGATGGCGTCCCTGCTGCTAGACACCTGATATAGAAGATACAATAGAAAATAAAATATGCAAGGAAACGGGTCAGAGCCCGATTGTGAAAATGATTTTTAAAACAACAAGTATTTAACAAGTGCAATAAATCTTTTATTATGTACATGTTAGACCCAACTCTCACTTTCCATTATCACCTCTCAACTAGAGTGCACACACTTAACGTTTCCTATTAACCTCCTAGTTAATGGTTCCTCTTTTCTAGTCTCCATATTATAATTCCATCCCAATATCATAATCCCCGTATGTCCCATACCATACGTCACATTATTATTCATTTACATTTCTCATCGTTTCTCATTAACATGAATCATTTCTCGTTAATATGAATTAAGTTTTTCAATAAACATTCATTAACTTAATTCAATTATCTTTCTCTATTCACCGTTATCTACAATTATCACCGTAGATAGATTTAACCATAATAAATATCCATTCATTCATTTAATCCATTATATATATATATATATATATATATATATATATATATATATATATATATATATATATATATATATATATATTCATATATAATACGGCACCCCGAGTCACAGCTGTGGTGCAATGCATTACTCTGCTATCATGTCCCAATATCGTTGGTCGCCGAAAAGGGGACAAAAGGTTCGGTAAGGATTCCTCGAACCATAAAGAATAACACAAACATTGGAGGCGAACATAGTTCTCGTATCCATGGGTCACGCACATACCTACGTACCCACAACAGCGGACTTATCAACTCCCTGATAAGTCTTTCATAGACCTATGTTCTCGAGCGACAAATCAAAGATCCCATGGATTCATCAGGATATGGCTGCCCTCACGCGCAAACCTCCCACCAATAACAAGTAAGCTTGGTATGTCATACACATAAATCATCAATCAATCAAATAGGCATTATCATACCTATAATATAATATCAATAAGGTAATATCACTACCCTAAGATAATTCACATACGTAGCATTATATCTCTTTTAAATTCCACATATTAAAATATCATATCTTTACTTCATAATTTAATTATCCTCGCATCCTATCACATCTCTCCACTCCCAACGTCGTTAAGGTTCATGCGCGGAGCGTCTCGCAAAGCGAAATCCAAACAAGGAACCCCTCCAATACACTACTACTTAACTTTGTCGATCGAGGAGGTCCGTCAACTTTAAATACATGATTGGGATAACCGCATACCCTCTTTCAACCAAATGTGTTCTAAACTCCCATCTCTATCCAGGAGTCATACTGCTAAGCGCTCGTATTACACTTAGTCCTTACACAATCAATAATGAGCTTAAACACAGTCCTTGATGTTCATATTGAAATCCTAAGTCTACCCAGGTGTTACATTCAATCACCACTACTGGACCTATCCTTAATCCTCAAGCAAACCAATTATAATCCAACAAATGAATCTAGCAACCGAAATTTCTTTAATTTAATTATCATCATTGTAATAAATTTAAATCCCAATCAAATTAATTCAAATCTTATCAAGGGTCTACTGATATTTTCTAAGTCCCATAATATCCGATTAATAATCACCAAAGATCCACAAAAGTTTTGGGATAAGAACCAACATTAAAAAGAAACAACATCATGAATTCTCATATTTTAAATACTCAGAAAAATCAGATCCAAAAATTATTCGAAATATCAATCTGACTTCAGATTTGGATTCTACACGAAAAATTGAGTCAGGTATGTGTTTTGAGTTTTTCTTAAATCTCATCCAAATGCACTAAAAAAGGAGATCTAAACATTCCAAATTGGCTCTTCCCATTCCACTCGTTTTTGCCTCTTTTTCCAGAAAATTATCAACATATTATCTTCAAGAACACTAAATTATTTTCAAAATTTCTTCCAAAGATTGATGAATATTTATTGGATTACTAACTACCTACAACATGAGTTTAATTCCTATATATTTTTAGATTCCAAAAATCCATTAACAACTATATCCTTTCATCTTCCAAGCATGAAAATCATCTCTTTTTATAACTATCCTAACATGGACAATATACGAACTTAAATTGCAAATATCAAACACTTGCCTCTAATGAAGATCTGATCCTTTGGAGTTGAATAACACAAGTGGTGATGGTGGTGGTGACCTTTGACCTTTGGTTCTCCTCCTTCCCAAGCAAACTTTTCTCTTCCCAAGCAACCTTTCACTCTCTCTAAGAAGATGACCTTTCAATTTTGTGTAGAAGATATGAATGAACCCACATTAAACTAATCTTCAAATACTTATAATAAGAGAAAACCCGAAATCACTATTCACCCCCCTTGTAAAAATTACTAAAATGCCCTTTTGGGTTGTCTTTTCATTTCCAAATGACCCGAGACCCAAATCCAACATCCAAATAGACTTTTCTGACTATTTCAACCCTTCCGGACGCAATGACGCAGTCGAAATGACTATAAGGTCGATAGAAAATAAATTCCCTTTTTAATTTAATAAATTAGTCCCGACACGTCCCATACCGCGTTTGACTAAAAATTCAAATTACCGAATTTATATCACATCGTCATATCAATGACATCACATTCATATATTACCTATATATCTTGAAGTAATATTCAGAATTATCCATTTTAATATCCACAATTCGGATAAAGCCCAAATGAATTAATTAATAATAAAATCCAATTAATCCATTAGTTTAAAATATAACCCATTTTAAAAGTCATAAAAATTACGAGGTATTACAACCCATTTTCACAAATCATAAGATATATCATTCCTAACTCATGAATGCATCATAATCTTATAAACTCTAACCAAATGACTGGCATTATGGAAAAAATAGAGTTTTTATACTAAAGAGTATAGTTTTCCACCTCAAATATAGCTCAAAAATGGTCGATGGGGAAGAATATGATGGCAACCCCCCACTACCTAGGGTGGTCTCAAGGGGGTTTCCTAGCCCTGCAAAGCTTTATCCAAGAAAGCTCTAAGAAAAACCCCCTTCAAAACTCCATGAATTCCTACTCTTCTTCTCTCCAAAACCTCCCATAACACCTTTAAAATTCTTAGCTTTTCCCAATAATGGAGGAAATGTGTGTGTTGGGATCAACTATGATGGAATACTTCTAAAATGTGGTGGCATAAGTTGGAGGGATGGTGTTTTTCGTCTTGAGATGGTGGTTGGGCTCCATGGGAGCTCTAGAGAGCTTAGAGAGAGAATGAAAATTTGAACATATGAGCCCCCAATGACATTAGACTCTCTAAAGTACCCGAAAACCCTTAGAGATAAAATTCCTAAAATGCCCAAAGCCTGATCCATGTGCACATGGAACCGCACCCAACCTGATGTAGCAAAGATGATGGAATGAGCCAAATGCGCAGTGGAAAATTACAACAATGCAATATAGAATTGAATAGTAGAAATGAACATCTAACACGTTATACCTATGTTTACATACAACTACTATATATATATATATATAGAGAGAGAGAGAGAGAGATAGAGAGAGACTTTAATGCATGAAATCGCTTTTATTCCAAAAATGTTATTTACCCCGAGTAATTAACCTTAATCCTGCAAAAAGGAATTACCTTTTACTTGACCTGACGTTTATTCCTTGATTTAACACATCCTGTTAAATTCTTAAAACAAGTACACTTTGTTTAAGGAAAATAATTTATTTCACCAAAATTACCCCCTTCATTTACACCAATTCCCGTTAGTGTTTTCATTGAAAATTACCCCTTTCAACACACGCAAAAATCGTGTTAGAAAATACTTATTTTTCTTTTGAAAACCTTTCACAAACACACCCTTATATTAATTATGGGTTAAACCTCTTTAGGTTGTTTAACTACCAATTTAATCCATTCACTTTACCATTCCTTTACTTTATATATATTAATCAATTTTCATGTTCGTCCACTTTAAATTTTACCAGAACATTCATTAATTCATTCAAGTTAGGTTGTATTTTCACATATTAATCACACAACCCATTTCTTGACATGTTCCATTTCCATTATCTTTTCTCGAAATCTTCTAATATTCGCATACTTTAATGAGCTCCACACTGCCGATTATGCCACTATAGGCTCTGGCCTGTGATTTTGGATCTTTCAGCCCACTTAATTTTTTCGATGTCATCAGAGTTCTTATTAATGTGTTTTAATATTTTGTAAATGTCCACATTATTCCCCCTTTTCCATTTCCCAATCGAAGCTAAAACCCGAGGTTTCACCCCAATTCGTGTTACACTTTCAAAACCATCATTTCTTTTCCTTTTTACTATAAGATTGATTTTATCCCAAAATCATGTTCACTTAGGACCTTTTTGCATAACACCTTTTTCAACATTTTTATTTCATAAAAAGCTCCACTTCACGTTTAATTAGCATTTACCCATTTGTTTCCAAACTTGTCTTTTCTTCCTTTCTCACAAGTGTTATTTCTCAAAACACAATTACGTTACACACACTACCTCTTAAGTGTTTTTGACACATTAACACCTCTTTGACCTTTTGAAGTACCATTCTTCTCAAGTTGAAAAGATCTTTATTTCATCATTTTCTTTTCCAAAAAATCATTGAACATCTATGACTACTTTATCAGAAAAATACCATTTTCTTTATTAATACATATAGTCTTGAATCCTTACACTTATCACATTTTTAACACCTTTTTCATTAATGATGAAATTTCTAATTTATCCCTTTCATGTGTAAATCCAATAAAACCCTCATTAAACTTGTTTATATGCTTAACTTCAAAATACAACAAGTTCATATGCATGAGAAGAACGATTTATGTCCAAAAATTCTATCAAATGGGTATAACATGTGATCTACTCAATAAATTTCATGATACTTGAAAAAGTACATTTTTCAAGACTAAAGGACATTTTTATTCTTCCAAACTTCATCAAATGTCCAATTTTCTAAAATCTTCATTTTTCAAGAAACATAAAACATGGTTCACCCAAAATATCATTCGTAAGATATATATCTTTTTCAAAACATTTTATTCCATAAAATATTTAATACCAAACTTCATAAAATACATTATTTATTCAACATTCTTTAATCATAGTATTTTTTTTCAAAACCATTGAAACCCTTCGTTAACCCATTATCACAAATCATAAGCAATATCATTCTTAACTCATGAATGGATCCCACTCTTATAAACTCTAACCACGTGACTAATACTAAGGTGTCCTCAAGGGGGTTCCCTAGCTTCACAAAGCTTGCTCCAAGAAAACCCCCTTCAAAATTCCATGAATTCCTATGCTTCTTCTTCTCCAAAACCCCAAATAGCACCTCCAAAATTCATAGCTTTTCCCAAAAATGGAGGAAATGAGTTTAATCAGCTTAAATATAGTGGAATACCCCTAAAATGTTATGGCATTAGGTGGAAGGGTGGTGGTTCTTGCTTGGCATGGTGGTTGGGCTCCATGGGAGCTCTAGAGAGCTTAGAGAGAAAAGGAAAATATAAACATATGAGCCCCCATTTGCCTTAGTCTCTCTAAAATACCCTAAAACCCTTAGAGATAAAATGCCTAAAATGCCCAAAGCCTTATCCACAAATTGATATGTTGTTGTAAGAGCTTGACAAGTATCTTAATCTAACGGTCAGGAAGTTGACAGCATATCCCACCTCTGTAGAACTTGATTTTTAAATATCGTTCGAACGAGAATGGGATCTTGTTTGAATGAGAATGGATCTCGTTCGACCAGACCTTCAAACTACCTCCTAACAAATTTAATATAGTGGCACCTCATTTAAACCTCATTCGATCTCCACTTCGAATGACCGGGGACTTTTGTTTGAACCAATCATTCTCATTCGAATGAAATAAAATCTCATTTGAACGACCTTAAACTTGTTGAAAACACATTTTTTCCAAATATTTCAATTTTACCACAGAACTTCCACAATGACATCAATTCTCCAAGAACAGTCAATTATAGGCATCAACCCAATTATCATGATCCACTTCCAAAGGGTTTTCATATTACTATAATTTAAATGGAAAAATAATAAAATATTGGGCACGGGTATTACATTGTCCCATCAAATAATAGAGGTCAGGAAATGGAACTCCCTTCTCCATAAAAATCCATCTAAACCCTAAAAGTGAACAAAAATAGGGATATAACATAGCAAACTAGTGTAACCCGCTCTGATACCAATTTGAGAAATATAATGCCCTAGGGTTTGTATAAAAAAACCACTAAATTTTATTATTCTGGATTTTTAATTTACTTGCACCAAATTAGAAAAACCACAAGTGTTGTGTAAAATAATTTACAACCTTTAGTCTTGACCTAAAAATGCATCTAGGTGAGTATAAGAAAGAATAAAATAAGTAATCAGAGCACAATGATGTACGAGAAAAATCCACAATGAGAAAAACCTTATACGGCCTAGCCACAGAAGTCCACTACAATATGGGAATTGCAAGAACAGTTTAGACTTATTCACAGACTCGATGGATTCAAGACTTGATGTGCTTCTTTGGTCCTTGTAACCTTCTTTGTAGTCATAGTTGGACGCATGTTAACTGCCTCATAATGCAGGCTCTTTTCATATTTTGGTATCCCACCAATCTTACTCGTTTCATGACCAGTCCAGCTACTGCACAACACCAAACAAAATCTTGACCGTAAGAAATGATCATAGCATGAAGAGCAAACCACTTTGATGCAAAACAACGAGACCTCAAAATGACATATGAATGCATTATTCTTAGATCTCAAACAGTGAGACTTTTATTTGGAAGACTTTTTCTTAAAACAGACACATGAATTTGGAGATCTTTTTAAACAAGTTTAGGAACTCAAAAAACTTAAAAAAAGTCTCATTTAATAATGCTTCTCCCACTCCTATTTATAGGAGGTTTTACAAGAATGGAATGAAACTAAGAGCAAATTAAAAGTGCGAAGGATAATTTCTCAAGTATTTTGGAAAATATGCTCTCCCTTATCTTTATATCTCCCCTACCCATAACCGTTTACACCCATCACCCAAACACCCTTTTCTACCCTATCAACACCATCTAACTTCCTACATGGACACTACACAAACCAATCCTACCTCTTCTAGGTTGGTTTATACACTACCCACTATCAATGGTTCTTGTTTGGATCCTTCTTGCGTAGATGAGGAAAGTCAGATTATGGATGTCTCGATGGCTGATAGGTTATCTACCTTGTCAACTAGTGGAACAAAGGTTGTTGGCCATTCCATTATGGACGTACATACTGGAATCTCCATTAATGTTTCTGATGATGAGAGGATGAAAGTCTTGAACGATGAGAATACCCTATACCGCAGGTTCCTTATTAACAAGGGTTTCTCGCAAGAGGATATCAAGAAAGAAATTGAAAATTATTCTAAGTGTTCCTCAGTACCTCACTCCTCCTCGTCCCAGTCTGGAGATGGTTGTTCTTCTGGGACCAGTCCGGTTGGCGTAGTGGTTTCTGCCAAGACGTTACACATGAGGTTGGTAGAGAAGTCTATTTTAGCTAGAGGGGATGGCAGGAGCCCAGAGGATCTTCCAAAAGGGATGGCCCCACCATCCCATCCTTTTTCTAGCACGGTTACCAAATATAAGACTTGGAAGTCTGTTTTTGCTGAAAAGAGGAAACCAAAACTTAAGGTTTCTTTTCACCAACCGTCAGTGGTTGACAACGTTATCACTGTCACTCCTCCAGCTGAGGTGACTAGATGGGGATATGGTAGATGGGAAAATACCATGGTGGGTTATTTTCTTGGGAAGAAACCCCCCTTCTCTTTCATCATCAATCTTGCTATGAGGATGTGGAGAAAGTTTGACCTGACTAAGGTGTTGGCTCATGACAATGGTTTTTGATTTTTCATTTTTGATAACAACCAAAGAGATGAGGTCTTGGATAATGGGCCATGGCTTTTTATCGGCATGACCATCATGCTGAAGAAGTGGCATCCTAACTTCATTTTTAGCAAAGATAGTGACAAAAAAATACCCTTGTGGGTTAAGATGCATGATATATCGATCCAACTGTAGACGGAAGAAGGACTCAGTTATATAGCAAGTTCGGTTGGCCTCCCTTTGTACGCTGCTGCAGTTACTGAAGGGATGAACAGAATCTCTTATGCACGTATTTGTGTAGAGGTGGAAGCAAAGGAGACCTACGCAAACAGCATCAATGTGATCGTGGAGGACGGAGCCATTACACCTGTGCGCATTGAATACTAATGTGATAAATGTGATCATGAAGCATGTTCTCCCCTACCTCATTAACCAGATCCAGGCTACGTTTGTTCAGGAGAGGGTCATCTTTGACAACATCCTCTTACTTCAAGAAATTATGAGAAACTATCATAGGGAGTTTTGGCCCCCTAGATGCATTTTAAAGATTGACCTGCTCAAAGGTTATGATATCGTGAGTTGGGAGTTCCTCCATAAACTCTTATTACATTTGAGGTTTCTCACTATCTTCATTACCTGGTTGTTTGAGTGTTTAACTAATACTAGGTATTCTATTATCTTGAATGGGCAGATGCATGTTTTTTAGGGTAAGAGAGGTCTGAGGCAAGGGGACCCCCTTTCTCCATACCTCTTCCTTTTGGTAATGGATACTTTCTCATACCTCATGGATAGAGCTTGCATGGACCCTGCTTTCACCTTTCACCCCATGTGTAAGCAGGTCGGTCTAAATAACTTATGTTTTACGGATGACGTTATCATTCTGTTGGGGGGGTGTTCTTCTTGCCCCATCGCCAAGAAGACTTTGGACGATTTCTATAGATTTTTGGGGCTTCGGTTAAATCTCAATAAGTGCAGCTTCTACATTTATGGCATCGGAGAGGAGGGGATTAATCAAATCCATGGTATCCTTGGCTTTCCTCTGACAAACCCCCCTTTTTTACCTGGGCGTTCCGCTCAAAACTACTAGGCTCAAGGGCCAAGACTGCCAAAGATTATTTGACAAGATTACGGGAAGTATCAAGTGTTGGACAAATAAGTTTGTGAGTTATACGGGGTGAATGCAACTCATTAAGTTTGTCCTCTTTGGGATCCATGTGTATTGGTCTAGTCTCTTCATTCTACCTAAGGGGGTCATTAAGAAAATTTAGCACTTGATGAAGGATTTTTTATGGACGGGTTCTGATCAAAATCATACCGGGGCGAAGGTAGCATGGAAGGATTTGTGTTGTATTTATACTAAGAGGGGCTGGTATCAAAATTATGAAGAGGTAGAATATTACTACCATTATGAAAACTCTCTAGAATCTCTGCAGTAAGAAGGACTGCTTGTGGGTGAAATGGTGTGATATCTATAAGCTGGAAAGGAGAAGTATTTGGGCCCTAGCAATACCAGCTGATTGTTCTTATAGCTGGAGGAAGATGTTGCAGCTTAGAGACCGCAATAGACCTCTCATTAAATGCATAGTTGGCAATGGTATGGATTCTTTCTTTTGGCAAGAAAACTGGCACCCTTTAGGTCCCTTGCATCCCCGCTATAGTGACAAAGTCATTTATGATGCGGCAAGCAACCACAAGGCCCTGATTGCTGGTTTCATCCATAAGAATAGATGGAGATGGCCGACTACTATCACGTGGGATCTTTTGGAAATTATAAATGCTCTTTTCCCAAACATTCGGAAAGATATGAATGATGAAGTTACGTGGATCCCCAATCAGGATGGGTTCACTATTAGTTCGGCGTACAATGAGCTTACCCCTACTCACCCCCTGTGGCGTGGCACAACTTGGTGTGGGACAAGGTCAACATACCGAAGTGTTCTTTTATCCTTTGGCTGATTTGTAGGGATGCCATTCATACTAAGGACAAGCTATTTAATTGGGGCATTGCAGAAGATAACTTATGCAGCAGTTGCAACAATGAGGTTGAGTCCATAGCCCATGTTTTCAATGAATGCCACATTTCTAAGGAGGTGTGGAATGAGGTTAGATTTAGAAATTTGGAGTACCGGGAAGCCTTGCCTTGGGATGATGAGGTGCTTTTCGCAACTGCTAATTTTGGGGGTTCTAATTTTTACAATCAGATTAGGAAAATCTCATTTTCCACTATTGTTTATTGCCTCTGGTTGAAAAGAAACAATAGACATTTCAGGGGCACATCCAAGAGTGCCAACGTCTTAGTTAAGGAGATTGAGGTCATGATCAAAGCTAGAGTCCTATCTTGGAAGAAAGGGAGAAGGAGTTATGAAAACTGGATGGATTGTATGAATTGGGGTATCCCGGAGAGCGCCATTCAGTAGGTGTTTAGTTTTGGACTCGGGGCGTATGGTGGTCCTTTGCTTTGTTTGTTTGTTTCCCCCCATGGGGTATTCCCCTAAGGGTTCTTTGGAGATCCACTCCTCTCACTTGTAACTAATTTTTGGTTTTAATATACATAACTTTTCCCAAAAAAAAGAACAAGATAAGGATGTAAAGACATTTGGAAAATATCGAATAAAATAAAAATTTGCACACTCGTTTAAACGAGGTACATATCATTCGAATAAAGTACCACATTTTGTTCGAAGAGGATCCCAATAGGACATTGGACGAGATTCGAAAGAAGACAAGAAATTGCTCATTTGAAGTTCATTGGAACCTTGTTCTAACGAGATAATGTATCTCATTCGAACGACATACTAAGTGATTCTAACGACCTCGCTGTGACACCCCGCCTACTTAAACCTTGGGTGATCAAGCCTTAATTTAATTTAAAACAGGTTTCTTAAATGGTTCATTCTTAGCATCACTGTCGAAAACCTATTTATTACTAACCACCTAAGTGAAATTAAGCTAGTGCCAAATTTTATCTTTATTAAACAGATATAACTCAAGAGGAACAATATAAATTAAGTAGTGTTAAGACCAACCATCATAAATAACTGAATAAAATAAAGTCTTGCCGAAAACTACGGCTGAAATAAAACCAACTCAAAATCCAACACAATAGAATAGCTGCAAATATAACGAGTGGACAACATGTCCAAAAATGAGAGTGCTAAAACTGAGATCCTACACTAGATCAGGAAGGAATAAAAGAAGCGTCTGAGCAAGGCCCTGTAACATCCACCTATGCTGCAGCTCCGAAATTCCTAGAATGAAGTCATGCTTGGCGTCCCTGTGGCTGGACACCTAAAAGGTTTTAAAAATGTTTTACAGCAAGTGTTAGTACACAAAACATTTTGAAAATATTTAGCAAGTAATTTATCGCAATAAAGATCAATTATTGATTACACGTGTTAGGATCACGCACACTCTCTTGAGTTTCCTTACCTCTCATCTATCGTGCGCACCTAACGTTCCTACCTAGTCTCGCTACTCACTTTCACTAGGTCTCCAACATCTACACACCTCAGACAATTTATCTCATTATTACCGCCCATACAATATGATACATGCTACCCTTAATTTACATTAAGTCATTAGTTAAGTTTTACTTTAACTTTCCCATACCGCCCATACAGTATGTGTCCGAATGTCTAGTAATTATCATTACTCTTACTTGATTATCATTACTTAAATATTAAGTTCTCACACTTAATCTATTCTTAGGTACTCAGTACCTACCTACCTACTCTACTAACTACACATAAGTAGATTATTCAGACGGTATATCTTTCACACACACATATACCCAATACAACATATCCTGTTATCGATCATATTTCACACATTAAGGACAAAAGGTTCAGAATGTCTCCTCGAACCTAGCTCGAAATGTCTCCTCGAGTAATGTTCGGAATGTCTCCTCGAACACGGTTCGGAATGTCCCCTCGAACCTAGCTCGGAATGTCTCATCGAGCGTAGTTCAGCATGTCTCATCGAACTTATCAATCATATCACAAGGAAACACACAATAGACATACACAACCCACGTAATCATATAAAACAGTAGGTATTGACACAACCCAATTATTCTCGTGTGTACGTAGTATTTTTCTCTCGTATACTTACCGTACTTAATATTCAAAGAGTTATCTCACTATCGTACGTATTAGAGTATTCGCACAACTCTAAGATTTCTGGTTACCTCTTTATTTATAACAGTAGTTATACTATCTCTAACCTATTGGTATACACCTTATATTGACGTGGACTCTCCCCTAACTCAATTCCCAATTTTTGACACGCGACTCGATCGATTTATCCCTGTCGGTTCGTATTCCTAGCCTTACACTCAACGGCCATAACGGACCCTAGTTATACTCCCTACTGGTCTTTATCAAGTCCCTCCATAGGCATAACAACATCTCTAAAGTTTTCCCCCATCATTGGAATTCAAAGGAAATTTAATAAAAAAAATTTACCCAAATTCACCTTTGGTCGATTGATCAACCAAAGGCTTCGATCGATCGACACCATCGATCGATCGACATTCTTTAGTCTATCGATCGATCGAACAGGTGCATGTCATATTCTTCCTTGTTTCACCATGTATGTCTGATCTAACACTTCATTAAACCTTATGAAAATCCTTCCCAACATCACCAATCATCTTATAAATGTATAGGGATCATTCTTAACGTAAATATATCATGAAATACTCACTAAATCCATCCAAGAACTATCCAAATCTAAATTTTTCTCAAAATCCTAGATAATTTAGGTCTTCCTGGTTATACATCATAAACCCAGATTTAAATTCGTATTTACCAATATAAATCCATTTGTTATCAGTCCTCTACAAACGTAAATGCTAACTACATGAAATCCTACTCCAACATGTAATCAATTCATTCTTTTCTCTAAGAACTTTCAATGGAAACAATTTATTTAAAAAAAAAGCCCTACACATGGGTATTATAACTTCATAAATTTGCAATAAACCACTTGCCTTATATCCAGTAGGTCTGATTTTGTGATTGTTGTTGGTGATTGATGATCTTTCTCCTTCAATCTTTCTTCCCAATGAGTTTGTGGTGAAAGTCTCCTTTGAATTCTTCCCACTTCTTCCTTTTTTCCTTGGAATTGTTTCTCTCTTCTCTCTAGTGGTTATGGTGTGTTTTTTTCTTCTCTCTGACCCTAGCCTCCAACTCTTATAATCTGACTTAGAGTTCTAAAATTCGTGGGTCTCCTCACCCTAACATGTAAGAAGGCCATAATGCCCTCGTATGGGCCCGGTTTAGCACAAAAATGTCCTGACACTCGACTAGTACCCCCGGGTATACTATTTTGACTAATTTGACCCTTTCCGAATCATCTGTGACCTCTAAATTATCATTCGAGTCACTAAAAAATTATTTCATTCCCACCTTGAATTACGACACTCGTACGGTTAAACCTTAAAATAAATTAATTAAATTTAAATCACCAAATTATATAATTTCTAAATCTCCAATTTTAATTAACTTCTATATTCTCCAAAAGTACGAGGTGTTACATACTTATCCCCTTACAAAGGAATTTCGTCCTCGAAATTCGGATGAAGTTCTCACTCCAAGGTCTCTACCCTGCCTTAACCCTTTAATCTTAAGGCCACTACGTATTTATTTATGTCCTCCTTAATCTCGGATATATTACAATTATTTAACTGCCTAGGGAGCCCATACACCCTATACCCGCGCTTAACTGCACGAAACTACCCGACTATACTAGCCGTGAACCGTAATATAACTTCAAATCCGTAGTCATATCACATTTATATATAATGGTCGGGGTACCCAACCCATGTACTAACGACCAAACATCTCCCCACTTCTAATGTTGCACTAAGTTTCATGAGCGGGACGTCTTGCAAAGAGAAATCCAACAAGGAACCCCCCGATACACTACTACCTAACATTGTCGGTCGTTGAGATCTGTTAGACCGTCAGTCCATAGTACATACGCCCAAATGCTTGTCTATTAACACAAAAGCATACACATCTACTCTTATGCCACAAAATACAACATGAAATACCGCTCCCTTACTATCACCAGCTCTTGCATAAAATAAACCCCAAGCTATCTCTCCCTGCTCAAAAATAAATTTAACCACCCTGATTCACCTCAATAGACATTCCTACTTCACGGGATAAAATATAATTATATAATCACATATTCGTATTAGTCTATTATGCCACACATAATAACATGTATACACACATACCTAGGTCAAAACCTCTTTCAGATGTTACCTATCAAACAACATCTTATGCTGGAACAGCGGACCCAAAATATTGCTATAACTACCACTATAGCCTAAACAATTGTTAACCGATCCAAAACTCAGCGAGTAGTCCACGCAATCCTCATAATTCTCGAAGGTAGTAGACTACCACGCCATGCAACCACCCTTGGTGTACGCCTCCATTCTCTCTCATGCGGCACAAAAGTTCCACTACCCTACAGTAACTAATCGTATACGTAACCAGTAAGGTTACTACTGCTACCGCACTCACTAATCCTGACTCTCTCACGAGTTGGAGTGTTAACAGTCTCATTTATGAAGTATCCAAGTCACTTAAAAACTTTCCATACTCATATGGATAACATAAAATAAATTACCCCACATTCTAGTCTATCATCCTAACGCAAGATTTAATCTCCCAAATATAATATCGACTCCTCTTCAGATCGAATACCTTAATGTGCCACAATTCACTAATGACTCATCACACATAAGGGGACTACCGGGCATCTCTAATATGCCAAGGGCTCATGGAAAACTAACCTTAATAAACAATTTGAAGGCCCCGTATCAAACAAAATCCAACTCTTAAGCGAGTAAATAGAAAATGTACCCTCTATCGCGGGCGATGCCTGTGGAGCTAGAGGCATCGGTACGTCCCGGACGTTATACACACGTCCATAGTGCATCTGGCCCTACTGTTGTGGGCTCAGTGCTGGTGCTGGAGCTATCAAAGCCCGATGTTCCTGCTGGGCATTCTACTACTGAACACTGTCCTGCTGTGGACATTGTCTCTATCTGTGACCCTGATGGCCACATATATAACACTATCCCGGAAATGGTCTCCTCTAGCCTTGATGTCCTTGCCAATCGCCCCCACCAGGTTGGTAACTTTCGGATCTGGACCTCTTGGGAAAGTTCCCCTGTCGAGAATTTTACCCCTGCTGACTACCTGGCTGCTGCTGCAGTGCTTCACCGGCACTACTCCCATTGGCCTTGTCCGACTGGCTTGGCTCACCTCTCTTGCTCCCCTTCGTATGGAAAAGGTCATGATAGTGTAATAAGGCTGCATGAAAGACATTAGTGTATGTCATCGGTGCTGGGTTACCTGTCAAATGCTGCCTGATCCTCCAGGCCAAACCCCCCATGAATTTTGCTTTTTTCCTTTCTTCATTGCTTACCTCATCTGGCACAAAATTAGCGAGGCGAGTGAATTCTTCCTCATAGTCCGCTACCGAATGATCACCTTGAACGACTTCATTAAATTTCTTCCTCATCTCTGACTCTACTACCGGCAGAAAGTACTTGCGGTCAAACCGCACCCAGAACTCTGAAATAATCATCTGATCTCTTTCCTGAGTAGTGGTCACCGAATCCCACCACTATAGAGCTGCTCGAGCTAGTCTGAAGGTAGCTAACATCTGTTTCTGAACTTCGCTACAATCCAACATGCGCAGATGGCGCTGAATGTTCCTCTTCCATCGGCAAGCCGCCACTACATCCGTGCCACCCTGGAATTCTGGTGGGTGACCTTTCTGGAAGATTCCCTGATGTTATGCCAAGTGGGATGCCCTGAATGGGCCTGAATAACTGGGCCCGCGGGTTGCTATGCCCGAGGGTGAGGAAAATGGGCTTCCATGGCCCTCATAGCTGTCTCCACGGCCTGTGACACTATCACCTCCACCTGAGTAGCAGAAATCATCTCTGGTGGTGGGGCTGGGGGTCCCTGCTGGTCCTGAGGGCCCTCCCTAGCCTCATCTCTAGCGTTTGCCCTCTCGGCTCGCTCCCTCCTTGGAGGAATTCTGAAATAAAATTCAAGTTTGTATAAGTACACAGTTTATACAAAATTCTAATAGAAGGACGATATCGTAAACACGCAAGGATAAATAAACAATCCTATCAATAGGGATCTATATCAAAATAACGATGCGCTAAAATCGCAGTAATTCGCACAGATCATAAGGACACTAGAACCAGATGCTCTGATACCATCTGTGACACCCGCCTAATTAAACCTTAGGTGATCAAGCCTTAATTTAATTTAAAATAGGTGTCTTAAATGGTTCATTCTTAGCATAAATATATAATCAAACCCTCACTAAATCCATCCAAGAACTATCCAAATCTAAATTTTTCTCAAAGCCCTAGATAATTTAGTTCTTCATGGTTATACATCATAAAACCAGATTAAAATTCGTATGTACCAATATAAATCCATTTATTATCAGTCCACTACAAATGTAAATGACAACTACATGCAATCCTACTCCAACATGTAATCAATTCATTCTTTTCTCTAAGAACTTTCAATGAAAATAATTTGTTTAAAAAAAGCCCTACACATGGGTATTATAACCTCATAAATTTTCAATAAACCCCTTGCCTTATTTCTAGTAGGTCTGATTTCGTGATTGTTGTTGGTGATTGATCTTTCTCCTTCAATCTTTCTTCCCAATGAGTTTGTGGTGAAAGTCTCCTTTGAATTCTTCCCACTTCTTCCTTTTTGCCTTGGAATTGTTTCTCTCTTCTCTCTAGTGGCTATGGTGTGTTTTTTTCTTCTCTCTAAACCTAGCCTCCAACTCTTATAATCTGACTTAGAGTTCTAAAATTCGTGGTTCTCCTCACCTAAAATGTAAGAAGGCCATAATGCCCTCGTATGGGCCCGATTTAGCCCAAAAATGTCCCGGCACTCGACTAGTACCCCCGGGTATACTATTTTGACTAATTCGACCCTTTTGGAATCATTCGTGACCTCTAAATTATCATTCGAGTCACTAAAAAATCATCTCATTCCCACCTTGAATTATGACACTCGTACGGTTAAACCTTAAACCAAATTAATTAAATTTAAATCACCAAATTGAATAATTTCTAAATCTCCAATTTTAATTAACTTCTATATTCTCCAAAAGTACGGGGTGTTACACTCGCAAAAAAATACTTTTCTTTTAAATATTTATCAAGAGGGATAAATCATTTTAAAATATTTAAACACAATTTTATAGACTCCTAACACCCAAAAAAAAATCCATGGATCAAACTTGTACATGTATTCGAACCTCACTGACATTCCTCGGATGATGAAGAAAAAACTCGACTCAAAACATGATGTATACTCGATGATGCTTTATTTTTTACCACTAAAATCTTCAATAACACATCACAGGCTTGAAGGACAAACAACTCAAATTAAAACCTATGGCGCAAACAAGTTTTGTCCAAACATGGATATAAGATAATACATACGAATTGACTTGATTCCGAAAATTTTCCATAAAACCTCCTTACCTTCCATTATTTGTGATGAGTAGAATGAATATTCTATCATCATCCTTTGGGACTTCACACAAAATACATGTCTTGAAAGCCAATATAAGAGAAAAAATACTCTTCTTGGCCGACCTGATGAGTACCATTTATGTGAGTATTCATAAAGGTGGAATAAACCAATTTCTGAATTAACTATTAGCACTATGCATAAGAGGTCAACTTTATCCATGAATGGGTGAATTTCGTCCCCCACGGGCCTAAATCTAGTCAATTAGCAGATGTCCAACATAGTAGGTCCTGCAATACAAATATTGAACTCAAAGCAATTGAAAGGAGTTCCAAAAGGAAATGGTTATGGAAATAACAAATTCGTCAAACTTTTGTCGTCCTTACAGAGGTTAACAGTATAAAAAATGCTCGATTTATCGTTATTATCTTAATCCAACGTCTTTGGCCAAAGTCTAAACTTGAATAAATAAGGCACCTAAATACTATCTAACTCTTAGATAAGAGGATTTTGTTCTCCTTACCTTAGGTAGTAAGTAGATACTTGTAATGGGAGCTCTTTCATAAAATAAGAGCCACTAGAAGAAGTAATGTGACAATCAATATCCTCAACAAAAATCATAGAATCGGATGAGATCTTGTTAATAATCTCTTCAAATGCAAAAAACTCATTAACTTCTGATGAACCGGACGCCATTGATGGTGAAAGTTTTTTAGAGAAGGCTGATAGGGTTTTTGGAGGGTTTTTTCTAGAAGGAAAAGTAAATGGTAGAAATGAAATGTGAAAAGAAATAAGACTAAATATATTATTTATCGTCGTTTGAATTTTAAAAGTGATTCAAGGGGGGCATTGCCACATGGATTTGCAAAAGTTCCCTCCAAAAAGTGAAGTTATTGGGAAATGGAGAGACGTGCACCACTTTTGGTGGCTATATGCTTCTAATATTTTCTCATGAATGTTTTTTAGTACAACGACCAAAATAGATTAAAAATCATATGATGATTGTCCCAATACAAGCCAAATGCATTGTCTACAACAAAATTATGAAGCTGTCCATATCTTGATTGATTATCCATTTTGGTAACTAACAGTCATCCTTGAGCTGTGAGATTTGGTGGGTTCACTTCCAATAGAGAGACATGAACATAAAAAATCCTTGACTGTTAACATTTTAAAGGATTTTGATGTCTCAAATTAATATACCAGTTTTGGTTTTAAGTTCGAATTAACTAACAGTCATTATTAAGCAATAATTAATTAAAATTTATTAATCCCACAATTTTACTAGTACAAAACACGAATATATAATGCAATTGGTTTACTCACTGAGAAACCACAAACAAGTATTTTAAGAAAAATATGACTTTCATTAATGAACCAAAAAGGGAAATTACAAGAGATAAAAAGAAATACGACATTATTTCCCTAAAATGGTGAAGAAATGAGGGAAGGGATAGTGTTCCACATATAATCAAAATGCTTTCCCTCTAGATGAAAACAGGGTTGAGTTTGGGAAACCTCTATGGGTAAGGTTTCTTGTGACAGCAAGTGGTGCATAGATAGGATGGAAATTTACCCTGGCCCAACCCGACCCGACCCAACCTGACCCTAATGGGGTGGGTTAAAAACAAGATTAAAATAATAGGGGCAGGTTTGGGTTTTTAAAAAAAAATATTAAATAGTGCGGGCTCGGGTATTATAAAAATATACTCGACCCCCCTCGGCCACGTTTAGTACTTAAATTTACTTACATACCCATTTATATTAACCTAATGATACGATGCAAATATTGCGTATTTCACCCGTTAACCTACGCCTTAATAGCCCCCTTGGGTATCTTAATCCCTATACTTATGCTTGTTAACCAGAAAACCTCGGATTTCTATGTTAACATGTTTTGCAGGGGTTTATTGGGCTTTTGTAGGTATTTGGATGCTTAGTATGAAGTTCGGACGCTTTCCGAAAATGTTTCGTCGACTTTTGCAGCTTCGGGGGCATTTTAGTAATTCCAGCATTCGAGTTTGAATCCCGAGCTCTTCATGGAAGTTGAATCCCTTTGATTTCTCTTCGCGTGGCCGCTGACGGTGCATGATTCCAAGTTTTATCGAGGGAGTTATGGCATTTTTAGGATGGTTTTGTCTTAAAAAGTACACTCAAGGTCACATTCAAGGGCATTTTAGTCCTTTAATATTTTGGTTTTTTATCCTAATGTCTTATTGGATGTTGTAGTCCTCTGAGTTATCTTCGCGTAACCTCCGACCGTGCCTCATTCCGAGCTATAACGAAGAAATGGCGGTATTTTCCGTAAAACAGGACAAAACTGCAGATTCTGGCCTGTTGCCTGCGAATCGATTCGGCCCAAAACCGAATCGATTCGGTTTACACCAGAATGCCAGTTATTTGCTTCCCCTGTTTCCAAATCGATTCGGTCCTTTACCGAATCGATTCGGCTACAGTAAAAGTCCGAAAATCTTCATTTTTAAGTTGGTTTTTGGTTGGGTATATATAGAGAAACATTGTATTAAGTTGGGGGATCTCTTTTTAGACTTGATATCTTCATTTTGTCTTAGATTTTAGGGTTTGCAAACTTGGGAGATTTTCCCTACTCCTCTCTTGAACTCTTTGTTTTGTAAGTTGTACATTAGTTTTAATTACATTAATTTAGTTATTTTCCTTAATTTCCATGCTTTCATTTACTTGCTTTCTCTACTTTCTTGCCTAGATTAATTTATTTCTTGTTGTAATTAGTTTATTGGTTTGTTAATTAGTTTAGTTCATGATGTACCCTTAGATAAATAGGGTCGGGGTTGTGTTCCGCCATTTACGGATTTGTACCTCGAAAGTTAGGGTTTCGTGTAAAATTGCATTTAATTGAAGCCGCGTGTATTAAAGTTGGATTGTTATGCGTTTAACTTTCTTTGTCACGCAACGTTAGTGTTTATAGCGATAATCCAAATTTAATCCGTGTCTGACCATTTTTCCGTTAAATGTTTAATCTCGCAACTTTGGATTGAATTCCTTATTGTGTGATGTTTATGCTTAATTGAAAATGCTCGATTAAATTGCTTTCGAGCCTTAACTCTAATTAGTAGTTGTTTGGATCCATGTGGTAGAATGCGATCCCGATCCTCGCTTTACTTTTGTGTAGCGTAACTTATTCTTTTCTTTTGTCACCATTTCCAACCATCACCTTTTCTTATTTCTTTTACACCATTTTTATTCTTGATGTTTTAAAACAATTAACATCTAAAATTTAATCACTCCCTGTGGATTTCTTACGATACCCGACTTACCGCTTTACTTGCCTTGCAAGTGTAGTAGTATATTAGGTTTTTGTATCGCGGCGGCGAAACACACAACGATTGTGTCCTCACACGAACACACTTTCCCCGGCAACGGCGCCATTTTGTGATCGGGCGGAAAAAGTGTCCTCAACTATTTAGAATGCGAGTCCAAAGGAATCTACAAAACAAGTTAGTACCGAGCATAGCCAAAACAAATAACAAAAAGTTAACTAGATTACACTAGACTAAATTAAAAGGAAAGAAAAGTAGGAAATAAAGAAAATTAAAAAGCTAACTATTTACAACCTAATATTTAGACTTCACACTAACTATACACTAGAAGTCTAAATAGTTGAGGGTCCACCCAAAAAGGTATTTGACTTTGAAAGATCAACGGTGGACCCTCCAAAGCGAACATGCCTCCCGAAAGATATGAATTCCGTTTAATTTCTACCGACTCATAGGGATCAACCGGTAATTCTAATGGTTCGATCACGGAAAACGAATATGGTAATGAAATAAATTCAATCTCCGTCAACATATCGTCGGAAGGAGATTGAATTTCGGGGGAGAGAGATTCACATTCGATGAGAAATTCTTTCAAAGTAGGCTTCCTCGGCTCAAGAGCTTCGGACTCCTCATTTGGTAAAATCTCATCTTCTAAATCATCGGAATAAAAATCATCATTGGTTTCAAAATATGAATCCAACTCAAGCTCCCAATAACGATTTTCATTGCGATAAATGTTTTCAAGTCTTTCATTTTCAAGAAAATCTTGAAAACTATCCCCAAAGTATGAATCATTAGAATAACCGTAATTACAATAATAGTAGGACATGATTACCTCGTTGTTTGTAGATGGAGAATCTGAGCAAGAAAGTGAGCAACCGCGAATCAAAGATTCTTAGCGCTCAAATATGCTATCCTGCAAAAAAGGTTAAAACAAAGAATACATATACAAAAGGAAAAATACTACGAAATAATAAAACAATTACTATCTAAAACACACTCCCCGGCAACGGTGCCATTTTGTGACCGGGCGGAAAAAGTGTGTTCGTGTGAGGACACAATCGTTGTGTGTTTCTCCGCCGCGATACAAAAACCTAATATACTACTACACTTGCGAGGCAAGTAAAGCGGTAAGTCAGGTATCGTAAGAAATCCACAGGGAGTGATTAAATTTTAGATGTTAATTATTTTAAAACTTCAAGAATAAAAATGGTGTAAAAGAAATAAGAAAAGGTGGTGGTTGGAAATGGTGACAAAAGAAAAGAATAAGTTACGCTACACAAAAGTAAAGCGAGGATCAGGATCGCATTCTACCACACGGATCGAAACAACTACTAATTAGAGTTAAGGCTCGAAAGCAATTTAATCGAGCATTTTCAATTAAGCATAAACATCACACAATAAGGAATTCAATCCAAAGTTGCGAGATTAAACATTTAACGGAAAAATGGTCACACACGGATTAAATTCGGATTATCTCTATAAACACTAACGTTGCATGACAAAGAAAGTTAAACTCATAACAATCCAACTTTAATACACGCGGTTTCAATTAAATGCAATTTTACACGAAACCCTAACTTTCGAGGTACAAATCCGTAAATGGCGGAACACAACCCCGACCCTATTTATCTAAGGGTACATCATGAACTAAACTAATTAACAAACCAATAAACTAATTACAACAAGAAATAAATTAATCTAGGCAAGAAAGAAGAGAAAGCAAGTAAATGAAAGCATGGAAATTAAGGAAAACAACTAAATTAATGTAATTAAAACTAATGTACAACTTACAAAACAAAGAGTACAAGAGAGGAGTAGGGAAAATCTCCCAAGTTTGCAAACCCTAAAATCTAAGACAAAATGAAGATATCAAGTCTAAAAAGAGATCCCCCAACTTAATACAATGTTTCTCTATATATACCCAACCAAAAATCAACTTAAAAATGAAGATTTTCGGACTTTTACTGTAGCCAAATCGATTCGGTAAAGAACCGAATAGATTTGGAAACAGGGGAAGCAAATAACTGGCATTCTCGTGCAAACCGAATCGATTCGGTTTTGGGCCGAATCGATTCGCAGGCAACAGGCCTGAATCTGCAGTTTTGTCCTGTTTTACGGAAAATGCCGCCATTTCTTCGTTATAGCTAGGAATGAGGCACGGTCGGAGGCTACGCGAAGATAACTCAGAGGAATATAACATCCAGGAAGACATTAGGATAAAAAACCAATATATGAAATGACTAAAATGCCCTTGAATGTGACCTTGAGCGTACTTTTTAAGACAAAACCATCTTAAAAATGCCATAACTCCCTCGATAAAACTCGGAATCATGCACCGTCGGCGGCCACGCGAAGAGAAATCAAAGGGATTCAACTTCTGTGAAGAGCTCGGGATTCAAACCCGAATGCTGGAATTACTAAAATGCCCCCGAAGCTGCAAAAGTCGACGAAACATTTCTGAAAAGCGTCCGAACTTCATACTAAGCATCCAAATACCTACAAAAGCCCAATTAACCCCTGCAAAACATGTTAACATAGAAATCCGAGGTTGTCTAGTTAACAAGCATAAGTATAGGGATTAAGATACCCAAGGGGGCTAATAAGGCGTAGGTGAACGGGTGAAATACGCAATATTTGCGTCGTATCACCTAATAACACTCCCACCATAATATATATATATATATATATATATACACACACACACTTATAAAGTCCTAATTTCATTTACCCTAAAAAAACTTCAACCCTCTCTCTAAATCTGAGAATAATTCAATCTCATCTCTTATGCCTCTCCTACACACCACCGAGATCCATCGGCGCCGAAGGACTGTGGTGGAAGTGGAGCCTAGCACCGGAGGATAGGTCTTCTTCTTCAATGAATCACCTCTCACAGGTATTGTTCAAATCTATTCTAAGGCGTATAGGTGATTTTCGAATCTAAGGTTAAAAGGTGTTGTTAATATATATATACACATTAGGTTATGCCCGTGCCTGAAGGCACGATGTTAATTTTCCAAAGTATTAAGTTGAGTATAATTTAAGTCAAAGTTCTTATATAACAAAAATAATCGTACATAATTTAAAATATTTAAACAAAATTTCCTCTATTTATTAGACTACCCAACAACAATACTAATAGGCCGTATTAGACCTCGTATGAGATTGAGAAATGCACCCTATACACTAAATCAAATAATATAAATATTACTTTCATCAATAAACTACAAATCCCTATTACCTCTCCCATTAACAGTCAATAGCTCATGGCCATCATGTCTTTATACATCAATCACATGTGTACGCACAGTATAATATATATTCCACTCTATCATCAACTTCCTCAAATTTATCTATACATCAAAATAGGGAACTAAGAAAAGTTAGCTGAATACAATACGACTAAATGATGTTGTGTAAAGGTATAACTATTGTTACCAAATGGTACAAAATGATTGTAAAGATTTATACATACTTCTCCATTTTAGTAGCGCCCCCATTTGTGGGTGAAACAGGTAGAACTGTTGTTACCAACATTCCACAAATCCAACCTTTCCCAGAACAAAATTCATTGGACTACATTTCATTCAAATGTTCTAGTTAAAAACTATTATAATATTTGATTAACGTGCACACACACACACACACACACACAGGCATGTAAGACTTTGCTATGTAAATAGATTTTTGATAATAATCACATTTCCAATTGGACATATATCTAAAAATTTCTCCAAAAGACTTTTGGCATGAAATTAAATTCAAATATCAACACTATTAATACAAATTAGGTCATATTTGAACTTTCTTAACATTTTGATAATGAAAGTAATACTCTTTTCGAAAACGTCAAAGGACTTGGTTCAACCACTGGCACACCAAAACTTTAGTAAAATATATTACTACATAATATAATTACGATTCGAAAAACACACATTCGAATGAAATAAGTAGACATGTCCATGGAGTAGAACTTGGGTACATTTCCAAATTCAGTGAAAGCCAATTCCATGGTGAACTGAGCAGAGGAGAATTCATTATTGGGTAAGAGAGCATCGACGAATACATCTAAGCGATCAAATTAGGGAGTAATCTGGACTGAGAATGAACTAATGAGCTAATGTATATGGCCGCATTGTGTTGGATAACTAATCTTTCATTGGATTTCCCTGCCCGACTATCAACAGTTCCAAGCTTCAATCTTGCCAAATCTCTGAAGCAAACAATGTTTTATCAATGGTTGATAGGTTTGTCGACAACCCCTCTCTTCTCATACAGGTAGGGGAAGGAAAATGGATTTCAGAACTTGGGAGATTTTCCAACAATTTATTCCCCCGTGTGCCACAAATGAATTTTTTGCCAACCTCATAAGTCACTCAAATCGCGCAAAGTAAATAATTATATTTAGTCCAATACCAAATTAAAGTGCTTCACTCCTATGGATGTTTGATTCGAAAAAGGTGATCATATGCAAAGAGAACCCCAGAACTATGATACCCACAACCAAATATGATTCACTAAAAATTCAGCCACTATAGCTTTATGACTGCTAGCCGTATTAGAAAAAATGCTATCTCCTATCTCTAAGAACTACGTACAAACAATAACCAAACTCCAACCTTCTACCCCCCCCCCATCCCATTGCTTCCCCTAGTTACTCATTCCACTCTCATCCATGCTTAACCATGACATGTTACCTATCTTTGATGCCGTTGTTGTTCCATTTGAACCCGCTAACCTTGTTGTGACTACCATGGAAGACTATATAGGGGTGGATGAACTTAAAGAAGGCCAAGTTACTGCATCAGATGCTAGTATAACCAAAGCTAACTACCATGTGTCCAGGTTATAAGAGCTAAATAATGAGAATAATGTCTACTGGGAATGTCAACCTATTCGCCGGTTTCTGAGCCTAGCCATGTTGTTAACCATATGGCTACTGGTACGACTGAGGTTATGGGTGTGACTGATGGGGGGAAGCTATAAGAAGATATTGGGAATGATTCAAACACTAGATTACCTAAGATCATCCTTGTACTTAACCATACGTGGAGCAGTGTTGTGGCCCCCAAGAGAGTTCCTAAGCTGCAACTTACCTACCACAAACCATCCTTGGTTAATGACAAAATAACAGTTTTCCCCTCTAGATATTACCAAATTAGGGTACGCTAAATGGGAAACTAGCCTGGTTGGTTAATTCTTGGGAAGAAAGATCCCATATTCCCATGTCTGCAACGTTGCACATAAGCTTTGGGAGTCCTATGGACTCAAAAATATTCTAGCCCATGATAGTTGCTTCTTCTTCTTCTTCATGTTTGACAACACGACCATGCGTGATGAGGTGCTAGACTCTGGCCCTTGGTTCTTCTCAGGTAACCCTATCATTCTGCATCGCTAGAAGCCTAACTTCAAATATAGCAAAGAAACCATAAAAATGCTCCCAGTCTGGATTAGATTTCACAATATCCCTATGAAGCTATGGACCTAAGAAGTCTTAAGTTACATAGCAAGTTCCTTGGGTATACCATTATATGCTGACACCGTGACCGAATAAATGAGAAGGATTAGCTATACTAGAATCTTTGTTGAACTGATGGTGAGAGATGAATACCCTAAAACCATTTATATTGTAATGGAGGATGTCCAGGCTGTTGAGATTGGAGTGAAGTATGAGGGGAAACCACCCTCTTGTAAAACGTGTGGCATCTTTGGTCACTCTATCCTCAACTTCACCAAAACCAAACAAATGTGGGTTCAAAAAGAAAACAGGAAAGAGGCATAGCCATTCCCTAAATAGGGAGAGGTTCTGAAGGCTTTGAAGGATGGATGGACTACTATTATTAGGAGAAACAATGTGGAAGCTAATACCCCTAAGGACACCCAATCCCCCACCTTAAAGAATGGTTTTACTAAGGATAAGGGACCCTCTATGCAGGTTGGAATCACTCATGAAAGCAATGACACAGCCCTAACTACTGTTGCCCCTTATACTAAGGCTCCCATCTCCCCTTATATCAAAATTTCCAACTTTTTTGAGGTGTTTTTTGGATATGGGGACATAGCGAAAGAGTACAATGCCACTCCTGAACCATCTGGTTTAGCCCTCAAGGTCACATCAGTGGATGAGTTAGTTGATAAAAAGAAGCTTGATCTTCTCAACACTAGAAAAAGTCGAAATGGGAAAAGAAAACGGAAAAAGAAGTCAGGCAGTAAGCAAAAAAATCCTCATGACCAAGCTAGCCTCTTGGAACATTAGGGGGCTTAATTCTCCCCATAAACAAGTCGAAATAAAGAGATTCATAGCTGAGCATAAGCTATCCCTCATTTGTATTCTTGAACCCAAAGTTAGAAGTAATCACTTTGATAACATCTCCAAAAACTATTTCTGGAATTAGGATGCCATTCATAACTGCCACACATCTGGTGGGGTAGCCCATGTTATTTTTGGTTGAGATCCTTCCCACCTCAAACTTGATGTTGTCCATAAGCACCACAAGTCATTTTCTACAAAGTTGAGATGGTTGGAACTAACAAGTTCTTCTATGCCACCTTTGTCTATGGTAGAAACTCTCAAGTGGAACCAAGATCTCTCTGGACTTTTATCCTGAGAAATTATTCCATTACTGATGAGACGCACTGGATCCTTCTGGATGACTTCAATATTGTGCGAAACAATGATGAGAAGAAAGTCATCCACAACATTGATTTCAACGTTGGGTTGGAGTTCAACAATTGTATTCATGATTCTCATTTGGATGATATGAATTCTAATGGCTTGTGGTTTACCTGGAACAAAAATTGTTCTCTTGCTTATAATGTTCAATCCAGAATTGATAGGGTCTTGCACAATAACCAATGGATCTCTACTTTCCCTAACTCTCAGGCTGAGGTCTTATACCCCGATTGTCACACCCCGCCTAATTAAATATCGGGTGGCTAGTCCCATACCAAATTAAAATAGAATATACAGTTGGCACATTCTCAGCATCACTATCGAAAACATTTACTAATCACCCAATACCCAATTAAGCTGGTGTTAAAAACTTTCCAAATTTTAATTCAACAAGATCCATCTTTTAGTTTACGAATAACACTAGACATATTATTCTACAACACTAATAGCTGAACAGATAACACAAAAGAATTTAAATGCAATCGGAATTAACATTCCCACATAATAATCCAATACACTAATCCCAAAATAGAAAAATGTATTAAAATGACACGAGTACAAAACTATTTGACTCCGATAGAAAAGAGATAACTGAATTCCTTTGGGCGACATGCCCTAACTATACGAATACTGTGAATCAAATGAACATAGGCGTCTAAGCAATACTCCATAGCTCGTCATAATCCTCTAAGGTTGGCGTCCCTGCTGCTGGACACCTGATATAGAAGATACTAGAGAAAATGCAAGAAAAGGGGTTAGAGCCCGATGTGAAAATGATTTTGAAAATAGCAAGTATTTAAAAAGTGCAATAAATCATTTATTATGTACATGTTAGTATCCAGACTCTCACTTGTTATTCTCACCTCTCATCTAGAGTGCACACTTAACGTTTCCTATTAACCTCCTAGTCAATGCTTCCTCTTCACTAATTTCCATAATATGATTCCATCCCATATCATAATCCCGTATGTTCCATACCATACTTAGTATAATCATTCATATTCGTTTCCCATTATCATGAATCTTTTCTCATTAATATGAATTAAGCTCTTCAATTCTATAAGACTAAATATTTATTAACTTATTTCAATTCTTTTCTCAATTCACCGTTATCTACAATTATCACACAGTAGATTAATCAAACCACTATATATACATTCATTTAATTCATTATATATATAATACGATACCCCGACACACAGCTTCGGTGCATGCTTTACTCTGCTATCACGTCCCAATATCGCTGGTCGCCGAATAGGGGACTAAAGGTTCGGTAAGGATTCCTCGAACCACAAACAACAACACATAAATTGGAGGCTAACATAGTTCTCATACCCACGGGCAACGCACATACCTACGTTCTCATAGTCAGCGGACTTATCAACTCCCCGATAAGTCTTTCATAGACCTATGTTCTCGATCGACAAAACAAAATCCCATGGATTCATCAGGATATGACTGCCCTCACACGCAAACCTCCCGTCGATAGCAAGTAAGCTAGGTATGTCATACACATAAATCATCAATCAATCAAATAAGCATTATCATCTACTTATAGATATAATATCAACAAGGTAATCACGATACCATAAGATAGTTCCCATACGTAGCAATATATCTCTTACATCCTACGTATTAAAATATTATAACTTTACTTCTTTAATTTTATTATCCTAGAGTCTCACTCATTACTCAAGGTTCAAATAGATTTTCCTCAATGTATTTATTAAGTAAGAAGTCGCTAATATCCTATTGGTCCGTATCATCTTATCTCCCAAATTACCACAAATTAAACTCTCCCTTAATTAGGGTTAAAATCGATTGTTTCTAATCTCTTATAAACACATCTTCTATCAACTAGGATTGAATACCATTATCACATGGCTCATAGTCTATAGTGTTTCATTCACACTATATGACTTATCAACAAAATCAACATCCTCACATCCTATAACATCTCTCCACTCCCAACGTCGTTAAGGTTCATGCGCGGAGCGTCTCGCAAAGCAAAATCCAAACAAGGAACCCTTCCAATACACTACTACTTAACTTTATTGATCGTGGAGGTCCATCAACTTCAAATACGCAATCGGGATAACCTTATCCCCTCTTTCAACCAAATGTGGTCTAAACTCCCATCTCTATCCAGGAGCCATACCACTAAGCGCTTGTACTACACTTAGTCCTTACGCGATCAATAATGAGCTTAAACTCAGTCCTTGATGCTCAAATTGTAACCCTAAGGCTACCCAAGTGTTATATTAAATCTCCCCTACTGGACCTATCCTTAATCCTCATGTATACAAATTAGAATCCAACACATGAATCTAGCAACCGAAATTTCTATAATTATCATAATTATAATCAATTAAATCTCAATCAAATCAATTCAATTCTTAACTAGGGCTTGCTGATCTTCCCTAAGTCCCATTATATCCAATTAATAATCACCAACGATCTCCAAAAGGTTTGGGATAAGAACAAGTATTAAAAAAAACTTCAAGGATTCTAGGGTGGTCGATCGATCGAAGGCAGGGGGTCGATCGATCGATCGCCCAGATAACAGCCCAATTTTCTGCATTTCTTCTACTACGAGTTTCATCACTTTTAACCATTAAAATCTTCATAATAACTTCCCAAATTCCTTATAAAACTTACTACATGATATAGCAACATATGTGAATGATTTATAATCCTGTAAACATCCTAGAATCATCAAGAATTTGAATTAAAAGCATATGTTTATCCTCTTTTTCCAAAAAATTATACACATGATATCTTCAAGAACAGACCATTGATTCTCAACATTTCTTCAACATATTTATGATTATTTCGTGGATTACTATCTTCCTACAATATGAGTTTGATTCCTATATATCTCCATTTTTTCAGAAATCTATTAACAACTCTTCATTATCTTCGAAACATGTAAAAATCACATCTTTTTATAATTATCCTAACATGGACAATATACAAACTTAGATTGCAATTATCAAACACTTGCCTCTAATGAAGATCTGATCATTTGGGGTTGTGTATTACTAGTGGTTCTCCCTTTCTCCAGTCAACTTCCGGTGGTGGTTGGTTGTGACCTTTGGTCTTTGGTTCCTCCTTTCCAAGCAAGCTTCTCTTCTCCAAATATTTAAATAAGACAAAACCCGAAATCACTATTCATTCCCCTTGTAAAAATAACCAAAATGCTCTTTTTGGGTGTCTTTTCATTTCCAAATGACCCGAGACCCAAAACCAACGTCCAAATAGACTATTCTGACTATTTCAACCCTTCCGGACGCAACGACGCAGTCAAAACAACTATAAGATTGATGTAAAAATAAGTTTCCTTTTTAATTTAACAAAATAGTCCCGACACGTCCCATACCGCGTCCGACTAAAAATTCAAATAACAGAATTAATATCACACAGTCATATCAATGACATCACATTCATATATTACCTAAATATCTTTAAGTAATATTCATAATCATACATTTTAATATCCACAATTCGGATAAAATCCAAATGAATTAATTTATAATAAAATCCAATTAATCCATTAATTTAAATAAAAACCCATTTTAAAAGTCATTAAAATCATGGGGTATTACATACTTCCCCCCTTATAACATAATTTTTTCCCGAAATTTGGAAAGGTAAAACATACTGGTAAGGTCAACTCCGAGTATAAATCTCACATCGCAAGTAATCTATGTCGTACCGCCCATATAGTACATTAACGAAAATCCCCATTGATGTTATATGCCAAGCCTCACCATATAGTTCCAACTGAATCAAATTTAAACTATACCCAATCTTCCCTATACCATCCTCATGACAAAGTTTGGGAAAAATGATCCTCACTTATTAAACAAATAAATCCAAAAGTCACAACTTCTTACAATTTCACAATTATGAAAACTACTACAATCCAACCATCCAGGGCACCCATACACCCTATCGTACATCTTTCATTATAATATGGATATGATTACCCGCATAATAATCTAATTTATCGCAAAGGTTATAAACTCATATCCTAAAGACCTAACTTATTTCGACTCCTAACGGTTATTAGTTTCATGCGTGGGGTGTCTCGTAAGCGAAATCCAAACAAGGAACCCCCCGATACACTACTACCTAAAGTAGTCGGTCATCGAAACTCCTCAGGTCCTTAGTCAATAGTTTATAAACTCTCTATAGGTTTTATCGATTTCAAATAAAATTCCACTCATATACTCTCTCATTAAAGACAAAATGTTGGTTATACGCTCTCATATACCACAAATCAATCCACGCCGATAGTCACATCATGTTCGGACATACCCAAAGTAAGTAATCCCATGAGAAAAATCAAACCCAAGTAATGACATGAAAAATATAGGTGTCCCACAACCCCTCGGTGAGTCTACGTAAATAAAGTTCCATAGACTAAGATTAATAACCCTTTTTCCCATACAATATTAATCGCTACAAAAATCAATATACGCCCCATAATTCCTTACATAAAAAACATACCCTCATTTGCGGGTGGTGGTTATTGACTCCCACTATTATAACTTTGCTCCGATGAGTCAAGAAAAATTTTACCCTAAATTTTTAGTTCTAGTTCACCACACTCCACTATATGCCCAAGACATAGAATATATTGCCTTCGTTAGATAACACACACAATTCCCGCATTTCTATAACTTCTACTGATGACTCTCCTCAATTTTCCATAATAGGGGTGACCTCGACTACGGTCATCATACTCGAACATACTTCATAACCTCCTAAGTACGATCTCCGCTATCCATCCAATGGCCCTCATCTGCCATACCTCTTGTACGAACCCGTCCGAACACAAACAAGATTCACTAATATATACGGAATCTTACCAAAGAAATCAACAATCCTAAACATAGGGCTCTACATAAAAAAAAATGCTAAGCTGAAAGCACAAAAAGCCATACAGACCCTAAAGGACACTAGAACCTGATGCTCTGATACCACCTGTCACAGCCCGCCTAATTAAATACCGGGTGGCCAGTTCCATACCAAATTAAAACAGAATATACAGTTGTCTCATTCTCAGCATCACTGTCGAAAACATTTACTAATCACCCAATACCTAATTAAGCTGGTGTTAAAAACTTTCCAAATTTTAATTCAACAAAATACATCTTTTAGTTTACGAATAACACTAGACATATTATTCTACAACACTAATAACCGAATAGATAACACAAAAGAATTTAAATGCAATTGGAATAAACATTCCCACATAATAATCCAATATAGTAATCCCAAAATAGAAAAATGTATTAAAATGATACGAGTACAAAACTATTTGACTTCGATAGAAAAGAGATAACTGAATTACTTTGGGCGACATGACCTAACTATACGAATACTATGAATCAAATGAAGATAGGCATCTAAGAAATACTCCATAGCTCCATAGCTCGTCATAATCCTCTAAGGTTGGCGTCCTTGCTGCTGGACACCTGATATAGAAGATACAATAGAAAAGAGAAAATTGAAGGAAACGGGTCAGAGCACGATGTGAAAATGATTTTGAAAACAACAAGTATTTAACAAGAGAAATAAAGCATTTATTATGTACATGTTCGTATCCAGACTCTCACTTGCTATTCTCACCTCTCATCTAGAGTGCACACTTAACGTTTCCTATTAACCTCCTAGTCAATGATTCCTCTTCACTAATTTCCATAATATGATTCCATCCCATATCATAATCCCGTATGTCCCATATCATACTTAGTATAATCATTCATATTCGTTTCCCATTATCAGGAATCATTTCTCATTAATATGAATTATGCTCTTCAATTCTATAAGAATAAATATTCATTAACTTATTTCAATTCTTTTCTCAATTCACCGTTATCTACAATTATCACACAGTAGATTAATCAAACCACTCTATATACATGCATTTAATTCAATATATATATATACATATATAATACGGCACCCCGAGACACAACTGCGATGCATGCATTACTCTGTTATCACGTCCCAATATCGCTGGTCGCCGAATAGGGGACTAAAGGTTCGGTAAGGATTCCTCGAACCACAAACAACAACATATAAATTGGAGGCTAACATAGTTCTCATACCCACGGGCCACGCACATACGTACGTTCCCATAGTCATCGGACTTATCAACTCCCCGATAAGTCTTTCATATGCCTATGTTCTCGAGCAACAAATCAAAATCCCATGGATTTATCAGGATATGACTTCCCTCACGCGCAAACCTCCCGTCGATAGCAAGTAAGCTAGGTATGTCATACACATAAATCATCAATCAATCAAATAGGCATTATCATCTACCTCTAGATATAATATCAACAAGGTAATCGCGATACCATAAGATAGTTCCCATACGTAGCAATATATCTCTTACATCCTACGTATTAAAATATTATAACATCACTTCTTTAATTTTATTATCCTAGAGTCTCACTCATTACTCAAGGTTCAAATAGATTTTCCTCAATGTATTTATTCAGTAAGAATTCACTAATATCCTATTGGTCCGTATCATCTTATCTCCCAAATTACCACGAATTAAACTCTCCCTTAATTAAGGTTAAAATCGATTGTTTATAATCTCTTATAAACACATCTTCTATCAACTAGGATTGAATGTCATCATCAGATGGCTCATAGTCTATAGTGTTTCATTCACACTATATGACTTATCAACAAAATCAACATCCTCGCATCCTATAACATCTCTCCACTCCCAACGTCGTTAAGGTTCATGCGCGGAGCGTCTCGCAAAGAGAAATCCAAACAAGGAACCCCTACAATACACTAATACTTAACTTTGTCGGTGTTGGAGGTCCGTCAACTTCAAATACGCAACCGGGATAACCTCATCCCCTCTTTCAACCAAATGTGGTCTAAACTCCCATCCCCATCCAGGAGCCATACCACTAAGGGCTTGTACTACACTCAGTCCTTGCATAATCAATAATGAGCTTAAACTCAGTCCTTGATGCTCAAATTGTAACCCTAAGGCTACCCAGGTGTTATATTAAATCTCCCCTACTGGACCTATCCTTAATCCTCATGTATACAAATTAGAATCCAACACATGAATCTAGCAACCGAAATTTCTATAATTATCATAATTCTAATCTATTAAATCCCAATCAAATCAATTCAATTCTTAACTAGGGCGTACTGATCTTCCCTAAGTCCCATTATATACAATTAATAATCACCAAAGATCTATAAAAGGTTTGGGATAAGAACAAGCATTAAAAAAATAACTTCAAAGATTCTGGGGAGGTCGATCGATCGAAGGTAGGGGTCGATCGATCGATCGCCCAGATAACAACCCAATTTTCTGCATTTCTTCTACTACGGGTTTCATCACTTTTAATCATTCAAATCTTCATAATAACTTCCCAAATTCCTTATAAACCTTACTACATGATATAGCAACATATGTGAATGATTTCTAATGGTCTAAACATCCTAGAATCATCAAGAGTTTGAATTAAAAGCATATGTTTATCCTCTTTCTTCAGAAAATTATATACATGATATCTTCAAGAACCCACCATTGATTCTCAACAGTTCTTCCACATATTTATGATTATTTAGTGGATTAATATCTTCCTACAACATGAGTTTGATTCCTATATATCTCCATTTTTCAGAAATCCATTAACAACTCTTCATTATCTTCCAAACATGTAAAAATATCATCTTTTTATAACTATCCTAACATGGACAATATACATACTTAGATTGCAATTATCAAACTCTTGCCTCTGATGAAGATCTGATCCTTTGGGGTTGTGTATCACTAGTGGTTCTCCCTTTCTCGAGTCAACTTCCAGTGGTGGTTGGTGGTGGTGACCTTTGGTCTTTGGTTCCTCCTTTCCAAGCAAGCTTCTCTTCTCCCAAGCACCCTTTCACTTTCTCTCAAAAGGTGACCTCTCATTTTCTGTGTAGAGGAGAAGAATGAACTATGTACAACTAATCTCCAAATATTTATGATAAGACAAAACCCGAAATCACTATTCATCCCCCTTGTAAAAATAATCAAAATGCCCTTTTTGGGTGTCTTTTTATTTCCAAATGACCCGAGACCCAAAACCAACGTCCAAATAGACTTTTCTGACTTTTTCAACCCTTTCGGACGCAACGACGCAGTCAAAACAACTATAAGGTTGATGTAAAAATGAGTTTCCTTTTTAATTTAACAAAATAGTCCCGACACGTCCCATGCCACGTCCGACTAAAAATTCAAATAACTGAATTAATATCACACAGTCATATCAATGACATCACATTCATATATTACCTAAATATATTTAAGTAATATTCATAATCATACATTTTAATATCCATAATTCAGATAAAACCCAAATGAATTAATTTATAATAAAATCCAATTGATCCATTAATTTAAATTATAACCCATTTTAAAGGTCATTAAAATCACGGGGTATTACACCAGTGTATCTGATCACATCCCCATCATTACTCATATGCTGTCTCATGAGGAATAAAGACACAAACCCTTCAAATTTTACAACTTTTGGATGAAATATGATGATTTTAAGAACATCCTCACAGACTCCTAGACTGATGATTGCCCTGGTAACTCCATGTACAAGCTTTATCTTAAACTCAAGAGCCTTAAACCCAAGCTTAAAAGCCTTAATGAGAAGTTATATAGTCGCATTTCCTTATGTGTAAATGAAGTGAAAGACCAAATGCACACCATCTAGAGGCGCAGAGATCGAGATGGATCCAACCCCTCCCTCATTGAAGAAGAGAACTTTATTTTTAGAGAGTATGCTAATCTTAGAGCTAGTGAAGAAGCGTTTTACAAATCAACTGGTTGAAGGAGGGTGACTTGAACACTTCTTTCTTTCACAATTGTGTGAACAAGAGCACTTCTAGAAGAAAGATCATCACCATTCAGAACAGTGAGGGCTCCACTATTGATGGGTCTGTTAATGTGGCACAGGAATCCATTTCCTTCTTCAGCTCCCTTTTTAACTCCCCTATGGATAATAGATATCAGAACCCCAACTTAATCTTGCCTAGAACTCTCAACCAGATGCAGTATGAGACTTTGGCCAACCCCATTACACATGATGAAATAAAAAATGCCATCTTCTCTATGAGCTCCGACAAAGCCCTTGGGACAGATGGCTTCAATGCTCACTTCTTCAAATCTAACTGGGAGGTGGCTGGGGGAGATTTGATCAATGTTGTCTCCCATTTCTTTTCTAATGGAAACATGCTAAGATAATGTAATTGTACCATTCTTTCTCTTCTCCTGAAGGTTGAGAACCCAAATGAAATGAAAGACTTCATACCCATATCATGCTACAACACCATTTATAAATGTATTTCCAAAGTACTTGCCAACAGAATTAAACCTATTCTACCTTTCCTTATTAATGAAAGACAGGCAATCTTTATGGGAGGCAGAGCAATTGCTGATAACATTCTTCTCCTTCAAGAGATTATGAGGAACTACCACAGAGATCTTACTCCCAGATGCACCCTCAAAATTTATATCCTCAAGGCTAGGGCCGAAAAACGGAAACCCGCCCAAGATTTCAACCCTTAAATGACCTGTGCCGGTTTCCATCATATCTGAGAAGTTTTAGGTTGCGGGTTGATAATGAACCGCTCGGTCTATTAGCGGGTTAATAACTTACCCATTTTTTACCCGTTAAATGACCCGCCTTATCATTCACATACCACCATCTTCTCTCCCTCATTCGTAGCTCCTTTGCAAATTGAAGCAATAGAAACTAACAGAACTCTCATCTGTCAATAAAAAAAATCCCAAATATCTTCTTATCCTTTTCTCTCCTCAACTCTCTTCTTCACAGATCACAACTGAGTTGTGATCTTCTTCCAATAGAATGTTACCGGTCAACCCGCCCAAACCCATCCACATCAGATATCTGACCTGTACATAACCCATCCAGATCTGATCCAAACCATTAAAGACCCACCCAGATTCGCCCATTTATCGGGTCTACTCAAGGCCTATGACATTGTGAGTTGGGATTTCCTCTTTGATATTATGCACAGGTTGGGCTTCCCCCTTATCTTTATTGGTTGGGTTGATGAATGTGTCACCACCCCTATGTTCTCTGTCTGCCTCAATGGTGAACTTCATGGCTTCTTTAATAGTTCCAGAGGTCTAAGGCAGGGATGTACCCTCTCCCCTACCATTTCCTTTTTATTGTGGAGACATTTGCTTGTATCATGGACAAGCACTGCTCCAAACCCCCTTTACTTATCACCCTAAGTGTCAACTGTTAAATATCAACCATCTTTGCTTTGCTAATGACTTAATTATCTTCAGTAAAGGGGAAACTCAGTCTATTGAATGCATTAAGAGATCCTTAGATGAGTTATCCTCTTTATCTGGTCTTTGTCCCAATTTGGCCAGAAGTAACCTCTACTCCTCTGGGATCATTGGCCTCAGGGTGGATAAGCCCATTTTCAAATACCTTGGGGTTCCCCTCATCTCCACTAGTCTTAAATTTGAGGATTGAGGGATGCTCATTGATAGAATCACTAATAAAGTCAGGTGCTGGACCTCCAAATTACTAAGCTACGTGGGTAGACTTCAATTGGTTTAGGTTGTCCTCTTCAGCACCCAAGTTTATTGGAGCAGCTTATTCATTCTACCTAAGAAGGTCTTCAACTTTATTGACCAACTCCTCAGAGACTTCTTATGGATATGATCTAATTTGAAGCACATTGGAGCTAAGGTTGCCTAGGAGGATGTTTGTAAGACTAAAAAGGAAGGTGGTCTTGGCATTAAATGTCTCCAAGATTGGAACAAAGTTTCCATAATGAGGCATTTATGGAACTTGAGCAAGAAGAAGGACAACTTATGGGTGAAGTGGTGCCACATGCACAAAATTATGAACAGAAGCATTTGGGCCATTAATATACCTTTTGATACCTCCTGGAGCTTGAGAAAAGTGTTGAAGCTTAGAGACACTGCTAGACCATTCATTAAGTCCAACATTGGGAATGGGAAGAGCACTTTCATGTGGTTTGATAACTATCATCCTAGGGGGGCCCTTCAACCTTTATATGGCAACATAACCATTTATGATGCTGCTAGTAATGCCATTGCCAAAGTTATGGATTTTATGCATGGCAGTAGATGGAGATGGGTGAATTCTACCACTTGGGAGCTGAATGAAATCAAACATAATAACCTTCCTAACCCCAACCTTGATGTGTAGGACTCTCTAACTTGGCTTCCTGATAATAAGGGGCTATATAGTACTTCATCTACCATGAGAGCTATCATGGACCACATTTCAATCAAGACTTGGCACACTTTGTCTTGGCATAAATCCAACATCCCTAAATTCTCCTTTATTCTATGGTTAAATTGAAGGAATTCTTTAGTCACCAAAGACAAGCTTGAGGTATAGGGGATAAGTGATAATACCAACTGCAAGTTTTGTGGTAGTGGGATTGAGACTATCCACCACCTTTTTTTGGGAAATCATCCACCACCTTTTTGCTGAATGCCCCTTCTCCAAGGATGTTTGGAATGAAATCCTCTACAGAAACCAGTTGTATAGAATGATGGGAAATTGGCAGGATGAGATTAATGCAGCGATTAATGCAGCTGTGCAAACGGCTCATGCCAGTTCCTTTATGTCAAAGATTAGAACTCTTGCCTTCTCCACTACTGTTTATTGCCTTTGGATGGGACGAAACAATAGGATACACAAAAGAAGCTCCAAGAATCCAAATGAGTTGGTCCTGGACATTGAGTTCATGATGAGTGCAAGATCTTAACGTGGAAAAAATATAGAATAAACTACTATAACTGGATGGCTTGTTTGTATTGGAACCTCCCTGAGTCCTCTATGACTGATTAGTCTAGTTTTATGAGTTTCTTTTCTTTGTTTGGTTCTTCTTTGATGTTTTGGTATTCCCTCATCTTCTCCTCATGTGCTTGGGGTTTTACCTAGCTTTGTAATTCCTTTGTTTATATATATTTCATTTTACTTACCAAAAAACAAATATGATTCACTAAGTTGTGAGGATCGCAACTTTTATATCAACCCAATTGTGGGAGAATTCACATTGAAATTCGATAGTTGATGGAGCTTAGGAAGTTTGTGGATTCAAGAGTGATAGAAATCTTTTAGTTGGCCCGAATTATTATTGTGAAGGTAAATCGATTCAGACAATATTCTCTTCTCAAGACTATGTGAACGCTTCTGGGCAGATCATAATAATCCTCTACAAATTCTCCAAGGCATTACCAATTTTCTGATTACCCGTAACAGATCCAAGAATGTCTTAGGTGGTTGGTCATGCATCTAAAAAATACCTGGTTGATCACTATATTGAGCCAGACTTGAAAAGAGACATCTGAGGGAATTTCATTGATGTTCTTCTACGTATCGTGATGCTGAAGCAGCGCAGGTCCAAATCAGCAGCAGGAGAACTGTACCAAATCAGTAGCAGGGCTAAATCATAAATCAAATATAGAGTGATAGAAAGAATAAAATCAAAAATTATATCGAGATCTAAAAATAATGTGAAACAATACAAAATGTAATACTCTTTGGTAAGCAATTCAAATATTCACATCGAAACAGATGTTATACAGTGAGAAAACTAAAAACAATTACTAAACAAAACAAAATGACAAATAATAAACATCCACAACAAATACGAACCACAAACAAACATTAATAAGAAAAAAGGTTGGATCCTCAAAATAGTTCCTAAAAATTAAGAAGAATATTCACAAAATGTATATCGTATATTTAAAATCAAGCACTAGAGATAGAAATTGAAAACAGATCGAAAAACTTCAAATAGAGTTAAACAGTGATAGTATCGATCTGAAAGCTTCTTCATAGATAGTTATATCTAAAGTTTGATTTCAATAAATATAAACAGTAACCATTCATGCTTCATTTTCTTACTCATAACAATTCATGTTTCATTTATTCGAACAATATCTATATAATCATATAGCAGAGACTCCAAAAAAAATATCACACAAAAAACATTTATTAGAATAGAAATGTATCATAAAACTATTATTGCGATTAGGAAAGAAGATAAAAGAACTCAAATTTCATCATCATATTTTATAGTTTAAAATTTTAAAGTAAATAAACCCACAGAACCATTCCAATTTACAATAACCATATGCAACTATTAACATTAAATTTTTGCTATATATTTTGTACCTCTTGTCTGCAAAACATCACGGTCATTTTAGATTTGTGATTAAGTTTTCTCAAAGTGATCAAGTGGCAGAAATTTAAACAAATAATATGAAGTTTAAAGCTACATGCAGGTCCCTAACAGTGCACATAAATTCAAACCCCAATTTGAGCCCCAAAACAATAGAAATTATATCTCAAAAACATCAAAAATATACAAACACACATCATACAATTTTGAAATGAAAATTAGTGCACAAATTGATTTACAACTCCAAAATAATAGCATGCACCATCCCAAACATATAAACAAAATCTAAAAATAGTTTGTTCCAAAATCGACTCCTAAAAATGAATCCTTACCTTTTAGTACCAATCCCAAAATAGCCACAACAATAAAACAACTAAGAAATTTTTCTTGACTCATTACCTGATGATACTTTATAATTTGCTTATGTTGCTATCGTCCATGACTCAATTGACTATGACTTCAAGGGAGAGAGTAGTGGCGGATCCACCTGGACATTGAGCTTTCTGGATCAGTCATTTCATTACTTCCATTCAAATCCATGAGTGATAAAAAAGAATTTCACCCAGTAAGAATTTGTTTTTTTAAGTAATCTATGGGTGGTGAGATTTCGGTCACATATACACTGTTTGGCAATTCTAAAGCCCAATAAAATAGAAAAGAGAGAAAGAGAGATCTACACTATGAGTCAGAATTTGATGTACCGCGTAGTTAGTGGTGAGCGTTCGATCATATATAAACTATTTGGCATGGGCAGATAAGGGAAAACTGTCTTCTTCTTGGTACTTTACCTTCAATTTAAAGCTCTCATTTTGTATCAGAAATTTGTGTTTAGATATAAAGGGATACAAAAATAAACTATTGTTACCTATTTGTATGACTTAATTATTGATCTTCTCAGGAATTTATAAACATGTCATCATTCGTCCTTGCCATGAATTCGAGACCCGTGAACCTTAATTCAGCAGTAATAACCTCTAAGCCCCTCACAGTCCGTCATATCATCAATACGATAGTTAGTTTTGGAGCATTAGTAATAGGATATCATTTCAAACCTAATACCCCTACCATTTGCACTGCAGTGCAGTGTGCTATCCAACCCAAACAACTGCACATCCTTCTGCCTGAAAACAAAATACAAAATATCCCAATCAATTGAAATTTAAACATTCTAGTCAATAACATTAAAATAAAATATTCCAACCAATATGAATTTATAAGAATAGTGATGTTTGTGAGAGAATAAGTCCATAATACCTTCAATAGATTGAAAATAAAAGCAAATAAGAATTGTTTAGAAGGGTCAAAACTCATATAATTTGTAGACCGCATAAGTCAAAAGTCACAAAAGATTTTTGAGGGCTCGATCACATAAATCATGGTTTGAAATAAGCTAGAAAGTTGCATGCCTCCTAATTTTATATAATCTAGGAAGAGAACTAAGTAAACTCCATAGTAAAAAAACTTATGATATACATGGGTTAAAGTCACAATGTATGGACTGCGGTTGGTTTGAAATCTTTGGTTAAAGGACACAACATAGGGTAAAATTCAAATGGTTCGAGATGGGTTGCAATTAGTTTGAAATGTATCTCTTAGCCTACAGATAAACATGAACAACAGATTTTGCTTAAACATGAGCCCTTAAGTTATTACCCCATTATCAAACTCTATATCATCACCCCTCATCAGTCAACATCGGAAACTGACCCACAATCGTTGTTAAACGAGAAATCCTAAAAAACCAAAAATAAAGTAAAACTGAAGAAAATTAAACAAGTAGAATGAAAATTAAAATATTCAAGTCCCCTTTGCATTATATAAAGTAATAATCAATCACCTATAATTAATAATTATTAGTTTACATTAAATAAAGTAATAATTGATAATTTAGATATTTCCTCATTTCAAGATCCTAACAATATAGAAAGTAGTCGAATGGAGAGAAAATGTGAATAAAAAATATTAAAAAATAAACACAGAGAATGAGAGGGAAATTTTGAAGCATGTATAAAAAGTGGTTGTGTCTTTCAGCTAGGAACTATTTCCTCAATTCAAGATCCCAATAGTATAAAAAGTAGTGGAATGGAGAGAAAATGTGAATTAGAAAATTAATATAAAAATAAACACAAATGATGAGAGGGAAAATTTGAAGTCAGTGTAGAAAGTAGTGGTATCTTTTAGAAAGGAACGACATATCAGTCTTCAAGAAAGAACTCAAATAATAGAACATAAATATTAATATTTACACCATAGAAATACCTTTACCAGAACAAATATTTACACCATAGCAAGACACTAACACCTGCAAAATAATATAATTAGAACAAATACACATGTACACACTCAGAGAGATCTAAAAGTGAAGATTGAATGGAAAAATAAACCTTTACCAAAATATTTCATAGCCTAAAGCAGATTTGATAGGATACCTTGAATGGTCGAAGGAGATAGATAATCGACAAAGAAAACTACTAAATTAATCTAATTAGAAAAAATATACACACACTCAGAGAGACCTAAAAGTGAAGATTGAATAAAAAAAGAAAAATAAAAACCTAGAAATGAGGCTCATGCGAGTTTGACCTCTGCACTTGGAATCCGAGAGAGAGAGAGAGAGAGAGAGAGAGAGAGAGAGAGAGAGAGAGAATAAGGGGGTGTGATGTCGGGTGGAGGGGCAGCGATGGTGGTATTATCTTTTAGAGAGAAGAGGGAGGAGAAAGACGGGGTGAGGGAAAGATATGGACGAGGGAGGGTTTTTCTGGGGGTGTTTAAATGAAATGACCGAAGAGAAGAGAGGAAGGGTTTGACTGTATAAGATTGTGGTGAGAAGATCTTCATTTTGGTGTGTGTTTACCAAAATAGACTTGTACTAGTATGCAACACGCGCGATGCTTGGGCGGTTATAATAATATGTATAGCTAATGTATCATAGTATTTTAACATTGGTTCAGTTTCTAGCACGCTCACTTAAAATTACTAAACAACACTTATACCAGTGACCTCCGATATTCAAAGTTTTAGCAACCTAAAAATAAGTTACATGTAGCTAAATTGAAGTAAAATCATGACATAGATTAAAACATGAAACAAAAAACAAATCAACACCCGCGGTTATTAATATGCCAACAAATAACCAAACAAAAATGGAATGAAAGATTTTAACATCTAACCAAACAATGTAACCAAATTTTGAAACATAACATGGAAAATCAAATCCTTTAATAGCCTAAAACAATATCCCAACTTGGTTAGGTCAATAAGGAACAAAATATCAAAATGGGTCTTATTAAAACTTATTACTGAATAAAAGTGAAAACTAAAAAAGAAACCTTTCTTTAGATTTTTTGCCATTTTTAGAGGAGATGGTGATCTTGTGAATAACCTCCTTATGCTCTTCTTGCTCTGTCTTAGTGGGTTTCATTTCATCATACACCATTTTTTTTTATTTTCTACATAGAACAAACAATAATCACAAAACTATTAAAATGCTTACACAAGTCTAAAATGAACTAAGATCCACAACAACAATTGTAAGTATAAAATATAAATATATAAATTTTATCCTAATACCTTTTTCATACAAACAATAAATAAATTTATCAAACATTACGTCAAGCTACTTTTTGTTGTATATTGGAGAAAAGTGTTTTAGGTGCATTAGAATGCCAAAGTTAAAAAAAGTTATATGTTTTTAACCATCCGAATGACATTTCCATAATTGAACAAATAGGTAAGAACTCATAAAATATGTAGTGACTTATCAAACTAATACATCCTAGTCTCATGTTGGATACAACATCAATATAGCCCAAGAATTATTCAAAAATGAAAAACTAAAAGATGCAATAAAATGAAAACCTAAAGGGAATGAGCAAATATGTTGTTCACTTTTTCGATAATTTTCTGAACAACCAAAAAGAGCACATAAGTATAAAGGGCTTACTTGGTCTTGATGATTCAACATATACAGATGGTTGTCTCTGATTCTCTTTATCTGTCACTCCATCCCTCCCTCTTAAATACACATGGTTTGGATGTCGAAAAACATGAAATGAAATAAAAAAAATCATTAAGTAACAGAATAACATAAGACAATAAACATACCAATTTTTTGGAACTTCAAACATTGTTAATTAGATTAAACCAAAATCAGCTAAAACAACTAAAAATTAAAATAAACAATTTTACATTAACGATATGACAAAAAAATTCACCTGAGTGGAGGAATCACATGGAACTTCTACTAAATCATATAAATATACCTTATTATTTACAAAAAAAAAAGCAAAATCACAAATACATTAAAAAAATAACTAAATAAAAAATGATAGAAATTTGAACCTTGAAGATCCAAATCCGGACTAAACATTGTCGAGTGAACCTTGGGTTGTGGATGATCAAGTCATCGTTTTTAAAGTTGAAGATTGAGCACATATCTGATCCTTTTTTGTGAGCCTTAAAGAAAAAATAATGGAATTTTGCAAATTGAAGCACATATCTGATCCTTTATTTTTTGTGAACCTCAAAGATAAAAAATAGTAATCAAAAAAAGGAAGAAAAAGAGGAAGAGAGGGAGACTGGGAGATAATTATGGGTTTGATATTCCCTTAATAGTATGAAGAATGGTTGGTCCAAAAGGTGGCCGAAATAGTGGTTTTGGAGATGGATTTGTGTTGTAGGTTTGGTTTTTAGATTTTAAGATATAGGGTTGATAATCAGGAGAGAGAACAACAATGAGAAGAGGGAAAAATCAATTTTGGATATCAGTAGTCATATATTTTTATATAGTAGGAAACTCTTTGTGATCTTATGCTCCATTAATAAGGGAAGATGTATAGATGCTTACATATGGTTGTAAAAAGAATAAAATGTAGTACTGTAATGGATGCTTTATGGTTTTAATGATTTATTTATTAATTACAGTTGGTAATTGCAATCATTCAGTGTAATGAGATCGGTATAAGACGTTGGCAATCTAAAAGGCAATGAGATAAAAGAGTCGTGAAGCCAAATAAATAGGGCCTCTTCAAATTCTGGGATAGAGTAAAATAATTAAAACATTTATGAATTGTACACTTGTCGTCATGTGTGCGTGACAAATTTCGTCACTGTGTTTCGCTGTCAATTTTAGTTATATACTATAATTTGAATTAAAGTTAAAAGAAGGTGAATTTATTTGTGAGAAGCAAAAGAGGGGGAATTCAAATATTTAAGGGGAAAAAATGGGAAGAGGGATATTTTAATCTCAACCATTGAATTGTTGCCTTGTTGGCTTTAATCCTAACCACAAAGTATCTTATCATCTTATGAATAGTGAAAACACCATTGTAACTTATTATATAGATATATATTAATATATTAAAGAATAGTTAATATATTATAGGTTAATATATTATAGGTGTTGTTTGAAACGAATATGAAGAATAGTTTTTTTTTTTTTTTTTTGGGGGGGGGGGGGGGGGGATTATGTATATATTAACAAACGAAATTACAACAAAACCCATAAACACCCTTAGGGTCATACCCCAAAAGGGACAAAAAAGATAACAAACTAAAGGGCAGAAGGCCCTGTCCCCACAAAGCCCTAAACGAGTGCACTCTCAGGGATTCCCAAGTTCATGCAAGCCATCCAGTTATCGAATATCCTAGTCCCTTTCCTCCAATTCATGACCCTCGCTCTGATCATAACCTTGATCTCTTTGAAAATGATATCACTACTCTTAGACACCCGTTGAAATGTCTAGCATTTCGCTCCATCCACAATCAATAAATAGTAGAGAATGAAATACTCCTAATACAGTTATAGAGGGTGGGACCACTATAATTTGAAATGTCGTGAAGCATCACACCATTCTAGTCCATAGTGTCTCTGTACTCCTGGTTCCTAGTCCTAACCAGCTTCCACACCTCCACAGCAACTTGGTGCGAATGGCATCCCTACATATCATCCATAAAATAAAATTACACTTAGGTATAGTAACCTTGTCGTAAGTCGATCCAACAGAGAACCCAGACTGGTTGGGAATCTAGACCACCTCATCAAGGGAGTCCTGACTCATCTGGGGTAGGTCAACATTCCTAATATCCAGAAGTTCCTAAGTAACCACAGAAGGCCATGTCCACCTATTCTCCATAATGTATTTAGCTACCCGAGCCTTGTGGTTGCTAGCAGCGTCGTAGATAGCTCTATCCCCAAACAAGGGGTATAGTGGCCCCAAGGGGTGCCAATTATTGTACCATAAAAAAGTATCATCGTTGTTGCCAATGTTCCACTTGATAAGAGGTCTAATCATATGTCTCATCTGCATCATCTTCCTCTATCTCCAATTCGTGTCGCTTGGAATAGTGAGTTCCCACAAACTCTTTCTTTTAGTCTTATACACATTGCACCACTTAACTCATAGGTTGTACTTATTACTACTTAGGTTCTATAACATCTTCAAGATCGCAGCCACATTCCACCTCTCGATGCTTTTAATATAGAGGCCACTTTCCTCATAGCTTCTGCAAAGGTCCTTCGACGCCACCTTGGCCCCCGAATGTTTAAGATCAGAACCCGTCCAAAGAAAGTCCTTCATTAGATGCTCAATCCTTCTGATATCTCCCTTGGGCAAAATGAAAAGCCTATACCAATAGAACTGGAATCCAAAAAGAACAGACTTGATAACCTGAAGTTTGCCAGCGTAGCTAACAAGCTTATTTGTCCAGCATTTAATCCTCAGAGTTATCCTATCAATCAGCCTACGACATTCCTCACCCTTGAGTTTAGAAGTGATGAGAGGCACCCCAAGGTACAAGAAGGGAGGGTTGATATGGGTGAAGCCAAGAATATCCCCAATCTGCATGATTTTTTCCTCCCCGATACCCGTGTAGTAGAAGCTACTCTTGCCGAGGTTGGGCTTAAGGCCCATAATGCTACATAAATCATACATCGCCTTCTTCGCAATGGTGCAAGAGGAGATGTCCCCCCACACACTGAATAATCACATCATCTGCAAAAAATAGGTGGTTAAGCCCCACCTCCTAGTATCTTGGATGATAGGTAAACAAGGGATCAGTGCAAGCCTTGTCCATGATGCAGGAGAAAGTATCCATAACCAGAAGGAAAAGATAAGGTGAGAGGGGGTCACCCTTCCTCAAACCTCTCTTCCCCTTATAGAACCCATAGAGTTGCCCATTGAAGCTGATGGAGAACCTATTATTAGTTACGCACTCTTTAATCCAACCAAAAAAAATAGTGGGGAAGCCAAGATGAGACAACAATGTGGAAAGAAACTCCCAGTCCACAGTATCATAGGCCTTCAACAGATCAATCTTCAAAGTGGATCTAGTTGGGATGATCTCTCTATTGTAATTCCTCATAACCTCCTGAACAAGAAGGATATTATCATAAATGGCCCTCCCTTTAATAAAAGCAGCATAACATTGATTGATGATGTGGGGGAGGATAGGCTTCATCCTATTAGCAAGAATCTTTGAAATGCACTTATAGATGGTATTGCAATAGGAAATAGGTATAAAATCATGCATACCATTAGGTCTAAAGAGTAGTTAATTTTGAAGCTTTATATTTATTGTTCATGGTACTGTAGATGAGATTTATGTACCCTTTTTCTTTGAATTCATGCATATTGTTTTCAAGTATAAATCCATACACATATTTTTTCTTTGATATTTATATTTGTGGTAATGTGTAAGGCCAGAGGAAAGTAGAAATCCATACATATTTTTTTAAAGTCACAAATAGTTAATTTTGAAAACTAATCCATACATATTTGCGATTAGTGGTACTAATTTTATTTTTTTAATTTTTTGGTAAATACGAATTTAATAAAATGGAAGAATATACAAGAAAGAAAAGGGGTCATACCCCCTTAGGATCCAATTTCATAGATGAAATTAATACAAGGATAAGAAAAATAAGCAGGACCTATGGTCCAAAAAACAGATAGAGCAAGCTGTAAGACAATTAGCTAATAAGAAAATGAGACTCATCAAGTCCCCAGTTCATAGAAATGAGCCAGTTATTAATGTTCCTTCTAGACTTTGATCATTTAGGTGACTTGCACTTGACAAAGAAGGAAATATCATCCATGATATCAGCATGATTGGATCTCTTATTCCTGAAAATTTTGTTGTTCCTTTCCATCGAAATGCAATAGGTGGTCACAACAAAGGATAATCTTTTAATTTTCTCACTAATGTTCTTCCCTTTGAAGTTGGTGGCAACCTTCATAATAACTTCCTCCCAATTTGTAGTTGTTTTTTTATGAGAGTTGTTGTATTTGATGCCCCCCAGTTTGCATTGGAGAAACTGCAGTTGAAGAAAAGATGGTCTCGGTTCTCAATGGCATTATCACAAAGAACACACAAGTTGTCATTAGACAGTCCCCAGTTAAGAGTTTTATCCTTTGTATTGATAGCATCTATAAAAAATAGCCATAGGATGAACGTGCATTTGGGAATGTTACTGCTATTCTAAATAATAGTGGTCCACTCAGGAGCAGGTGGATGATGTATGATGGAATTCCAAGCAAAATTATTTGTAAACAAACCATTTGCCATTGGATTCCACTTAACCCTAACATCCATGTTGACGTCGATGCTTGATAAGGTAGTATTTTTATCTCATTCATCTCCCACATGACAATAGCTGGCCAAGTCCAATTTCCATTCACAATGTAGTCTACGACTTTGGCCTTGTGGTTACTAGCTGCATCATATATGGTACGTTAACCATATTGCGATCAAATCGGTCCCCTTAGGTGCCAATGGTCGTGCCACAAGAAGGTGTTTAGGCCCTTACCAATCATTGATTTGGTTAGAGGACGAAATTTACTTCTGAGTTTCATGAGTTTTTTCCATGTCCACTCAGTCGGTGTCTGTATATGCCATAGGCTTCTGCCTTTCAATTTGTAGGTATTGCACCATTTGAACCATAACATGTCTTTCTTGGTACATAGATTCCACAGGTGCTTAAAAATAATGGCTTTGTTCCACACATGAGAATCTTTTATGCCAAGACCACCTTTAATTTTTGGGCAACAAACATCCCTCCACATCACTTTTTCTCCAATTTACTTTATATCCGGACTAGTCCATTGGAATCTTCTTAACCTGGTGTTAATATTTTCAGTGGTTCTTTTAGGTAATATAAAGATGTTGGCCCAATAGATTTACATGCTGAAAAGAAAAGAAATGACAAGGTTCAGTCTCTAAGCGTAGCTCAAAAATGTATTCATCCAATGCTTGATTCTATTGGTGATTTTATCTATAAGAGGGAGACAGTCAACATGCTTCAGCTTGGTGGAGATGAGTGGAACCCCAAGGTATTTGATGGGGAATTGACCATATTGGAATCCCAACAAGTTGAAGAGTGTGGCTTTATCAGTGTTAGAAATTCCAACAGCAAGAAAGGAGAACTTTTCAGGGCTAGGGTAGAGACCAGACATGGCACTAAACTCTTGGATTGCAACATTTATGATGGCAAGAGCATTTACATCCACACCTACTAGTACAAACAAATCATTAGGAGAATAAAGATGTTAATTTGAAGCTCTTTTCATTTGGGGTGGAAGGTATAATGTGGAGATCTTGTGTGAAGATCAAGTAGGCCAACAAAGGCTTCTATAATGAATAAGAACAGAAAGGGGGATAGAGGGTCACCTTGCCTCATCCCTCTCTTAGATTTAAAGAAAGCATGAGTGGATCCTTTTATAAGTATGGGGAACTTTTCAGTAGTAACACACTATTTGATCCATCCAATGAAAGTAGGAGGGAAACCCATATGATGGAGAACATGAAATAATAATGTTTAATGCATTGAGTCATAGGCTTTAAGAATGTCAACCTTTAGAGCACGTCTAGGTGGTACATTATTCCTATGGTAATTTTGCATCAGCTCTTGCATGATGAGGATATTATCTTCGATGGATCTTCCTTGAACAAAGGCTAATTGTCTATCATTTATAAGGTGGGGAATGTAGGGTTTGATCCTATTAACAATAACTTCAGAAATACACTTGTAGATAGTATTGTAGCAAACTATTGGTCAAAAATCATGCATGGTGAATAGAGCCTTGGTTTTTGGGATTAACACAAGTTTGGTACAAATCCATTGCTTGAGTAAGGTAATTTTCTGGAAAAAATATGCCACGGACTTAGTTACCTCATTCCCAACAATAATCCAATTTTGGGTGAAGAACTCAGTGTTAAAGCCATCAGGACCATGGGCCTTGTCTTTCCCAAGATTAAAGAAAGCCTCTTTTATTTCCTCATTGGAGGATATTGGAGAAATGATGTGCTTAGCCTGCTCCGAAGAAAGATTTTTTGAAATAGCATAGTTAAGAATGTGTGGATAAGAGGTTGTTATTCTACCCCAAAAGGTTTGTCAAGTGAAGAACAACTTCATTTACCTCTTGTATATGCCCTTCAATTTTGTACCCATGTTGGTTCTTGATACTAAGGATTTTGTTCCTACAGGTGTTGCCTCTAACTTTAGCATGGAAGAATATCGTGTTAAGATTGCCTTCTTACAGCCACTTAGTTCTTGATTTTTTCTTCAGGTAGGCTTCTTCTTCCATACAACATTCTGCATATGCAGCTCTTGCATTCATCTCATCAGTTTCAACTCTGTTGTTACTACCCCCACTATGGAGCTCATTCTGGAGGTGCATAAGTAGGGCCTTAGCATCACTAGTTTTCTTGGTAATATTGCTGTAAAAATTTTAATTGAAGTCTCTTAAAGTGTTCTTGACCATCTTCAGCTTCATGGATACTTGTAACTGGATGCCATTGACATTTCTCCCCCACGCTTCCTCCAGCACATTGTTAAAATTATTATTCATCATCCAGTAGTTGAAAAATTTGAATGGCTTGGTAACATTTGGAGGTTGAGATATGATGGTAGTAATGATAGGACAATGGTCAGATAGTCCTTCATTTATAACCTCATCTTAGGATTCATTAAAGTTTGTTTGCCACCCATCATTTATGAGGACTCTGTTAATTTTTGTTTGAATGGTGTTCACTTCATTATGATTTCACGTCCATGTGAACCAAAGGTCTCTAGTGGTCATATCATACACTTACATATTGTAGAGACATTGGTTAAAATCATTCACAACATTGACATCAATATAAAGTAAGCCATTCTTTTCATTTTTAGCCCTGACCACATTGAAGTCACACATAAGGAACCGATTTTGGTTTTGGATGGAAAGGTAGTTATTTTCAAGGTAAGTCCAGAGAGGGGTTCTTTGGGAAGGTAGGTTTAAGGCATAGACAAAGGTAGAAAAAAAGGTTTGGTTAAGGCTTAAGGAAGTAATGAAGAAGCTTATGTCTTGGTTAGTAGTAAAAATGGTTTGCACTTTGAAATGGTTGGAGTTCCACCCCACTATAATTTTGGCTACCCCACCGTCTGGTGGGCAGTTATTTATAGTTTTCCATTGAGGTAAGTTGTTCTTGGTAGCATAAAGCAAGGTGTTTCTTCTGATTTTGGTCTCAACAAGGCATATGAGGGAAAGGTTACACTCTTTTATGAGTTTTCTAACTTCCTGCTATTTTATAGGGGAGTTTAAACTCCATAGTGGTTTCGTTGTCATCGTGTTGAAGGTTGATGGTTATAGGGTATCTACCACTGGCTTCAACTTTAATACAAATTCTACCACAACTGAGAGTATTCCTCTTCTCCGTGGCTACATCGGCGTAAGCACTCACAATATAGATTAGTCCATCTTCAGTCCAGTAGCGGATGGGTACATTGTGGAATCTAACCCATATAAAAACAAACTTGGTGAGATCTTTGTTGACCTTGAAGTTGGGTTGCCATTATTTTAGTATGATAGGGTTACCAATAAAGTGCCAGGGACCATTTGTAATGATATTATCTCTATCCTCAATCTTCTTAAATTTGAATAGAAAGAATCTGTTATCATGGGGAATTACCTACAGGAGACCATGTTTGTCTTATAGTTTGTGGTCAAGGTTGTTGACCAAGGTTTGGGTCAATCTTATGTCAAGAAGGTATCCCACCGCATTATTACACCACATTGCTTTCCCAGCTTCTGCAACCTCAACAGGTGGTTTAACTAATGGAATACCATGAACCACATCTGGTTTGTAGCAAGAGAGTTTGAGGGTAGGTGTACGTTTGGGGGCTACCACCGTACTCCATGACTTGAAAGTACCACTTGTCCGTGGTTTAGAGTCTACACGACTATCCATCATAGTGGTAGTGGATATGCAAGCTGTCCCATCACATTTATATGAGATTTGATTAATGTTATTAGGTTGATAGGTATCCTGTGTTGTCCCTTAGAAGCTAGGGAGTCAGATCTATTACCTTGTAATGTACATTTTCCAGCAATTAACGAGTGGTTTTCCACAACCAAAACCATATGGAGGTTTGGGTTATCTTTTCTTCCTTCTGGAATAGCTCCGCCGTTGGAAACTTATTTTTCATCACTAACTTTAATATCCTCAGGCATGAAGCCTTTGCTCAGTAGAAAACTGAGATAGAGATTTTTTTCTTCATTTAACTCCTTCATTTTTGCCACATCAGTATCATTGATGAAGTTTCCATGTTTCTCATTCTCATTGGGTTGCATGGATTCCATACCCATAACAACGCTGGTTTCAAGTATCTGACCTTCCTCAATAGCATCACTATTGTGGACTATAGGAGTAACATCGTAAGAGAGTTGCATAGTATTGTCTGGCTTAGGGCTGGCAGACCGCGCTCTATTAAAGATGGGTAGATTACTAACCTTTATGGTTTTGGGCTTAGTTGGCAGCCTCAACGAGGGGGAAGGGGGTTGCAAAGTGGTCATGGGGTGGTTAGCAGGTGTAGGAAGGGTTGGGGTAGTGTTTAGTTGGTAGCTGTGTTGGGTTTTGGTTAGGAGGGGTTTAGATAGAAGTGAGAGCATTTTTTTATATTCTCATGGGGTAGTTAGTTGGCTTGTGTCCATTATCTTTTCTCAAGTGAGTTTCTCACACTTTCTAGGAAGAAATGTGAAAAAATCTTAGAGAATGTGTTCCTCGGTACTATTTTTATTTGTTATATAAAAAAATTAGTTTTTTTAAAAAAAAATTAAAAATAACAGGTTTATCTCTGTGGGGCGGGGCGGGGCGGGTTTTGACCCGTATAATTTAAGCAAGAGGGGATGGGTTTAAGGAGGTTATACTTAAACGGGTTCCAAGCTTAAAAACTCAACCCAATAGAGATCATGGGGGAGGGTATGTTAATCTTTTTTTTATGAGGTAGGTGTTGGTTTTGACAAGCCTGCCCAATACCAGACTCGTTGTCATCCCTAGATACAACCTCACACTTTAAGGTTCGGGATTTAGAAATAATCACAATAACTGATAGGGTTTCGAAGACCAATTCAAATGCACGACCTGGCCTATCCATGTAGGCCTCATCAAAATTCTTATTTTCCTACAAAATCTTATTGCAATGAGAAAGTAGCTCAACATAAGCTTCAACGCATATCTGATACATTATGAGATCAGTAGAGTATTGTAGTAATATTCTCATGAAAAAGTAAAAATGCAAAGAAGGTGAGGGAGGTGAACTCTGGGTTCATGGGGGCAAGTAGGAAGAATATCGAGGATTATGCAAGCATGAGAAAAGTTGTTCATTGCTTGACCTCTCAATAAAGTGAAAAAGGGAAATAGAAAAAGGCGTGAAGAGCCTCCGAAAGGCAGAAGATGGAAACTTAAGAGAGGTACGTTTGGTGGACAAACTATCCACAACAAAATTTTTTATATTTTTGAAACAACCAGTCCTAAGAATATGAGGCTGAGGCATAATGTCATAAAGGGGAAATACGATAGGGCAGTCTATATGATAAGCAACTTGAGATCTTCCAAGTTAAAGATATCATCCGCAAGAACAAAAAAGGTAAATGTACCTTTCAAAATATCCTAGTATGAAGGTTGAGCAAAGTTATGAGAGATAAATCCATAAAGGCCATGCCTAGGAGAGTCATAAATGGCAAAAGGCCAAGATGAGAAGACATTTAGATATTTGTTCAAAGAAGGTTCGAAAAGGGTAAAATGCCTTTATGGTCAAAGACCAATCATAATCACCTCTAAAAGTGTGGTTGAACAAGGTATACCCCTCTTGAGTCACGTACCTCAAAGGAGAGTGGAGGTGCATGGTAGCTTGATGATGGTCTAACTCATCAATGGGAGGATCCAGAAAAGATATACTATTAACAGAGATAGGTTTTCCCAAATAAAAAGCTCATTGGGCTCCCAGACAGCCTCCTCCATCCCAAACATATCATATTCCTAAGGATTCTTGACAGAGGAAAAAGATTTTGGGCCCATGCAAAACGTTGGGAGAAGAAAGAAGTGATGTTCCCATCCTTGGAATAGTCTAAAACAAAAAGGGTTACTGTGCATGGGCTTAGAAGTAAAGACCACATAAGGACCAAGAACATGAAATCCATGCAATGTGGGGACATAGGAACAATATCAGTGGAGGAATAATGTGTCTTCGAATCACTCCAATTACCCAACCATTAGCTCTATTTTGGTTGTTATTTGTGGAAGGATGTGCAGTAATGGCAGCAGCAGTAGAAACCTAGGGGTCCTCAAATGCAGTGCGGGGATTAAAGTTAGAATCGTATTCGAGAATTCCTTCACACTCATTATCATGATCGCAACAGAGATAATTTTTGTAGAAAAGGGAGATAAAGAATTAAGAAGGCATAGATACTTAGAGCTCAAAGAGAAACGATGAGTGATTTAGGGGCAGTGATGGATGATATATAATTCGCATGTATTTATGCAAAAAAGTAATGATGATTAGCTTATGTTAGTGCTTTAGAAAACTCAACAGTCATCTAATTCATTTTTATAAAAATCAATTCGTGAAAGGGGTATGTTTGCACCATATTAATACTAATCAATGGGGACTGTGACTTAATATTTAATCAAGCAAAAGTAGTCGAATAGTATTATGAAAATAAAAATAGTGGGTATCATGCGTGTGTGTCATAGTTCATAAATTGGGGTGTGTTAATTCAAATAAAAATTACCAATTATTTAAATTGGGATGTTAAGTGCACCAAAGCGAGAAAACTCAAATGGATGATTAACCACCAAATAGTTACTACTGAAGTTACGTTACGTGGGAAATAAGAAATATAAAGAAGCAGTGATTCTATTAAGGAAGATAGGACTCCATCACCAAAAATGAATTTGCATTACTTTTATCCTATTTTATTTTTCTTTCTTTATATACTACATTTCTTCCGATTTTGCTATTAGATTACAAGGTAGTTGTCACATTTTCTTCAAACTTTATTTAAACTCTCTTGCCTTTACATTTGTCATTGTTTACTCTATTAGTGTAATCCTTTACTTTAGTCTTAAATTAATTTCTTGCAAACCTTTCCTTTAATCTCGCTTTCTTTTCTTTATTTACAAAGCTTTATTTCACTTTAATTCATGCAATTTACAGTTTTTTCCCTAGTTAGTTAACACAACTTAGGACATACATCAAGTCTTCCCTGAGGGAAGCATAAATCCTCTTAACTAAGGCATCGAACGCAACAAAATCGCACGATAATTAATATTATGCTAAGATCTTTGGTTGACAAGGCCATAAGTTTTCTCTGGCACACTCACAACCATAATTATTCACAAAGACCAGTGCAAATAAGCCCAAACGGGAACCTCCCTCCATAAAAATTAATCCAAGGTTTATTCTCCAAGAGTCTGGTGCCAATTAAGAAGGTGGTACACCTAACACAAATAAAATATTCCTTATATGTGGATGAAAGAGGAATCTTAAGATGAATTTGAAGATTGTTTCATAAAAGAAAATCTTTTGGGAGTTTTTCGAATCATAGGCCCTCTGATGGGCCTCAAGTTACCTCACAGTCATAGGAGTCTTAATGTCATATATATGTTATATCCTACAGGCCTTAAGACGGTTAATGGTGCTCATATAAAGGGTATCCTTAGATAAGTCCATCTCGTAAGACTCATCATCATCATCAATGGATGAGTAAATAATATCATATTTAAAAAGGAGAAAAATGTTTCTAATGCTATGAGAATATTTCTAACCCCTCGTCATACACTCCATCCCTGGGGTCTACTAGTTTACTAGAGCTGGTATTCCTTTGAGAAGGACCTACTTTAATCTTAGATTTATAAGCAACCTCAAAAGAGGAATTTCCAAATGAATACTCAATACTCACCTCGAAAAAACAAATCAGAGTCTTAGATGGGGACGTTATCATAGGATCCTTTTCATTATGGTGGGTCGGCCTAGTCCTACAATGATTGTTCATAGTGGCTAAGAAGGAATATTCACTCAAAGTCATCGAATTACTACCCATGAATATGTCACCCATGTGATGCGAGATAACCCTCAGTATGAGGGGTCGGAGGATAGATGAATGATATAGGGGTCTACCTAAAATATCCCTCAATTTTTCTTAGGCAAGAAGGGTTTCCTAAGCCAAGTACATGTTAAACTCTTAAAAGAATTATTCAAAATTGGGATTTAACAACGTAAGTAAGAAATCAAATTTACAAAATTTGATGATCAAAACAAGAAAAAATGGATTAACTTACTCAAGAACTAGAGGTAAAAATTCTTAATTCACTATCCATGATTTTAATAAAGAAGAAAAAGTTATCATGAATATCAAAATTCTGCCAAAAAAATCAAAGGGAGGATATTATTACCAAAAAAAGTTGTCGGTAAGCAAGAACACTAAGAACACCAATGACATCCTTGAGACTTTTAAGAAAAATCTAGAGTGATAAAGTATCAACTTGAGAAGTTTTTAGGTAAATGGGAATGAATGCTAACTCAACCTTATAAAGAGAAGTAATGGGTTGGGTCTCATGTGCAAAAATTAGTTTGTAAATGAAATATTATGAAATAACTAGAGTTTCTCAGCCATATTGAAATTCCCCATATTAAGTTTAAAGAAAAAAATAACTTGCCTGTTATAAAAATACCTTTGAATTGTGGACCATTGGCTTTAATATTTTGGAATCCAATAGCTCCTTTTGATTATGGACTTTCTACTTCACCATTTTAGGGTCCTTTATCTTCTTCATCCTATTGATGGGCTTCAACATTTTAGGATCCCTCATCTCCTTTGGCTTCAAAATTTTAGGGTCCCCCGTTATTTCGGCATATAAACCTTCGACTTCCACATTTTGGGGTCATTTTTCTCCTTGTCATATGGATCTCTGACTTCGATATTTTTGGGTTCCTCGCCTAATTTGGCATTTGTACCTTAGGATGGAACATTTTAGGATAACTCACATCTTTCGGCCTATGGATCTTGGACGTTAACATTTGGGGACTTTCAGATCCTTTGGCCTATGAACCCTCGAATTCAATATTTTGGGGTCCTTTGGATCCTTTGGCATATGGACCTTCAACTTCAACATTTTAGGATCGCTTAGCTCCTTTGTCATATGGACCTTCGACTTTAAAATTTTAGGGTCCCTGGACTCCGTTGGCATATGGACCTTCGACTTAAATATTTTTTGGTCCATCAACTCCTTTAACCTATGTACCTTGGCTTTAACATTTTGGGTTCCCACACCACCTTCATCCTATGGCCCCCCTCATGTTTAATATTTTAGGGTCCTTTAGCTCATTCATCCTATTGACCTTTGTATTTAAAATTTTAGTATTTCTTAGCCCCTTTATCTAATGGAACTTTGGCATCAACATTTTGGGGTCCCTTATCTCCTTCAGCCTATGGATCTTCGGCTTCAACATTTTGGGGTCCTTTAGCTCCTTTAGGCTATATGTCTTCACCTCCTTCATAGTTAACTTATAGCCTTGAACCTTCCACTATAACCAAAATTACTTAGAAGATGGAATCCCAAGGGTAATTGATGGTCCCGAAGAAAACCTATAATGGAAATATAGTTGAAATGACCTTTATTTATAATAGGGTCGACCATTTTATGATAGATAACATGAAAAGTGTACATTTCTATTAAAAAGGAATTTTCTTCATTCTCCACCTACATCAGTATGCGTAAGAAATAAAATTACATGTGAGATAATAATAAAAGTTGTTCTTAAATCTTCTAGAAGGACATGTGATAGATCATTAGAGGCTCTTAACAGAAGAAGCACGCACTATGTGACTTGGGCAGAATATTACACCCTAAGCCCCATATATAAACCTAGTATTCAATGTATTGTACTCTAAATTATTTATATTAAGAGAAACATATATAGATTCTCTATCCATTCGTACTCTAAAGAGTTAAATACCATTGTACGACACTCAAAACATGACGATTCATCATTGTTGCTAGCGATTAATAAGTTTATTATTAGTGGATGTAGGACTAAGTGTCTAAACAACTTAAATTTGTATGTTTCGGTTTATTTTCTCATCTTCTCTATCTATATTCACTGTTTATGCTCTTAGGCAGCTGATGAAATTTATATTTACTCATTGAGTTCTTATTTATCTACATTTAATTGAGTTGATTACAAATTTTAACATCATTAATTCTAACCACACATGTTGCCTCCTGTGATGACATAGTAAAAGGTGGGTATTGAAGGGAAATTCTTGAATAATACCAATTTTTATTATTTTTGGGTGAAAAATTATGTATAAGATCATAGAAAAACTTTACAAGTGCAAAGAAGGATAATTCCAAACAAAGTCTGAGGGGCATTCCCCAACAGACCTACCAACCACTAGCAAAAGCAAAGACAATACAACATAACATACTAAATCAAAGCACTATCAGGAATACTCCAACACAGGCATGCCATCCAGTTGTGATAGCTTCTTTTTCCTTTCTCCCAGCTCATGGCTCTAGATTTGACCATTCTCTCTATCTTTTTTATAAGAACTTCCATAGGCTTGGAAATTCCCTTGAAATGCCTCTCATTCCTTTCAATCTATAGGCAATAGATGGAAGTTGAGAAAGAGATACTTCTGATTCTAGTCACAAAATTTGACCCCCCCCCCCCCCCCATAGTTTGTAATGGCATTTTGAACCTCCTCCTCCCAATTGAGACTTTCTCTATACTATTAGTTCCTAAATCTGATCTCTTTTCACATAGACTCAGCATAACTGCACTCATTGAATAGATGGTTAATGGTTTCTACCTCCTGATTGCAGCTGCAGCAGAGGTTATCCTCTGAAATGCCCCATGTAAATAGTTTGTCCTTTATATGTAAAGCTTTTTTACATGCCAACTAAAGAATGAATGCGCATTTAGGGATATTATTTTTGTTCCAAACAATCTTATGCCAGCTTCTAGCATTCACAGTTGGGGAGATCTCCCTATAAGCTGAACCAATTGAGAATCCATTGTTTGTGAGAGTCCAAACCACTTCATCTTTAATTCCTTATCTAATGCATGGGAACTCAACCTCTCTAATTTCCATAAGTTCCCAAGTAGTTGATGGCCACCACCACCTATTGCCTTGGATATGATCAGCATCCATCGCTTTGTGGTTTCTTGTATCATCATAAATGACTCTCGGACCATAGAGATCCAATAAAGGCCCGTTTAGATGTCAATTATCATACCATAAGAAGGTGTCCTGCCCATCACCAATCTTGTGCTTAATGAATGGTTTTCCTTTTTATCTAATCTGCAAAATCATCCTCAAGATCCAAGTTGTATCATTCAATATTGATAAGGCCCAAATACTCCTTTTAAGTTTGTAGATGTTACATCATTTCACCCATAGACTATCTTTCCTACTGCAAATATTGCATAACTGCTTCAAGGTGGCTGCAACATTCCAAGTCTCCAAAAATTTGATGCCCAATCCTCCAACTTCAGTTGTGTTACAAAGATCACTCCAAGAAACCTTTGCACCAGTGTGTCTACTGTCTGACACAATCCATAAAAAGTCCCTCATAAGTTGTTTAATTTTTACAATGACCCCTTTGGGCAAACTGAATAGGCTTGACCAATAGACCTGCATCCCAAATAAGATAGATTTGATTAGTTGTAGCGAACCTGCATAGCTCAGGTACATGTTATCCCATTCATTAATTCGATTTGTTATCTTCTCAACCATCCTACTACAGTCATCAGCCTTAAGACTCGAAGTTGTAAGGGGAACACCCAGGTACATGAATGGGGGACTGCTATGAGAGAAGCCAAAAAGCTCCTCTATCTCATTGATGATAGCCTCCTCAATACCAAAAAAGAAGAGGTTACTCTTATTTGTATTTGTCTTAAGACCAGTGACACTGCAGAACTCAAACACTGCCTCCTTGGTAAGTCTACAAGAGTTGATGTCCCCTCCACTAATAATGATTAGATCATCCGCAAAGCTCAAGTGATTTAGCCCTATCTCTTTGCATTTAGGGTGGAAAGTAAAGTTGGGATTTCTACTTTTGCGATCCGTGATACAATAAAATGTTTCCATGACTAAAAGGAAAAGGTAAGGAGATAAGGGGTCTCCTTGCCTTAGCCCTTTTTCCCCTCAAAGAACCCATTAAGTTGGCCATTACTTGTGTCATAGGCCTTAAAGAGGTGGCCATTTTTTCCACACCTTGAATGGCCATTACTTGTAAGAAGATAGGGGTGGCCATGTTTTCCATGATACACGAAAATGTTTCCATGACTAAAAGGAAAAGGTAAGGAGATAGGGGGTCTCCTTGCCTTATCCCTTTATTCCCCTCAAAGAACCCATTAAGTTGGTCATTACTTGTGTCATAGCCCTTTATTCCACCTTATTAACACCACAAGATGAGGAAATCCCAATTCACTGTGTCATAGGCCTTAAAGAGTTCAATCTTCATTGTTCATCAAGGAGGGATAAGCTCCCTATCGTAATTTCTCATTACTTCCTAAAGAAGTAAGATGTTATCCGAGATGGATCTTCCCTCCACAAATGCTGCCTGGATAATGTTGATAAGGCTTGGCAAGATAGGCTTCATTATCTTGGTAATGACCTTGGATATGCATTTATAAATGGTGTTGCAACAAGATATAGGTATAAAGTGAGTCATTCCAACAGGCATCTGAACCTTGGGGATGAGAGCCAATGCAGCATAATTCCACTGTCTTGGAAGGTAACTATAGTTAAATAAGAACTTGATAGCATTAGTCACATCACTTCCAACCACATTCCAATTATTCTTAAAGAAAATGGCATTAAATATATCTGGACCAAGGGCCTTGTTACACCCAATGGAAAACATGGCCACCTTGATTTCCTCATCTGAAATTAGGGGCATTCAAAGCTTCAATATACCTGTCAGGGACTCTCTTCAACATCACCTCATTCAAAAGAGGAGAGGGATCCTCACATGGGCTAGTAGTACCAAGCATATCATAAAAATAGTTAACTGCTGTGTTGGCCACATTTTGAGACACCTCCACCCTTATACCATTCTCATCCTCAATGCTTATGATCTTTCTTCTAGCAGTCTCTTGCTTTGCCTTTTTATGAAAAAAGGTGTTATTTCCATCCCCCAGCTGTAGCCATTTCTCCCTAGAGTGTTTTTTATAGTTGGACTTTTCTGCATTTCTCAGCTCTAGATACTTGTTAACCAAATTCATTTCCTCTTCCTGGGTTCTAGCATTTCCACCATCCCTATCCAACTTCATTTGCACCTCATCCAGAGCAGCCTTGGTCTCTTCCACTTTCCTAGATAAATGGTTATAATTTTTTTTGTCAAACTCTTTCAAGTTTGCCTTCAGCCTCCTCATCTTCTTACTTAATTGAACCATCGAATTACCCTCCTCATTACCTGACCATGCATCTAGGAGAGTCACATTGAAATCATCATGGGACATCCAAAAGTTGTGGAACTTGAAAGGCTTGGGTCTATACAGTTCCGTAGGGGAAAGGATAATGATTATTGGAGAGTGATCCGAAATCTCGCTACGCAGCACAGTAGCTTGGGATTATGGGAATCCAGAGAGCCAAGCATCATTGTGTAAGACCTTATCTAATCTAGATTAAATATTATCAGTTCCCTCATATCTATTATTCCATGTAAACCAAAGAACAATACTCAACATGTCCTCATCCTGGAGATCATTAATGCAATTATTGAAATCACAAGTGGCCTCCATGTCAATACCATTCACCCCTTTCTTTTCATCCGAGCCCTAACCACATTAAAGTCCCCCATCAACACCCACGGTTGTTCATTCACCATCTCATTATTCATCCACAAAAACTCCCATAACTGAATCCTATTGGCTGGAAGATTATCCCCGTAAATGAAGGATATAAAAAAACTGATATCTCTCCCACAAATATTCACCTTGCACAACAAAGCTTGGGGATGAGTTTGGACTAATTGGACATTCACACTATTAGGGTTACAACCCACAATGACCCTAGAAACCCCACCCCCTATAGGGAAATTTTCAAGGTATTTCCAATTAAAGAAGCAATTGTTCTTTACATTTACTAGATTATCTTTTCTCACTTTAGTTTCAAGCAAACAAACCAAATCCAATTTATGGTCTCTAATGAATTTATTCACTTCTCTCTGTTTATGAGGGAAATTGAGACCCCTAATGTTCCAGGAGCCTAACTTGATCATCTAGGTCCCTTTTCACCCTTTCTTACCCTACACTTTCCTCCGGAGTTAACTAATTTCTTCCCTATTCCCAATTTTTTCCCACCAGCTCATCAATTGCCTTAACACCTCTAGAAAAGGTAGTGGGTACAGGGGTTACTTCCATCTCACTTCCACTCTCCATATAACTGAAAGAGTTAGAAGTGGTGATAGTAGGTACACTTCTTAGTTACAATACATCACTATCCTCATCCCTATGATCATTCCTATTAGGCACAGACGGTTCCCCGGCCTCTATGGCAGCAATCTTCCCGTCTTTACTCATATTCATTACCATCTGATTCTTCCCAACAAGAGTCCATTCCTCCCTCTCAACTTCATCATCCGCATTGGTGGTAATCACACTGGTCAATGTTTTAGTTTGTTGGTCTTTCTTTTCCTTCCAAATGAGTTTAACTTTAGTGCACTTTGTGATAGAGTGACCAAAGGAAATGCAATGTGAGCTGACATGGTGTAGACACTGATACTCAATATCAATACTAGTAGTATTTCCATCCTCCATTATAATATTCACAGACTTGAGGTACGTTGCTTGTGCTTCAATATTCACACACACTCTCGCATAACTAATGCGCTTCATATCTTCAGTAACGGTATCGGCATAGAGGGGAACTCCCACAACACTAGCAATGTAACTCAACCCTTCTTCTGTCCAATATTGCATCCGAACATTATGGAATTTTACCCACACAGGGACTTTCCCATCCATGTCCCTTTTGAAATTAAAATTTGGTTGCCATTTTAGCAGCATAACCGGGTGACCTGCCATATGTCATGGGCCATTTTCCACGACATCATATCTACATATTATATTATGAAACTTGAAAAAGTAATAACCCTATTCATGGGAGATAACTTGGGAAAGTCCAAACATATCCCATAGTCTATGAGCCAAATTATTAGCCATCTGGTATGGTAGACGTCTTCCAAGAAAGAACCCCACGCAGCTACTCTCCCACTTGGCATAGCCAATCTTAGCAAGTTCATTTAGAGGTTTCACCACAATTCCATCCTCATTTACCACCGATTTGTGATAGGTGAGTTTGAACTTAGTCTCTCTCCTATCATCCACTACTAAGCTCCAAGTTTTAGTTTCATTAGTGGTCCCCACAGCTTTTAATCTCCCCCCTTCAAAAGACAAATCCACGTATGCCCTATTTGTCTCTTTCTAATCAGATTCATTTTTCTTCTCTAACATTGGGTTGGCTAATCTCTTGTCATCAGGCGGGTTAACACCAATATATTTATTACCCGTAGTTTTTCCATCCTCCTTTGAAACATTCTTCTGATGGCAGATCCCATGTTTCTCACTTGGTTATCGTGTCGCCATAGTAGATAGGTCCTCTCCTTTTTTGAAAATTCCATTTGTAGTTGGGATATTCCCATACACAGGTTCTTTCTCACCAACACTATTGATCTCTTCTTGTGTGAAGCCCTTTCTCAGAAGGAAGCTTAGGTAACAATTTTTCTTTTCATTCAGTTCACTTATTCTCTTTGCATCAGTGACGTCTACGGGGTTACCCGTATGCGCATCCAAAATGGTTTGACCTGCTTCATTTCCCCCATTATATGTAATGGAAGGGAAACCACCCACCATCGTGACATCCATAATCTGCCCTTCTTTAACTTCAACATAGAAACTGATGGTTGGTGGAGGCACGGATGACCCAGAAGGATCAGACGGAGGCGGTAGCATCTTAGAGGTGGAGGTGACGAGGGTGGTTGAGGGATACGATTTGTAGGTTATGTTTGTCAAGAGAATTTTTAGAGAGAAGAGCATTTTTGTTTTTTGCCTAAATAGTTCAGTTAGTTACAAATTTTCATCATTGAATATATATGTATCATGCTTTTGAACAATAATTTAAACTTTATCTATTGTTACCATTGTATTACATACACATTTGATAATACCAAATCACTCCTTCATCATTTCTTTATGGCTGGTATCTTCATGGATAAAGTCCAGTGTTCTACGCATTTTGGGTGATTGAAATATCATCATAAGTATATCCATATCCAACGTTAATCGTTCTTTCCCTCCCTGTTACATATTGTCAAGTATAGGTTTATAACAAGACATTATAAGGATGAAAATGTAAATAATTATCAACATTTATAATGTATATTTGGTTATGCTCTAGCACATCATTGATGGCATTATCATCCAACCAAATATCCTAAAATTGATGGGTTTTAGATGATTGTAATAGGACATGAGGAGACGCCAATGTACCTAGCAATGTGAGCATAGTTTAGTCTGGTGTCTAGTAAAAGTTGAAGTGATGTTATGTCTAGGAATCCTTATGGGTTCAAGTCTTGGTACTAGTATGTGTAGGGGAAAAATAAATCCTAGAACCCTCTAAAAATGATGGATTAACATGTTATTAAACATGGCTTGATGAATAATATATATCCATTCCCTGATTTTCTAGAGGCTAAGGCTATGGCCTTGAGTAAAATAGGGAGAAATGATGTTTCGTCTTCTCAATGACCCTATTGGTACCTTCACTGTGACTGCTTCAAGAATATGAACTATCTCATGTGAACGTATGTCATTTTATGAGACTAATAGACTATCTTCCCTATAGACATGCATAGTTGTTGTGTAGATCTCTAAAACTTTGTGTGTGAGAGAGGGACTACCCAAGTTAAAAATTATTACCAAAATAATGGTAATGTTTTCTATCAACCAAATTTGGGAAAAAGTTAATCCTAGCATCTGAATGACACAATAGTTATTTAAAAGTTGATTTAATGTAAACATATATCTTCATTAATCATATAACATAAATAAAAATATAGAATAGTAAATCATGCACTTGGGCAACGATTTATGTGAGGGAAAACCCTTGAAGGAAAACCCTCGGGCCAAACCGACACCTTCCACTAAATAGGTAACTATTTATACAAAAGGGAGAAACTAATTACAGACTTAAACCTTTGCTAGACTCAATAACGCCTAACCCCCACAAGACACTTTTCCACCTCCTAGCTTGAAGTGAAAGCAGGGATCACTCTCCGACCACTCGCCACATCACAGGTGTCAACTTTCATTAATAATATTGTGTTAGCACCAAAACAAGTTTCTTCATTTAATGTTGGAAGAGAAAAGTATCTTCTATAGAGTTTGAAGAAAAACTATTGTATTCCAAAATGGAACAAGTGAATAACCACTATATATAGATCTATATTCTTAAGATGTGAGGGTCCTAATGGTTAAGGGACTTTTCAAAAGATGCTTGACTAATCAAAATAAAGTCACAGAGTGTTTTTTAGGTATCAAAAAATATTTAAAGTTTCTCAAGAACAAGTTTAAAAAAAATCTTTGTTCAAGACTTGAGAGAAGTGATCAAACTTCAAGAAAATTTAAACTACAATGATGACAATGGTTATCTCAAGAAATATGAAGACGGTTTTTGTTGTTAAGAATATCTTATTTCTTTTATTTTGATAAACAATGAAAACCTTTCTAAAATTCTTAACCTTATCTTGTGAGAGAGAGAGAGAGAGAGAGAGAGAGATAGAGAGAGAGAGAGAGTTAAATAGTAGTTTTCTTTCCTAAACATGAGGACACAAGTGTCCAAACCTTCCAACTCATTCTCATCCACACACAATAGATTGATTCCTTGAAATGACAAAAGATATGGCAACAAAAGAGAATCTCTATTTTTTCAAAGCAATATTTTGGGCAGATTCACTTTTAGTGCCAGGTCTGACATTATTGTTGCAAAGTCACTACAACGATCTATGTCATCACTAAAATGATCCTAAAGCTATTTAGGTTGCTCCACGATAAAGGGAATTTTGATGTGGAATAAGGACACCAGTGATAGTCTTTCACTGCAGGGAAGAAACCCATTTTGTGGCGAAATTGAGGCAAGGCAGGTCACGCATTTTTCTAGAGAATTTAAGTTTTGGACAAAAGGCACCAACGACAAAGTTTCCCCGTAGCGAGACATTTCATCATTGCGGTGAAACTACAGCGAGTTAGGTCTCCCCTTTTTCTAGAAAATCCGAACCAGTATTTTTGTCATTTAAGGGTTTGAAAATATTTTGACAAAACACTCAAATGTTTGATCTTAACCAAAAGCACTCATATTTACAATACACACATAAGAATGTAATTTTTATGAACATAGTTTTCTATAAGAGAGTAGTATATTGCATAGTGTATTTGTTCAAATTATGCAAAAAACTCACACATAAGTTTTAACACATTTTCCATTTTCCATATGAAACGAGGTAGCGTTTCAAATGAAGACAAAGAAGTCTGATCTTGAACTGTTGATCATGAAGCTTTTTAGGATAATAGACAATGACTCATGTATGTTTTTAAACGGAATAAGACAATCTAATCATATGGATCTTTTGAGCATACATGTTCTCTTACAATCTCCCCCTTTGTCTATCATGTGACAAAACATAAACAGAAAGATTATAAATAAATGGATCAAATCTATCAACTATGGTACGACTCGCCCGACCAAAGGCATTACAAAGAGATACCCGAAACAATGATTTATAACTTCTTGCAACTTGTTTTCTTATCAAGAAACTAGAAAATACATCAAGATACCAATGCATAGTCATTGATAAGAAGACAAGAGTAATAACATGAATAAAATATATAATCAATGTAGAATGGTTCATCAAATTACTAATATCATATACCAAGTTTAGCTAATATCTCAGTAAGATGAAACATATACAATTTATTCCATAAGTTATCTATTAACACTTAAATTCAATATAGACTAAGTCATAATATGGTAATGATATTAATCTTGATCATCCTATGTCTTCCTTGGGGAATCTTCTCCCCTTGAGTTAAGTCTCTCCTCAAAGAAAACAATTCGGATGAAATGTTCCCCAAAGGAAGGAATCTTATAGTCAACATTACTTACATTGGAAGGAGAATCATTATGACCCTTTTGTCATGGAATGGACAAAGGCAAAGATATTATAATCAAGGCCTAGCATAATTAAGGACAAGATGATGAAGTCTTTATAAAAGTTAATCTGGTAGAGATAATTGAAGGATTAAAATTTGTATAGCTTATTATGTAATCCAGATGGAAGATAAGTTAGGAAATGATTAAATATATATGTGACAACAATATATATATAAGTCATCAAAGATAACACGGTCAAAATCATGGACAAATATATATCTAACCATGATCCCACTAATCAATTTATCACATAAAACTCATTATAATATAGCTCTAGTATTTATTTAATATGACTATTTATTTAATATGACAAATGTTCCATCTTCCTTCCTTATTAGCTATTTTTGTATTTAGGTTCTTATATTTCTTTACCACTTCATCTGTAGCACAATGCGACAAAGAAGAAGAGCATAAAATCAAAAGAAATATAGTTATACAAAGCGACTAGAGAATATGAGTCCTAATATATGAATGACATGCTAGGTGATCATAATAAGAACATTGTGTAATATGAGATGTGAAGTGTATTATGTGAAATATAAAGATAAGATAAATAATGGTAGGGCAAGCCAAATATATAAATATCATCATCCATATATCATGTGGTATTGCTCACTATATACTAAGAATAATGTAAAGCACATAAGAGTTATGATTATAGGAAGCACAAGATGTTGGTAGCGAGTATTTGCATGGCAATCCTAAAACTCATGGTATGCAAAGGTATGAAAACATTGTTTACACGTAAAGATGTTACAAAGTAAGTGTCTATGACACTTGTTCACAAAATCCAATGGTGAAGCATAGGTAATAATATAAATAGAAACCACTAAAGATATATGATATACTAATAGATGCGACATTCAAATTTAGCATCCTATCAAATAAGATCAACACGTGTGATTATATAAAAAAAATTGGATAATGTATCATTTTATCCAAATGCAAGAACTAAGTATCAACATATATGGAAATAGTTGTTCAAATATCAAAGTCACTGTTAATATAATCTTTACATTAGAACGTGAATAAGCAACATCAACTCTAAAGCCAATCAATGACTATATAAGTGTGAATAAGTATCAACATAAGTTTTATCACTCAATAAAGGTGATATTCGCCCTCATGTATTTTCAAGTAAATCTTTTTTAGGACTTTAAATGATATACTACAAGGGGAAAGAGAATAAGATGTCAGGCAAATAATGATAGTAGAGTTTCTAGCATCTTATCTCGAATAAAGGGTTTTACATGGCATAATTAACATTTATGCAATACGATTACAACATTAGGACCCATTTTATTTGTAAGTAAAAAGTATAAGCATTATTACCACTTAAAAAAATCTAGAGCAATCTTCAATGTTCATAATCAGGAAAAGATTATCCATAAAAAGTCTAACAACATGATGATGATTTTAACTAAGGACATAAGATCATATCTCGATTGTGCAAAACAACTAAAATGAACACCATTGAGAGAGGTCCAAGCTCAAGTTCAATTAAGATAATGAATCATAATACAAGAATTCAAAGCTTTTATGACATCCCTGCTAATTAAATATCGGGTGATCAGTCCTTTATTTAATTAACATCCCAAGTGTCCGGTTGGTTTATTCTTAGCATCATTGTCGAAAACAATTTTCATAATTTATCACCTAATAATTAATTAAGCTAAGTGTCAAAAAAATTTCAAAATTAATTATACCCAATTATTATCAATAAATTTCATGCTTTAATATATAAGCCATTCTCATTCCACAAGAATAAATACTGAACATGAATCAAACACGAAAATAAATGAGACTGGATAAAACATTCCAGTTCAAAGTCTAAAACCAAAGTATTATAATACTCAATCCAACAGTAAGGAAATGCTAATAAAAATAAAATCCCTGAAATAGATAATCTGGAAGCGGGTGACATACGCCCTAAATAAATGGTCTGAACTAGGAATAAAATGAAGAGATAGCAGGATCTAATATTAATAACCTACATCTACAATAGTTGTAGCTCATCGAATGATCGAGGCATCTAAGTCTGGCGGTGACCCTGAGTCTGGACACCTGGTATAATATATATATATATAGCAAAAGAGAAGAGAAATAATAGGAAACGGGTCAAAGCCCGATTTGTAAAAGTATTTGTTTTAGCAAGTATTTAAAATTGCATTAATGCAATTATTATGTGCATATTAGTTCCGAGCTCTCGCCTGAGATCCTCACCCCTCTACTAATGTGCACACCTAGCGCATGTCCACCCCAACCTAGTCATCTATAATATTCCCATCTAGGTTATTGACATGAACTCCTAAATATACCTCAAGGATTAACCCGTATAGCCCATACAATACGCTAATAATATTCTTTTATTCCAGTTACCCATTTTATATTCATTATTTCAATAGGAAGTCTTTTATCCACTAGGATTACCTTACTTATCCATACTTATACATTTTCTAATTTCACACATTAGAATCATTCATTCTCAAGTGTATATATATATATGCATATACTAGGGTATGCCCATGTCTGAAGGCACGACGAAATTTTCCAAAGTACGTAATCGCGAAACGGCAACAATTTTTCAAAGTACGTAATAGCAAAACGCAAAAATTTTGAAGTGTAATTTTAAAACAATTGTCCATAATATCCTTTATTTATAGGACTATTCACCATGCTTAACAAACAAAAAATAATCCAATACCATTCAAACAGTCTAAATTATCAAATAAATTCACATATAATATGAAATATACAATATTCATCCATCGAATTCACGTTGTGTCTCAAAAAAATAAAGTGTCAAATTTTTAAAAAAATTGGGCATAGTTACCTTTGTTTATTGGACTATCCACCATATTTAAGGGGTAATAGCAAATCCAACAATTTAAAAAAAATCCAAAATTCGAAGATGGGAGATAGAAGGTCAGGAAAGTAGAATATGAATGTATTCGTTCTGTGGGACTTCATAAAAATGTTTGTGCCGTGGTGTTTGACCACCATCTTAGATGGGGTGAGAGAAACTGAGCAGACCTTTGTAGGAGCATCGGAGAGCATGTTTTTGGAAATTGCAATTCTTTTAGGTCTTTTACACTCATCTACTTTTAGATTAGGTGCTACTACTAATGTCTTCCCATCCTTCTTCCCACCTCTAGCCATTATCACTCTCTCCCTCTCGGTTTTCTGTACGATTTGACAAACAATAAACATAATTAATCAGTTTTTCGAACAAAGATACAATCACATAAGTAAATATACAATCAGTAACCAATATGCTGCTTCCCAGTGATGTGAGACTGAGTTCTCTCAATGGCAGCAGGCCCACCTTAATGATATGCCCCTTAATAATGAACATAGTAAGGAAAACCATATTTGTTAAATATGCAAAACAAATCACAAAACAAAAATAAATTAGGTCGTATTCGAGCATCAATATGTTCATGTTTTTAATGAAAATGATTCAAGTATCAATGCATTTCAGCACAGTGTTAGACGTATATCTATGATCAGGTCTTATGAAGGTGATCTATGGAATCCTCATAGTTGTAATTGTGATTATTTAGTAGTGTTGTCAATGAAGGCGAAAGTTAGCAGCCTTGAATTGACAATCGTTGTATGAAGCTAAATAAAATCATAATAGGAAAATGAAATGAGGATAATATAAGTATGAATCTGAATAAAATCAGAACAAAATAAAGAGCATTTGTTCATGAGTACATGAGAGGTTACTGTATAAACTATACACGACACCTAACCTCAACAATTTAATACATATGCTAGTCAATGTAAAAACAAAAGGCATGCCTAACCTCATAACGAATAGACATTACATGATCCACTACAGATGAGCAATACCATGTAATGAACGACAATATACCAAATCAACAAAGCAAGGTTTGTTTGATCATCACCATTAATATAAATCCCCAATAAAAATCATCAATATCATTAGCACAAATGAAAAAAATTAGAACATATAATTGTTCCAAATCATGGAAAATCACTTTCCTAAAAAGTTTATCCGTTCCCGCCAAATCAGTTTAGAGAAGTTTTGTCCATGCCGTTATGAAGGAAACTGTCAAAATTAAGAACCAACATGCTAGAGTTTGAACTGGAGATATAATATATTCACATGAAGAGCAAGTACATTTATAGTGTGAACAAAATGATGTTAAAAGAAAGTATACCATGGATTTTAAACTACTATGCACAATCCAATGCAATGTTGATTGAGAGGAGCGAAGCCGAAAACATTGAAAAATGGCCAGAGTATATAAATAAGGAATCAAACCTCAACCTAAATCGAACCCCACAGGCCTCCTTTACTCATGCTACGACCTCATGCTAGAGGCCTACCTATCCATCCCTTCGGTCTGGTGCAGCAGGTGCAACAGCACCACCCCCACATGCAGCTACAGCCACCGCGAAATGGTTACGTTCTTCCCATCAATTCAGCTATGTCCAGCTGCTGAAATGGTTACGTTTTGTCAAATTTTTTTGACAGCTATTGAGCACTACATATCACATAATGGCAAAAAAACATAACAAAAAAGACAACATTAGAATAACATATGTAATCGTATTAGAATAGCATTAGAAACAGACTAAAATAATACATGAAATTAACAAAAATATATCTCAAACCATTCCATTAAAAATAAAAACCAACCTTATATCTTTAATTTGACATCGACTTTTTGCATAGCATGACATACAAATCTTAGTTCCCGATCGAGATTCTTGCAATTCACCTGCCACGACACTTCTATGCAACCGTAAGATCGGTTAATATGTGAACAAAATAGGGAATAATAAAAGAAGTTAGTATTTGATAAAACTCTTTGTTTAAGTAGAGATGTAATTAATTGATCAGTAAATATGGTTGAGTGAATATAATCGACAAAGTGAGATACGAACCTTAACTCTGGAAGATTTTTAGGCCATTGATTAACCCACTCTACTGTGTCCATGTGATGAGCCTCATGTGAGGCCCATATGAAGGTCGGATCCTCCACCCCCAGATCATACACTTCTTTCAACCTCATGTGAGGCCCACACTTCTTATTATCTGAGTTCACACAGTCCGAAACCTGCAAAAAAAGAGAGATCTTGAACCTAAAAAATTACTCTACAAAAAAAAAAAGATCTTTATGGAAATGAACCTGAAATTCCAACCTAATATCCAAATCTAACATCTCTATAGAACCCAGAAATCATGCTGCCATGGCTTTCTTGTAGTTAATTCCTCTCTGCTGGAAGTAGAATAGCTGATCTTCGCCAATTTTTTAGGTGCTGGCTTCGTGTCCAATGAGTGATGTGTTGTTTTTCCCCTATTTGGAGAACAAAAGATTAATTCATACAGCAACAAATGAGGACACCACAGGAATTTAGAAAGATAAGTTAATTATGAAGACAGCAAAACACGCAACTTCTGCGATATCACCCGACCTAGATTGATGGGTAAGGAGGAGGGAAGCAGCTCAACAAAGGTATATACCTGGAAATCGACTGAAAATGAGGGTTCTTCCATCAGTTATGTATCTATAAAATCGACTCATATATAGATGTAAAAATCGACTCCAAACAGGCATTATGAGTCAAAAAAATAGAAGATCTATACAACATGTGAGAGACACAAACGCATTATAAGTCACAAACGAAAATTAGATCTATACTCCAAGCAGGAAGCATATATGCATATTACAGCATATATGCCAGTGCATATATGCAGTGCACATGTGTGCATGTGTGCATGTTTGTGTGTGTGTTTGTGTGCGCGTGTGTGCATGTGTGAGTGGGGAAGGGGGAGGGGACGGGGCAGGGGGAGGGGATGGGGCAGGGGGCGCGTGTGTGCATTTGTGTGTGTGTGCGTGTATGCATCTATGCAGTGCATATATGTAGTGTGCGTTTGTGTGTGTGCTTGTGTGCGCGTGTATGAGTGGGGAAGGAGGGAGGGGACTAGGCAGGGGGCGCGTGTGTGCGTGTGTGTGTTTGTACAACGTAAACAATGGCACGAAACATTATACTACTAAGAGAAAGAAAGTAGAAATAAAAAGAAAAGTTTCCATTTGCAAAAAATTCAGCAATTCAACAATTCAGCTCCATTAATAATGTAAACTATAACTTTTTATGGCCATGGACACGCATATATATATATATATATATATATGATTCTGAAAATGTCTGAACAATGGTGAAATGAAAACCAATACACGTGTTATAGTCACCATAAATAAGAAGATTAATAGTCACCATGAAAATTTCACAACTAACAATTATAACATAATCATCACATTCAGTTTACACGGAATTAGTAGAGAAAATAAAAGTCGGTGAAAAATCTGAAATTGAAAAATCTCTATTTATAAACCTTATATATACCAACCCCAAAATGTAGAGAATCTGCATGATTTCAATCCAACTCATAATTAATTCATATACCATTCAAATCAAACACAAAAACAAACCACCAAATAAAAATCCAACTCAAAATTAATGCACAAACCTTTTCGTTTTTTTCCCAAAGACTCTACCTGCAATATGGAACAAAACTTATAAAAAATTTCAAACCAAAAGAACATAAAAACTAAACCCCTAAACTTGGTATGTTTTTATTTTTCTTCGGACGCCAAACCTGCAAGCTTCAAAACTCCAAAAAGTCAGATCTGCAAACTTTCAAACCCCCAAAAAAATTATGAGTGAAGGGTTAAGTGGATGAGAGAAATCAAAGATTTGGACATTATATAACTATGAAACAAATAGTTAAAAGTATTTAGACATGTAGATCTAAAATCCCCAAAAAATTAGGGTTCATAAAATATTAAAATGAACTAAAAAAGCAGCCGAAAATATCAATCGAAGAAAGAGGCATACGGAATCAGAAAAGTTCAAGCCATAAAAACTTAAGCCAAAAAATCTTCAAAAGGACATATATATGCTTATGTGTGTGTGCGTGTGAGTGTCTGTGTGGGATGCGGGAGATTAGGGGTTGGGATAAGGCAGATTACCTGAAGGAGAGAATGCAGGAGGTGGCGGCGGTTGGGGAATGGAGAGGGGGAGAATGAGGGAGAGGGATGGGGACAGAATGAGGGAGTCAAGATGAGTGAGGGGAGACGGGGGAGATATAATTTGTTATGGAATCCATGTAAAATGAACAGAAATATAGCAGGAAATGGCATTTGTTATGGAATATGCAGTGTATATATAAAATGTTAAAAGATAGAATTTGAACGGATGGTGCGTAAATAACAAATGAATTCCATTGAATGGTAAATCCATGTGAAACGAATGTTTATGAAAGCCTCTTTAGTTTCCACAAATAGTGAATTCCAATGGTTCAAATAATTGAATGAATAGAGTGAGATATCAGTTTACCTGTATTTTCAACAATTCACAACTACCTCGTAATGCTCCCTCAAAGTCCTACGCACCCCATAAATGATCCACCTATGATCTATGGCCATTTTTGACATTTGATATTAATGTTTACGCATATTTCCTGCAATCTGTGATTCGAACGAAGTTAATTGTATTCCCAGTTGATAAAATGGAGATATGGATATTGCCTATTCAAGTGTATCATACCTCATTCCAATGAAGTCTAAGCGCCCACTTAAATGGTTTAGTTTCATCTCAATTACTAATTTCATGGTGGCTAAAAATTATAAAGAGCATACCTTATTGAACATTAAAGCATACCCGATTGAACATTAATTATAAAAGACATGTAGCATTCATTTCAAATTATAAAAAGCAATGACGACTAAAAATATAAATTTCATCAATAAAATTAATCATTTCAAAAGTTGTCAATTGAGAGAATTAAATAAGTTCAGCCACATATAAAACATGTGTCAAAACAAAATTAACTATACAATATAAATTATATACGAAATTGGAAGAAACATCAAAAAACATGAAAGTAATAAATTATTCATACATTATTAACTAATCTAATATTATAAGAAAAGGCTATGGGCAAGTTGTTGAATTACTTTTTATAGAGACTAAGAGAGGAGAATGATCTGAGCAATTTTTGTTCAGATGCTTTATCGATATCTCGGAAAGCTCAATAGATGTTATAACATTTAACTATAAAACAGGAAACACAACAAAACTCAGAGCTAGACTACGTTATTATGAATGACGTAGGACTTTAGGTGTAAAGCATATGAGACTGCCAGAGTATAAGAAAATGAAGCATCAAAACCCCAGTTGTAATGAAAAAATAATATTATTAAGTACCTATATCATAACCAATTACCACAATAATTTTCATCTCTTCAATAATAATATTAGTTTAATCTGTTATTTAAGTATTGATACGGATTGCACTTTGTCTAATGAATCAACGGAAGCAATCCTAAAAAATTTTACACTGGGATGCTTACCTCCAGTATCCAAATTATAGCTTAAAGATCATATAAGAGAACTTGGGTGGTGGGTAAAGAATATACGATCAGTGCCATGAGAGAACAGTCACCAACACTCCTCTGCCTCACCCTCTCCACACACTGCTTCAGCTCCAATCTCTCCACTTCCACACACTGCTTCAGCTTCAGCTCCATCTCTTCGATTGATGATTTACAATAAAAATGAAATTTCAAAGCTAAGAAAAATTCAAAATACTTACCCACTGCAAAAACTTCTCAGAAATATTCAAAATATAAAGAAAAATAAAAGTAACTTTTGCAAAATCAATTTCTAAGTCACAACTACTGTTACACTAAAAGTATAAACAAGTATTGTTAAATACCAATCGAACATAAAGAATTAAACACCAACTAACCATAATTTCTCCTAGGCATTCTATTAAACACTTGGTATGTCTTTACTAAATTCAAACCCAATTGAACCACAAAAAACACTAGATCACATAAAAAGAGTTTGAAAGGAAGAGTGTAGTCAGAGAGGCGCACCAACAATGTTCCTAATTTATAAATTAACAAAAGTAGGAACTATGCATATAAACAAATTTAGAATTTATAAAATTATCGATGATAGACTTCACATTGAGGGTTACCTTCCATGTAACTACGCATAAGGAATACCCCGCTTTTTTGTTGAAATAGGTTTCAAAGACCTCAAATCAATTGTTTAATTGACAGTTGAATTAAATTATAAATATAAATGAGAAGGAAAAGAAACAACGACTGTAATGATTTTCAACTAAAGAATTTAAAATTTTCAATAAATGCTCCTAATGCTCCACATCATATAATCAAAACAATTACGATGAAATGAGCGAACATGTTAAATAGGAGCAAAAATACCATCATGCCCATTCAACAATACCATCACTCCCGTAAGAACTATAATATTTGAATTTGAAACCTTATGTAAATACCAAGTTGGAAAAAGTGTGTCTAATGTTATAGAGAATGTGAGAAAGACGAACATAGCAAACCCAAACGACTACGTAAACATACAATTTTAAATGCCGGAGTCAATTGACACCCCTAAAGTTCAGGCACAAAAACATAAAATAAAACCAATCTGTGAGACCAAACCCAAAGAAATCTTTTTTTATATAAATAAAAACCCAAAGAAGTCACTCAATGTATCTGTGAACCAAAACCCAAACAAAACTCTGTGTCGACTATTGTCATGAACGAAAATCCAAACAAATCTCACCATATTCACATATCGAATACCAATAATGTGAACAATTCAGGCCCAAAAACATAAAATACAACCAATCTTTGAAACCAAACCCAAAGAAATCTTTTTTATATATAAATAAAAACCCAAAGAAATTACTACAAAAACTCAAACAAATCTCACCATAAACACAGGTCGAATACCATAATTCCATAAATCCTAGAATACCAATAATCTGTACAAAAAGATAAAAAAACAAAAAACCAAAAAGAAAAATAGATGATAGAATTATTTACCTTGAATGTAACTTGGCTGAAAATCTGTACACAACGCAACAACAAAAAAATCATTTTTTCTTACAAATCTGTATAAAAAAGATGATACTTACAAAAAAACATGTTTGAGCAGAGGGGGCGACGGAGGGGGTGTTTCAGTGTGTGCATGTGTGTGTTTGTGTGCGTGTGTGTGAGTGGGAAAGGGGTGGCGGAGGGGGCGGCGGAGGGGTATTTCAGTGTGTTTCTGTGTGCGTGTGTGTGAGTGGGGAAGGGGGAGAAGATGAGGGGGCTGCGGAGGGGGCGGGGGAAGGGGAGAGATTTACCAGGGGCGTGGGAGGGGGCTGCGTAGGGGGCGAGGGAGGGGGAGAAGATGAGGGTGCAAGAGAGGGAGAAGGAGCAGATTGAATGGGAGAGGAGATGGGTAGGTAGAAAAAAATGTCTTTGATGTGTAAGTTCGGAAGGAAGGAGAATGTTACCAAAACACCCCTATTTTTGAATTAAGGGGCAAGTTTGATGAGTAAAAATAGGAGGGAAACCAAATATTTTAGGGGTAGATTTGTGAAAAATGAAGAGATGTGATCTCAACCATTAAAATGTGTAAGGAGGTGGCACACATCTTGACCTTTAAAATGTGTAGACAATTCAAAAACCGTCCTACTTTATTATATATATATATATAACTTGTGCCCCTTGGTTAGGACAACTTAGCGCAATGCATACTCTGCTATCGTGTCCCGGTGCACCACTAGTTGCATAAAGAACAATTGGTTCGGTGTCTCTCACGAGCCGTAAATCTCATAACACAAATATTGGAGGTGAGTATACTCACCAGCTAAATGGATCACGCACACACCTATGCTCCCATTCAACCATTGAAACAATCCTACATAACAGATAGCCCTATCCAAGTTCATATGCTCTTGGTAAAAGTCAAATATCCCCCCATCGGGTCACCAAGGATAAGACTTCCCACTGAGCGAAACCTCCGTTCGATAGCAAGCAGCATAGGTATGTTATACACATAATAATGATAAACATATAGTACTAGGCATTACCTAAGCCGTACAATAATTTAGGTATTCACCCAACCCATATTTATATTTCTTCGCGTAGTATATCTCTCTTTACTACATACGCGATTTACTTGATTATTCACTCTCTCAAATTTCCCAAGGTTAATTCACCTATTCAATTCTTAAGGTTTCACTCTGGGATTAATTCCTAAATAATTCTACACTATGTTAATATGATTAATTGGCAGTATCCCTAACAAAATTAACTGGGTAGTATGATTCGGGGAAAAATGGGATTTCTGGGCAATCTGGGACCTGTCGTTCTAACGAGTTAGCAGGTCGTTTGAACGACTCTGACTTCTCATTTGAACGAGATGGGGTCTTTTTCTCCTTTGGCTAGACCTGTTATATTTTAATGTTCATACTTCGTCCTCCCCTAAATTTCAATTCAAAAATCTCTAAATTTCTCAACCCTAACACCAAAACATCAATCCTAATTATTGTGATAACATATATAAATGATTTCCTTTAACTTTGAACCATTAATTATCATAAAATAGTTATAAATCCGTAAATCCTCAATTTAACAATTCAAAATCCTAGTTCATCAAATTTCTAAACATGAACTCCAATTCAGATTCGTCCATTTCAATTAATCAACAATTTGGGATTTCTAAACTATCTACATTAGGGATTTATCCTAATTCGTTTTTCAGATTTTAATTCTTATGCATAAATCTCCAATTTCATCAAAACTCATAAATCAAAAGTGAATAAAATCTACCTATACCAATATGAACATATTTATTACTATGAATCGCAAGTAATAAGCACTTGCCTTAATTTCGACGGTCCGATCCGCTATTGATACGAGTATGAGTGTGTTCCTCATGTCGCGATCTACACTTTGGTATAGTTTTTGGTGTGTGTTCTTGAGTTAGGCACCAAGAACACCAATAGCCTCTTCTTTCTTCCTCTGTGTCGTTCCTTTTTCTCTCACGTAGGTTTAAAGATGATAACTCCCCACTAACTCATGTACATCTATCTTTTATTTCCCAATTTTCGTCTATATTTTTACTTCAAAATTCTAAAGGACAAAAATACCCCTATAGGGTGCGGGTTAGTCCCAAAAGTACCCAGAGTCCAAATAAAATGTCCGGGTAGAGTTTTCTGACTCCGGACTCAATGGAGCACTCGAAATTATCATATGAGTTATACAAAAATAATTTATCTTTTCATTCCATACTATTAGTCCCGACACACCTCACACGCGCATCCTGATTTAAAATACCAAACTATCGTATTTTTCACTCCGATATTTTATAAAAATTATATAATTCCATATTACATATACCTACAGTAATAATTAATGTTTTCCATCAATAAGTATTGACCCTGGGCACGCTAGTTAATAATTATTTTAAATTCGGATTAATTAACAATTAAATTATTAATCTTTTTAATTTAATTAATCAAACAATAATGATTTATCCCATTATTATTTAATATCATAAAAATGGGGGGTATTACAGCTTTAAATAAATTGAAATCTACAACACCCTATTTAGAATCATTTTTAATTACCACTTTCCCCCCTCAAATTAGGAATTGGTTAAAATCATGTGTCTCATATCTTTGGTGTAACCCAGTTTTAGATAGAGATTAAATCTTTGAGACATTGCTATGTTCATTTTTTTTCATGTGTCAAATTTCACGCATTCATTACCAAGACAGGACAATAGTTCAAATTTTCGAAGGTAGCCTCATCCAAGAAAAGTTATATCCCATACAACACATTTTCACTCATATATATATATATATATATATATATATATATATATATATATATATATATATATATATATATATAGCATAAGCTTTTTCAACGTTCTCCAAATCATGAACAAACAGTCCTCACATACACATATAGGTGTTAGACACGCTTTCGCAAGTCTTTTGAATATTTGATTGATTTATAAAAGATCTAAAATTTATAGCATTCCTCATAAAGTGGCATCAACTCAATGTGTTGTGCAGTGTAAAGTGTAATAAGATATGATAATGTATTCTCAAAGTACCAATTTTCTTAAAGTTTATAAGACTTAAAAGAAATTCAAATTCACCTAATGAAGCTCATGTCATATTCTTAAGCAAACGAAAAAATGATCAAATAAGAAATTTTGATATACTAAAATATGTTCATGGAGTATATCATATAAAAGAAAAAATGTGATTGGACCAAAATATATATCTTCATGAATTTTTAATTAAAGATATATATAACCACAAAAGACCAGGATATAGGATTCAAATAAATGCATGAAGAACATAATCCTAAACATAATTTTGTAAGATCATATCGGCAATCCTAAGATAATCAATATAAAGACAAGACAAGGCTAAGGTTAAGAGAGCATCTAAAACCTAAGTACAAGACTAGGTAAAATACAAGGATAATAAGAAAGTGCAAAGGATATATCCAAGGAATATTGAAAATACATTTAACATGCATAAGAACATAACATACATGGATCAAACAAAAGATTAAGTAGATATGACAATCCTAAGCATAATTTTTCAAATTTTTTCAAGATTAAATCAAGCATAAATCAAGAAGACAAATAAATCATATATAAGTTATTGAGAATTATAAGCACAACAAAATATAAACTCACATATGGAAAAAAAAAAAGTACATAGCCTAGCATAAGATATATGAATATAAAATTTAAATAAGGTTATGACCAAAAACAAACATCCTCTAGTGTTTAGAGGTGGAAGGGGCCATTTTTAAATCTTTTTATTCACAATTTCAATTTCTTCTTAAATGTCCTTCCTAACCCATACATGACTCACACGTAGAGCCTTGGGTTCAAATGGGTTATTAGCCATATATTTATATAATTCCATCTCTTACCACTACCCACATGATAAAAACGTTTTGACTCTTTTTAACCCAAAATTTTCTTTTAACACGTTTAGGTGAATACCTAGAATCACAAAAAATTTGACCCATATTGTTCCCCATAAAATTCTTACCATTCTTACCGTGGTTCAATGGAAAGTTTTGTTTGAGTAAAAAAAATACTCAAATGACCAACTTTGTGACAATTATCACATTTAAACAGTTTTGGCTTAGTTATTTAGGTTTTAGGCTTCGGAAGAATCTTTTCAAAATAATGACCTTTCATCAACTTGTAACAAAAATATTTTATGTGACCTTTCTTATGACAATGAGAACAAACAAAGTTATGCTTAGGTCGACAAGTTTATATTTATTTTCAAAATCATTTACAATATTTTTATTTTTATCTTGAGTCTTCAAAGGAAGTTTTTCAATGTTTGTTGTTTCATTTTGAGAAGAAGATTTTAAAAAAGTTGTTAGGTGGAAGTAGAAACATCAAACTTGTCCGAGACTAACCCCCTTTTATCATAACCTTTTTGGGTTGACAGTGATATAAATTTTCCAATATTTTTTGAAGTTATCGAAAGGTTTACTTTGACCCTTTTGACTAAGTTCAAAACTTTATTTTTCAAAATGATTTTGGACTTTTGACACAAAAGAAGATAAACTTTAAATCTTTTAACTCATCCAAAAAGTCTAAAAGATCCAAAATGGAAACATTAATACATTTAAGTTTTTCAAAGAGGATAGAACTTTGAGCTTCTTTAAAAGTATAAGCTCGTTACAAAGCTCTGAGTTTTCCCTTTTGAGGGCCTTGACCTTTTTCTTAAGATCTCCATTTTCTTATTTCAAAACATTTGTTGAAACACAATCAGTCATTAGAGGCTCTTTCTTTAACATCTTAATTTTCTCATTAATGTGAGCATACTCAACCTAAAGTTGATCAAACATATTTTCTTTAAGTAGTAAATTATTTCTCTCCTTTTTGAATTATTTGAGTTTGAAGGACAATAAGGTATTCTCTTTAAAAGGTTTCAAAGATTCTACATATAATTTTTCATATTTATCATTAAGAGTTAAGGAACCAAAATCTTCACTATCATTGTCACTGGATTCACATTCGTTTATGGGTGAGGGAAGACAATTAAAGTTAGGTGGAGAACAAACCCAAAATGAGAGATTTGTATCGTGCTAAAAGGTGTATCCTAAAAAATTTCAAACAAACAATCCATTTATACACACACAATATCTTCCTCTAGCTGATTTAACCTAAAAAATATGATTCCTAACTCTTATACAAATTAAAACTTTGTGCGTGTAGAGTAAAAAAATGAAGGTAATGTTTGCTTTAACAATATTTGGTGAATGAAAAGAGAGCGAGTTAAATGGAAGTTTTGTTTTTCAAACACATGGACACAAGTTTCCAAACCTTGTAAATCATTTTCCATCGCAAAAAATAGGTTGCTTCCCCAAAGAAACAAAAGATGTGGCAGCAAAAGATAATATCTGTCTCACAGATGTATGACTATGACCAAATCCAAGTTGCATTTATGTTTTGGGTTTGGTGGTGAGATTTAAACCACGTTGCCCATGTAGAGGTGTGTATTCCCTGGAGATTGCTAGCATGCTAATGATTTTCATCCGTGAGGTAATGGTTTGGGGATTACGGTTATACATATAAAGTGGGTGATATATATGTATGTATACTAGATATGATATGAAAATACATATATAAAAGTGAAGAAAAATATATATGGGTATATGACACTAATGTGTGAACATTGAATTAATAGCTAGTGAAGTTATGTGAAATGAACTAATAAGATTAAAAATGAGATTTATAATGAATAAGCTGCGACACCCCGCCTATTCAAATATACAAGTGTCCATCTCTACACTAAAATACAACAGGGATCTCAAGTGTATCATTCTTAGCATCAACTGACGAATATAAATAAACCGGTAACCAACCTATATAAATAAATAAATAGGTGCCAATTTTTTTTAACTTTGAAGAGAACATGCAATAAATCAGTCACATACAACGGAACATGAACCACATAAGACAATTAATGGATTAGATCATTACCGTGCTATACATATACAATCTCTTACTAAAAAGGAGTAATAAATATCTCACATAACATATCAGTAGGGCAAAACAGAATACGCAACATACAATTATACTAACGGTCTCTACAGTGCCATCATCTTCCAGGGAATTACTCACTTATCATCCCGGGTTACCAGCGGTCGGAATCTCACACCGACTTGGTATAAAACCTATTCACAAGCATATGGAAAGCGGCCATAGTTCCTTACCTAAAGGTAAGAAGAATCCTACCGAAGACGTCTTACCCCTGTCTCACACACGGTAAAATACTGGACGCTATGACCTGGGAATTGTACTTTCCCTACTCCTCGAGCCAGAGGAGTTATCCATATTGCGCAACTTTCCATGATAGCACTAGAGGGGTATGCACCACATAACATATATTACACATTCACTATGCATTCACTTAATATATATACAAGCTATCACACTTAAGAATGTATATACAGATATATTACAATTCTTATTCATATGTAAATATCGCACCTTACACTAGCTAATAATCCATACAAACATCTTAAGTTCATATTATAATTTACTCACTTAATTGTCCATTGATAACTCATCCCACTTATGATTATAACTCCAATTTTACCCTTGTAATGACCCACAAACTCTCGCTCAGTAGCCCGTAACTCTTCTCGAAAGAATTCCCATTCCAAGGAAGATTTACAAAAAGGAAGCGATATAATACCCTCACAAATAAGTCTCGATAATAGCCCCAAGGTAACCCCATCATCGAGTCATGGCATACCCACATTCTACCCCATAAACATATTTATACAATAAATTAAAGGAGTTCCCTAAGTATTTATATCATTAGGAAAATAATAGTAACCAAATCCTCAATTGCAGTAACCGGACCGAACTGGAGGTCCCCAAAAATGAACCGGTCCGGTTCCTTAATTCTTATAGAAAATTTTTACCCCCGAACCGATTCGGTACCCCCTAAAAATGAACCGGTCCGAATTGCCCAGTTATGTATCCTAAGAAAGTTTTTTGGGGGGAAAATTTGTGTATATATCAACAAAAGGAGGTACAACAAGTGAAAAACAATAGGGGAAACAATCCCTAAGAACAACCTGTGGGGAAAAACCCCAAGGGGACAGAAATAAAACAATGGGCAAAAACCCAAACCCCCAGAAACCAAAACCTAATCGAGAATACTATATGTGATTCCCCAGTTCATGTGTGCCTTCCAGTTTTCGAATCTTCTTCTTCCTTTCTCCCATGATATGGCCCTTGCTCTGATCATAATCTCAATATCTTTGACAATAGCTTCAGTGTTCCTACTCACCCTCTTCAAATGTTTGGCATTTCTTTCCATTCACGGGCAATAAAGGGTAGTAGAAACTTAGATGTTCCTAATATGGTTAAAAAGGCTAGGACTGTTGTAATTTGAGATAGCATGAAGCATCTCACTGTCCAATCCATCGCGTACCTATACTTTTGATTTCTGAATCTAACCTCCTTCCACACCTCCTTAGCGACATGACACTCATTGAAGACATGGGCAATGGACTCAACCCCATTTAAATAGCAACAACACACGTCCTCGGAAATGCCCCAGCTAAAGAACTTATCCTTGGTGTGAATCGCATCCGTACAAATTATCCAAAAAATAAAGGCACAGTTGGGAATATTAGTCTTATTCAACACGATCTTATGCCATGTAATAGGGGTGACTAGAAGTAATCTCATCATATGCCGAACTGATAGGGAACCCCCATGGTTAGGGATCTAAACCACCTCATCATCAGTATCCTGCCTAATTTGGGGATAATTTGCATTCTTGATATCCAGAAACTTCCAAGTAACCTCAGTAAGCCATCTCCACCTATTCTCCACAATGTGATCAGACACCAGGGCCTTATGATTGCTAGCAGCATCATAGATAACCTTATCACCAAAAAGAGGTTGCAGCAGGCCCAAGGGATGCCGATTATCATACCATAAGAAAGTTTTACCCATTCCTCCAACAATCCCTCCTTCTACAATGATTACCCTCCTAATCACCTAAAATATGAGTATCACCATGTCTATACCTTAGAACCCATGTAAACACAACAAAGATTGATCTTTTATACCAGATTCCAGGGTTTAACACATACATCCCTAATGTTACCAAATACATGCCACAAATTATGAAATACATCACACAATTAAACATTTAGCAAGTTAATAAACTTCCCTCAAAGATTGTAGGCTCTGATTCTTCCTCCAAGTCAAGGATTCTACAAGATTTCTAAGATTTTCAAACTTCCTCTTCGTTCTATTCTTCTCACGTTCTCTCTCTCTATCAAATGGTTTTTTATCTTAGTTGAGATTAATTACCCACTTAATCCTAATAACCCTTTATCAAGAGTAATTCTATCTTTAAATGAAAATACACATATAATAATAACTAGTATACCCCAATTCGAGTCACACTAGTCAAAGGATTTTGGAATCCAAATAAAACCCCAGGTAAGTCATTTTGACTTTCTCGACCCTTTCGAAATCCACCGTGCCCTCCAAATTTTGACTCAAAACTCGGAATATAAAAGTCATCTCTCGACCTCAGACAATTCACTACGACATACCACGGTTGAGAACTAACTAAATCCCGCCGTCAATACACATATATACAATGAGATTTCATAAAGCAAGATTATATTTACCATATCATTCCAGTAAATATATAATTCTCATAAATATGAACTATTCTATCAAAATCAATATTTATTTTAAATCCTTATTTCAATTCTCAATTATAACAAATCACCCACACCTAATAATTTAATATAAAAATAAATACTCAAAAGTAAGGGGTATCACGTACTTCCCCCTTAAAGAAATTTCGTCCTTGAAATTTAGACATACCTTATGGAAAGAGGTGAGGGTACATGGCTCTCATATCATCCTCTCGCTCCCACGTTGACTCATTTGCGTTATGGTGTCCCTATTGAACTCAAACTAAAGGTACTACTTTAGATCGTAGCGTACACTCATTTCGATCTAAGATGGAAACTGGTCATTCCTCGTACGAGATGTCCCGTTGCAACTCAATTTCTTACAATGGAATTTGCCAATGAGCTCCCTCACATCGTTTATACTTCTTCAGGGATGAAACATGGAACACATCATGAATTCTTTATAAATGTTCTGGAAAGGCAAGTCTATAATCAACAGGACCAATCCTTTCAATGATTGGGAAAGGCCCTACATATCTCGGATAAAGTTCGCCTTTATTTTCAAACCTCATAATACCCCTCATCGGAGACACTTTTAATAATACTTGGTCTTCTACTTCAAACTCCACATGCCTGATGTCTTCATCGGTGTAGCTTTTATGGCGGTCCTGAGCAACACATATGCGATTACGAATCATTTCAATCTTTTCCAAAGTAACCCCGATCAAATCTGGGCCAAGGAGTTTATTGTCGCCAACTTCCAACAAACACGCAGGTGAACGATACGGACGCCCATAAAATGACTCAAAAGGTGACATGCCTTTAGTAAATTGGTAAGAATTATTATAGGTAACCAATGGTAGGTTTTTCTCTCAACTTCCTCCAAAATCTAGCATACACATTCGAAGCATGTCTTCTAACAATTGATTTACTCGTTATGTCTGTCCATCGGTCTGAGGATGGTAGGTCATACTCAACCTTAATTTGTTCCCCATGGCTTCCTGAAATCTCTTCTGAAAATGGGATACAAAGATTTTATCTCGATCAGACACAATGTTGATCGGTACTCGGTATAACCTCACGATTTTGGCAATAAAGAGCTAAGCTTATTGTGTTGTCGTAAAATTTGTCCTCACTTGCAAAAAGTGTGCCGACTTTGTCAAGCGGTTCACGATAACCTAGGGATGGCAACGGGGCAAGTTTGGGGCGATTTTGCAAAACCCTAACCCGCCCCATTTAATAAACGGGGCAAGGCGGGACTGGTTGGTTTTTATTTAAATTAACTCCTAACCCGCCCCATTTAATAATTGGGCGGGTTGGGGCTCCTAGGGTTGGGTTAAATTGAAAAATGATAAAATAAAAATTATTACGTTATAGTCTTAGAGGCCTATAATGTTTCAATATATGAGAAAATCCCCCAATTGTCAATCCATGTTTTCACATAGATCTTTTACAAAATTAACATACAAATAAAGGTTTTTTTAGTGTGTATGCGTATGTATGTGTGTGTAGATGGTTTAATTGTTATTAACATACATATAAAGGGAAATTATGTAGGCATAAGTTAAACGGGTCGAGTCAGGGCAGGGCGATTTTATTTAACTTGACTCCTAACCCATCCCATTTAATTAAATAGATTTTTTTAAACCCATACTCGTTCCTAATTCATTAATCGGGTTTTAAAACCCCCCATTAGGACGGGACGGGGTGGGGCTCCTACTGGTCAGGTAAAATTTCCATCCCTACGATAATCCAAATGGAATCATGGCTTCCCTGTGTCATTGGTAAACCCGTAAAAAAATCCATGGAAATGCTTTGCCATTTCCATAAAGGAATTTCCAGCGGCTGTAACATTCCCGAGGGTAGTTGGTTATCCACTTTTACTAACTATCAAGTGGTGCATTTTGAGACAAATTTAGCTATGTACCTCTTCATACCTGCCCACATGTATTGTCATATCATATCTTGATACATCTTATCTCCTCCAGGGTGAACAGTAAATCTCAACCCGTGGGATTCTGACATAACAGCTTGCTGCAAATCAGGATCGTTTGGGACTACCAACCTATCATTTCTTGGGGGAAAATTATGTATATAAAAAAGAAATGAATTTATAAGAGAAAGAGGAAACTTATAGCATCCTATAGGGCATACCCCAAGAGGAGAACCAAACAAAAAAGTAAGAAACATCCTAAGGGGCATACCCCAGAAGGAAAAAACCTCAACAACCTAAAAAGCCAACCTCAAGAGGGAGAAACAAACAACCTAATGACCCTACTCAATGGTACTCTCCGGGATACCCCAATTCATGCATGCCATCCAGTTAAAAAATCCATTCTCCCTTTTTTCCACATTATGGCCCTAGTAATAATCATACCCTCAATCTCCTTAACCAAGGTAGCGGCACTTTTAGCAGAATTCTTGAAGTGTCTCGCGTTTCTTTCCATCCATAAACAGTAGATAGTCGAAGAAAAAGCTATTCTTCTAATATGATTATAGAAGTTGAATCCTCCATAATTAGTGCAAGCATGTTTCACTTTATCACCCCAGACCATAGCTTCAAAATACTCCTGATTTCTAAATCTGACCTCATCCCACACCTCCTTGGCAACCTAGCAATCATTGAACATATGGGCAATAGACTCAACGCTAGCATTGAGTGTGAAACATAAGTTGTCCTCAGTGATGCCCCAAGTAAACACCTTATCCTTCGTGTGAATTACCTCCATTGAATCGTAATCCAGCCTCAAAACTGATGGAGCAGGATTTCGTTCCTTTGGTTAGTAATTTTTGCACTAAAACCTTACAATCCGCATCTTCATATTGGGCTTTCATAACCCTCATTACCATCTCAGGTGTGACTAACAAAACGTCCATACATGCCTTGGCCACCTCATCATCTTGATGAAGTTCTTTCCATTTCTCTTTCCATACTTCTACTAACTGTCTAGAGGGGCGACGACTCAGCACGTCAGCTATAATGTTAGCTTTTCCCAGATGATACTGGATATCGAACTGATAATCCTTTACAAACTCCAACCACTTAAGTTGCCTCATGTTTAAGTCCTTCCGGGTAAACAAATATTACAACGAATTATGGTTCGTGAAAAGCCTAAACTTTTCACCCAGAAGATAATGCCTCCAAATTCTCAATGTAAAGACTACAACAGCTAATTCCAAGTCATGAGTAGGATAATTACGCTCATGGGGTTTGATTTTACGAGACGCATATGCAATAGCCCTCTCCTCTTATTGAATAACACCCCCTAAACCCTGGAGAGATGAATCTTTAAAGACTAAATACTCCACTCCTACTTTAGGCAAAGCGAGAGTGGGTGCCGACGTCAACCTGTCCTTTAATTCATTAAAGGCTGATTGACAGGAATCAATCCACATAAAAGGGACTCCCTTCTAGGTCAAATTCATCAATGGGACGACAATTTTTGAAAATCCATTTATAAAATGATGATAATAACCTGCCAAACCCAAGAAACTTCTAATCTCCGTCGGTGTTGTGGGATAACCCCACTCCTTTACGGTTGTAACTTTACTTGGGTCCACAAAAATACCCTTCTTCGACACTACATGACCCAAAAATTGCACTTCTTGCAAACAAAATCCTCATTTATCAAACTTGGTGTACAATTGATGATTCTATAATATCTACAGAACCATCCTCAAATGTTCATCATGTTCGCCCTCCGTTCGAGAATAGACCAAAATATAGTCAATAAACACGGTTATAAATTGGTCTAAGAAATCTCAAAATACTCTATTTATCAGATCCATAAGCACTGCAGGGGCATTGGTTAGCCCAAACGGCATAACCAATAATTCATAGGATCCATATCGGGTCAAAAATGCAGTTTTGGAGATATCATGCTCCCTAATATGAAGTTGGTGATATCCCGTACGTAAATCTATTTTTGAGAAATAAGAAACTCCTTTCAATTGATCAAACAGATCATTGATACAGGGCAACGGGTATTTATTTCTAATCGTCACCTTATTCAATTCTCGATAATCTACATATAAGCGCAAAGAACCATCCCTCTTCTTCACATATAACACAGGGGCTCCCTAAGGTGACGTACTCCAATGAATGAAACCTTGTTCCAAAAGCTGTTGGATTTGGTCTCGTTACAGTCTCAATTCCATAGGAGCTATACAGTATGGAGCTCGTGCAATTGGCCTAGTCTCGGGAGATAAATATATAACAAACTCGATCTCACGACTCTGAGGTAAGCTCGGAATATCTTAAAAAACGTTTGCAAATTCTCGAACAACGGGAATTGAGTCTAAGGAAACAGCCACTTCATGCGAAGTCTCCTCCTTGATATAATACAAATGGGTGCTTGAACCTCCCTCCGGAAGAGGCATAGAAACAAGAAACCTTTCCTGGCCCGGAATAGCAAATACGATCGACCTCCCAAAGAAATCCACCACAGCTCAATATCTAACTATCCAATAAATGCATAAAATAACGTCATACCCATGCATATCTAATACAAGTAAGTCGGCAGCTAAACATAATCTCACAAAATGTACCTCAACCCCTTTACAAATGAAATTAAACCGATCTCCCAAGGGAGATTCTACTCACATTTGGACAGTTTCAGCTGACTCTAACACTCCTATCGCACGCACGAAATGAACTTCTCTAAAGGAATGGGATGCTCCAGTATCAAATAATACGCGACCCATATGCCCATGGATAGGGAACTTAGCCTCAATAGCTGGTGGAGGATGTTGCACTTGCGATAGTGCTACATTCTGAACATTGTACACTCGTCCATATTGAATTGACCCTACGGAGGTGGGGCAATCTGAGCGGGCGCCAGAGGTGGGAAGATTGTCAGGCTGAGCTCCTTTCACCTGCACCCTATTTTGTTGTAGGCAATCTAATTCCCGTGTCCCGCCTCACCACACTGAAAATAATGGCCTATAAAGTTCTCTGGCCTTTGGCCTTGTTGCCCAAATCTGGCTTGTCCTTGTCGCTGGCTCGGACAACCTCGACCTTATTGACGTCCTCCCCCCATTGTTCCCCCGGCCTCCTTGGTCCTAAGGAACATTTTGTTGTTACTGCTGGTTCCCTTGAAGATTTTGCCTAAAGCCATTACCATTAAATCGTGAGCCTCCTGAACGTTGCCTTTTTTATGAATCCCATAAGGGAAATATCTCTCTTTCTGCTTATTCTCTAACTGAAGCACCTATTGTGCCCCGCTAGCACTAACCGTGCCAGTCTTACTCGACGAACCTGAGTCTGCCAGTTTCTTGCTCCCCTTTAAATGCAACTGATAATCCAGACATTGTAACAGTGCAACATTCATCACATCTATAAAGATTAACAGAGATGGATTCCCTAATAAGTGTTGTCGAATCCTCCAATTTAGACCTCCCATGAACTTTAAGATTCTCTTCTCCTCGGTATTGACTTCATCAAGAACAAAATTTTCTAAACGGGTAAATTCCTCTTTGTACTCCGCCACAGTTCGATCCCCTTGCGTCACATCCAACAACCTCCTCATCATTTCTATTTGAACTGCCGGAGGAAAATACTTTTGATAAAAAAAGTACCCAAAAATTGGCTATGGGCATCATATCTCTTTGCATAGGAGTAGTAACCGACTCCCACCACTAGAGAGCCATACCAACCAATTTGAAAGTGGTGAGTATCTATTTCTGAACATTGACGCATTCAATCATACGTAAATGCCTTTGGATATCCTTTTTCCATTTACTAGCAAGGATGACATCATTTCCTCCTTGAAATTTTGGAGGATGACCCTTCTGGAAAGCTTTATGCACCCTCTCCCACGTAGATGGCCCCAGGTGGGTTTAAACCGCTAGAGATGCAGGCTGTTACGAAGCCTGAGGATATTGGTGTTCCATTGCGATCATCACCGCATTAACGTCTTGTGGCGGAATATTTGCAACTTCTACGACAATCATGGTCCCCCGAGGCACTTGGGGTTCTTCATTATAGAATCCTCTATTTGTCCGAGCAGGGAGACCTCGCTTTGGCGACATTTGTAGAAAGAACAAACTGTATCAACACACAGTTTAAACAATTTATTAAGGCAGAAGATCGAGGATGCGGTATGAACACAGCAATCCTAATAATAAGGCTCTATATAGAAAATGCTACGGTAGAACGTAGGAGTCCGCACAAATCCTAAGACTCTAGAACTAGAACTTGATGCTCTGATACCACCTGTGACACCCTGCCTATTCAAATATATGGGTGGCCAACCCTACAAGAAAATACAACAGGGATCTTGAGTGTATCATTCTCAGTATCAACTGGCGAATATAAATAAACCGATAACCACCCAATATAAATAAATAAACAGGTGCCAATTTTTTTTCTTTTTAAAGAGCACATATAATAAATCATTCACATATAACGGAACATGAACCACAAAAGACAATTAATGGATTATATCTTTACCATGCTAAGAGTATACATACAAAAGAATATTCCCGTATAAGACGCATGGGTACAACCACCCTATTTACAACTATGAGATCTTATCTAGATTACAAAAAGAAATGCGTCTAAAATAAAAAATCATGTAGCATCTCGCATATGCTACAGTTCCCAAAGAATTTAGAACTGAAAAATCCTCATGGGAGTCCTTGCGGAGGAACACCTATAACGAACAAAATATACATATATCAAGGAAAAAATAAACGGGTCAGAGACATGGTTTAGAAAATAGTTAGCAAGTGAATTAAATGCATAATAATTAAATATGCAAGATTTCATAACTGATGTGGAGTCGCACTCCCGTGAGACTCAACCTCCTCTCTCAGCTACAACGCGAACCTAAGCTTATACAAGTATCTAGTTAAGATACCCTACTAAATTTACGAACTAAGACCCCCTCAAGTCTAACCACCAAATGTGTGACTACAACTTATTAACCGATAGATGACATTTCTAATTTAATTAAGTAAAATTCAATTTCCATATGAACTCATGACCAAACATTTCCCCACTTCCAACCAAGCGCTACGTTTCATGTGTGGGACGTCTCGCAAGAAAAATCCAAACAAGGAACCCCCCGATACACTACTATCTAACATGTTTAGTCATGGGAATTCGTTCGGCCCTCAATACATAAAGCATATTCCTAATTTTCAATATTTAAACATGAAAGCATACGTATACGATCTTTTTCTAAAAAGTAGTAATACATATCTCACATAACATATTAGTAGGGAAAAACATAATGTGCAACATACAATTATACTAACGGTCTTTACAATACTATCATCTTCCAGGGAAATACTCACTTATCATCCTGGGTTACCAACTATCGAACTCTCACACCGACTTGGTATAAAACCTATTCATAAGCGTATGGTAAGCAGCCATAGTTCCTTAACTAAAGGTAAGAATAATCATACCCAAGACTTCTTACCCCGGTCTCACACACGGTAAAATACTAGACGCTATGACCTAGGAACCGTACTCTCCGTGCTCCTAAAGCCAGAGGAGTTGTCCACATCGTGCAACTTCCCATGATAGCACTAGAGAGGTATGCACCACATAACATATATTACACATTCACTATGCATTCACTTAATATATATATATACAAACTATCACACCTTAGAATGTATATATACATATATTACTAATCCTAGCTATATGTAAATATCCCACCTTACACTAGCTAATAATCCATAAAAACACCTTACACTAGATTATATTATAATTTACTCACTTAATTGTCTATTGATAACTCATCCTACTTATGATTATAACTCCAATTTTACCCTTGTAGTTTCCCACGAACTCTCACTCAGTAGCCCGTAACTCTTCTAGAACGAATTCCCATTCTAGGGAAGATTTACAAAAAGGAAGCTATATAATACCCTCACAATAAGCCTCGATAATAGCCCCAAGGTAACCCCTTCATCGAGTCATAACATACCCACATTCTACCCCATAAACATGTTTATAAAATAAATTAAAGGAGTTCCCTAAGTATTTAAATCATTAGGAAAATAATAGTAATAAAATCCTCAATTACAGTAATCGGACTAGACCAGAGGTCCCCAAAAACGAACCGATCCGGTTCCTTAATTCTTACAAAAAATGTTTAACCCCGGTCTGATTCCTAAATCTTTGCAGAAACTTTAACCTCCAAACTGATCCGGTATTCTTCGAAAATGAACCGGTCCGGATTTCCTAGTTTTGTATCCTACGAAAGTTTTGCCCATTTCTCCAATAATCCCTCATTCTACAATGATTCCACTCCGAATCACCCAAAATATGAGTACCACCATGTCTATACATTCGAACCCATGTAAACACAACAAGGATTGATCTTTTATACCAGATTCTAGGATTTAACACATACATCCCTAATGTTACCAAAATACATGCCACAAATTATGAAATAGATCACACAATTAAACATTTAGCAAGTTAATCCACTTGCCTCAAAGATTTTAGGGTCTGATTCTTCCTCCAAGTCAAGGATTCTACAAGATTTCAAAGATTTTCAAACTTCCTCTTCTTTCACTTTTTCTCGCGTTCTCTCTCTATCAAATGGGTTTTTCTCTTAATTGAGATTAATTACCCACTTATTCCTAATAACCCTTTATCAAAAGTAATTATATCTTTAAATGAAAATACACACATAATAGTAACTATTATATCCCAGTTCGAGTCAAACTAGTCAAAAGATTTTGAAACCCAAATAAAACCCCCAATGAAGTCATTTTTTACTTTCTCGTCCCTTCCGGAATCAACCGTACCCTCCAAATTTTCACTCGAAACTCAAAATATAAAATCCATCTCTCGACCTCAAACAATTCACTATAACATACAACGGTTGAGAAGTAACTAAATCCCGTTGTCAATACACATATATACAACGAGATTTCATAAAACAAGATTATATTTACCATATCATTCCAGTAAATATATAATTCTCAAACTATTCTAGACAAATCAATATTTATTTTAAATTGTTATTTCAATTCTCAATTATAATAAATCACCCACACCCAATAATTTAATATAAAAATAAATACTCAAAAGTAAGGGGTATCACATAAGCAGATGCGAAAGCGTAATGTGAATTCCAAGTTAAATAAAAGTATATGTGGGGCACAAGGCAGCATATGGGATTAAGATGAGCAGTGATACAAGTTAGGCTGGGTAACGTAACTTGGGTGTCTAGAATACGTACGTTAGGTGTGCACGATAGATGAGGGGAAAGGGGTATCTCATGGTAGTGTGGCACCGATTTAAAAATCAAATATTGCAGGACATATTTATTAATGTATTTTAAACACTTGCAAAATATTTTCAAAAGTTTTTTGGCTCTGCCCGTATTAAAATATTTTTAAAAACTTTTAGGTGTCTAGTCACAGGAACGCCAAACATGATTATCACTACACCAAATCTGCCTAATTATCACGGTCATTTACCTTGGCAAGTTCAACTTATTAAGGTCAATTACCGTGACAATTCGGGGCGAGGCAACTTTTTTTTTCACTAATGTGTCACGGTCATTGACCGTGACAAGTTCGTTAGAATTGTCATGGTCGTGTCACTAGCGATTACCGTGACAAGTTTAGTCACGGTTAATAACTGTGACAAAGCCTTGACCCTTTTTAAAAAAATTGTCACGGTCATTGACCGTGACAAGTCCGTGACAACCTTATTTGTTAAGGACTTGTCACGGTCAATGACCGTGACAATTCTGGGTAGAATTTAAAAAAATCTGTTGGGCAGTATGGCCACTACCACTGCCCAGTAGTATATTTGTACCTGTTATAGCAACGCTGTACCTATTCAAACATCATATATCCAAACAAACTAAAGATAATGCAAATATATATTCAAAATAGAAACAATATACATGACGATATAATCTAAATATAATTCAAATGTACCAACTTAAAAATAATGTCACTACATGTCTGGGGTGAATGTGAGGAGGTGAGTAGGCCACACGATATACGAATTGACACACCCACTAATATACATCGTGCCTCATTGTTCGCGCAACCACAATAGGGAGTTCTCCTTCCCTGGTATCACATGCGTGATGAGCACTTTGGACTCGATCTCTTGCAGCGCACATCCATGAACTATTCCACCCTGGACGATATTCGGGTCCCTCAACCCCCGCCCTATCTGCTGGCCATCAAATACGTCCAATATGAATACGCTCGGCCGACCAACTGTCGACATCGGTCTGGGGAAGGGAGCCAAATAAGGAAGTGGATCATCGAAGTACGCACGTGTCGGTGATGAAGCAGCGAGGTCCACATCCTCATCATCTTGCGCCTCGTTCTCCCGCACCTCCTCCTCCTCCACCGCCTTCTCCTTTCCTTTCCCCTTACGGTCTCCGCCCAACGTACGCTTCATGAATGAGTACATATCTTGGACCGTTGCCTCCAAACGGGAAAGCTTCGCGTCATGTGAATCCACCGTTCGAGCCAACCCGGTGTCACTCGTCTCCAATCCGATGATCCTAGATTTGTCCACCCGCGAGCTCACCCCCCTTGTCCTCCCCTTGCGATCAGAGCCAAGCACTTGGTTGAGTGCGTCTGTGGACAAAGACGCATTGTTGGCATCAGACTGCGACTCATGCACTTCCTTAAGCTTTGCCTGAAACGACAAAAATCACATGATTAGTAAAATAAGTAAACTAAAAAATTATAACGTAATTAACAAAAATTAAACTGTCAGATTACTTACAATCGTGGCCGCGATGCTCGGGGACACCTATTTGTCCTTCCCCTTCTTCTTTCGAAGAGCCACATAAGTATCGAGCCTATGTGGCTTACCCCCTGGGCCAATACCTACCCCTGAAATAAAATAAAGTAAAATTAGTACTAGCCCCGCAAAGTAAAATAATGAAGAATAATATATTTCTGTAGTTATAGAAAAATTAAATCTTACCTTCATCCTATGCTCCACCTCGGCGTAAGACGTCCGGCCGGAGTAGTGCACATCGGTCTTTTTTTCCCGATTTTCCCTCCCTGGTTGGCAAGATGCCAATTGTCGATCCTCGATCTCATTGTCAATGAACTTTTACCATTGTGCCAATGAGATCGGCTCCTTGTGCGGGACGGATCCACGTCATTGAATAATGGACTCTCATGTTTTTCTAAAGTACCGTGTCCGCATATTTTTCTTCCACGTCTTGTGTTGCTCCCTCAACTGCTCCAATACGGAATCGCGTAGCTTTGGATCCAAGTTGAATTGTTCATGTCCAACAGATACAATGTTAGTTGCGAATAAATATAAATATAAATATAAATGAAATTAAAATTGAAATATTCATATAAATATAAATATATTACTTGTAATGCCGCCCAAACAGCTAACTTGAGCTCATATGGCACCTCCTTCTAACTCATAAACCCCGGACCGATGACCATCTTTAGCAGCTCGAGGGATCTCGCTAATAGCTCCGACTTTTTCTCGATGGTAATCCCAAATTTGTCATATTTGGGGAGCCTAGGGGCCGAGGAGCCCTCGTCGCCTCCGCTACCACCGAGCCCAGACGACATCGTCATAACTAACATCATCATCCTCGTCTTAATACCAGAAGGAGACATTTGCTGTAAAAAAATGTTATTAGTACAAATAAAAAAAATGTTATGAGTACACATAGACACACACGCAGCCCCCCACCCCTACCCCACCCCCCATCCCTGCCCCCACCCCCTACCCCCTCACCCCACCACACACACGCACACGTACACGTACACACACCACCCCCTGCCCCCCACCACACACACAATAATGCAATAATGATTAATAATTATATATACTATGTTTCATTTAATTATGTCTTATTTATATTCAAACTCAATTATTAATAATTATATATAGTATGTTTCATTTAATTATGTATTATTTATATTCAAATTCAATTATTCAAAAGTTGAAAAATCCCACCCCCATATGGACAATAATCCAGTGGTCATGCCACTTTTAAAACTAACCAACCCAACATTTACTAAACAAAATAATCCAACAGCAATGTCTACAACAAATGTGTATATTCAAATTCAATTATTAATAATTATATGTAGTATGTCTTATTTAATTATGTCTTATTTATATTAAAATTCAATTATTAATAATTATATATAGTATATATTAATTTACTAATTTACAATAAGGGCAATCATATATTAATTTACTAAAAAAATAATAATCAATCAATTTTTTACAAGGGACACTACGCGCACACACACATAGACACACACGCAGCCCCCCACCCCTACCCGACCACCCACCCCATCCCTGCCACCACCCCCACCCCCTCACCCACTCACCCCACCCCTGCCACACACACGCACACGTACACGTACATACACCACCCCCTGCCCCCCACCACACACACAATAATCCAATAATGATTAATAATTATATATACTATGTTTCATTTAATTATGTCTTATTTATAGTCAAATTCAATTTTTAATAATTATATATAGTATGTTTCATTTAATTATGTCTTATTTATATTCAAATTCAATTATTCAAAAGTTGAAAAATCCCACCCCCATATGGATAATAATCCAGTGGCCATGCCACTTTTAAAACTAACCAACACAACATTTAGTAAACAAAATAATCCAACAGCAATGTCTACAACAAATGTGTATATTCAAATTCAATTATTAATAATTATATGTAGTATGTCTTATTTAATTATGTCTTATTTATATTCAAATTCAATTATTAATAATTATATATAGTATATATTAATTTACTAATTTACAATAAGGGGCAATCATATATTAATTTAATTTACTAATTTACAATAAGGGGCAATCATATATTAATTTACTAAAAAATTTAATAATCAATCCATTTTTTATAAGGGACACTACGCGCACACACACATATACACATACACACATATATATACACACATATATACACACACATATACACATACATATACACACATACATATACACACACATATATATATACACACATACATATACACACACATATATATACACACATACACACACATATAGAAATGAAAGAGAAAGAGAGGAAAAAAATATACCTTAGAGAGAGAGAGAGAGCGCTGAAATCGCTTGTAGAGAGAGAGAAAGAGGAAAACCAAAAACGGTGGGAAAAAAAGAGTCTAGGTCTTTTTTTACTGATGATATTGTCACGATCGTGTCAAGGTCCTTGACCGTGACAATTATTTTAATAATTGTCACGGTCAATGACCGTGACAAGTCGGTGATAAATATACTTGTCACGGTCATTGACTGTGACAACAATTTATCACGGTCTTGTCACGGTCATTGAACATGACACAAAATGCGAGATTCTTGTCACGATCAATGACCATGACAAGGGTGACCGGCTGAAAGGTGACATTTTGGCCATTTTGGTGTAGTGTATCATTTTCAGGTCATCAGAGCTGCCGCAACTGTGGAGTGTTACAGGGATTAGTTAGCCATTTTCTATCTTTGAGATTCCAGATGGGACACAGTCGGTTATTATCCGGGCATTTTCCCAATGTCAGTTCTTATTTTAGTTTTATTAATTAAGCTTTATTAGGTTATTGTAGTGGATTGTAAACCGATGGTTTATTTGGTTTGTGGATTGTGACACCCCGCTTATTTTAATCTAGCCTGATCAATCCTTTATAAAAGAAATAGAATTTTCAAAATGGATCATTCTCAGCATCACTGTCAAAAACCATTTAATTACTAATATCCTATTTGGCCCGGTGTCAAATTTAAAATTTTATAATGTTGTTAATTAAAACACACAATGAATCCATCCACATAATAATATACACAACAACTGAAATAAATAAAAAAATAATCGATAACTCTCTATAAAACATTAATTACAACCAAATAAAATAGGCGTAAACGGAAATGCGACAAATAATAAAAATGACAACAGTTAGGCAACATGACCGAATATAACTGTGACAACCCGAATATAATTATGATAAATTATGTTTAAATCATGATTAGCGTATGTGATATGGATAATTTGTTATTAGTATATATAATGTTAAGTCATTATATTTAGTCTAGTCCTAGCTTCATAAAGCATGAAATATCGAATTAGTTACAAATGTGAGATTTTGAAGTTTTCGGTAGGAATGTTCATGTTTAAGGCTAGTTTTGACCTTTATAACGTAATAATTGACTTGAGGTGAAGGATAGATATTTGTATACAGGTGAGTTAGGGTTGTAACACAACAAATAGTGCATTAAATGGAGGCTCGAGGAAGAAGTTATACCAAAACTACGAAACAAGGGCTAAATAGTCCTTCCGCTAAGTGGTATTTTGTCTTATTATGGCAACAAATGTTTTGTTTTCATTGGTTGGTAAGGGTGGTGTCTTTGACCGACTTCAGACCCTTAGAATTACCTCCTTAATCATCCAAATTCAGCCATGAGATATTTGAAGCTTAAAGAAAGAGAATTAGGAAGTTAGGAAGAAAAAGTGAGGAGAAAATTGGAGAAAAATTCGTAGAAATTACGTAAAAGTCCTAAAGGTAATCCTAGCCACAAATCTTGTGATTTTTATTATATTACTGTTTTATATGATAGAAATCATCATTTTTTTACTAAAAATTCAGCCCTTGATATATGTGTGTGGTTAGATGAAGGTTTAAGTTAAGTTGAATGTACAAAACCCTAAAATTGCTTTGTTTAGAAACTTTGTTTATTCAAACTTCCATATAATTTTGTATACTTACTGGAATCGATTAATTCCAATTGTAGATTAACTTGGACTCATATATGTATGAAATATCCTAAAATCATGTGAAAATACCAAGAAATGAGTCTTTGGTGAGAGTTTGAAGTTTGGGTCTGAAATCTGCCGTAAGGGTGAAAGTATGCCCGCCATGTGTTCGATGTTTTTCTTGACATAGAAAACCAACCTTAAAAATTATGAAAATTTAATTTTGTATTTTTAAATATGTTTACTTATGTTGGGTTAAATATCATAGAAATTTATGATGTATAAAAATTATGAAAATTCCTGGAAGTTGAATGAACGATAAAAGAGCTTATAGGGCAAATTTGTTATGTGGTAAAGAAATGGGCATATCTTGCCCTAGGTGACTTGAAATGATGTACTGTCTTTCGTATTGGAATACTAATATGATAAGGATTAAATTAAAAAGAAGGAATGAATGTATATTTGGTCTATGATTTGGATATGTTAAATATATTAACCTGGATTTGGATGGAACTTCACTTGTGATAAATGATTTGAATGGAATCATGTGATGCTTATGGATTGAATTATGTTTAAATCATTCTTTGAATTATTGATATTATTATGATGATACTAATATTGTAAGAATGATAGGAGGGGAAAAAGAGCTGATTGAACAAATACCGGATAAAGACAAGGAAAAAGCTAGTTAAACTGTCAATGTGAGTGTACTTATGATTTGTTTCATATATAAATATGAATATAGCTCTAAGAGAGGATTTGTTTAAATACTTCGGTATTCATGATTTATTTGGATATTAAAATATCCAGGATTTTTTTGGGTCTCGTGATCCAGGATTGGTTTGAATACTTCGGTATTCAGGATTTGTTTGGATATTAAAATATCCAGGATTTGTTTGGGTCTTATGATCCAGGATTGGAATTGGACAAAGATTCAATGATTTGTTCGAACTTATGTTCCAGGATTTGTTATTGCCAATGGGAGGACTTCTTATTGCCAATGGGCAGAATTACTATTGTCAATGGGAATACATACTATTGCCGATGGGCAGAATTATCATTGCCAATGGGCAGAATTATTTGGGCCTTATGGTCCAGGATTTGTTATTGCCAATGGGCAGGATTGATTGGATTTAATATCCACATATTTGATATATATATAACTGTTAATTCATTGTATGGAAGGATTGGTTGGATTAATATCCATATATTTGATATAGAACTGTATTTCATTTCAGGGAAGGAGTACCTCACTAAGCTTAATGTTTATGGTTTATATTTTGACATTTTTAGGGTTGTAAGCTGCTAGCTAGGATGTCATATGATCAGTGATTTGAGAGTTGCACCGTTAGAAAGAGTTGGGATTAGACGTGGGGTTTTTATCATTGTCACACTGAGGTTTTAATACACTCACATATTGTACATATTGAGTTAGCATGGATTGAGTTGATCATAGTTAATCACATTATTGTTTGCCTGCTTAATTAGGTCTCTGATAATGATTTTGGTATGGAAAAAGAATAATAATATGTTCATTGTGCACATTATGTAGGAAAATATTGATAAATGAATTATATTTCCAATGGGCTCAAGATTATGATCTAATTATTCTAATAAGAAATGATTAGTATGGATATTGGGTTTGGGGTGTGATAATTAGTGGTATCAGAGCGTCTAAGTTATTAATTATGGACGTGTGTGACGGTTAGATGGCAGTTACTGATTTGATTTTATATTTATGAATTATTTATGTACTAACCAATAATTTAGTATTATAAACTGTTTGTGTTGGTTGTTGTAACTCGGTTATTGTAGATGAAACCTGAGGCATGGGACAAGCTAGTGGTTCCAGGCCAGGTGGATGAGTCTTTACGATGAAAGAAGCTCAGGTTACTTCGAATGTGGTGACAGGTACACTTTCTATTACTGTAATACCCCGTATTTTCATGGCTTTTAAATTTAAGGATTTATTAAATTTAATTAAGATAAATTAATTTAATTTTAATCCGAAATGTTGTTTTAAATATTTACTAGCGTGACAAGAGTTAGTAATTATTGGAAATATATTATTTGTTGCATATTACTGGATGAGTATAGTAATATATGAGATTTATTTTTATAAAATTGTCACGTGTGAATAAAATGACAATAGTGGAAATTTAAGTCAGGACGCGCCTGTGTCGTGTCGGGACTAAATGTGGATTAATAAAAGTGAATATTTTATAAGTTGTTCGTGTGGTTATTTTGAGTGCGTCAACGCGTCCAAAAGGGTCGAGATAGTCAGAAAAGTGTACCCGGGGGTTTAGTTTGGGTCTCGGGGCGTTTTTAGGCCTAATTAGTACCCCGGGAGGGCGTTTTGGACATTTCGCAATTTTGGGTAATTAAACCTACGGATTTGATAGGATTATATCAGATGAAAAGTGTCATCTTTTAGGGTTAACACAATGAACTACTAATGACGGCCATTGGAGAGGAAGAGGAGAAGCTCTCCAAGGAGTTCTAGGCCAAGAACACCTCCGATTGCACCGCAACCACCACCAACGCGTAGATCGCGCGACGGGCTACGCAACCACACCAAAATCCTCTGCAAATCAGAACACCAAAAATCCCAGGCAAGTGTTTATCTTGCTTATTTCGTTGATGCATATTTCATATTAGTGTAAGAATGATTAGGATGAGTTTTATGGAAGAAAACCTAAGATTTGAGATAGGAATCGCATGTAGTTATTGTTTAAATGATAATTCTGGAAACCTTTGCCATGTAGAGGAATTTACCCATGAAATTATGATGTTTATAAGAAGAAATTTCTGGAAAAACAGATTGGAACCATGATTTAGAGATTTCTAGGGTTCTTGAATATTATGAATTATGGCATGATTAATCCATGTTTAGTGACGTAAATTAACATGATTTACGTAGGAAATGTATGATATCATGTTAAGATGTTAGTAGTACAAATTTTGAGACGTTTGGGATTAGAAAATATGGAAATTGTTGAAGTTAGGAGATGAAACCCGTAACTGTAGAATTTCAGTTTTCGCAGACCTGCTTGATCGATCGATCGAGCCCAGAGCTTCGATCGATCGACCCCTCCTGGAAGACTCCTATTTCCTTTTTAAATGAGTTAAATTCAATTTATTGTGAGATAATTCTTGGGCATCCTTAATAAATTGTTTTGGGAGATAGGGAAGACCAGTAGGACATGTGAATAGATGTTGGGACCCTTGATGTCGGGCAAAGATTGTATTTTGGGATAATTACATAAGGGTCGGTGAATTTATGATTTAAAGAGAGAGACATGTAAGAGAGTTACTTTGGGACAAATGTGTATACCTACTGAATTTTATACTTGGGAGGATAGAATCCATGAGCGTTATGTAGTAAGTGGAAAGGTTCCTCAAATTAAAGTAAGATGTGAACGGTTATATGTGATAACTAAATAATGATAAATAAAAGTCGTAACTATGGGATTTGAGAATATACCCATTATTGATATGGTAATATTAGTATAGTTATATGATTGTGTATGCATATACTATCTATGTGTGAAAATCATGCCCACGCTACTTGCTATCCCTGAGGTTTCCGCACTGGGACAGTCTTATCTCGATGGGACCTTTATGGGGGATATTGACTTGTACCCTAGAAGATAGATATCCTTAGTACAGGCTATCGATGTGATAGTTCAGACGGTCCTAAGAGACGCAGGCATGTGCCATCCTCTTAGAGACTTAGAATCTAAACTTCGCCTCATCTTGTTTGTGTATAGATATCCTTGGTACAAGCTATCGCAGTGATAGTTCAGACGGTCCTAAGAGACGCAGACATATGCCATCCTCTTAGAGACTTGGAATCTATGCTTCGCCTCAATATTGTTTGAGTATGTGTTAATACAATTCGAGAGTGATTCCGAATTTGTATTCCCCTGAATATGAGTGATATGGGGTTTGGATAGTAGAGTATGCCCGCACCATAGTTTTTATTTGGGGTGCTGTTATGATATATATATATATTTTTACGAGTAGTTAATATATATATGAAATTCTGAAATCTGGAATTGCCTACTGTGATTTGATATGTAGGACATGGTTGATAACTCAAATTGTAAATACTTATTTTGAGAAAGTATAATATGACACTGGAAAACTTTATTGATTATTAAAGTTAAAATTTAGAACTTTGGTTACTAATTGAAATATTCTTTTCAAACAATTGAATCGTTAAATTTTGAATCCTGCGAATAACCTAAGATAAGTCAATCATTGGGAAAGGATAGCGTGATATATAATGAGTTGGACCACTGGGAAGGTTAGTGCTATAGGTGTGCACATTAGAAGAGAGGTGAGAATTTCACAAGAGAGTGTCGCACTAATATGTTGTTGCATTGGCCTGTATCAATTTAAATACTTGCTAAACAATTTTTAAATCATATACACTATCGGGCTCTGAGCCGTTTCTCTCTCTCTCTCTCTCTCTCTCTCTCTCTCTCTCTCTCTCTCTCTTGTATATATATGTATGTACTACAGGTGCCCAGCCATAGGGGCGTCTTGCTTAGGATCCCTTGGAAGGAACGTGCGGCAGCTTAGGTGGGAGTTGCAGGCCACTTGCTTAGACGATTTCATTTACTTGATTACACTCCTATGATTCTCAGTTATTGGGGCATGTGTCGCCCTTTCCACTATTTATCAGTTCTGTTGGGACATTTGTATTTCAGTTATTTCTAGTACGGTTACTTTGGGATTTATTCAGCATGTATGTTTTACATTTAGTTTTAAATGTTAGGATTTTGGATGTTGAATGTTTAAAGTAATTGGATTATGTTCCAGGATAATTGTTGTATGATTCTTACTTATTGAAAATGTTGTTACTAATTAATAAATAAGTTTTTCTTTAAAAATACAATTTGGTTAGAAAGGTTAAAAAAAATGGTTTTGACACTTAGCTTAATTAATTAGGGTGTTAATTTGGAAAACTTTATTTTTACGACAGTGATGCTAAGAATGAACCAACTGTTCACCTTGATTTTAATTTAATAAAGGAGTGATCGCCCGATATTTAATTAGGCGGGGTGTCACAATTACTAATAGAAGTTCTTATGTTTTGATTGATCCCGGTACCACATATTCTTTTGTGTCATATGCATTTGCTCTATATCTGAATAGACCATGTTCTCGTTTAGATGTAGGGTTGGGTTTTTATATACCTATAGGGGATATGGTTGTAGCTAAATATGTTTTTCGTGATTGTGTTTTGACTGTGGGGGTTAGAGATACAATTATAAATCTACTTCCACTGGATATTTTTTATTTTGATATAATTCTGGGAATGGATTGGTTATCTAAATATCATGAATCTATGGATTGTTTCCATAAGGAAGTTATTTTTAATATGCCTGGTGAGCCTGATTTTAAATTTGTGGGGGAAAGAAAAATTGCTCCCGGTTGCATCATTTCTGCTATTCAGACGAGGACATTATTGAGTAAGGGTTGTGAGGGTTTTATTGCATATGTTCTTGACACTAGGAAGGGGGCTTTACAGTTAGTTAATGTTCCTATTATACGGGATTTTACAGAAGTGTTTCCTAGTGAGTTATCTGGGTTACCTCTAGAAAGAGAGGTTGAATTTAGTATTGAATTAGCACTGGGGACAAACCCTATTCCAATGGCACCGTATAGAATGGAACCTGTTGAATTGAAAGAACTTAAGATCCAGTTACAGGATTTACTTGATAGGGGGTTTATATAACCTACTGCATCTCTATGGGGTGCACCAGTTTTATTTGTGAAAAATAAAGATGGTACTATGCGTTTATGTATTGATTATAGACAATTGAATAAAGCTAAAATTAAGAATAAATATCCTTTACCTCGTATAGATGATTTGTTTGATCAGTTACAGGGTGCTAAAGTGTTTTCAAAGATAGACTTGCGATTAGGGTATCATCAGTTGAGGGTGAAGGAGAGTGATATTTCTAAAACTTCTTTTCGCACTTGGTATGGTCATTTTGAGTTTTTGGTGATGCCTTTTGGGTGACTAATGCTCCAGCTCTATTTATGGATCTTATGAACCGGGTACTGCATCCTTTTGTTGATTCATTTGTGATAGTTTTCATTGATGATATTATGATTTATTCACGTGATATGGTTGAACATGAAAAGCATCTCAGAACTATTTTGAATGTGTTGAAAGATAAGCAATTGCATGCTAAGTTTAGCAAATGTGAATTTTGGCTATCAAAAGTTGTATTTTTAGGCCATGTTATTTCTAGAGATGGTATATGTGTTGATCCTAAAAAGGTAGAAGCTATAGTAAAATGGGAGAGGCCCAATAATGTGACTGAGGTGAGGAGTTTTTTGAGTTTGGCTGGGTATTATAAAAGGTTTATTAAGGGATTTTCTTCGATTGCCTTACCAATGACTAAACTAACTCAGAAAGATGTTAAGTTTGAATGGAATTCTGATTGCGAAAATTATTTTGATGAATTGAAAAAGAGGTTGGTAACTACACGTGTTCTTACTATTTCGCATGGTGGAGATGGTTTTGTTATTTATACCGATGCTTCACATTAAGGGTTGGGTTGTGTTTTTATGCAGCATGGTAAAGTTATTGCTTATGCTTCTAGGAAGCTGCGTACACATGAACGTAATTATACTATACATGATTTGGAACTTGCTGCTATTGTGTTTGCTTTGAAATTATGGCGTCATTATCTATATGGTGAGGTGTGTGAGATTTTTAGTGACCATCAAAGCATTAAGTATTTATTTACTCAAAAGGAGTTGAATTTGAGGCAGAGGTGATGGATAGAGTTAATTAAAGATTATGATTGTACAATTCACTACCACCCAGGGAAGACAAATGTAGTTACAAATGCTTTGAGTAGAAAGGCTTCGGGCAGGTTATCTTGTATTCGGTGTGCTAGAGTTTCCCAAATCAAGGAGTTGAGATTGATGGGGGTAAAATTGAAGCTAGCAGATGGGGACAGGTTACTTGCTCATGTAAGCATGAGGCCTTTGGTATCTACCCGTATTCGTGATTTGCAAATTCAAGATCCTTTTCTTGAGAAAAAACGATAAGATGTCCGAGATGGTAAGTCTGAAGATCTTTGTATTGTGAATGATGGAACTTTATTGTATAAGCAGCGGTCATATGTGCCTAATGTGGGTGAATTGAAAGAGGAAATTTTAGGTGAGGCTCATAATTCCACTTATACTATGCATCCTAGTAGTACTAAAATGTACAGGGATTTGAAGGAGCATTATTGGTGGAATAATATGAAGAAGTAAATAGTTGATTTCATTGTTAGGTGCCTTATATGTCAGCAAGTGAAAGTGGAGCATTAGAAACCTGCTGGTTTACTTCAACCATTGCCAATACCGGAGTGGAAATGGGATCATGTAACGATGGATTTTGTGGTTGGGCTTCCTCGATCTCAGAAGGGGTCAGATTCGATTTGGGATGTAGTAGACAGGTTAACCAAGTCAGCTCACTTTCTAGAAGTCAAGACAACGTATAAAGTTGTTAGGTATGCTAGATTGTATGTTAATGAAATTATTCGATTGCATGGAGCACCGATATCTAGTGTTTCAGATAAGGATCCTACTTTTACATCCAGATTTTGGGATAGCTTGCAGTGTGCTATGGGTTCTAACTTGAAGTTTAGTACGACTTTTCATCCTCCGACAGATGGGCAGTCTGAAAGGACGATACAGATTTTGGAAGATATGCTTAGAGCTTGTGTGCTTGATTTTAAAGGAAATTGGGATGAATATTTTCTTTTGATAGAATTTGCATATAACAATATTTTTCAATATACTATTGGTATGACACCATATGAAGTGTTGTATGGTAGACGGTGTCTTACACCCGTATGCTGGAGTGAAGTTGGTCAAAGGAAGATAAAGGATCCATAGTTGATTGAAGTCACCACTGAAAAAGTGAAGATTATTCAAGATAGAAAGAAAATGGCTCAAAGTGGACAAAAGAGTTATGCGGATAAGAGACGAAAAGATTTAGAATTTCAGAAAGGGAATTACGTGTTTCTTCAGATATCTCCATGGAAAGGAGTAATGAAGTTTGGAAAGAAAGGTAAATTAAGTCCACGCTACATTGGACCTTATAAAATTCTTGAGAGAGTCGAGATGGTTGCCTACAAGCTAGCGTTACCATAGGAGTTAGCTTGATTACATGATGTTTTCCATGTTTCTATGTTGAGAAAGTATGTAGCGGATCCTTCACATGTATTGGTGGAACAACCTATTGCGTTGAAAGAAGATTTGAGCTATATGGAAGAACCACTTGCAATCTTCGATAGGAAAGAACAAATATTCAGGTCAAAAGTGATCCCACTCGTGAAGGTTATGTGGAGAAGGCATTCCATGGAAGAATATACATGGGAGAGTGAGGATAGCATGAAGATGCGTTATCCGTATTTGTTTGATTCAGACAACCAAGGTATGTCAATTTCGGGGACGAAATTTCCTAACTGGGGGAGAATTGTGACAACTCGAATATAATTATGATAAGTTATTTTTAAATCATGATTAGCATATGTGATATGGATTTTTTTATTAGTATATATAATATTAAGTCATTATATTTAGTCTAATCCTAGCTTCATAAAGCATGAAATATCGAATTAGTTACAAATGTGAGATTTTAAAGTTTTCGGTAGGAATGTTCATATTTAAGGCTAGTTTTGACCTTTATAGTGTAATAATTGACTAGAGGTGAAAGATAGATATTTTTAGACAGGTGAGTTAGGGTTGTAACACAACAAACAGTGCATTAAATGGAGGCTCGAGTAAGAAGTTATACCAAAACTACGAAACAAGGGCAAAATAGTCCATCCGTTAAGTGGTATTTTGTCTTATTATGGCAACAAATGTTTTGTTTCCATTGGTTGGTAAGGGTGGTGGCTTTGTCCGACTTCAAACCCTTAGAATTAGCTCCTTATTCATCCAAATTCAGCCATGAGAGATTTGAAGCTTAAAGAAAGAGAATTAGGAAGTTAGGAAGAAAAAGTGAGGAGAAAATTGGAGAAAAATTTGTAGAAATTACGTAAAAGTGCCAAAGGTAATCCTAACCACAAATCTTGTGATTTTTCTTATATTACTGTTTTAGATGATAGAAATCATCATTTTTTTACCAAACTTTCAGCCCTTGATATATGTGTGTGGTTAGATGAAAGTTTAAGTTAAGTTGAATGTACAAAACCCTAAAATTGCTTTGTTTAGAAACTTTGTTTATTCAAACTTCCATATATTTTTGTATACTTACTGGAATTGATTGATTACAATTTTAGATTAACATGGACTCATATATGTATGACATACCCTAAAATCATGTGAAAATACCAAGAAATGAGTCTTTGGTGAGAGTTTGAAGTTCAGGTATAAAACTTGCCGTAAGGGTGAAAGTATGCCCGCCATGTGTTCGATGTTTTTCTTAACATAGAAAACCAACCTTAAAAATTATGAAAATTTAATTTTGTATTTTTCAATATGTTTACTGATTTTGGGTGAAATATCATAGAAATTTATGATGTATAAAAATTATGAAAATTCCTGGAAGTTGAATGAACGATAAAAGAGCCTATAGGGCAGATTTGTTATGTAGTAAATAAATGGGCATATCTTGCTCTTGGAGTGTGAAATGATGTACCGCCTTTCGTATTGGAATACTAATATAACAAGGATTGAATTAACAAGAAGTAATGAATGTATATTTGGTCTATGATTTGGATATGTTAAATATATTAACCTGGATTTGGATGGAACTTCACTTGTGATAAATGATTTGAATGGAATCATGTGATGCTTATGGATTGAATTATGTTTAAATCATTCTTTGAATTATTGATATTCTTATGATGATACTAAGATTATAAGAATGATAGGAGGGGAAGAAGAGATGATTGAACAAATACTGGATAAAGGCAGGGGAAAAGCTAGTTAAACTGTCAATGTGAGTGTACTTATGATTTGTTTCATATATAAATATGAATATAGCTCTAAAAGCGGATTTGTTTAAATACTTCAGTATTCAGGATTTGTTTGGATATTAAAATATCCAGGATTTGTTTGGGTCTCATGATCCAGGATTGGTTTGAATACTTCGGTATTCAGGATTTGTTTGGATATTAAAATATCCAGGATTTGTTTGGGTCTTATGATCCAGGATTGGAATTGGACAAAGATCCAATGATTTGTTCGAACTTATGTTCCAGGATTTATTATTACCAATGGGCAGACTTATTATTGCCAATTGGCAGAATTACTATTGCCAATGGGAAGACTTCTTATTGCCAATGGGCAGAATTACTATTGTCAATGGGAAGACATACTATTGCCAATGGGCAGAATTATCATTGCCAATGAGCAGAATTATTTGGGCCTTATGGTTCAGGATTTGTTATTGCCAACGGGCAGGATTAATTGGATTTAATATCCACATGTTTGATATATATAACTGTTAATTCATTGTATGGAAGGATTTGTTGGATTAATATCCATATATTTGATATAGAACTGTATTTCATTTCATGGAAGGAGTACCTCACTAAGCTTAATGTTTATGGTTTATATTTTGACATTTTCAGGGTTGTAAGCTGCTAGCTAGGATGTCATATGATGAGTGATTTGAGAGTTACACCGTTAGGAAGAGCTAGGGATTAGACGTGGGGTTTTGATCATTGTCACACTGAGGTTTTAATACACTCACATATTGTACATATTGAGTTAGCATGGATTGAGTTGATCATAGTTAATCACATTATTGTTTGCCTGCTTAATTAGGACTTTGATATTGATTTCGATATGGAATAAGAATAATATTATGTTCATTGTGCACATTATGTAGGAAAATATTGATAAATGAATTATATTTCCAATGGGCTCAACATTATGATCTAATTATTCTAATAAGAAATGATTAGTATGGATATTGGGTTTGGGGTGTGACAATTAGTGGTATCAGAGCGTCTAAGTTATTAATTCTGGACGTGTGTGATGGTTAGATGGCAGTTACTGAGTTGATTTGATATTTATGAATTATTTGTGTACTAACCAATAATTTAGTATTATAAACTGTTTGTGTTGGTTGTTATAACTCGGTTATTATAGAGGAAACCTGAGGCATGGGACAAGCTAGTGGTTCCAGGCCAGGTGGATGAGTCTTTACGATGAAAGAAGCTCAAGTTACTTCGGATGTTGTGACAGGTACACTTTCTATTACTAATAGAAGTGCTTATGTTTTTATTGATCCCAGTTCCACACATTCTTTTGTGTCATATGCATTTGCTCTATATTTGAATAGACCATGTACTCGTTTAGATGTGGGGTTGGGTATTTATATGCCTATGGGGGATATGGTTGTAGCTGAATATGTTTTTCGTGATTGTGTTTTGACTGTGGGGGATAGAGATACAATTATAAATCTACTTCCACTGGATATTTTCTGATTTTGATATAATTCTGGGAATGGATTGGTTATCTAAATATCATGCATCTATGGATTGTTTCTGTAAGGAAGTTATTTTTAATATGCCTGGTGAGCCTGAATTTAAATTTGTGGGGGAAAGAAAAATTGTTCCTAGTTGCATCATTTCTACTATTCAGACGAGGACATTATTGAGTAAGGGTTGTGAGGGTTTTATCGCCTATGTTCTTGACACTAGGAAGGGGGCTTTACAGTTAGTTAATGTTCCTATTGTACGGGATTTTCCAGAAGTGTTTCCTAGTGAGTTGTCTGGGTTACCTCCAGAAAGAGAGGTTGAATTTAGTATTGAATTAGCACTGGGGACAAACCCTATTTCAATGGCACCGTATATAATGGAACCTGTTGAATTGAAAGAACTTAAGATCCAGTTGCAGGATTTACTTGATAGGGGGTTTATACAACCTAGTGCATCTCCATCGGGTGCACCAGTTTTATTTGTGAAAAAGAAAGATGGTACTAGGCGTTTGTGTATTGATTATAGACAACTGAATAAAGCTACAATTAAGAACAAATATCCTTTACCTCGTATAGATGATTTGTTTGATCAGTTACAGGGTGCTAAAGTGTTTTCAAAGATAGACTTGTGATCAGGCTATCATCAGTTCAGGGTGAAGGAGAGTGATATTTCTAAAACTGCTTTTCGCACTTGGTATGGTCATTTTGAGTTTTTGGTGATGCCTTTTGGGGTGACTAATGCTCCAGCTGTATTTATGGATCTTATGAACCGGGTACTGCATCCTTTTGTTTATTCATTTGTGATAGTTTTCATTGTTGATATTCTGATTTATTCACGTGATATGGCTGAACATGAAAAGCATCTCAGAACTATTTTGAATGTGTTAAACGATAAGCAATTGCATGCTAAGTTTAGCAAATGTGAATTTTGGCTATCAAAAGTTGTATTTTTAGGCCATGTTATTTCTAGAGATGGTATATGTGTTGATCCTAAAAAGGTAGAAGCTATAGTAAAATGGGAAAGGCCGAATAATGTGACTCAGGTGAGAAGTTTTTTGAGTTTGGCTAGGTATTATAAAAGGTTTATTAAGGGATTTTCTTCAATTGCCTTACCAATAACTAAACTAACTCAGAAAGATGTTAAGTTTGAATGGAATTCTGATTGCGAAAATTATTTTGATGAATTGAAAAAGAGGTTGGTAACTGCACCTGTTCTTACTATTCCGCATGGTGGAGATGGTTTTGTTATTTTTATCGATGCTTCACATCAAGGGTTGGGTTGTGTTTTTATGCAACATGGTAAAGTTATTGCTTATGCTTCTAAGCAGTTGCGTACACATGAACGTAATTATCCTACTCATGATTTAGAACTTGCTGCTATTATGTTTGCTTTGAAATTATGGCGTCATTATCTATATGGTGAGGTATGTGAGATTTTTAGTGACCATCAAAGCCTTAAATATTTATTTACTCAAAAGGAGTTGAATTTGAGACAGAGGCGATGGATGGAGTTAATTAAAGATTATGATTGTACAATTCACTACCACCCAGGGAAGGCAAATGTAGTTACAGATGCTTTGAGTAGAAAGGCTTAGGGCAGGTTATCTTGTATTCGGTGTGCTAGAGTTTTCCGAATCATGGAGTTGAGATTGATGGGAGTATAATTGAAGCTAGCAGATGGGGACAGGTTCTTTGCTCATGTAAGCGTGAGGCCTTTGCTATCTACCCGTATTCGTGATTTGCAAAGTCAAGATCCTTTTCTTGAGAAGAAACGACAAGATGTCCGAGATGGTAAGTCTGAAGATCTTTGTATTGTGAATGATGGCACTTTATTGTATAAGCAGCGGTCATGTGTGCCTAATGTGGGTGAATTGAAAGAGGAAATTTTAGATGAGGCTCATAATTCCACTTATACTATGCATCCTGGTAGTAATAAAATGTATAGGGATTTGATAGAGCATTATTGGTGGAATAATATGAAGAAGGAAATAGCTGATTTCATTGTTAGGTGCCTTATATGTCAGCAAGTGAAAGTGGAGCATTAGAAACCTGCTGGTTTACTTCAACCATTGCCAATACCGGAGTGGAAATGGGATCATGTAACGATGGATTTTATGGTTGGGCTTCCTCGGTCTCAGAAGGGGTCAGATTCGATTTGGGTAGTAGTAGACAGGTTAACCAAGTCAGCTCACTTTCTAGCAGTCAAGACAACTTATACAGTTGATAGGTATGCTAGATTGTATGTTAATGAAATTATTCGATTGCATGGAGCACCGGTATCTATTGTTTCAGATAGGGACCCTACTTTTACATCCAGATTTTAGGATAGCTTGCAGTGTGCTATGGGTACTAACTTGACGTTTAGTACGGCTTTTTATCCTCAGACAGATGGGCAGTCTGAAAGTACGATACAGATTTTAGAAGATATGCTTAGAGCTTGTGTGCTTGATTTTAAAGGAAATTGGGATGAATATTTGCTTTTGATAGAATTTTAATATGACAATAGTTTCAATCTACTATTGGTATGACACCATATGAAGCGTTGTATGGTAGACGGTGTCGTACACACGTATGCTGGGGTGAAGTTAGTGAAAGGAAGATAGAGGATCTAGAGTTGATTGAAGTCACCACTAAAAAAGTGAAGATTATTCAAGATAGAATGAAAACGGCTCACAGTAGACAAAAGAGTTATGCGGATAAGCAACGAAAAAATTGGGAATTTTAGAAAGGGGATTACGTGTTTCTTCGGATATCTCCATGGAAAGGAGTTATGAAGTTTGGAAAAAAAGGTAAATTAAGTCCACGCTACATTGGTCCTTATGAAATTCTTGAGAAAGTCGGGATGGTTGCCTACAAGCTAGCGTTACCATATGAGTTAGCTCGATTACATGATGTTTTCCATGTTTCTATGTTGAGAAAGTATGTAGCGGATCCTTCACATGTATTGGTGGAACAACCTATTGCGTTGAAAGAATATTTGAGTTATATGGAAGAACCACTTGCAATCTTCGATAGGAAAGAACAAATATTGAGGTCAAAAGTGATCCCACTTGTGAAGGTTATGTGGAGAAGGCATTCCATGGAAGTATTTACATGGGAGAGTGAGGTTAGCATGAAGATGCGTTATCCGTATTTTTTTTATTCAGACAACCAAGGTATGTCAATTTCAGGGACGAAATTTCCTAACAGGGGAAGAATTGTGACAACCCGAATATAATTATGATAAATTATGTTTAAATCATGATTAGCGTATGTGATATGGATAATTTGTTATTATTATATATAATATTAAGTCATTATATTTAGTCTAATCCTAGCTTCATAAAGCATGAAATATCGAATTAGTTATAAATGTGAGATTTTGAAGTTTTCGGTAGGAATGTTCATGTTTAAGGCTAGTTTTGACCTTTATAACATAATAATTGACTTGAGGTGAAAGATAGATATTTGTATACAGGTGAGTTAGGGTTGTAACACAACAAACAGTGTATTAAATGGAGGCTCGAGTAAGAAGTTATACCAAAACTACGAAACAAGGGCAAAATAGTCCATTCGTTAAGTGGTATTTTGTCTTATTATGGCAACAAATGTTTTGTTTTCATTGGTTGGTAGGGGTGGTGGCTTTGGACGACTTCAAACCCTTAGAATTACCTCCTTATTCATCCAAATTCATCCATGAGAGATTTGAAGCTTAAAGAAAGAGAATTAGGAAGTTAGGAAGAAAAAGTGAGGAGAAAATTGGAGAAAAATTTGTAGAAATTGCGTAAAAGTCCCAAAGGTAATCCTAACCAAAAATCTTGTTATTTTTCTTATATTACTGTTTTAGATGATAGAAATCATCATTTTTTTACTAAACTTTCAGCCCTTGATATATGTGTGTGGTTAGATGAAAGTTTAAGTTAAGTTGAATGTACAAAACCCTAAAATTACTTTGTTTAGAAACTTTGTTTATTCAAACTTCCATATATTTTTGTATACTTACTGGAATTTATTGATTCTAATTGTAGATTAAATTGGACTCATATATGTATGACATACCCGAAAATCATGTGAAAATACCAAGAAATGAGGCTTTGGTGAGAGTTTGAAGTTCGGGTATAAAATCTGCCCTAAGGGTGAAAGTATGCCCGCCATGTGTTCGATATTTTTCTTTACATAGCCAACCAACCTTAAAAATTATGAAAATTTAATTTTGTATTGTTCAATATGTTTACTGATGTTGGGTGAAATATCATAGAAATTTATGATGTATAAAAATTATGAAAATTCCTGGAAGTTGAATGAACGATAAAAGAGCCTATAGGGCAGATTTCTTATGTGGTAAAGAAATGGGCATATCTTGCTCTAGAAGACTTGAAATGATGTACCGTCTTTCCTATTGGAATACTAATATGACACGGATTGAATTAACAAGAAGGAATTAATGTATATTTGCTCTATCATTTGGATATGTTAAATATATTAACCTGGATTTGGATGGAACTTCACTTGTGATAAATGATTTGAAGGGAATCATGTGATGCTTATGGATTGAATTATGTTTAAATCATTCTTTGAATTATTGATATTCTTATGATGATACTAATATTATAAGAATGATAGGAGGGGAAGAAGAGCTGATTGAACAAATACAGGATAAAGGCAAGGGAAAAGCTAGTTAAACTGTCAATGTGAGTGTACTTATGATTTGTTTCATATATAAATATGAATATAGCTCTAAGAGCGGATTTTTTTGAATACTTCAGTATTAAGGATTTATTTGGATATTAAAATATCTAGGATTTGTTTGGGTCTCATGATCCAGGATTGGTTTGAATACTTCGGTATTCAGGATTTATTTGGATATTAAAATATCCAGGATTTGTTTGGGTCTTATGATCTAGGATTGGAATTGGACAAAGATCCAATGATTTGGTCGAACTTATGTTTTAGGATTTGTTATTGCCAATGGGCATACTTATTATTGCCAATGGGCAGAATTACTATTGCCAATGGGAAGACTTCTTATTGCCAATGGGCAGAATTACTATTGTCAATGGGCAGACATACTATTGTCGATGGACAGAATTATCATTGCCAATGGGCAGAATTATTTGGGCCTTATGGTCCAGGATTTGTTATTGACAACGGGCAGGATTGATTGGATTTAATTTCCACAGATTTGATATATAATTGTTAATTTATTTTATGGCCTGATTCGTTGGATTTAATATCCACAAATTTGATATATAACTGTTAATTCATTATATGGCAGGATTGGTTGGATTAATATCCACAGATTTGATATATAACTGTTAATTCATTATATGGAAGGATTGGTTGGATTAATATCCATAGATTTGATATATAACTGTTAATTCATTATATGGCAGGATTGGTTGGATTTAATATCCACATATTTGATATATTTAACTGTTAATTCATTGTATGGCAGGATTGGTTAGATTAATATCCACATATTTGATATAGAACTGTATTTCATTTTAGGGAAGGAGTACCTCACTAAGCTTAATGCTTATGGTTTATATTTTGACATTTTCAGGGTTGTAAGTTGTCAGCTAGAATGTCATATGATCAGTGATTTGAGAGTTGCACCGTTAGAAAGAGCTGGGGATTAGACATGGGGGTTTTATCATTGTCACACTGAGGTTTTAATACACTCACATATTGTATATATTGAGTTAGCATGGATTGAGTTGATCATAGTTAATCACATTATTGTATGCCTGCTTAATTACGACTCTGATATTGATTTCGGTATGGAATAAGAATAATATTATGTTCATTGTGCACATTATGTAGGAAAATATTGATAAATGAATTATATTTCCAATGAGCTCAAGATTATGATCTAATTATTCTAATAAGAAATGATTAGTATGAATATTGGGTTTGGGGTGTAACAATAACTCACAATACCTCCTATCTAGATCACAAGGATAGAAAAGTATAAACAATCCCTGCTAGCATCCGCAGCTGCTGTAGCATCGTCTGACTCGAAGGAATAATATCATCTAGGCGTCCCTGTGTCTGGACACCTAAAAGGGTTTTAAAAATTTTGCAAGCGGGTCAGAGCCCAAAACGTTTTGAAAATATTTAGCAAGTGTTTAAAATACTTTAACATTTAAAATATGATATTCTCCATATTTAAACTGGTGTCGCACTCACATGAGATACCCCTGGCCTCTCATTTAACAGTGCACACCTAACGCATGTATTTTAAACACCCTAGTTACGCTACCCCTCCTAACTAGCATATGAGCAAACTTCCAAACACCCTTACGCTACCTCATGCCCCGCGTATGTAATATCCTAAGCTTCCGTACAAGCTTAAACCATTATAATTTCTCACTTATAATATATCTGTTCATTCGGAATAACTTTCACTAGTTATAAAACACTATTCACATTTTAGTATTATAAATTCAGTATATAATTTTCTCATCTTATATACGTATATCACATTTTTATTTCGGATTTAATTGTCCTGGATGCCACAATTTATTTCTCACTTTATCCTTCATTTTGTGTGTATGTATATATACAATATATTATACACATCAAGTATATCCATACTTATATATCATACACTATATAAATATAATAACCATCCATCAGAGCTATAACTCAATGGATATAGTCTCTAGAATGCTATCATCTACAGGGAATACACACCCCAACCTAGATACCACTGGTCGGAATCTCACACCGACCTGATAAAATATAACACAAACGTATGGGAAACAACCATAGTTCCTTACCTGAAAGCGAGACGAATCATACCCAACACGTCTCACCCATGATAAAAGCCACACTGCATAAATAACTAAACGCTATGACCTGGGGACTATACTCTCCCTGCATTCACTAGTCAGGGGATTCACCCACATCACGCAACTTCCCATAATAATACGAGAGAGATATGTTCCACACAAATATATCATTCACATAAATATATTAATAATCATTTCATATATATATTGTCTCTATACTCGTATATATATAATTTGATCTCTAACGAACGACCGAGATTAAATAAGATCGTTTCAAGCAGAGCAATAGTGGATTCCTTAAATGTCCTTGAACATTTTTCATTTCGGGCTCGACACCACCCAACTCTCGAGGCCATGCTCGTGTGCTTTTTGCAGACTTTTTTTCCCTACCATACTCCCGTACGCTGTATCACATACATTGCACTTTGAACACTGAGCACAGTCTACCATGCACAACTTTCAAACTTAAGCTTATACGAAAAACCCCACAATTCCACTTCTTTATCCTCCATATTCCATCTTCCCTCTCTAAACTCAGTCATGGGTTCCACACCCATCCTCCGCACTCTGTCCAAGTTAAGTAACTAAAACTTTTTTAACATTTTTTTCTTAGTTCTGGGTATATATTTTGTTTTAAGGTTCGGCTTCTTTGTTTTTATTTGCTTCTTTGTTTTTATTTGCTTCTTTGATTTGGGTATATGTTCTTGACTTTTATTGATTGAAACCGTATTTTGTGTCACATGCCATGCATCATCTTCTGCTTTGTATTTTGTGTCACATGACATGTATAATCTCCTGCTTCTTTTATGATTGATTGAAGTCAGGCCATAAAGGTTTGAGTTGCTGATCCTCTGCAAGGCGAGTTGTTGAGTTTGTTGATCCTCAACGTTTAGTTGATGATCCTCTGCCTTGTTTTGCAAACTATTTTGCCCTGGAAGGTTGTAGAAAGAGCGAGATTTCTTTAGAGTGTGGTAGGTGAGAGAGATTTGCAGTGGGTTGTATTTATAGTATAGGTTTTTTAGTTGCCCTAAAATGTAATGGGCAGATGCGATTTGTGTAGAGGTTTTGGGCTTGTTTGTATTATTTTGTATGTTTTTTGTGGGGCTTAGTTGCCAAAAAATAGCCAAAGTAAAGTGCTATCGTTTTTAAATGATGGTAATTAACACGACAAAATTTTCATCTCATCTCTGGATTAAAACCCCTCCACCATCGTCCAAGCCCAACAAATCCGGATGAGGCAAACCGTTTGAAGGAGCGGTTATTGAGGTAAAAAAAACATGGATCTTTTCGGTTATGGATCCGACGGTGATGAGTCGACCGTCGATGCAGTAGGAAGGGGTGGTGTCCCTTTACAAGCCATCCTCTTGGCTGATAGCTTCGCCCAGAAGTTTCGTCCCATCATCCTCGAGAGGCCCAAAGTATCCACCACTCTCTCTCTCTCTCTCTCTCTCTCTCTGAGTTGTTATCGTATAATCTAAAAAAGATTTTTTGGATTTGTGGGGATGCATAAGATTTTGTGTCAACATGTTTTATGGCTTCAAATTTTTTCCCCTTTTGGGGGAAAAAGAAGGAAACAAATGAACGTTACTGTAAATGTTAACGCCTTCTATGATCTCCTAATATAAGAGTAGTGTACTTCAGTTCAGGGTAAAGGTTGCAGAGAACAGAGGATGGTATTTTTTTTATGTTGTTAACTTGTTTCTAGCAAATATTAACGCCTTCTCCGTAGACAATCTCAGATCGTTTAAGATATTATTGCATTTTTTTCGTTGCATTTTCACATGTCAAAAAGAGTTCACTTATTTAAGATATTGTTGAATTTTTTTTGTCTATGATGTTTTTCTCCTTAAGAGCGGGGATTTATTATGGGGCTTGACATCTCTGGACATCTGTTCAATGGATTTATTGTGGGTGTGTGTTCGCTACAATCTAATGTAACAAAAATGGATTAAATATAGTTTCTTTTTAATTTTAATTAGAGATAATTATATTTAAGTTTCATTTGTCGGGTCAACATTTATATAAGTCCTATTGATTTTTCAATAATCCTATAGGTCCTACTACAACTTTTTAGGAAATTTTTTCATAATTTTACCATTTTATAACTAATCATCCGTAACTTCCTTTAGGAAGTTACATAAGTGGTTGATTTTTTTTTTTAACTTCAAATGATCATAACTTTTGATTTACAAATCTGCTTTTTTGCAAAATTACTATTTTTTAAATCTGCTCGACGAGATCTATCAAACAAAATTCATGAACGCTATAAAATTCCAATGAAAAAAATTTACACAAACAGTAAACTTTACTGTATGCACTAGAATATGAAATAGTTTTATATACGTGACATTTTCACAAACAGACAGTAACATTTACTATGGTAATATTACACAGTATATATATATATATATATATATATTCGGTGGATCCAAACCCTCTTTTTTCAAAATTACCTTATATTTAAAGGTTCGCGCTAGCGGCATCAAATCCTTACCACCATTGTTCGAGCTTCAACGACCTTCGTCAGAGCTCTGATTTGGGATGGGTAAGGGTGGCATGTGGTACCGCTGGCGCGGACCTTTGAAAATAAGAGATTTTTGAATAAATGGGTTTTGGATCGACCGGAGTGTCACGGGGTATCGCTGGCGCAGTCCGTTGAAAATAAGATTGGATAAATGGGATCTGGATCCTCTTGAACACCGATTTGGGGTGAGTAGGGTGGCATTAGGTGTCGGTGGCGCAGAGCTTTAAAAATAGAACCATTCTATATATATATATATAATGTGATAGCATAGTAAATGCTATTGTTTGTAAAAATGTCATAGCTATTAAACTTTATTGTATACAACAGAAAATGAGTGACATTTTTTCAAACAATAACACTTACTGTGTTAATATATTTATGAAATAGTTTTATATATATAATATTTTCACAAACAGTAACATTTACTGAGTTAATATTACACAATATATATATATATATATATATATATATATATATATATATATATATATATATATATAGTATTTTCACAAACAGTTACATTTTCATAGTTAATATCACACTAAGTTTGCACATTACCTTTTAAAGGTAGTAAAAAAAATATTTTTGAGTTGATTTTTTTTTGTGTGATATTTAAACATTTCAAGGAACCCATATAAAAAAAATCATCTCAAAAAAACTTTTTTTGCTATTTTTAAAAAATCGGTCAAACTTTCGCAGTTTTTAAGCCCTTTAAAAACTGCGAAAGTTTGACCGATTTTTTAAAAATAGCAAAAAAAGTTTTTTTGAGCTGATTTTTTTTATATGGGTTCCTTGAAATGTTTAAATATCACATAAAAAAATTGGTGTGCATCAGCACTAAGTTTGCCTACTTTTAAAAGGTAATGTGCAAACTTAGTGTGCACAGGAGCCTGCCTCATATATATATATATATATATATATATATATATATATATATATATATATATATATACTAGGGTATGCCCGTGCCTGAACGCACGCTGATAATTTTAAAATAATAAAGTTGTGCCTTGGTGCGATGGCAAGTGCCCTCGCCAAAGCTACAATTGGACTCGGGTTCGAAGCACGGGAGCAACCTCTTCATATATGGGGGTAAGCAAGCCGATATCCGCCTAGTGAAGATCTTACAGTTAAGCGTATTGCCCTTTGACTGAAGGAAGGGAGAATTTTTTTTCAAAATATCAAGTCATGTATAATTTAAGTCTAATGTTTTTATATAAAATAAATAATCGTAAACAATTTAAAAATTTTGGGCGGAGTTTCCTTTGTTTATAGGATTATCCGCCCTGTATAAGAAATAAGAAGTACATCAACAACAAAACTAATAGAATTCATGAGTCCTTGATTGAGTTCCACAAAAGTAAAGATACGACTCAAAATGTATAATATCATTGTCTATAAAGTACAAAAGAGAGCCTTGCTCACAAAAGTAAAGATACGACTCAAAATGAAAACAAACGTAATATAATTCATGAGTCGAGGACTTGGGCTGCTACACCTAATGAATACTAAGGTCTCCACGCAAATTGATGCAAACCTATTTCCGGATTGCCGCTTCCCCCAATAAGTCCTTGATTGAGTTCCACATATATGCACCACATTTGCTTCCATGGGTTGAAGCATGATTCATTTCAGATTTATTAAAATCTCTTGGTGATGAAAAAAACTGGCCTTTGCGTGTTGCCTCAAGAGAAGCCAACTTTTCTATTAGAGTGCGCTCTGCCCCGCTGATATGTTTGGGAATATTTAGGGACCCCCTTATAGCGTCTTTGGCTTCTAAATCACGCCCTACCCTCAGCAAAACCTTTGAATTAAAGACAAAAGGACTTCCAAATCCTGGAAAATGATCCTTCTTTGTATAGAATTCTCCAATCACCAAAGCTGAAACATAGTCTTCCTTATCAAAATGCTGAGTCACTTTGCGTTCCAAAATATCTGGAATTAATCCAACTTTCTGCAGAAGACAAACATCTAAGATAGATAGATATCTGACATCAAAAGATGATTCAAAGTCAGTACCAATTTGTCAAATTTTCCTTGTCAAAAAAATGTAAGCAACTAATGCACAAATAAGCAATAGACATAGGCGTGTGACGGAGAAAATAATGCACAAATAAGCAACTAACATCTAGTTTAATTCATGTATTCATCCTATTTGAACAGACATGGGTGTGTACCGGAGAAAATTATGCACAAATAAAAAAAAGTTTTAGCAGGCTTGAACTAAAACACTCTGTTAAACTTCAAACAGAGGCAGCCATGGGTTGCTTTTGTTTCTTCCCTTTTACAAACAACCCAATGCAAGAGGTTGAACTAACCAAGTGTATCTAGTCTAGTTCATTTACTGATTTGAGAATGAAAAGTAAAATAAAAACTCACTTGCAAATTTTTCTTTAAATCTTCATAAGGAAAAAGGAAAAACTCAGTTGCACATTTTTCTTTAAATCTTCATAAGGAAAAACTCATTGCACATGTACTTCCGTTGACGGGGGTTCCATATGGCCATTATTGAAAATGGCTCGAATGCAGCAGCAGCAGTAATGATGTTTACTGTTTTATTCATTTTCATGCTCCCAAGTTTGAATGGAAATTTTATCTTCTCATCCCTTTCATGTATCTTAGGTTATATCTTTAGCATCAGTTTCTTCCATGAAAATTCTATCTGATCAGCTTGACTTATTCTGAACATATCATGATTCAAATAGAAATTCAGAACTCAAATAAACAGATCAAACACGTAGCATATAACACAATGAAGTATATAACACAATGGGAAGTGGTGCCTTGTTCTCAGTAGGTGGTCAAGGAAAGGGATGGCAGCAGCTATAGTAGCTACAGAAGCAGCTTATTCTCAGCTTACTATGGCTTGTTCTCAACACAATGAAGGATCTGCATTTTACGAATGAAATATTCTTAGATTAATTATTCAAAAATCCAAATTTCACTAAAAGCAAAGAGAGAAAGAGATTAATACCTTTAGAGATGATGATGGGATGTTAAAGAATGAGGGGATCTTGGAGAGAGAGGGAGGTTTACCACCCCATAATCCATACATGTAACCTGAACTCAAAAATAAGAGACGGTTGAAGAAAGTCACGCATCAATAATCCTCTCAACTAAATGTCTCGGCTGAAGAAATCGTAAACACAAACATTACTCAGAACAATAAAAGTAAGTTTTACTCCGAACAATTATAGATCTAAACATGTTTTGCTTTACTCAGAACAACTAAATATGTAACCGTAACATTTCTTATAATTAAAATAAAAGTAAAAAAATTGACTCTAGCTAAATTGAAATAACAAAAGTAAATTTAACTAATTTAAAAAAAATAAACTAACATCAAATTAACTAAATTTACAAATTATTATTTTAAATAATCCAAAAAGTATAACCCCACACACCTTAATTAACATAAACAACAACACTATAAAGTTCAGTAAACTCAATAATAAATAATAAATAATGATATGCTATGTACACACTGAAAAAAAAAATTGGGTTTGCACTGCCAAGGGTCAAATATGATCCATCTGATCAAAAATATTATTTGGTACTTGCATATGCTATAATTTGGGCATTTCATTTAGAAATTTATCGAATTTGATCCATCTGATCAAAAAGAGCATGTGGTGCTTCCATCTGCTATACCTCGAGTAAAATCTTGGCATTTCCTTTAGAAACTTATTGTCAACGGGTTCCAGAATATATAACTATATATAGTCTACATTCATATGTTAAATACATAAAAGGGGATTGCTTCGATTAATTAAAGTCAGATTCTCCACTCAAATCATCACTAATTTGTCGATAAAAGTTCAGTTCAGTTCAGAACTGACTCTGAGCACCAGAACAGGAGGTCCGACTTTAATTTTTTTATCGATAAAAATTAATTAACACCATTTCTTGAAAAAGAAAGTGTATAACCAACAATAGCAAGTCGCATCCATAATTTTTTTATCACTTCCCAATTGTAAATTATTTGAATGAACCTGCACAGAAAAATGAATCAGACTTGAAACCTTCATTCAAATAAAAAAAACACAGATTAAAAATTTCAGATCTTTTGTAAAAACCCACATGAAACCCTCATTCAAATAAAACTAAAGTTAGCAAAATATTACACTGGGGGAGTCAAAATAGAAGAGGGAGATAAAAAAGGCATAAACTGTACGCAAAAAATAAGGGTTTTGGGTTCTTATTGTCAAACGCACAGTACAAACACGCAAATGAAAATACTTAAAAAAATGTAAAAAACAACCCCTAACCTAAGAATAACCATTATAAAACGTGTACCTGAATTAGCAAGTTTTTTGAAGTCTTTCAATGGTGAAGAATGGGTCGATTTGTGAAAATCTAGCTTCAAAAAATTCCCAAAAATAGAGGAAAAACAAAACAGAGTAAGATTAGATTTAGATATGGAAACAAAAGGAAAAGAAAAAGATCTGAAATAAAAACGATACAACAAAATCGTACCGTGTGAGTGAAACCATGAAGGATGGTGAGGCTGAGAGAGAAGAGGGACGGAGAGAGACAGAGGGAGACGGATGAGTGAGAAGAGGGAGGCCTCAATGAGCTAGGTTTAGGTGTAGTGTGGGTCGTTTAATGGCTTCGTGGTTATCGATAATGAGATGGAGCTTGGTGTGTGCTTTCGATGAGAGAGAGTTGAGTACGAATGGTTTGATGCTGTTGTTTCATAAATGTACAGAGGGTGTAGGAGAGAGAGTTACGAAAATGGAAATTCATCCATTAGATTAAGCACGGGTGGCACAATTCTCACCCTAAGTGTGAGAATGGGTGAAAATACCATTATACCCTTGTGTTTGAATTTTGAAGAATAAGGGGAAAATAAATTATAGTGTGTTAAAAAAGGGGGAAATCAAATTGTTCAAAGGCAAAAGAGGTAGTTCAGGAAAAATTCTAATTGATGACATTATAGTTCAATCTTATGACATACATAAGTTTTCTACTTTATTATATATATATATATATATATATATATATATATATATACACGGTAGATCCAAACCTATTTTTTTTCAAAATTACCATATTTTTAAAGGTTTACGCTAGCGACATTCAATCCCCACGACTACCCACCCCCATTGTCGGAGCTTCAACGACTTTCATCAGAGCTATGATTTGGGTGGGTAGTAGTGGCATAGGGTGCCGCTGGCGTGGACCTCTGAAATTAAGAGAATATTAGATAAATGGGGTTTGAATCCACCGGAGCTCCGATTTGGGGTGAGTATGGGTGGCATTGGGTTAGGTTTCTATCTATAACATTTTAACAAACATTAACATTAATTGTGTTCATATAACACAGTATATATATATATATATATATATATATATATACAAACCTCTTTTTTCTGATATTATCTTGTTTTTAACCGTCCGCGCCAACGGCATCCAATCCCCACCACCACCCACCCCCTTTGTCGGAGCTCCAACAACCTTCATCAGCGCTCTGATTTGAGGTGGTATGGGATGCCGATGTAACATTTTCACAAACATTAACATTTATTATTTGTGAAAATATTACAGATATAAACCTAACCCAATGCTACCCCTACTCACCTCAAACTGGAACTCCGGTGGATCCAAACCCCATTTATCCAATATTCTCTTATTTCCTAAGGTCCGCACCAGTAGCACTCCATGTCACCCCAAATCAGAACTCTGATGAAGGTTGTTGAAGCTCCGACAATTGGGGTTGGTGGTGGTTGGGATTAGATACCGCTAGCGCAGGTCGTTAAAAATAAGACAATATCAGAAGAAAGAGGTTTGGATCCACCATATATATATATAAATATATATATATATATATATATATATATATATATATATATATATATATATATATATATATATATATATATATATATATATATAATGTGTTATAACACAGTAAATGTTACCGTTTGTAAAAATATTATAGATATAAACCTAACCTAATGTCACCCCTACTCACACCAAATCGGAGCTCCGGTGGATCCAAATTTCATTTATCTAATATTCTCTTAATTTCTGAGGTTCACGCCAGCGGCACCCTATGACACTACTACCCACACAAATCATAGCTCTGATGAAAGTCTTTGAAGCTCCGACAATGGGGGTGGGTAGTGGTGGGGATTAAATGTCGCTAGCGTAAACCTTTAAAAATATTGTAATTTTGAAAAAATAAACAGGTTTGGATCTACCGTATATATATATATATATATATATATATATATATATATATATATATATATATATATATATATATATATATATATATAATGTAATATTAACTCAGTAAATGTTAGTGTTTGTGAAAATGTTATATATATATATATTGTGTAATATTAACTCAGTAAATGTTACTGTTTGTGAAAATGTTATATATAAAACTATTTTATAATTATATTAACACAGTAAATGTTATGTTTTATGAAAATGTCACAGATATAAAACTATTTCATTTTCTGGTGTATGCAATAAAGTTTAATATCTATGACATTTTTACAAATATTAGCATTTACTGTGTTATCACATTATATATATATATATATATATATATATATATATATATATATATATATATATATATATATATATATATATATATATATATATATATATATTCAATATGCTCCTATTTTTAAAGTTCTGTGCCACCGTCACCTAATGCCACCCCTACTCACCCCAAATCGGCGCTCCAGAGGATCCCGATCCAATTTATCCAATCTTATTTTCAAAGGTCCGCGCCAGCGGCACCCCATGATACTCCGGTGGATCCAAAACCCATTTATTCAAAAGTCTCTTATTTTCAAAGGTCCGCGCAAGCGGCACCACATGCAACCATTACCAGCCCCAAATCGGAGGTCTGACGAAGGTCGTTGAAGCTCCAACAATGGTGGTAAGGATTGGATACCACTAGCGCGAACCTTTAAATATAAGGTAATTTTGAAAAAAGAGGGTTTGGATCCACCGGATATATATATATATATACTGTGTAATATTACCACAGTAAATGTTACTGTCTGTTTGTGAAAATGTCACGTATATAAAACTATTTCATATTCTAGTGCATACAGTAAAGTTTACTGTTTGTGTACATTTTTTTCTTTGAAATTTTATAGCCTTCATGGATCTTGTTTGATAGATCTCGTCGAGAAGATTTAAAAAATAGTAATTTTGCAAAAAAGCAGATTTGTGAATCAAAAGTTATGATCATTTGAAGATTAAAAAAAAGAAGTTCAACCACTTATGTAACTTCCTCAAGGAAGTTACGGATGGTTGGTTTTAAAAGGGTAAAATTGTGAAAAAAAAGTTCCAAAAAATTAGGAATATGACTTATATGTAAGAGGAAAATATGGTGGGACTAGAATGTCTAAAAGAAAGTCTAATAGGACCTAAACGTGAATGCCCCTTTTAATTATTATTGTTTTTATAGGTGATCAAGTCATTCATATATTGCTAAGTAAAAGCAATAATGATAAAAAATAATTAATAATCCCTTTAGACAAAAGGAAACAATCATCTTGGAATTTTTTTAACACTATCATTTTAATCTATTTAAAATTCTCAAACTCTTACACCACTAACACAAGTCAAAATTTTAAAACAAACACGATAGTTTCGTGTAAGTAAATTTAGAAAGAAATATGTTTTCATAAATATCAATTTCGAATCATTGTTTTGATTTTTTTTTCGTGTATAAAATTATCAATTACTCTGTCATGATTAAAACTAATAAATTTAATAAATAATAAAGTTTATAAAATTTGGTTCAGTAAATTTTGAAATGTTATAATAAAAAAATACTAATTCCAAATCTAAACTAGATGTTTTTAAGACACAAATTCACCGTATTAAAAAATTAATCATGTTGCAAACATTGGATCAATATGCTAACTGTGCCATCAACACATGTTATATCTAACTATGATGAGTAAGTGTACCATGGGATGACTAACAATATTTATATTTGGACTATTGGCGACACCTTACAAATACAAAATATCACGAGAATAAATTTATCACAAGAACATATTTATCGTCATGCCATCGGCATGGGTACAAAATATCACAGGAACAAATTTATCGACGTGCCATCGGCACAGGTACGCCCTAGTCTAGTATATATATCATCAAATCTGGTTATTCATGTCTATCTCACTAGCATTGGCATATAATCCTGAATATATCAATTCACATTACTTCATAAGTATACACACAACTTATTTTAATCACATAAGTATTCACTCATTTATGATAAAAATATCACATAAATTTATTTTATAAGTATACACACAACTTATTTTAATCCCATAAGTATTCACTCACTTATGATACAATTATCACATAAACATATTCCCGAATATTAGCTTATCATGTCTAGCTCGTATTCTAGTTTCATACTACACACACATTCGGATTTCGCTCACATACTATCGGCATATATTCTACACACATAAATATATATACCTGCCGAAATGACTTTCCTGAGTGTCGTTCGTCCTAAACACTTCTAAAATTTATGACCCAGATCTTATTCCCGCTAACTCGAGATTTATGTATCACTAATTAAATCTTTTAGGGGCCCTCACCCTCTATTTAGGGTCCCCTATTATCTATCACCAAAAGTAATTCTTCTCCAATCCTTTTAGTCCACGAAAAATATCCCAAAATTAATGAACATAACCGAACCGAACCTATGGCGATAAAACGAACCGATCCAGTTTTGAAATAAATGAATAGAACCGATGGCTCCCAAAAAGGAACCGATTCGGTGACCCAAAAATAAACTGAACCGGTAACTCATAAAACGAACCGGTCCAATGATCTGATTAGTTTGGGAGTTCATTTTCTCCTCCAACTCTGAAATTTATGGTTTTTTACCGTCAACAACCAATACTATAAACATCTACACACTTAGATATACCCAATACACCAATTTATTCATGGGATTCATCAAGTTAATTAAGATTTAAACCCTATCTTAATTAAACCGTAGTTTCTATTCAACCCTTCCAATTTATCTCCAAAAATTTACACCATTAACGTGGATTCAAGATTAGATTTCATATAGAGTAATTATCACATCAATTTATATAAAATCTTTTCCAAAAACCCCGTTTTGATTCAAGAATCCCAACCCAAAATCCATATAGATTTTCACCAACTATAATATGAATTATAAACACACTTAATTAATTAAAGCAAGTTAAACACTTGCCTCGTTGGATAAATCCGACGACCTCATGCCGAAATCCGCCAGAGCTTGGTCAGAATCTTCCTCTTTCTCCCTTTTCTTCCTTTCTCTACTTTTTTTTCTTTTCTTTCTTTCTTTCTTTCTTTCTGTCTCTCTCTCTCGTGACTTATAAGAGAAAAAAAATAAGGCTTATATTAAACCCAAAATTGACTCGTATACACAAATACGAGTCCCTACTGATCTAAAACGTCCCCAGAACCCAAACACTACCCTCGGGTACTCTATTCTAACTATTTTAGCCCTTCTGAGACCAACCGTGCACTTGAAATTCCCATTCGAGTCGCTTATCAGAAATTCACCTTTTTAAATCCAATATAGCTCTGCACGTATTTTCCAAATAAAATATTATTACTTGTCGCTTTTTTCAACCGCGACATGATATGAAATAATCCAGCTTCATTTACTTAATCACGTAAGTAAATATAGCACGCATCAATATTAATCCGTCACTCACCAATTAATATTTATCCATTCACTTTAAATTCTCGAATTAATAAATTACACTCACTCATGTAATTTATATGTCCATAAAAGTACGGGTATTACATGGATTTTATTTTATTCTTATATTTAGATTTAATTATGTGATTATGTATTTACTTATTCATTTGAAATGGTGTATGGTGAATGGTTTTATTTATGATAATTTAATTAAAGTTTAAAATTGACATACGGCTTGATTAAATAATAAGTGGTTAGTAATTAATTAGTTTTTCGACAGTGATGCTAAGAATGAACCATTTGATATTCCTGTTTTATTTAGTATAGGGTTAGCCTCCTGTTATTTTAATAAGCGGGGTGTCGCAGTAAAGTCTACATTCTAAATGGAATTTTAAATAAAGAAGTGTATGCTGAACAACCAATGGGCTTTCTACATCCTTTCTTTTCAAATCATGTATTTTCATTAAAAAAATTCCTTTTCTGGTTTAAAACAGGTCGCTCGTGCCTGGTATGATAGGTTAGCAAATTTCCTAATGGACAATGGATTTAACCGAGGGGGAGTTGACCTAACCCTGTTCATCAAATGTAATAAAAATTGTTTACTAATTGCTTAAGTTTACATCGATGACATAGTTTTTTAGTTGAAGCTAAATTTTTTTCTAACATAATGAAATTAGTATTTTAAATCCCTATGATAGGAGAACTCCAATTTTTCTTAGGTCTTCAAATAGCTCAAAAACCTGATTATATCTTTATTTGTCAATCCAAATATGCTACTGATTTGATCAAACACTTTGGTTTAACTACTTCTAAGACTTCAAGAACACCTATGAATTCCTTTACTAGACTTTCAAAAGACTTATCTAGAAAAAAATATTGATGTCACTCTATCTTAGAGTATGATAGGTAGCTTGATTTAATTAACTATGAGTAGACCTGATATAATGAATAGTGTATGTGTGTGTGTGTGTGCATGCTAGATATCAATGTGAACCAAAAGAATCCCACGTACATGCCATAAAATGTATCATTAAATATGTAAGTGGATAGATAAATTATGATATCATGTAAACTTTTGACGCTAATTCCAAAATAATAAAGTATGCATGGGTTAGTTGTGCCGATGATAGTAAAAGAACCTTCGGTTTCTGTTTTTGCTTAGGATGCAATCTGGTCTTATTGTCCTCTAAAAATCAAGACTATGTCTCTCTTTTATCAGCAGAAGCCGAATACATTGCTGCTAGTAGTTATTGTTCTCAGATTTGTGGATGAAACAAATGTTAAGTGACTATGTCTTATGAAGCATATGACTTAATATAATGTGATAATCAAAGTGCAATCAGTATTTTAAAAAATCATATTTTCCATTCTCGAACAACACATATTAAAATGAGAGAACAATATATTAGAGAATTTTTTTAGAAAAAGGGAAATTGACATTGAATATCGTAACATTAGAGATCAATTGGCATATCTATTCACAAAAACTTTAGACAATCAACGTTTTGAAACTCTAAGAATGCTTATTGGTGTTTGTGCATGTTCTATTTAATGTGTTAAGATTGTTTATAAGTACCTACCTTATCATAATATCTTGTGGTACTAACGTTTTTGGAGGTTCTTCCCTTCTCTTTGTCCCTTTATGACAATAGGGACAGAATTGACACTCTCGTTATTTTTAAGTTGGGGAGAATATGAATCTCTTTGTTGTAATATGGGAGAATTTATGAGACTCTTGTTTTTTTATTGTATGTATTGAGTGTCTTAGGACACATGTTGTTAGCTGAGTTTGGTACTCTTCGTTTTAGGACACGTGTTGTTAGTCTTTTAGGACATATGTTATTAGTTGAGTTATGTACACTTCTTTTAAGGAATCTTGTGTATAGTTGAGTTATGTATATGTGTGTGGGAGACTCATTTTTTTAGTCTTAATTTGGTTTGTCCCGAAATTGGACAAAGGGGGATATTGAAAGTATCCATTTTAAATCGTACGGGGTTTGAATGGGCTCAATTTTGTAACAACAGTCCCAAATACACTTGATCCATTGCACTAACTAAACTTAATCCTAAAATTATTTTTAAAATCAATTTTATAGTTTTTAAAACCGTAATTTAAATTTTGTGTAATATATTCCTTATTTTTGTATTTATACATTCTAAATGTATTTTATACTCAAATACTTTTTATATTATCAATTTCTTAGTTTTATAAATTTTCAGATTTTTAAAATTAATTTTCATATTTTATGTGATTTTCTAGAATTTTTAAATTCTCATTTAATCATTTAAAAAGAAACAAAATTGAAAACATTTTTGTTTTTTAAATAATTGTGCTAATATGAAACAGAAGCATTTCATCTAAGTCCAGAGCCATTTTAGGTGTCGATCCATTTTATTGGCTTTGGACCAATCAGATGGAACTATGTTGCCCACGCAATTTCATCTATGCGTGAGTCTTGAGTTTTGTCTGCTCGAACTGTTGGTTGTCTGGGGATATTTTACCCTTATGCCCTCCACGGTGCCTCTATCAATGATGAATGTTCCCTTGCCAAATCAAAATTTCTACGATGCCTATCTTTCCCTTTGATTCTTTTTTGGGACATATGTCAAATACTCCCTCAAATTTTTTTTATACACGTTTAGTCCAAGTCTTTTTATTTTATACCAAAAAGTCATTTACCATGCCGTTGGCATGGACCTTTAAAAATAAGAGAATAAGGGACATTTTGGTACAAAATAAAAGGCTTGGATTAAATGTGTATTAAAAAATATTTGAGGGACTTTTTGGTCTTTGATCCTTCTTTTTTTGGTAATTAAAGTATATTGAAAGAAGAAACTATACAAGGGGATAGAAATAAGGCAACATGAACATGCTCCTAGGCCAAAGAAAACACCACATCACAGGGATCCACACCCAAATAAACAAAGCTTAAATATTGTCCTACTCATACAATAAAGACTGGGATAAGCCCCAAAGATTACAGCACATCCAGTTCTCATATGATATTCTAAACTTCTTCCATCTTCTCGATTTGGCTCTGATCATCTCTTCAATACCTCTTATAACAGAACCGAAGTTCCTAGCACCCATGTTGTGCAACCTATTGCTTCTTTCCATCCGAATAGAGTAAGAAGCAGCTGCAAAAGAGGAGGATCTAACTAAAAAAACCAAAATTTTCCTTTTAGCTTCAAAAGAGGAAAAAGAAATCTCCTCATCCCAATTCCCCAGATTCCTATAGTACTAATTACTTTGCATCACCTCATCCCAAACAGTCTTAGAGAAAGAGAAATTGTTCATAATGTGGTCCTCGGACTCTCTGCTATTGTTACAAAGGAGGCAGTTGGAATTGTCCAAAATACCCCAATCCATAAGATTATCCTTAGTAACAAGGGATTTGCGGCATACAAACTAGAGGATGAAAGAGCATTTAGGAATGCTACCCTTATGCCACATAAGGTCAACCCAATAGACATCAGCAGTATGAGATCTCAAGGTGTCATAGGCAGAGGCAATAGAGAAGGTACCTCTGCTGTTAGGAGACCAATACACTATATCCTCAATAAGAGGTTGAATGGGAGGAAGAGGGGAGTTCCTTATATCATTGAGTTTCCAAGTAGTAGAGTTCCTTAAATCATAGAGTTCCTTTGATTCCTTTGGTCATTTACCAATTATCCCTTATTTATTGAGGAATTACCCTTTTACTGAAGGCATTCCTCAGAAAATATAAATAGAAGGATTGGGGTTTATTTTTAAATCTAAAAAAAAATTGTGAAATCCAAACTAAATGCTACAAAATTTCATCATCCCTCTTTCTCTAAACTTGTTGAAATCATATATTTATTTGACAGATTTTCCTAAACCGTTTTTAAACACACATTCTTTTAGACTACGAAACTTTACAATATATATTTCTTTTGCGAGGATGAGTGGTTAGATTTTGAGAGTTTAGAAGTTTGAGAGATTTCCTGGGTGTTGATCATTTGAAAGCATTTTGGCTTTCTGGGTTTGTTCATTTGAAACCTTTTTGGAGCTTTCTGGGTTGGATAATTTCAAGCTTGTTGGAGTTCCCTTCTTGAACATTTATTTTCCTTTGGCTTTGATCTATATATTTTCTAACCCTTTCATACATGCACAAACATATATATATATATATTTCAACATGTTTAGATAGATCAGTATGAGAAAAGACGTTTTTAAAACTAGGATTTTTTTTAAAACATGTTAACACAACTAACACATACAAAGACCAAAATTATGTATGTGTTAGTTGTGTTAACATGTTTTAAAAAAAATCCTAGTTTTAAAAACTTCTTTTCTCATACTGATTTATCTAAACATGTTGTAATATATATATATATATATATATATATATATATATATATATATATATATATATATATATATATATATATGGAGTAGAATAGTTGGCACTATTCAATAAAATGATAAGCTAAGTAGAGGTTAGGATTGAGCCACCAATGCAAGAAATGAAGGGTGGATATTGAAAGACCCTATTTTCCTCTTTTGTCCCTTTATTATTTCATTTCCCCCTCATATTTAGCTCTTGATTTCCTTTACCCCTCTTACTTAAAATTCAAAAACACGGGTAAAATAGGAAATTACACATTTGGTCCACCACACACACAAACTACACCCCGTTCTCTTTGTCAGTCGATGGATTCTCAACTCTCTCTCCTCTCTCTCAAATAAGCAGGTCTTTGCTCTCTCTCTCTCTATATATATATCTCTCTCTCTCTCTCTCTCTCACTCTCACTCAAATTGACCATATAAAATTTGGGGGAAATCTAGGGTTTTGAGATTTGAGTATACTGATCGCTACTTTTTTCTAGGTTCAATTGGCTTTCGATTCAGTATGATGTTCTTAAATGATTTAGTTTCAGTTTTAGGGTTAAGTTGTATGTTTCAAATGTAGCTTTTGATTTGTTTCAAATTAGGAATTTTTCCGATTTTGGGTTCTTTGTTGCATTTATGCATATATCTAACTGGATTCAAATGGAGACTTAGTTTTTTGTTTAGTTTTACAGATGTAAATGGAAGAAAATCACATTCCCAAACAATATTTTGGACCTCGGTTGAACAATATTTTATTTCTGTGTGTAAGTTCATGTTGTTCTTGCAAAAAATGGTTTATTTTTCTTTGATGGTTTATATTTTTATTAATGTAGAGAAATTATGATGTTTTATATATACTATGTGTTTTTTAAGAAGTGCCATAGTGATGAAAATGGAATGCCATAATATGAATACGATTGTGTTCTCTAAATATGATTATAAAGGCAAGTATTTGGTGTAAAAAACTCTGATTCTTGGGGCTTAAATGTTGAATATTATGTTTGTTTGCTTAGAGTTGTGTTTGAATCATCTTTACATTTTCCTCACATCATGCCATAATTTAACGTGTTAGTCTACTTTTTTATTTCTGCTAATTATGTGTTATAATGGTGTACTAATGTTGTTAATCTTCACATGTTTGATAAAATGTCAGTGATGAGAAACCGACCACGTCTATTATTTTTAACCGACCAAATCCATTGCTCACCCTTTGAACACCCTTAAATATGATGTGCGAGTGTCACGTGTGCTCAAAACATACCATCATTTAATGACCACAAATTCTTTTATAGTTATCTAGGACGTTTCATTCTGAACACACTATAGCTATATTTTGACTGTGAAAAAGTTCATTTTATAATGCTTTCTTCAAATAGTTTAGGAACTAATTAAAACAATAATCTATAAGCTATATATATTGATTATGTACCTCATTTACATTTGCAAAGATGATCATCACAGGGGGGATAGTATGGCGTTAATGGAACAAGAACCAACCCCATGGCTCGATATGTTTTTCCCATTTTCGTGATTTATCACTATTATAATTGGATTCTCTTTTTGTTTTTTCTTTGTAATTGTTCTATAGCAACATGAATTTCATCATCACATAGTGCACCACGGAATCTGCCAATTGATTTAGATTACTTTTTATTTCTCTTTCCTCTTTCAATATATTTTTTATTTGTTTTGCAGATGCTAGATATTAGGGCTTGAAGCTTGAAATAAAGGTATGCAAAATGAAGTTTTCATTTTCTTTAGTTTCTTCATTTTGATTAGACTGAATAATTTTCATTTTGATACATGCCTTGGTTCACTTTAATCATTTTGTCATTTTGATATAGTAGAACAATTTATTTTATTATCTAGCATCACATTATTTTGGTTAGAAGGTGGGATTAGTGTACAATTAACTGGTGTTTTCCAATTCTTACAGCCCTTTTAATGATTTCCAATGCTTATAATTCATCTCATATGTTCATCTAATTATGTTATGTTTCATTTTGGCAGTTACAAGACCTAGATCCTAAAATGGTATATGTCTTTATTTCCTCTTACTTTTTTAGATTATCTTTACTTTCTCTCACTCATCTTTCTGTTTTAGCTATTACCAAGATTCTTTTGTGAGCTATAGTGGAGGTGGTGGAGTATTGATTTTGGAGAGTGGGTATAATGGGTTTCCCCCTCACTTTTCTTAAGGTTTCCTCATCCCCATCTAAATATTTGTTAATGTTATTTTGTGATTTTTTATGTGAGTTTTAATAGATACTAATCTCAGAGAGTGAAAATATTTTGTGCACTTTTTTGTCTTGACATCTCTGTTCCTTTCTCCAGACCTCTATTCATAGCGTGTCTCATTTTTTGTTTACCTTTTAAATAATAATCATGGTTGTTGGTTTTTATAGTGGACTTCCATTTGTTGTGTTGATGTGTCTTGAGTATATGTAAGAGAGTTGATAGAACAACATCTTTGAATATTTGTAAGCCTTCTTGGTGTTTGAGAAAATATCCATATGGTTATTTGATTTTGTTTCTTTCTTTCTTTCTTTTCTTGAGATTGTTTTGGTCTATTTGTATATTTTTTTGAGGACTAACTTAAAGGGACTTTCTTTATATGTTGATTGATTTGTATGTTTCTTTAGTAACTAATTTTTAAAGTGTCTTTCTTTGTACATGTTTTAACTTAGGGTAAATGAGTTGGTTTTAGAGATACTCAACATCCTGTGAATTGAGTTATACAGGAAGTACAGAAGAAAAAAAACACCATATTCATATTTTTCATCATCATTTTGACCCACATATGCTGAGAAATTTAAAATGACTGGTGGTGTGTAGTGAGTGCATTTGTATTTGTAATGTATGTGTAGTTCTCATTTTTCGTATTTACTTTCATGGAACCTAAGTATGTATTAATCACTTTTCATAAGTTCCAACTATATCCTGTATATACATCTTTTGATACAAATTGGTAAAACTTATTTTTCATTGTTAGAAATATTTATTCGGATGCAACCTAACATGGATATTAAATTCGGATGTAACATGGATATTAACTTGAAATTTTCTTATGTGGATGTGAACTTGGTTTTATATACATTCTTGCACGTGGGTTTCTGATTTTTTTATTCTGCAAAAGGTTCCATGCCATGTTGACTCACTTTAGTAACTTTGGCCTAATTTGTTTGTTCATGTTACCATGTTTATTCATTTTAGCAAACTTTGGTCAGTTATATTTTTTCAAATTATTTCTCAATGGTATAGCTTTTAATTTGGCATAGATGTATGTCAAACTCTTTTATGTTTTCATTCAAATTCGTGAAGTGGGTTTGAATGATATTAATTTAATTTTTTCGGTGTTAAATAAAAAACGATGAAGAAAACCTTTTAAGTTTTTTGAAATTGGTATATATGATAATCCTTATATAGTTGAGCAGTGGAAAAATTATTTTTGAAATTCAATGATTGAAGAAGGTCTGGGGCTAAATGCGTAGTGGAGGAGAGGAGAAGTAGGTAAGTATTTTTTTCATTGTCATAGTCAATCAAGACTATACTGAAAGAAATTTTTTTTGTCATGTAAGAAAATTAGCCTCGGTTACAAAACATGTTTCTTATATGAGATCTTGCATAAATAGGAAAAGACCCCAAACTTAAATGGTGAGCGATTTGTTTCATTTTGATCCAAATAGACAGTCTCAAATGAATTGGGTATATTAAGAAATGTATGATTTGGTGATCAATTGGTAATATTTAATTTCCAGTTAATGGTTTGGGTTTTATTGACCAATTTAGGTTTGACACACATTTATTTTCATGTGTCATTCTTACTGTCAATCTCACTAAGAATATTGTTTTGATATAAGAATCTAACAGTTTATTTTGATCCGTCTTTTTTAGGGAAATGATGGTGATCTATAGGTCATTCTCACTAAGATATCTTCAACTCTTTCCATTCACTCAGGTGAAGTTTCATTTCCAGGAGGTAAAGCAGAGGAAGGGGATGCAGACGATATCGTCATGGCGATGAGGGAAGAGAGAGAAAATATTGGTATACGCTCCGTGAAGAATGCTCTGTGAAGAACGCTATGATTTGTTGTCCCTGTCCTTAAGACATTTTTATCCAAACATCTCCTTTGAGTAATTACAGTTATTGGTATACGCTCCGTGAAGAACACATTCAAGCCCACTCCTAATTTTGCTGAAGTGGAAGCAGTATTTGAGGCTCCTTTAGAAATGTTTCTCACGGATTAAACTCAAAGATCGGAAGATAGAATGTATGGGGGATAAGTATCTGATTCATTTCTTCGACTATGAAACATATGGTAAGAAGTATGTTATATGGTGTCTCACTATTGGGATCTTGATTAGAGTTGCATCGGTTGTGTAGCAAAGGCCACCAGCTTGCCTTGAGCAGAATCCAAAATTCAAGAATGTAAGCTAAAATTAACTTAGCATATACGTGTTTTATTTAGAAACATATTTAGTTAATTTGAAAAGATATTAAAATAGGATTGTGTTTTTACTTCATTTAGGCCATCTTCATGTTTTAGTGACTTTAAAGGTACTAATTTTTTAAAGCTTTCAATTGTATTTGTTTGCAGAGCTAGGTAGTTTCTTATATTCCAGAGCAGGCATCATTTAAAGCATCAAGCTTAATGGTCCTCGCCTAAAATTACTAATTGTATTGGGGTTTGCAACATGTATTGTGTTCTTTCACTGACTGGACTTTGGTGCATTTATAAATGATGATATCATTCAGCTCCTTCAAAGTCACTATCTTCAAAATATAGTATAGTAGGTTCTTCTTATTGGATTGTGTTTATAGGCTGGACTTATTTGATTTTGTTAAATTTTGGTTTAATTGATAATTACGTAAGCCTCGACAGGATGCTGTCCTCCACGTGATGTCGTCCTCCACACGACACTTACCCATCGTATTCACTGAAATTCCATGGTTTATAATATCGTGGTCTTATACGTAAGACCGCATGATTTCTAAGATCTCGATCCAAAATATGTAAGACCATGGTATTGTAAACCATGGAATTTTTCGTGATTTCCTTAAAGGTAAAGCCAATGCAGGTTTCATAAATTCCAATTGGTGTTTCACAGTCTCTACACTTATGCATGATAGTAAAACCATGTTTCTATAGATTTGAAATAATCTATTATCTTTTCTTTAAATCTACATTGTTGGGAAAGTGCTTGATTACAAGGTGTTTTTTATCATGTCTAGACATGATTGATCCTGTTATTTTTGGTGTGTGTGAATAGGTCCATGGTTAAGTAGCAGGAGGTCAATGAGGCTGCCGCTGCTGCTTCAATAACAATACAATGGACACTCATTAGTTGCAAGCGGACAGAGTGGCCACTCATCAGTTGATAATGGTAAGTTCCTTGGTGGGACCTTAGATCATACTCATTCCATTAGGTGTTTGGACCTTTTAATATCTTATATTTTGATAGCAATCTTCAATCATTGGCGTTTAATTCACCTAAGGTTAACTTTCTTTGACCGATGTATCCTTATGGAAAATGTCTCCACCTGTTTGATTATTTTCATTTCCCTATTATCACATGGATTATTTTAATTCACATTCACATTTTAAATGATATGGATCGTACAGATAGTGTGAGCGTTTGAGTCGGTAAACAATCACATGGAGCAAGATTGATTTCAAGTGGTCATAAAGTCTTAGAAGAAACAGTTGGATGGGGTCCCTAGCTTGGAAAAAAGAACAAATAATGTAGGTAATCTTATAGAGGAAGAGTAAGAGGAAGATGAAATGGAATATGATATTGAAGTGATTGAACAAGCTGCAATCGCTCATCATAATCTTAAGGTACCGTCCCATGATCATCAATCGAAAGGAATGAACAAAAATGGCGGGATGCAAAAACACGTAGAGAAATATGAAATTAAAGTGTTAGAACAAGATGTTATGCGTTGTAATAATCTTTAAATATTGAGCCATGTTCCTAAAGCCAATATAGTGGACCCAAATGTTATTTAGGAGTTTATTGAACTGTTACACCTAACACCTAAAATTCAGTTGCAACCGTTTGATTTTTGAAATGTGAATGAAAATCCTATTATATGTCCCATGAGTAATTTACTACCTTAATATCAATGTTAGATACTTATATTTAAGGTGCAAAAACTGCATTAGCAAGTTGGGGATTATCTAATCAATGTCGTAAAATGTTATTGCTGAAATGATTGACTATGTTCCAATGGTTTGTTTATCTTCTTCTTAGATTTTTTTATCTTATGCTTAGACACCTCTCACTTAGATCTATAAAAACTATTTTATGTAACTCGTATTTTAGTATTTACTGATCTAATTCTTGTGTTATCATTTGTTTGGTGAATTTCCGTGTAATGCAACAGTTTCGCATACTTGAAAAGTATCCTGAAAAGGAACCATAACAACAGCTAACAACTTTATAATTTGCTTTAGGATTTCACATATAATAGACATACTACAATCAGTACTGACTCGAAATTTCATTGCATATAGCTAAATTGTGAGGACATCACTGTGGCAATTGGTTGATATTGTAACTTCATTATTCTTGTGATATCTGTTGTATACTTTTCATTTTGTAGGTTTATAGTCATCCCCTCTTCGCAGTAGCAGTGAGATGGAAATTAAACAAGTTAGCAGATTTGAGAATAAAGACGTACACAGTCAATCCCACACCATTACCAATGCTTGAGTTGAATCTTCTTCAGTTATGCTTTAGAACCTCTTATGTGGTATCTATAATAGGAATTGACATATTGTTTCCCTATTTGACCAAATGCTGGGGTTTTGGGTGCTTTGAGTTTTTGGACATTGGCAATATACTTCCCTATTGAGATGTACATTGTACAAAGTAACACTAGGGCTTGGTCAGGAATGTTGGTGTTTTTTCAGGCTTTCATGATACTCTGCTTGCTTTGCATTATTTTTTCCTTTATTGGGTCACTAGAGGAATTCCTTAAGGAAAAATTGAGCTAAGAAGTTCTAAATTTTTTGGTCAGTGATTCATACCGATGACGGTGTTAGTACAATGCTCGACGTAAGGAATCAATGCCATTTATCACCCTAAATGAAAGTGAACATTCCCATGTGGATCATTTTACTCGGGATGTCTTTGAGGTACATTCATTTATGCATTCTCTTTAGTTCAAGAAATCATTTAGGATTAAAATGGTAAAGTTATTTTTATTGAAAATGGTCATAATGATCAATAGCAATGGCTTTATTAATTTGGGGAATATATTTATTAAGTTGATTGGATCGGAGTAAATATAAATTGTTATGGTTTGCATTCTTATGTGTCTTCAATCATAGGTTCAACCCCAAAGCTCACATTTGATTTCATTCTCGACGAGACCAACACTTTTGGGAATGGGATCCATAGGATGCTGAAGCTTGGACTTAGGATTGATGAGGATGCAAGTGAGGTTTATGCAAACATGCCACCATTGGAGGAATAAGCCGTTGATAATGGGGGAAACAAGATGGAGGAAATGTAAAGATTTTGTCAAGTCTCTTTTTAGTTTTTCTTTACTGAATTATGGACAAATCTATTGGGCATTATATCTAATGTTTAGGACGAGAGTCCTGGATGTTATTGGGGTATTGTGGTTGTGCTAAAAAAATATTCGTGTTTTAGACTACTTAATTTCTATTCGTATTGTGGTTGGAGGTTTTTTTCTTAAAAAAAATGGATAGTCTTATAAATAAATGAAATTTTGTCCATTTTTCTAAATCATTTACGCTTTGTTTTGTTGGGGAACAATTTTTTTTTTCTGTTTTCCAATTATCTACTTTGAAATTTTTTGTCGTTTTGCGATTACGTATTTTTTGAACATTTTCATCGTGCCTTCAGGCACGGGCATTCCGCTAGTATGTATATATATATATATATATGTATAAGAGTTATAAATTAAATCTGTGTTTAAAACTTGTACATACTTTGAAGACAAGATTTGGTTAGGTTCTATTCAAATTTATGTAGAACCATTTGTGTTTTATAAAAACTCATGAACAAACCTTTTTATACACAAAACTGATTTTATGTTTTCACACGAATGAAACATTAAGTCCAAAAGAAAAGACTCTTTTTATCCGGACTTTAAATTTGACTTCCCAATCATCCATGAAAACCAAAAAAATTTAAAACTTATTTTTTCTTGTTGCATCCTCACTGGATACTTTTATCTTCAGTGTGAAGCTATGTGTGTACTACTAAGTCCACTGTTTTTGTTATTTTGTATATTTCAATAGTTGTGTGGTTGTTTAGTATTGGCCTTGAAGTACTGGGTGCATTGGATGTATTGATTCATTTATACATTATAACATGTAAATTGTACTTGAACTATTGTTATAGTGGACTTGTGGTCTTTGTGGTATTGTAACTAAAAGACTCGGGATTTTCCAGTATAGTGATTTCCTCATTATAAAAATTATTATGTTCTAATCCCCTTCTCCTCATCTCATTCCATGTCCACTTTATATTCATTATACTTTGAACATCACACCAACCATAACTAAAGTTTTTCTTATTTGTGTGTATTCAACTATTGAAGTTAAGGTTTTTACCAAATAGTTAAAAGAGAAATTTAGGATTTTTATATTTTGTATTTCTATTTAGAAGCTAATTTGATTATTATATATTACACATCCAATATACATTCACTTCATATATACAAACTGTCACACTTTAGAATGTATATATATATTAATAATCCTAGCTATATGTGAATATCACACCTACACTAGCTAAGGATCCACACAATCATTTCAAGTTCATGTTATAATTTACTCGTTTACTTGATTATTGATAACCAATCACACCTATGATTATTCCTTAAATTTACCCTTTTAAGGACCCATGAACTCTCTCACTCATTAGCCCATAACCCTCCTCGAATGAATCCCCACTCCTTGGAGGATTTACAAAAACGAAACAACATAAGACCTTCTCATATATGCCTCTATAATAACCCCAAAGTAGCTCCTCCATCGAGTCATATCATACCCACATTATGCCCCATAAACATGTATACCCAATAACATAAAAGGGGTTTCTTAAGTATTTAAATAAACTAGAGGTGAATAGCATCAGAATTCACAACTATAGTAATCGGACCGGACCGAAGGTCTCCAAAAATGAATCGGTTCGGTTTCTTAAAAACTACAGAAACTTTTAATTACCAGACCGATCCGATATCCTTTGAAAACAAACCGATCTGATTCCCTAAATTTGACAGAAAACTTTTAACCTATGGACCGATCCGATTATCCTTTGAAAATGAACTGGTCCGGACTGCACAGTTCTGTATCATGCGAAATCTTCCCACAAACCCTTGCTCTACAATATTTCACATCATAATCCATCCAAAATATGAATTCCACCATTTCTACACCTTCAAACCCATATATACACAAAACAAAGACTAAACTTCTACACTAAAGTCTAGGGCTTAACATATATCTTTAAGATTACCAAAATCTTTCCACAAATTATGAAATAAATCACACAAATAAGCATTTAGCAAGTTAATCCACTTGCCTCAAAGATGTAGTGTTTGTTTCTTCCTCAAAGTCACTGATTTTACAAGATTTTTGAGGTTCTCAAGCTTCTTCTTCTCTTTCTCTTCTTCTCATTTTCTCTCTCTCAAATGGGTTTTCTCTTAATTGAGATTAATTATCTTTCTTAAGCCTAATAACCCCTTATTAGTACTAATCCTAACTTTAAATGATACTACACATTTAAAAATAACTCATATGCCCCAATTCGAGTCAAACTAGTCAAAAAGATTTCGAAACCAAATAAAAACCCCAGGGCTGTCATTTTGACTTTCTCGGCCCTTCCAGAATCAACCGTACCCTCCAAATTTTCATTCCAAACTCGAAATATAAAAACCATCTCCCATCCTCAGATAACTCACTAAAATATGCCACGGTTGAAAAATAACTAATTTTCGCTGCCAATACTCACATATACGATGAAATTGCATACTACAAGACTATGTTTACCATATCACTATAGTAAATGTGCAATTCTCACAAATATTAACTATTCTACCCAAATTAATATTTATGTTGAATCCTTATTTTAATTCTCAATTATATTAAATCACCCACACCCGATAATTTAATATAAAAACAAATACACAAATGTAAGGGCTATTACATACTTCCCCCCTTAAAATAAATTTCGTCCTCGAAATTTAGACATACCTTATGGAAAGAGGTAAGGGTACATGGCTCTCATATCATCCTTTTGTTCCCACATTGACTCATCTGCGTTATGGTGCCTCCATTGGACTCGAATTAACGGTACTACTTTCGATAGTAGCCTACGCACATTGTGAACTAAAATGGTAACCGAGATTTTTTCGTACGAGATGTCGGGTTACAACTCGATTTCCTCCAATGGAACATGCCAATGAGCCCCATCACATCTTTTGTACTTCTTTAGGGGTGAAACGTGGAACACATCATGAATTCTTTATAAATGCCGAAGCACCCTATATATTTGACTCACTCGAGTCCACATTATACAGGCGCTTGTCTAGTTTGGAAATAGTGACAGAATTAAGTCATACCCTAGTCTACTAAAGAGCCTCAGACACTACATATCAAATTCCTCTTAATGTCTCAAAGGTAGAATACCAACACTGCAGCTAGGATTGCATTCATTTGTTGCATTTTTTTGTAATTTAGGGGTGTGTGTGTGTTAAATCCCATACAAATTTTTTTAATAATTTTTGGGATATGTTAAATAATTTTTTGGAATTTATAAAACATTTTTAATTGTTTAAAAGTTGGTTTTTAATAGTGTTGTGTTTTTTTTTTTGGAAAAGTTATGTATATAAAGACAAAACACTAATTACAAGCTAAAGGAGGGGAACTCCTCGAAACCTTAGGGGCATACCCCATGGGGGAAAATAAATGAAAATAGAGGAGTAGGGCATACCCCACCCCCACATAAGGATCGATACAAAAACAAGCCCCAACACAAGGGTCAGAGCTACAACAACAAACCAAGAGAATCAAGGAACTGCTCGCCTCATTCCTTTCTTCTTTTGGTTCTTTTTCTTGACGGCAGACTTTCTATCAAGGTCACGAATAGGGTGGTTATTAGCCATTTCATCAATGGCTCTCACATTGAGTACTATGCCACTCGAAGCAGGGGTAGTTTCCTCTTGTGACATCTTTTCTATTCCTCCAGCATCATTCATTCCACTATCTATTGGATCCTCATCCTCCTCAATAGCAAGAATGACAAAGTTTTTCTGTTCAGGGATTACTTTGGAAACAGTAGGTAAGTCATCATGTCTATGGAATTGGTCATCTTCTTCCCGAAAATTGTATTTCGCTAAAGCCCTGGATTTAGTAACCCGCTTCCATTCTTTCGTCGTTGGATTAATCACCTTGGTATTGGAGACCTTGGTTAGCGCTTGGTCATCATTTGTGTTAACAGGGCATGCACTGAGGTTGTGGCCAAACACAAGGCATTTAGAACAAGAGGGAGGCTTGGCTTGAAACTCCACTCTAACTGGGACACTAGCACCATCCTCCATAATAACATCGATTCTGTTAGGGTAGGTCTCTTTGGCCTCAACCTCTATACATATATGGGCATATGTGATTCTATTCATTTCTTCAGCCATCACATCTGCGTATAAAGGAAGTCCCATAGAGCTAGCAATATAGCTAAGCCCTTCCTCAATCCACCATTGGACTGGAATGTCATGGAATTTGACCCATATAGGAATTTTATTGAAGGTGTCTAGTAGAAGTTAAAATTTGCTTGCCATTTCTTGAGGATAAGTGATATGCCTGCAAAATATAAGGGTCCATTATCTAGAACCTCATCACACTGTAATGGGTGGTCAAACATGAACAAGTAAAACCCGTTATCATGGGCAATGACCTTGGTCATTCCAAACTTACCCCAAAGTCTTATAGCCGCATTGTTAATCAGGGAAAATGGGAGTTTTTTCCCTAAGAAGTACCCAACTGGGCTATTTTCCCATCGCCCACGACCTCTATTGGCAACCTCAATAAGTGGTATGACAGTAATGGTAGAGTTCACCATAGATGGTTGATGACAGGTAAGTCTAAGTTTCGATTTCTTCTTACCTATTGTCACCGAGCTCTAAGTCTTCTCCTTACGTACCATGTTGTTCTCCTGAGACATTAGAACTACCAATGTCTCTTTTTCTTTGTCTTTCCTTTCATTACTAGAGGACATAGTAGCAGGTAGGGTAGATCTTGGACTTTTAATGGCTAAATCCTCTGAACCGTTTTCAACATCAGACTCTTTTAAACCAACTTCTGTACTCTTGAGCCCAACGCACCTGACCACACCAGAGTCAGCTTTGAACCCCAGCGCCATCTCCGCTGCCCTAGGAGGTTGATCCCCACCCATTCTCCGGTCAGAAGAGAGCTTGGAAGTCTTTTTTTGGTAAGTAAAATGAAATATATAAACAAAGGAATTACAAAGCTAGGGAAAACCCCAAGCACGTGAGGAAAAGATAAGGGCATAACCAAACATCAAAGCATAACCAAACAAAGAAAAGAAACTCATACAACTACACTAATCAGTCATAGAGGACTCAGGGAGGTTCCAATACAAACAAGCCATCTAGTTGTAGTAGTTTCTTCTAGCTTTTTTCCACATTAAGATCTTGCACCTCATTACGAACTCAATGTCCAGAACCAACTCATTTGGATTCTTGGAGTATCTTCTGTGTATCCTATTGTTTCTTTCCATCCAAAGGTAATAAACAGTAGTGAAGAAGGCAAGAGTTCTAATCTTCGACATGAAGGAACTTTCATGAGATATTTGCAAAGCTGCATTAATCTCATCATGCCCATTTCCCATCGTTCTATACAGCTGGTTTCTATAGAGGATTTCATTCCAAACATCCTTGGAGAAGGGGCATTCAACAAAAATGTGTTGGATGGTCTCAATCCCACTACCACAAAACTCGCAGCTTGTATTATCACTTATCCCCCTTACCTCAAGCTTGACTTTGGTGACCAAAGCATTCCTGCAAGTTAACCATATAATGAAGGAGCATTTAGGGATATTAGAATTACGCCAAGAAAAAGTGTGCCAAGTATTGATTGGAAGTTGGTCCATGATAGCTCTCATGGTAGAAGATGTACTATACAATCCCTTATTGTCAGGAAGGCAAGTAAGAGAGTCCTCCACATCAGGGTTGGGGTTAGGAAGGTTGTCATGTTTTATTTCATTCGGCTCCCAGGTGGTAGAACTCGACCATCTCCATATATTGCCACTCAAAAAGTCATTAACTTTGGCAGTGACATTACTAGCAGCATCATAAATGGTTCTGTTGCCATATAAAAGTTGAAGGGGGACCCTAGGGTGCCAGTTATCAAACCACATGAATGTTCTCTTCCCATTCCCAATGTTGGACTTAATGAATGGTCTAGCTGTGTCTCTTAGCTTCAATAATTTTCTTCAAATCCTTGAGGTGTCTGAAGGGATATTAATGTCCAAAATGCTTATGTTCTTAATTTTGTACGTATGTCACCACTTCACCCATAAGTTGTCCTTCTTCTTGATCAGGTTTCGTAAGTGCCTCATTGTGGAAGCTTTGTTCCAGTCTTAGAGGCAGTTAATGCCAAGCCCACCCTTCTTTTTAGGCTTACAAACCTCCTTCCAGGTAACCTTGGCTCCCATGTGTTTCAAAATCAAATCATGTCCATAAGAAGTCTCTGAGGAGTTGGTTAATAGAGTTGAGGACCTTCTTAGGTAGAATGAATAAGATGCTCCAATAAACTTTTGTACTGAAGAGGACAGCCTTGACTAATTGAACTCTACCCGCGTAGCTTAGTAATTTGGAGGTCCATCACCTAACTTTATTAGTGATTCTATCAATGAGCATCCTGTAGTCCTCAAATTTAAGCCTAATGGAGATGAGGGGGACCCCAAGGTATTTGAAAGGAGTCTTATCCATCCTGAGGCCAATGATAGAAGTTACGAGGTTCAATTCATCATCATCAATCCCAGAGGAGTAGAGGTTGCTTTTGGCCAAATTAGGATAAAGACCAGACAAAGAGGATAACTCATCTAAGGCTCTCTTGATGCATTCAATAGACTGAGAGTCCCCTTTACTGAAGATAATTAAGTCACTAGCAAAGCTAAGATGGTTGATATTTTATAGTTGAAACTTGGGGTGATAAGTAAAGGGGGTTTGGGAGCAGTGCTTGTCCATGATACAAGAAAATGCCTCCATAATAAAAGGGAAAGGTAGGGGGAGAGGGGACATCCCTGCCTAAGACCTCTGGAGCTATTATAAAATCCATGAAGTTAACCATTGAGGCTGACAGAAAACATAGGGGTGGTGACACATTCAGTAACCCAGCCAATAAAGATAAGGGGGAATCCTAACCTGTGCATAATATCAAAGAGGAAGTCCCAACTCACAGTGTCATAGGCCTTGAGGATGTCAATTTTGAGGGTGCATCTGGGAGTAAGATCTCTGTGGTACTTCCTCATGATCTCTTGAAGGAGAAGAATGTTGTCAATAATTGCTCTACCTACCATAAAGGCTTCCTGTCTTTCATTGATGATGAAAGGAAGAATAAGTTTAATTCTGTTGGCAAGCACTTTGGAAATACTTTTATAAATGGTGTTGCATCATGCTATGGGTCTAAAGTCCTTCATTTTATTTGGATTCTCAACCTTCGGGATAAGAGCAGGAATGGTACAATTCCACTGTCTAAGCATGTGACCATTAGGAAAGAAGTGTGAGATAGCATTGATCAAATTTCCCCCAACCACCTCCCAGTTAGCTTTAAAGAAGTGAGCATTGAAGCCATCAACCCAAGGGCTTTGTCGGAGCTCATAGAGAAGATGGCATTTTTTATTTCATTATGTGTAATGGGGTTGGTCAAAGTCTCATATTGCATCTGGTTGAGAGTTCTAGGCAAGATTAATTTGGAGTTCTAATATCTATTAGACATAGGGGCCTTAAGAAGGGAGCTGAAGAAGGAAATGGCCTCCTGTGACACATTAGAAGACCCTTCAATAGTGCAGCCCTCACTATTCTGAATGGTGATGATCTTTCTTCTAGCAGTGTTCTTATTCACACATTTATGAAAGAAGGAAGTGTTCAAGTCACCCACCTTCAACCAGTTGATTCTGGATTTCTTTTTGTAAAACGCTTCTTCACTAGCTCTAAGATTATCATACTCTCTAACAATAAGCTTCTCTTCTTTAATGAGGGAGGGGTTGGATCCATCTCTATCTCTACGTCTATGGATTCCGTGCATTTGGTCTTTCACTTCGTTTATACGCAAGGAAATTGTAACAACCCTTGATTCTGGGAGCTCATTTTATACTAATTTTACCGCATAAGGTAATTATATAAAATGTGAGGACTGGAGTAAATATTGATTTAACGAATTTAAAGTTAATATTTACTAGATTGATGTATATTTACTGTATGTGAATGTAAATATCATGAAGTTGCATGTTTATAGTGTCATGTATTTAAAATGACATTTAGGTTTAAATAAGATTGGAATTCGAAATGATTTATAAAAATTTCCGGATGCCAGTTTAGAGGGTGTAGTTAGTCTCGGAAGGTGCGAGACAGTTAAAATAAGTGCCATATTGTAGTTTTGTATTTCGGGCACTTTTACCTGGTTTTAGCTTATATGCGTATTTGTGAGTCATTTTAATGTGGTATTAACCACTTAAGTTGGGAGAATTATGTTAAGCCACGATTTTGGTCTTGCCCCTTATTTAATTTTCCTCATTTTATGTCTTAAAACATAGAGAGAAAAAGGAGAGAAAGAAAGAAGAAGAGAAAAGAGGAGAAAGAAGAGAAAAATGAAGATTGAAGATGGATTGATGCTCCTACTCAAAGAAATCTCATATTTCCTACATCAAGGCAAGTTTTCTACTTGCTAATATGTGATTTAAGTTGAACAAATTGTATGATATTTATGTATATTCATTTTGGAAATCAAAAATAGAATTTATGGGAATTAAACCATAATCTTAGTTTTGATGATAAAAATTGTGGATTTCAATGGTTATTAATCATGTAGGAGAAATGTTGGGTAGATAAATGTTGTTGGTTGTGGGTAAAATTGAAGAGATTGGAGGTTTGGGAGAATTAGGGCTCATAACCCTTAAGACAAATTAGGCAAATCTGCAGAATCGAATCGATTCGGCCTGTCCGAATCGATTCACCTTGAGACAGTTTCCAGGTCTGGGTCGATCGAACCGATTCGGATGGTCCGAAACGATTCGGCAATTATGCAGAAGTCAGGTTTTCTTGACCGAATCGATTCGGATGGTCCGAATCGATTCGCTTTCCTGAGCCCAAATCGATTCGGCTAGGCCGAATCGATTCGGAAGCCCTGCATTTTTAAGTAATTTTGTTAGTTTAGTTCCAATTCATTTTCTTTAAGTCTAGGGCCTAGGAACCTTCTTTAATGAAGTAAACTAAGTGTCCTAGAGTTGTAATTGAGTTAGTACTTTCCTACACTAGGAATTGGTTATGTGGGGACTTTTCCGGGGTTATGCCTATTGATGTTAGGGCATCCTTTCTTCTAGTCAATTACTATAAAACTAAGAGTTATAATATTATGTTTGGGAGACTTTAGGAGCTCATTCGAGCTATATTAGCCCTGATGGTTTATAATAACACCATAAAAGTATATTGGGATAGTAAATTGGAAGTTCATTTATCCCTTCGAGGTATGATGATATTGGGGTTTTAAAATAATACCCTACAATGTTTGGAGTAAATTAGGAGTTTACTTACTCCTTTGAGGTTACAGTAACGATATAAATTATCGTATGGCTCCGGATAATAAGTTATATTATTCACAAGAAGTAAATAGTAATGGTTACTAATAAAATGAGACTTATACATTGAAATGAGATGGAAATGGTATTGATTTTGTAAATGATAATTTACTTAATCATGAAACTGGTAAATGATAATTTACTTGATTTTGAAAATGATGAATAAAAATGGTTTAAACACACCTCTCTAAATGACATCTTAAGGGAAGTTCGCGCGCGAGGTGAAGCCCCCTGGCTAATGAATGCAGGGTGGATATAGTCCTAGGCCATGTGAGCGTTTGTGTTGTATAAATCTGCGATGGGTAGGAGATTCCGGGTGTGGTCTTGACTATCCCGCAGGCACATGGCCGCTTCCCGACGTCTTGCGATATAGGTGCCCAGGTTGTCTTATGACAGGCCCTGGAAGATGATGGTCATTTAGGGGCGCGCACAGTGGGGAAACTCGGACGGGCGGTCTTAGAATTCGTTATATGTATATAAATATAATAGTTCATAATCAAGTGGGACTTGATGTATTTGATATGCCATAAAGGGCATGATGAAGTGCCACAAAGAGCACATATAAATGCCACAAAGAGCATTTGAAAATAATTATTTTCCTGATAAGGAAAGGATTTTTACAAAATGTAAAAGTGAGATAAAAATGCCATAAAGAGCATAACATTGTGATTTTATCTATATTTCCTGTTAAGGAAAAAGATATATGAGATAATTGGTACCCTTGATAAGTTTTCCGATTAATGTTATTTGTTTTATCTTCCTGCTTAGTTATATTTTAAATTGTGTAGTTAGATAGTTATATCTCTCATCATGATTCATCATTCATAACCGTCATACTCTTTATTCATCTGGTAATCATATAGAACTGGGCCCTGACCCGTTTACATTTCTTGTTGCATACGCACCTTGTCTCCGCTCAGGTACTCCGCCGCAAGGATGCCTGATTTGAATTCCTATTCCGATGTCCTCAGAGAGCCATGATGCATTGCGGGTATTACGGGATACATTTGGTATAGACGTTTTCATTTTTTCATTCTAGTTCAGATCGAGTCTTTTTACTCGGGCGAAAGGCCCACGCTTTTGTAATTGTTTAATGTAATGTATTATATAAATCTATTGAAATTGTTTATCAATGTTGTATGTATCAGCGGACCAATAACATATTTGGTCCTCTTATTTGTCACTTGTTATTATAGTAATATATATACATCCCTGAGGTTTCCCCTATCTTTTCAGGTTTTGGGTTGTTTAAATTCTTTCTTTATCTTTAAAACAAATTTTTTTGGCAACCCGTTTTCTGAAGCTTTGGGTGGTTATCCTGGATACTCTATATTTTGTTATGATGTTGAGAATGATTCCATCTATGATTTCGTTATATTGGAGTATTGGGTTGGCCACCCCTTATTTTAGTGAGCGGGTTGTCACAGATGGTATCAGAGCATCAGGTTCTAGAGTCCTTAGGAATCTGTGTGGACGCCTTAAGCTTTCAGCGTTGCTTTTGATTTGACATAAAGCCTTAGGATTAAGATCATTGATTTCTCTAGTGAGATCTCGCTCTTCTACCATGAGGTAGAACTTATATAATCTTGTGCGCATTCGTGTGAGAACAATAGGTCGATTGAAGAAGGGAGCCATGAGAAGGATTTTTGGGAACGGTAAATTGTGGTCGGGAATGAGGACCGCTAGCACTTCCTTGTCTTGCTACTACGACTACTAATTACAGTTGATGTAGTTTTCCAAAGTACCGCGAGAAGTAGAAAGTGGTACTAAGCTTGAGATTACAAGCGATGTTAGATTGAAGAGGAGAAACATCCTGAAGTAGGATGGAGGAAAATCCTTCACCCGTAGGAGTAGTGTTGAGATAGTGAAAATGTGGTCACCATATTCGTGGGTGCCGGAAGTTTGTCCCATAGAGAAGCCCGATGGATACTTGCAATGGCGAGTTTCTCTGGGATAACTGGATTGAGGAGAAGGTGGATTCTCGAATGTTCACAAAATGTTCGTTTAAAGACCGATGGTGAATAAGGTGTTGTACGGTTAGGGAGACGATACCGTGCACTATAAAATGATAGGTTCCAGAACAAGTGTCGCTAACACTTCTGAAGGAACTGTGTTCCTAAAAACCCTATGGTGGATATTCGCCATCCGCCCTGGGGAGGACTCATTGAAATAAGGAAGAGGAGGCCGAGAGCATGTCCTCTTTTACTGACTAAGTAAGAGGGACTGCGTGGGTAATTGTCGTTGGCCAGAGTCGAAATAGTGGCGATGATGTGGAGCGTAGAATCGCTCATTTTAAACTTTGTTGAGTGGAGAACGAGGGCAAGAGTAAAGTGCCTGGTTGGGGGAGTTACTGAAAATAATGTTGGTTCGTAGAAGGCTCGAATATGGAGTCTGAGAGCCATTAGAATTGACCCGGAGTGCTTGGCTTAAATTGTTGGTGGGAATTCCACCTTATTAGTGGGTGGTGTATTCCTTAGGATACGATTTAGTAGTATTGTATATACTGTAGATTCGGGTGTGTAAATTGAGATTGTAGTAGTATTGATGCGATTATAGAAGAGTAATTATATGACTTCCGTGGTATGGAAGTTCTATCTTTTCTTCACTCGTTATGAAGCGAGTGATGATATTTTAAATGTATATGTGTCATATGTGTTACTTGATTTGAGTGTTTTATTACTTATTTGCATTGTATGTGGATGTTATGACTTATCTCCACAACCAACAAGGTTAAGTAGTAATGCATAGGAGGGGTTCCTTGTTTGGATTTCGCTTTGCGAGACACTCCGCCGAATGAAAACTTAACGATGTTGTGAGTGGAGAGGCGCTACTCTTTTTCTTTCTTTCTTTTTATTATGTTGTGGAGAGTTGGATTGGAAGGTTTTATCCGAGAATCACGTAGAAGAGTGATTAAGGGCTATTAAAGTGTGAGATAGAAGCACTGTATATAGTTCTCTCCTTTGATCGATGTGAGGGAGACTGTGATACGAAGTCGAATTGAGACTTCGGGTTATGCCTTGATAAGAAGGCTATTTGAAAAGATGTATCTATGTCATGGGATAGAATTTGTAAGACTTCACAGAAAGTGAATGTCTGATCAATTAAAATCTTTAATGATGTTATGATAAGGCATAGGAGTAGGATTTTGTTAATAAAATTATAAGTTAGAATTTTATCGGTCCCGATTATGTGTCTTAGACCGTCACATCTTAATGACTAACGATGCGAGGTAGTAGTGTAACGGGAGGGTTCCTTGTTTGGATTTCGCTTCGGCGAGACGTCCCACGCATGAACCCGAGAGAATGTTGGAAGTTGAGTAAGGTATTGGGCACTAGGGATATATTTAGTATTAGATGCTTACGATTTAGATAGTATATATGTAGATAGAATTTAGGGTTATTAGGACGTTAGGTCTTTAGGGTTTGTGACGTTAATTTAGGAAGGAGGTAAGGAGTTGACCACGAAATAAGTCGTGGGTTAACTCTATGAGGGATTTGATCCCTAGGAACAAGATTATGGGGTCTCGAGAGGTTTGGTAGTTTAGGCCGAAGGAGATAAGGCCTTTCTTAGATGTGGTGTTACGTGGTGACTTCACTTACGGGGAGTTAATGGAAGGGCTGACCTTCACTCCTGAGCCCATGATAGTGAGCTCGAGAGTGGGTTTAATGAATAAGTTTCTGCCAGGTTGGGGAGTAATAATACTGGAGCATAGACCCATTATTTATGCATCTCATAAGCTTAAACTCATGGAATGTATTATCCCATGCTTGAATTAAAATTCATCGTGGTAGTGATCACCTTAAATAGATAAGGCACTACTTCCTGGGCAGGAAATTTGGTCTTTCTCGCAAGCAACAAGTTGTTGCAATATGTCGTGGGAGAAATCGAGTTGGTGCTCGGAGTCCAGAAGGACTAGTGATTGTATATTTTCTCATTCACTAAGGGAATGCGATTGGGGTAGTAGGTGTCTCGAGTAGAAAACCCGTCGAAGAAATTGGTGAGGGCATAGGAAGCCAAATGAAACGAACATGACTAGGGAGACTTTGTAGTAAGAATATTTCGATCTATGATTGACCATTTCACATACTCACGTGAAGAGGAGTAGCGGTGAAGTGAAGAAGGGTATATTCATAGACGTTTGCATTTAAGTGCCAGGACCGTTCTGGTCATGATCCTATTTGAGAACATGGTTGATCGTTTGACCAGGCTGTTGCATTTCCGGCCATTATGGACGGACTACATGTAGAAGAGTACGCCCCATTCTCGATGAAGGAATGGTAGAACCGTGGGAGGTGCCTATTAAAAATAGGGTGGTCCGAGACTAGATATTTGTGTCGGAGGTTTGGTAAAGTTTCCATGAAGGTATGGGAACCTTATTAAAGGGGTGTATATTTTACCACACTAAAGTGGATGGGTGAATGGAGGAAGTCGACTTAATGCCGAGAGGCATATCATAAATGTACGCCTTAGGATACATGACTGACGTAGTAGTGTGTATGGATGGAAATCCCTGTACAACCGTTAGGCTTTTGTATGGCCTTATGGATCATTTCCTAAGGCATTGGCATCGTGAGTGGCCTAGCGTGGTCGGTTGAGTAATTCGTATACTCGTTGGATGGAACCAACGGGTAATATGTTCCTTGGACTTAGAGTGGTATCGGGACATTTCTTTAAAGATTTGACTTTTGATCCATACGCAGGGAGTGATATGTAACATGATTATGGAGGTTAGGCTATTTTTGCGCCAAGTTATGGGGGTGTTTTCTTCCGTTATAGGGAGATAGGATCATTAGTTAGAGAGGGAACGCTTTGTGCTATGCTACATCACAGAGGAGGTTGACTGAGATCGATAGAATCGACCTTAGTCCGGGTCCATTTGGGATGTTACAATAACGAGGGGTTGTTTAGGATGGTAAAATCCTAGTTTAGAATAGTATACCCTTTATGAGAATTTGGTATGCCCGAATTTTGGGGGAAAAATTCCCTCTTAAGGGGGGGAGTATGTAACAACCCTCGATTCTGGGAGACTCATTTTATACTAATTTTACCGCATAAGGTAATTATATAAAATGTGAGGACTGGAGTAAATATTAATTTAACGAATTTAAAGTTAATATTTACTAGATTGATGTATATTTACTGTATGTGAATGTAAATATCATGAAGTTGCATGTTTATAGTGTCATGTATTTAAAATGACATTTAGGTTTAAATAAGATTGGAATTCAAAATGATTTATAAAAATTTCCGGATGCCAGTTTAGAGGGTGTAGTTAGTCTCGGAAGGTGCGAGACAGTCAAAATAAGTGCCATATTGTAGTTTTGTATTTCGGGCACTTTTACCTGGTTTTAGCTTATATGCGTATTTGCGAGTCATTTTAATGTGGTATTAACCACTTAAGTTGGGAGAATTATGTTAAGCCACGATTTTGGTCTTGCCCCTTATTTCATTTCCTCATTTTATGTCTTAAAACATAGAGAGAAAAAGGAGAGAAAGAAAGAAGAAGAGAAAAGAGGAGAAAGAAGAGAAAAATGAAGATTGAAGATGGATTGATGCTCCTACTCAAAGAAATATGATATTTCCTGCATCAAGGCAAGTTTTCTACTTGCTAATATGTGATTTAAGTTGAATAAATTGTAATATTTATGTATATTCATTTTGGAGATAAAAAAATGGAATTTATGGGAATTAAACCATAATCTTAGTTTTGATGATAAAAATTGTGGATTTCAATGGTTATTAATAATGTAGGAGAAATGTTGGGTGGATAAATGTTGTTGGTTGTGGGTAAAATTGAAGAGATTGGAGGTTTGGGAGAATTAGGGCTCATAACCCTTAAGACAAATTAGGCAAATCTGCAGAACCGAATCGATTCGGCCTGTCCGAATCAATTCGCCTTGAGACAGTTTCCAGGTCTGGGTCGACCGAACTGATTCGGATGGTCCGAATCGATTCGGCAATTATGCAGAAGTCAGGTTTTCTTGACTGAATCGATTCAGATGGTCCGAATCGATTCACTTTCCTGAGCCCAAATCGATTCGGCTAGGCCGAATCGATTCGGAAGCCCTGCATTTTTAAGTAATTTTGTTAGTTTAGTTCCAATTCATTTTCTTTAAGTCTAGGGCCTAGGAACCTTCTTTAATGAAGTAAACTAAGTGTCCTAGAGTTGTAATTTAGTTAGTACTTTCCTACACTAGGAATTGGTTATGTGGGGACTTTTTCGGGGTTATGCCTATTGATGTTAGGGCATCCTTTCTTCTAGTCAATTACTATAAAACTAAGAGTTATAATATTATGTTTGGGAGACTTTAGGTGCTCATTCGAGATATATTAGCCCTGATGGTTTATAATAACACTATAAAAGTATGTTGGGAGAATAAATTGGAAGTTCATTTATCCCTTCGAGGTATGATGATATTGGGGTTTTAAAATAATACCCTACAATGTTTGGAGGAAATTAGGAGTTTACTTACTCCTTTGAGGTTGTAGTAACGATATAAATTATCGTATGGCTCCGGACAATAAGTTATATTATTCACAAGAAGTAAATAGTAATGGTTACTGATAAAATCAGACTTATACATTGAAATGAGATGGAAATGGTATTGATTTTTGTAAATGATAATTTACTTAATCATGAAACTGGTAAATGATAATTTACTTGATTTTGAAAATGATAAATAAAAATGGTTTAAACACACCTCTCTAAATGACATCTTAAGGGAAGTTCGCGCGCGAGGTGAAGCCCCCTGGCTAATGAATGCAGGGTGGATATAGTCCTAGGCCATGTGAGCGTTTGTGTTGTATAAATCTGTGATGGGTAGGAGATTCCAGGTGTGGTCTTGACTATCCCGCAGGCACATGGCCGCTTCCTGACGTCTTGCGATATAGGTGCCCAGGTTGTCTTATGATAGTCCCTAGAAGATGATGGTCATTTAGGGACGCGCACAGTGGGGAAACCCGGACGGGCGGTCTTAGAATTCGTTATATGTATATAAATATAACAGTTCATAATCAAGTGGGACTTGATGTATTTGATATGCCATAAAGGGCATGATGAAGTGCCACAAAGAGCACATATAAATGCCACAAAGAGCATTTGAAAATAATTATTTTCCTGATAAGGAAAGGATTTTTACAAAATGTAAAAGTGAGATAAAAATGTCATAAAGAGCATAACATTGTGATTTTATCTATATTTCCTGTTAAGGAAAAAGATATATGAGATAATTGGTACCCTTGATAAGTTTTCCGATTAATGTTATTTATTTTATCTTCCTGCTTAGTTATATTTTAAATTGTGTAGTTAGATAGTTATATCTCTCATCATGATTCATCATTCATAACTGTCATACTCTTTATTCATCTGGTAATCATATAGAACCGGGCCCTGACCCGTTTACATTTCTTGTTGCATACGCACCTTGTCTCCGCTCAGGTACTCCGCCGCAAGGATGCCTGATTTGAATTCCTATTCCGATGTCCTCGGAGAGCCGTGATGCATTGCGGGTATTACGGGATACATTTGGTATAGACGTTTTCATTTTTGCATTCTAGTTCAGATCGAGTCTTTTTACTCGGGCGAAAGGCCCATGCTTTTGTAATTGTTTAATGTAATGTATTATATAAATCTATTGAAATTGTTTATCAATGTTGTATGTATTATCGGACCGATAACATATTTGGTCCTCTTATTTGTCACTTGTTATTATAGTAATATATATACATCCCTCAGGTTTCCCCTATCTTTTCAGGTTTTGGGTTGTTTAAATTCTTTCTTTATCTTTAAAACAAATTTTTTTGGCAACCCGTTTTCTGAAACTTTGGGTGGTTATCCTGGATACTCTATATTTTGTTATGATGTTGAGAATGATTCCATCTATGATTCCGTTATATTGGAGTATTGGGCTGGCCACCCCTTATTTTAGTGAGCGGTTTGTCACAGAAATGCGGCCGTAGAACTTCTCATTAAGGCTTCTAAGCTTGGGTTTAAGCCTCTTGAGTTTAAGAGATAGCTTGTACATGGGGTTACCAGGGCAATCTTCACTCCAGGAGTCTGTGAGGATGTTCTTAAAATCATCATGTTTCATCCAAAAGTTGTAAAATTTGAAGGGTTTGTGTCTTCTTTCCTCATGAGGCAGCATATGGGTAATGATGGGGCTGTGATCAATACCAGGGCATAAGACCTCAGCCCGAGAGTGAGGGAAAGTAGAGCTCCACTGGTTGTTGTGAAAGACCCTATCAATTATAGAATCAACATTGTAAGCAAGTGAAGAGTTTTTGTTTGAGGTAAACCACAAGCCATTAGAACTCATATCATCCAACTGGGCATCATGAATACAATTGTTGAACTCCTGCACAGTGTTAAAATCAATATTGTGGATGCCTTTATTTTCATCATTATTTTGCACAATGTTGAAGTCACCCATAAGGATTTATTGCGTCTCATCAGCATTTGAAAAGTTGCTCAGGATAAAAGTCCAAATAGATCTACGTTCCACTTGAGAGTTGCTACCATAGACAAAGGTTGCATAGAAGAACTTGTTAGTTAAGATATACCTTTTATGTTCGAGATACTGAACACTCAGTTATTCGTCAGTGTCCTCGTCCTTATCCCAGCGCTCATCCATAGATGCAATAACTGGATGGGTAGGGACAATAGTCTCATCATTGGGTTGAATCGTAATTACATCCAGCACAGAGGAAGGGGTTTGGGAAACCACTTTCCCACGAATAGAAGAAAGTATAGTACAAAAAGAAGGGGGTGGCAGGGGTTTTCCACCAACAATCTTGGCCAAAGGAGCCATCGGGTCACTGGGTGGAGGGAGAGTAGGTGAGGGGGCGGTGTTTGGGTGGGTACCAATGATAGAGAGGAGAGAGAGGGTAAAGAGAAAGGAGAGAATTTGGATAATTTTTTTCCCAATATTCTCAGGTTATAATATTGTTGTGGGTTGATTTATAATTACCCTTTTCTCCTATAAACTAGCTTGGGTAGGATTCGAAAGCGGCAGAGAATTCTGTGGTGGAAAATGAGATTATTTTAAACTTCAAAACACACATTTTTGGTTTAATCCCTTCCCTACACATGTTGATCTATGAGCTAATAGATTTTTGTTTGTTTACTCTCACAATCTTAATATGCAATCATGTCCTTTGGATCGTTTGCTATCTACGGTATGCATGTCTTTACCTCAATCCTTGTGATATCGAAGAGAACCAATCACAATGCTTTTAATAGCAGTCCATCTTTAGCCGTAAGATTTACATCGGTAATTATAGACTTAATCTCATCCATTGATCTTATATAACCCTTCCATATCCTTCCTAGCTTAGTATAAATAGAGACCAACTAGTGAACGTTTCTAATCTTTTGATTATTTTGAGTTTTAAGAGAAAATAAGAGGGGAGAGAGAGAGAGAGAGAGAATAGAAACCCTAATCAAACTCCGGCCAAATATTTCACCAGAAACCCTTCTGTAAATTTGAGTGAGTTCAAAAGTGAGAAGAACCTGCCTCTCTAATCTTTAATCTCTTGTCCAACCAAGTCACGAAGTTTAGATTTCAATTTCTTTTTATAGAAATTTGAGATCTTAAACTGTGCGATACATATCACTTAGATCTTGTTAAGTTTGATTTATTTTTACAAGAAATCATTTTTGTTGGTTGTTTTTCTCTTATATGATTGTTTTCACGACCAGAACCAACAAACTTATTTTTGTTTCGAGTTTATGAGAAAAATCAGACTTAGATCTAGTTAAGATCTTGAATGGGGTTTTACACTTTCGTGAAATATTTCACACTTTATGAAATATCTTTATAAATAAAATAAAGAAAGTGTTTAGGACCTTGGCTGCTTTTTATAGCAAGGTTCCCTTAAAATCTGTGGATAGAAATAAATATCCATAGTCCGAGAGTATAAAAAAAACTATGATTTGGAAATTCCTACTGCATCTTAAAACGATATTTGTAATTTGTTAGGAATATTGTCTGTATAAGTGTGTGCATGTGTGTTGCATGCATGTGATTAGGCACTTCACCACTTACACTTATCACACAACAATACTAAAGAAGTGTTGCTAGAGAGATTCTTGACTTTAGAGTCGACGTAAAGCTAAAAAGAGAAGCGGTTACAAAGCTGGGAGAAAAACCAGAACATCAGAACCTTTTGGAATTAGAATTACGTCTGCTTGTGTGTTTGGTTTGTTATATAGTTTTTAATCTGTTACTCTATTTTAGTGGATTTTTCTTTTGAGATGTAGGGACCTCCGTGGATGTTTCCCCAGTTAGGTGGGGTTTTACCACGTTAAAATTTTGTGTACTTTCATATTTACTCTTCCTCTCATCACCTTCTTGAGGTTGTACTGATTTAGAAACTATATAAGTTTTATTTTTCAAAACTGGTACACATATACCATAAATAACTCATTCATATAATCTTTTATACACATCATGTGTTAGTTGTTTGTTTTGATTAAAGAGTTTCTTCAAAAAAACTATTCGGAGCCATTTAAACTGTTTAGTCTTGAATTAAACGACAAAGTTTGGGGTTGTTTAGGCCCGTCCTTGCTGGTTAGTTTTTTCCCCTCTTGGATGCGACTTATGTTGGGCCTCGTTCTTTGGGTCAGTGTGTTTTTCCCACCTTGGTTGGGCTTATGTGTTCTTTTCTTCCCATGTTAGGGTGCTTTTTTGGGGTTTGTTTTCCTCTTGAGGACTGTTTGGTCACTTTGTATGGGTTTACTTATTTCCATGTTTGCTCGGTTTGGTTGGGGTTTACACACCCCAGGTGTCGGGTTACTGTTGTGAGATATATGTTCTTTTGGCTCGTGGTTCTTGTTGGCTAGTTGCATTATGTGCACTAGTCTCGGGAGGGTATGCCCTCTCTTTTGTTGTACTTATTTTTATTTATTTATGCATTTCTTACTTTAAAAAAATGACTTAAGTGGTGATTTTTCAAATGCTCTAGCAAGGCAAGCTCATTAGCCACAAGACCAATCCTCTCAATAATTAGGAAAGGCCCTACATGCCTCAGCGAAAGTTTTCCTTTCTTGACAAACCTCATAATGCCTTTCATCAGAGACACTTTTAACAACAGTTGATTTCCCACTTCAAACTCCACATGCCTATGGTCCGCATCAGCATAATTTTGGCGGTCCTGTGCAACACGTTTGCGATTACGAATCACTTCAATCTTTGCTAAAGTATCATGGAACAATTCTGGTCCAAGAAGTTTATTGTTGCCAACTTCTAACCAACAAGAAGGTGAACGACATGGTCGTCCATACAATGCCTCGTAAGGCGCCATACCTATAGTAAATTGGTAAGAATTATTATAAGCAAATTCTACAAATGGTAGGTATATATCCCAACTTCCTTGAAAATCTAACATACACATCCGGAGCATGTCTTCCAACATTTGATTTACTCGTTCCGATTTCCCATGAATTTGGGGATGGTATGCCGTACTCAACCTCAATTCAGTCCCCATGGCTTCCTGAAAGCTCTGCCAAAAATGGGAGAGAAAGATTTTATCTCGATCAGACACAATTGATCGGCACTCCATGCAACCTCATAATTTCTACAATAAAGAATATTGTTCCGTTATAAAGTCTATCCTCACCGGTAAAAAGTGTGCCGACTTTGTCAAACGGTCAATGTTAACCCAAATGGAATCATGGCTATGTTGCGTCATTGGTAATACCGTGATAAAATCCATGGAAATGCTTTCCCATTCCATACAGGAATTTCCAATTGTTGTAACATTCCCGAGGGTCGCTGGTGGTCGACTTTTACTAAATGATAAGTGGTACATCTGGAAACAAATATAGTAATGTCCCTTTTAATACCTGCCCACCAGTATTGTCATCGCATATCTTGATACATCTTATCTCCGCCTGGGTGAACAATAAATTTTGACTCGTGAGATTCTGACATAACTGCCTGCTGCAAATCAGAATCATCCGGGACTACCAACCTACCATTGAATCGTAATCCACCCTCAGAACTGATCGAATAAAACTTTGCTCCTTCGATCAGTAATTTGTGTACTATGACCTTACAATCTGTATCTTCAGATTGAGCTTTCAGAACCCTCATCACCATCTCGGGTGTGACTGACAACAGGCCCATGCAAGCCCTGGCCACCGCATTATCCTGACGAAGTTCCTTCTGTTTGGCTTTCTATACCTCTGTTAACTACCCAGTGGGATGACGACTCAAGGCGTCAGCTACAGCATTAGCTTTCCCCGGATGATATTGGATGTCGAACTGATAATCCTTTACAAACTCCACCTACGTACGCTACCTTATGTTTATGTCCTTCTGGGTGAACATATATTGTAACGACTTATGGTCCATGAAAATTCTAAATTTCTCGCCCAGTAGATAATGCCTCCAAATTCTCAACGCATAGACGATAACAACTAATTTCAGGTCATGAGTAGGATAATTACACTCATGGGGTTTGATTTTATGAGATGAATACGAAATTGCCCTCTCTTATTATTGAAGCATGCCTCCTAAACCCTGGAAAGACGCATCAATAAAGACTAAATACTCCACTCCTTTGGGCAATGCGAGAATGGGTGCCGACGTCAACCTGTCCTTTAATTCATCAAAGGCTAATTGATAGGAATCATCCCACATAAACATGACCCCCTTTCGGGTCAAATTCATCAAAGGGTCGATAATCTTCGAAAACCCCTTTATAAAATAGCGATAATAACCCGCCAAACCCAATAAACTTCTAATCTTCGTCAGCGTTATGGGCTGCCACCACTCCTTCACCACTGCAACTTAATACCCTTTTTCGACACTACATGACCCCATAACTGCACTTCTCGCAACCAAAATTTACATTTCTCATACTTGGCGTACAATTGATGGTCCATTAAAGTCTGCAGAACCATCCTCAAATGTTCGACATGTTTGCCCTCCAATTGAGAACAAACCAAAATATCATCAATAAACACAATTACAAATTGTTCCAAGAAATCCCGAAAGACCCTATTCATCAAATCCATAAACACTACAGGGGCATTGGTTAGCCCAAATGGCATAACCATAGTTCATTAGATCCATATTGGGTCAAAAATGCAGTTTTAGAGATATCCTACTCCCTAATATGAAGTTGGTGATACCCCCTACACAAATCTATTTTTGTAAAATGATAGGCTCTTCTAAACAGATCAAATAAATCATTAATACAAGGCAACGAGTACTTATTTCTAATTGTCACCTTATTTAATTCTCGACAATCTACACATAAGCGTAGAGAACCGTCCCTCTTCTTCACAAACAACCCAGGGGCTCCCTAAGGTGACGTACGCTGATGAATGAAACCTTATCCCAAAAGCGGATTTTGTCTCATAACTATCTCATTTCCATAGGAGCCATAAGGTATGTGCTCATGTAATTGGCCTAGTACCCGGTGCTAAATCTATAACAAACTTGATCTCGTGACTCGGAGGTAAGCCTGGAATCTCCTAAAAAATGGCTGCGAATTCTCGAACCACTGGGATCGAGTCTAAGGAAACAACCACTTCCTACAAAGTCTCCTCCTCGATATTTTACAAATGGGTGCTTTAACCTCCCTCCGAAAGAGGCATAGCAATCAGAAACATTTCCTCGCCCGGAATAGCAAATACTATTGACCTCCCAAAGCAACCCACCATCGCTCGATATCTAACCAACCAGTCCATACTGAATATAGCATCATACCCATGCATATATAATACAAGTATGTCGGTGTAATACCCCGTTATTTTGAGGGTTATTTATGAATATTATGCAACATTTCAGTAATATTATTATTTTATTAATCGGGGATAAAATAATTTATTTTTGTTTGGAATCGAATCAAAGATTTAAATTTAAATTATTTTTGGACATTTTATAATGATTTAAATATGTAAATTTGATAATTTTGGATTAAAGGGTAATAAAGTAATATAGGTTAGATTAGGCACCAAGATAGGGTTTGAGAGAGGTACTATATAAGGAATATTATGGGTGATTATAAGGAAAGGGAGATGAAAAAGAGAGACCAAGAACGAAATCCAAAGAGGCAAAAACGAGTGGAATGAGAAGAGCAAATTTGGATGAGATTTGAGAAAAGATCCAAAACACATACCTGACTCAATTTTTCGTGTAGAATCCAAATCTAAAGTCGTATTGGCGATTCGAATAATTCTTGGAGATGATTTTTCTTATTTTTTAAAATAGGACTATTTGGGGTCATCTCGTGTTGGGGCTAGAACGCGATTTCATTATTTTCGCGAGAAGAACGTGATGGTGTGATCATATTTTGAGGATGAATTTATGTGATGATTCATGAAATGATTTTAAGGTATGGGGTTTTGCACAATATGCTCTTTAAATCTCTCGAGAGTTATTCCGTTGATTTCATGTTTAATTGAGCTCACATTTGAATTGTTAAATTTTTTGAAATCTGGAGAAATAATTGTTTAATTATTTTGATTCATGTAGCATCATTATATTGTTGTTGAGAACATTTTCATGGTATTTTAATATGTCATGGATGTTGGGCACCTACCAAAATTCCTGCTTCCCGGGCTATGACTTGATAAAGAATATGCGGATGGGGTGAGGCCTGGTGACCCATGGATGTGTTGTTGAGAAATTTATTGATAAATGCTATTGAGATTCGCATTTGATTTGAATATTTGCACGCGTATTGTTACGCTTTATTCATCGCTAGTATATTTGTTGAGCATCTTTCTTGTCATATTGTGTACTTTCCCATATTTTCTTTTAGTTGGTAGGTTAGCATGGATTGGAATGCTATGGACCAATTGGGATGATTTTTAGCGTGGATTATTTGAGAAGAATTTTTAATACAAGTTGGAAGATTGTATTTAATTATTTTGATGTATAGAGCATTGAAGATTTACTTAAGTTATATTATTTCGAGAGACAATTACTGTATTTAAATTTAAGTATTGAGATTAGTGGTTTTATATTATTGTGGGATTATTTTAGATGCTATATACCTTGTTATTTGTGGATTTGATTAGTTTTATTGATAGTGGCGCTCCGTTCGCTCTTCCCGGGCGGGCGGGGTGTTACAGATCGTATCAGAGCTTAGGTATACGATAACCCTCGGGTCTTGGGTATTGGGTCTATCATGCGGATTACACATTTTTTTTTGAAAATAGAAAATTTATTTGAGGACTTTAGTGTGTGATTTTTGGGAAATAGAATCGAGTAGCATTTTATTTCGAGTGCGTCGAATTTCGAGGACGAAATTCCTTTTCAAGGGGGAAGTATGTAATACCCCGTTATTTTGAGGGTTATTTATGAATATTACGCAAGATTTTAGTAATATTATTATTTTATTAATCGGGTTAAAATAATTTATTTTTGTTTGGAATCGAATTAAACATTTAAATATAAATTATTTTTGGACATTTTATAATGGTTTAAATGTGTAAAGTTGATAATTTTGGATTAAAGGAAAATATAGTAATATAGGTTAGCTTAGTAACCAAGATAGGTTTTGAGAGAGGGACTATATAAGGAATATTATGGGTGATTATAAGGAAAGGGAGAGGGAAAAGAGAGGACAAATACAAAATCCAAAGAGGCAAAAACTTGTGGAATGAGAAGAGCCAGTTTGGAATGTTTAGATATTATTTTTGAGTGTATTCGGATGAGATTTAAGAAAAAAATCCAAAACATATACTTGAGTCAATTTTTCATGTAGAATCCAAATCTGAAGTCGGATTGGCGATTCGAATAAATTTTGGAGATGATTTTTCTGAGTTTTTAAAATAGGACTATTTGGGGTTATCTCGTATTGGGGCTAGAACGTGATTTGATTATTTTCGCGAGAAGAACATGATGGTGAGATCATATTTTGAGGATGAATTTATGTGATGATTTATGCAATGATTTTAAGGTATGGGGTTTACACAATATTCTTTTTAAATCTCTGGAGAGTTATTCCGTTAATTTCATATTTAATTGAACTCATATTTGAATTGTTAAATTCTTTGAAATCTGGAGAAATAATTGTTGAATTATTTTGATTCATGTGGCATCCTTATATTGTTGTTGAGAACGTTGTCATGAGATTTTAATATGGCACGGATGTTTGGCACCCGCCAAAATTCCTGCTTTCCGGGCTATAACGTGATAAAGCATGTGCGAATTGGTTGAGGCCTGATGACGCATTGATGTATTGTTGAGAAATTTATTGATAAATGCTATTGAGATTTGCATTTGATATGAATATTTGTACTCGTGTTGTTACGCTTTATTCATCAAAAATACATTTGTTGAGCATATTTCCTGTTGTATTGTGTACTTCCCCATATTTTCTTTTAGTTGGCAGGTTTGCGTGGACTGGGTCGCTATGGACCAATTGGGATGATTTTTAGCGTGGATTGTTTGAGAAGAAATTTTAATACAAGTTGGAAGATTGTATTTAATTATTTTGATGTATAGAGCATGGGAGATTTACTTTAGTTGCATTATTTCGAGAGACAATTATTATATTTATATTTGAGTATTGAGAGTAGTGGATTTATATTATTATGGTATTCTTTTAGATGCTCTATACCTTGTCATTTGTGGATTTGATTAGTTTTATTGATAGTGGCGCTCAGTTCGCTGCTCCGTTCGCTCTCCCCGGGCGGGCGGGGTGTTACAAATGGTATCAAAGCTTAGGTATACGATAGCCCTCGGGTCTTGGGTATTGGGTCTATCATGCGGGTTAGAAATGTTTTTTTTTGGAAATAGAAAATTTATTTGAGGACTTTAGTGTGTGATTTTTGGGAAATAGAATCGAGTAGCATTTTATTTCGAGTGTTAGGTTTCGTCGAATTTCGAGGACAAAATTCCTTTTCAAGGGGGGAAGTATGTAATACCCTGATATTTTGAGGATTATCTATGAATATTATGCAAGATTTCGGTAATATTATTATTTTATTAATCGAGGATAAAATAATTTATTTTGGTTTGGAATCGAATCAAACATTTAAATTTAAATTAATTTTGGACATTTATAATGGTTTAAATGTGTAAAGTTGATAATTTTGGATTAAAGGGAAATATAGTAATATACGCTTAGGCACCAAGCTAGGGTTTGAGAGAGGGACTATATAAGGAATATTATGGGTGATTATAAAGAAAGGGAGATGAAAAAGAGAGGCCAAAAATGAAATCCAAAGGGGCAAAAACAAGTGGAATGAGAAGAGACAATTTGGAATGTTTAGATCTTCTTTTTGAGTGCATTCGGATGAGATTTAAGAAAAAATCCAAAACACATACCTGACTTAAGTTTTTGTGTAGAATCCAAATCTGAAGTCGGATGGGCGATTCGAATAATTTTTGGAGCTGATTTTTCTGAGTTTTTAAAATGGGACTGTTTGGGGTTATCTCATATTGGGGCTAGAACGTGATTTGATTATTTTTGTGAGAAGAACGTGATGGTGCAATCATATTTTGAGGATGAATTTATATGATGATTTATGCAATGATTTTAAGGTATGGGGTATTACACAATATGCTCTTTAACTATCTTGAGAGTTATTCCATTAATTTCATGTTTATTTGAACTCATATTTGAATTGTTAAATTCTTTGAAATCTTGAGAAATAATTATTAATTATTTTGATTCATGTGGCATCGTTATATAGTTGTTGAGAACGTTGTCATGAGATTTTAATATGGCACGGATGTTGTGCACTTGCCAAAATTCCTGCTTCCCGGGCTATGACTTGATAAAACATGTGCGGATGGGGTGAGGCTTGGTGATGCATTGATGTGTTGTTGAGAAATTTATTGATAAATGATATTGAGATTTGAATATTCGTACTCGTGTTGTTACGCTTTATTCATCACTAATATATTTATTGAGCATCTTTCCTGTCATCATGTGTACTTCCCCATATTTTCTTTTAGTTGGCAGGTTAGCGTGGATTGGGACGCTATGGACCAATTGGGATTATTTTTAGCGTGGATTATTTGAGATGAATTTTTAATACAAGTTGGAGGATTGTATTTAATTATTTTGATTTATAGAGCATTGGAGATTTACTTTTGTTGTATTATTTTGAGAGACAATTATTTTATTTAAATTTGAGTATTGAGATTAGTGGATTTATATTTTTGTGGGATTCTTTTAGATGCTCTATACCTTGTTATTTGTGGATTTGATTAGTTTTATTAATAGTGGAGCTCCGTTCGCTCTCCCCGGGCGGGCGGAGTATTACAGATGGTGTCAGAGCTTAGGTATACGATAACCCTATGGTCTTGGGTATTGGGTCTATCATGTGGTTTAGACATGTTTTTTTTGGAAATAAAAAATTTATTTGAGGACTTTAATGTGTGATTTTTGGGAAATAGAATCAAGTAGCACTTTATTTCGAGTGTCTTCGTCGAATTTCGAGGAAGAAATTCGTTTTCAAGGGGGAAGTATGTAATACCCCGTTATTTTGAGGGTTATCTATGAATATTATGCAAGATTTCAGTAATATTATTATTTTATTAATCGGGGATAATATAATTTATTTTGGTTTGGAATCGAATCAGACATTTAAATTTAAATTATTTTTGGACATTTTATAATGGTTTAAATGTGTAAAGTTGACAATTTTGGATTAAAGGGCAATATAGTAATATAGGTTAGCTTTGGCACCAAGCTAGGGTTTATGAGAGGGACTATATAAGGAATATTATGGGTGATTATAAAGATACGGAGATAAAAAAGAGAGGACAAAAATGAAATCCAAAGAGGCAAAAACGAGTGGAATGAGAAGAGCCAATTTGGAATGTTTAGATCTTCTTTTTGAGTGCATTCGGATGAGATTTAAGAAAAAATCCAAAACACATACCTGCCTCAATTTTCTTGTAGAATCTAAATCGAAAGTTATATTGGCGATTCGAATAATTTTTGGAGCTAATTTTTCTAAGTTTTTAAAATAGGACTATTTGGGGTTATCTCATGTTGGGGCTAGAACGTGATTTGATTATTTTCGCTTGAAGAATATGATGGTGCGGTCATCTTTTGAGGATGAATTTATGCAATGATTTTAAGGTATGGGGTTTACACAATATGCTCTTTAAATCTCTCGAGAGTTATTCCGTTAATTTCATGTTTAATTGAACTCATATTTGAATTGTTAAATTCTTTGAAATCTGGAGAAATAATTGTTGAATTATTTGATTCATGTGGTATCATTATATTATTGTTGAGAACGTTGTCATGAGATTTTAATATGGCACAGATGTTGGGAACTTGCCAAAATTCCTGCTTCTCGGGCTATGACTTGATAAAGCATGTGCGGATGGGGTGAGGCCTGGTGATGCATTGATGTGTTCTTGAGAAATTTATTGATAAATGCTATTGAGATTTGAATGTGATTTGAATATTCGTACTCGTTTTGTTACGCTTTATTCATCACTAATATATTTGTTGAGCATCTTTCCTGTCGTATTGTGTACTTCCCCATATTTTCTTTTATTTGGCAGGTTAGCGTGGATTGGGACGCTATGGACCAATTGGGATGATTTTTAGCGTGGATTATTTGACAATAATTTTTAATACAAGTTGGAAGATTGTATTTAATTTTTTTCATGTATAGGGCATTGGAGATTTACTTTAGTTGTATTATTTCGAGAGACAATTATTATTTTTAAATTTGAGTATTGAGATTAGTGGATTTATATTATTATGGGATTCTTTTAGATACTATATTCCTTGTTATTTGTGGATTTGATTAGTTTTATTAATAGTGGCGCTCCGTTCGCTCCTCTGTTTGCTCTCCCTGGGCAGGCGGGGTGTTACAGATGGTATCAGAGCTTAGGTATACGATAACCCTCGGGTCTTGGGTATTGGGTCTATCATGCGGGTTATACATGTTTTTTTGGAAATAGAAAATTTATTTGAGGACTTTAGTGTATGATTTTTGGGAAATAGAATCGAGTAGCATTTTATTTCGAGTGTTAGGTTTGTCGAATTTCGAGGACGAAATTCCTTTTCAAGGGGGGAAGTGTATAATACCCCGTTATTTTGAGGGTTATCTATGAATATTATGCAAGATTTCAGTAATATTATTATTTTATTAATCGAGGATAAAATAATTTATTTTGGTTTGGAATCGAATCAAACATTTAAATTTAAATTAATTTTGGACATTTTATAATGGTTTAAATGAGTAAAGTTGATGATTTTGGATTAAAGGGAAATATAGTAATATAGGTTAGCTTAGGCACCAAGCTAGAATTTGAGAGAGGGGCTATATAAGGATTATTATGGGTGATTATAAGGAAAGGGAGATAAAAAAGTGAGGCCAAGAATGAAATCCAAATAGGCAAAAACGAGTGGAATGAGAAGAGCCAATTTGGAAGTTTAGATCTTCTTTTTGAGTGCATTCGGATGAGATTTAAGAAAAAAATCCAAAACATATACCTGACTCAATTTTTCGTGTAGAATCCAAATCTGAAGTCGAATTGGCGATTCAAATAAATTTTGGAGCTGATTTTTCTGAGTTTTTAAAATAGGACTATTTGGGGTTATCTCGTATTGGGGGTAGAACGTGATTTGATTATTTTCGCGAGAAGAATGTGATGGTACGCTCATATTTTGAGCATGAATTTATGTGATGATTCATGCAATGATTTTAATGTATGGAGTTTAACACAATATGCTCTTTAAATATTTCGAGAGTTATTCCGTTCATTTCATGTTTAATTGAACTCATATTTAAATGGATAAATTCATTGAAATCTGGAAAAATAATTGTTCAACTATTGTGATTCATGTGGTATCATTATATTATTGTTGAGCACGTTGTCATGAGATTTTAATATGGCACGGAGGTTGGGCATCCGCCAAAATTCCTGCTTCCCGGGGCTATATCTTGATAAAGGATATGCGGATGGGGTGAGGCCTGGTGACCCATTGATGTGTTGTTGAGAAATTTATTGATAAATGATTATGAGATTAATTTGAGTATTTGTCCTCGTGTTGTTACGTTTTATTCACCGCTAATATATTTATTGAGAATCTTTCCTGTCATACTGTGTACTTCCCCATATTTTCTTTTAGTGGCAGGCTAGCGCGGATTTGGGCGCTATTGATTAATTGGAGAATTTTATATTCAAGAGATTTTATTGTAATATTTTGTGGGAATAGAAATTGTGGATTTATTTCATTTAAACTGTGGACATTTAGATTCTCTATACTTGTTGATTGGTGGATTTAGTTTAGTTTTATCATTGTAGCCCACCACGTGTCTCTTTTCGGGCGCTCGAGGTGTTACAATCGGCAGATAAACATAATCTCCCATAATATATCTCTACCCATTTATAAATAAAATGGATAAGCGATCCATCTCCCAAGTGATATTCCACACACATTTGAACAGTTTTAGCTGACTCTAACACTCCCACTGCACACGCAAAATCAACTATAAAGGAATGGGATGTTCCAGTATCAAATAATACCCGACCCATATACCCATTAGTAGGGAACTTACCCTCAATGGTTGGTGGAAGTTTCTTCACCTGCGGTAGCAATACATTTGAACATTGTACACTTGTCCATATTGTAACTATCCTTGTGGAGGTGGGGCAATCCGAACGGGTGCAAGAGGTGGTAAAAGTGCTTGTTGATCCTGCTGAGCTCCTTGCACCTGCACCCTATTCTGATGTGGGTAATCTATATTCCTGTGACCTGCCTAACCACATTGAAAATAATGGCCTACAAATTTTCCCGGCCTTTGACCCTATTGCCCAAATCTAGGTTGTCCTTGTCGCTGTCCTGAACAACCTCTGTTGTGTTGGCCTCCCCCATTATTCCCCCAACCTGCTTGGACCTGAGGAACATTTTTTTACTGCTGATGTTGGTTCCCTTGAAGATTCTACCTAAAACCACCACCATTAAATCGAGAGCCTCCTGAACACTGCCATTTTGGCGAATCCCCCGAAGGGAGATCCCACTCCTTTTGCTTATTCCCTTACGATTGCGCCTGTTGTGCCCCACTGGAACTATCTACTCCCGTCTTACTCGACGAACACGAGTCCACTAATTTCTTGCTCCCCTTCAAATGTAAATGATAATTTCTGATAATGTAACAGTGCATCATTCATTACATCTACAAAAGTTAACAAAGTCGGGTTCCCCAACAGGTGTTTCTGAATTCTCCAATTCACACCTCCCATAATTTTTAAGATTATCTTCTCCTCAGTATTGACTTCATCCAGCACAAAGTCTGTAAAATGGCTAAATTCATCTTCGTACTCAGCCACAGTTCGGTCCCCTTGGGTTACATCTAACAACCTCCTTTTCATTTCTATCAAAACTATCGGAGGAAAATAATTACGATAAAAAAGTACTCAAAAATCAGCTATGGGCATCGTATCTCTTTGTACTGAGGTAGTAACAGACCCCCACCACTGGAGAGCCGCACCAACTAATTTAAAAGTGGCGAGTATTTTTTTTTTAACATCCCTGCATTCAACCATACATAAATGCCTTTGAATATCCTTTTTCCATTGACTAGCAAGGATAACATCATCTCCTCCTTGGAATTTCGAAGGGTGACCCTTCTAGAGAGATTCTCGTACCCTCTCCCACGTGGATAGCCTCGGGTGGGTTTGAACTGCAGGCTATTGCGAAGCCTGAGGATACTATTGTGCCATCGCAGTCATCACCGCATTAACGTCATGTGCCACAATATTGGCAACTTTTGCGGCAGTCATAGTCCCCTGAGGCACTTGGGGTTCCACATTCTCGTCTCCTCTATTTGCCCTAACAGGGCGACCTCGTTTTGGTGGCATCTGTAAAAAGAATAAACTTATCAATACACAGTTCAAGCAATTTATCAAACAGAAGATCGAGGAAGAAATATGAACACAACCATCCTAATAATAAGGCTCTATATAAAAAAATGCTACGGTAGAACGTAGAAGTTCGCACAGATCCTAAGACTCTAGAACGTGATGCTCTGATACCATCTGTGACACCCGGCTTATTCAATATAATGGGTGGCCATATGTACACTAAAATACAATAGGAGTCTCAAGTTTATCATTCTCAGCAACAACTATTAAATATAAATATAGCCGCTAACCACCCTATATAAAATAAACAAGTGCTAATTTTTTTTCTTTTTATAAAGTGTACCGACAAAAAATCATTCGAATACTACGAAACGTAAACAATAATCGACAAATAAAGGGATAGATCATTAACATGCTATGATTAGTCATACAAAAGAATATTCCCAAATATGCTGTCGGGCAACAAACCATACAACATCAAAAGACAACTATATAAGAAATCAACATATAAGACCTTTTCGTACACACACCTGATTTACAATTGTGAATTCTCAACTAGATTATTACAAAAATAAATGCATCTATAAAAAGATCCTGTAACATCTCGTACATCCTACAAGTCCCAAAACTCTGGAACATATAACCATCATGGGCGTTTATGCGGAGGAACACCTAAAATAGACATAATATATATTGTAAGGAAAAGATATAAACTGGTCAGAGCCCTGGGTTTGAAAATAGTTGTAGCAAGTTTATTTAATGCAAAATAATTAAAAATGCAAGATTTCATATTAGTTGTGGAGTCGCACTCCCTTGAGACTCGACCTCACCTCTCAGCTACGGAGCGCACCTAAACGTACACATTAAATCTTATGTTAAGATACACCCCTAAATCTACGGATCATACCCCCTCAAGCCTGTGCATAACTTCCTAATAGCGTAACTATATCTTATTATCATATTTAGATGTCATTTCCTTTAAAATGCATATTCAAATACTTCATGTACTGATGACCAAACATTGCTCCACTTCCAACATAGCGCTAGGTTTCGTGCGTGGGACATCTCGCAAGCGAAATCCAAACAAGGAACCCCCCGATACACTACTACCTAACATGGTTAGTCCTGGAAATCCGTTAGGCCCTCAGTCCAAAACACGTACTCCTAAATTCCTGTCTATAAACATAAAAGCATACATATCAAATCTTATACTAAAAGGGGAAACACCTAACACTCATGTCATACAAATAGGTCAACACAAAACATAAAAATTACACATATCCTTACAGTCTCAAGAATTCTATCATCTTCCAGGGAATTACTCACATATCATCCTGGGTTACCAGAGGTCGGACTCTCTCACCGACTTGGTATGGAACCAATTCACAAGCATATGGGAAGCGACCATAGTTCCTTACCTAAAGGTAATAAGAATCATACCCAAGACTTCTTATCCCTGCCTCACACGTGGTAAAGTACTGGATGCTATGACCTGGGGACTATACTCTCCCTACTCCTCGAGCTAGGGGATTTACCCACATCGTACAACTTCCCATGATAGAACTAGAGGGGTATGCAGCACATAGTATATATATTACACATCCAATATACATTCACTTCATATATACAAACTGTCACACTTTAGAATGTGTATATATATTAATAATCCTAGCTATATGTGAATATCACACCTTACACTAGCTAAGGATCCACACAATCATTTCAAGTTCATGTTATAATTTACTCGCATACTTGATTATTGATAACCAATCACACCTATGATTATTACTCAAATTTACCTTTGTTAATGACCCATGAACTCTCACTCATTGGCCCATAACCCTCCTTTAAAGAATCTACAAGAAGGAGACAACATAAGACCTTCTCAGATATGCCTCTATAATAGCCCCAAAGTATCCCCTCCATTGAGTCATATCATACCCACATTATGCCCTAGAAACATGATTACCAAATAAGATAAAAGGGGTTTCCTAAGTATTTAAATCAACTAGAGAAGAATAGCATCAGAATTCATAACTTCAGTAATCAAACTGGACCGAAGGTCCCCAAAAATGAACCGGTCTAATTTCTGAAAACTGGCAGAAACTTTTAATTATCGAACCGATCTAATATCCTTTGAAAATATACCGTTCCGATTCCTTAAATTTGACAGAATACTTTTAACCTCCGGACCGATTAGATATCCTTTGAAAACAAACCAGTCCAGACTGCACAGTTCTGAATCCTACAAAATCTTCCTATTTCTCCCACAAACCCTTCTTCTATAATATTTCACATCATAATCCCCCCAAAATATGAATTCCACCATTTCTATACCTTCAAACCCATATACACACAACAAAGACTAAACTTCTACACGAAAGTTTAGGACTTAACATATATCTCTAATATTACCAAAATCTTTCCAAAAATTATGAAATAAATCACACAAATAAGTATTTATCATGTTAATCCACTTGCCTCAAAGATGTAGGGTCTGATTCTTCCTCAAAGTCATGAATTTTATAAGATTTCCAAGGTTCTCAAGCTTCTTCTTCTCTTTCTCTTCTTCTCACATTCCCTTTCTCAAATGGGTTTTCTCTGAATTGAGATTAATTAGCTTTCTTAAGCCTAATAACCCCTTATTATTAGTAATTCCAACTTTAAATGATACTAAACACATAAAAATAACTCATATACCCCAATTCGAGTCAAACTAGTCAAAAAGATTCCGAAACCAAATACAAACCCTAGGGCAGTCATTTTGACTGTCTCGGCCCTTCTGAAATCAACTATGCCCTCCAAATTTTCATCCAAAACTTGAAATATAAAAACCATCCCCCAACCTCAGATAACTCACTAAAATATGCCACGGTTGAAATGTAATGAATTTCCACCTCTAATACACACATATGCGACGAAATTGCGTACTACAAGACTATATTTACCATATCACTCTAGTAAATGTGCAATTCTCACAAATATGAACTATTCTACCCAAATCAATATTTATTTTGAATCCTTATTTTAATTCTCAATAATTTTAAATCACCCACACCCGATAATTTAATAGAAAAATGAATACACGAAAGTAAGGGGTATTACAGGTTCTTAAAAGCACAATAAGTTCCTAGTACATTTGGTTCATTATTAAGCCCGAATTAGATGAGAAAACGCTATTTGACATATATGAAAAGAAAGTAAAATGTTTAAAAGGTTCGTGCATGTATTCAATAAAGGTGATATAAAGAGTCTAGCATGAAGGAAGTAATCATCAAAGGGTAATGAAATGTTAAACATGCATTATTAAGCACACAAACGAAACAAAGCCAAGTCTCGTAACACCATGAGTAAGTCACATGCATGGATGGCATGTTATTATGATTCGAACATCTTATATGCGCATAAAATTTCGTTAAAAATATTTATCAAAAAATCTATTTGAATTTTTTGAAAATATTTATCAAACAAATATTTTTAAAATTTTGTTAAACTTTTTCTAAACGGAAAGAAAATTGTGGTGTCAAAAAATTCGCCCGAAGGGGGGTGCCCAACAATCATGATGAGAGTATAAAAATAAAAGATAAAGAGACCAGGATTTACATGGTTCGACCATTGATGAATTATGTCCACGGGGCTTCAACGGTGTTTCACTATAAATTTGAGAGAATTTACATGAGAGTGTTTCTCTAGCCTCTGATCCCCCCTTTCACAATGGGGGGGGGGGGTCCCTTTTATATAGAGTTAGAGGTTACAATTGGATAAGTCCTATCCTTGTAGAGTTTGATCTACAATAAAACAATGCTTCTTAATGTAACTACTCTTCTACTTTATCAAGGACTCTAGTCGTCCTTATCTTATTAGATTGGGTATGAGTCGTCATATTGATCGGTCTGTTTACCAAATGTCATGCTATTGGTAGTGTATTTTCTCCCCCACAATAGTCCCCAAGGTCACAGTTCAACTAAATTGATTTTGAGCGAGCTGGGAGTTGGTCCATAATCTCTTTAAACATGTGTAATCACCAATGTGAACTGTACTAGCGTTCTATAAATTTTTGTTCAACTTTTATATATTATTTGGTTGATCTTCCTGCCTTTTCATGTCTTGAAGGAATGTTTTACATGAGTTGAGAGATATTCAATGGATATGTGGACTAGACTCATGCGTATCGATCTATCTACGTACCCTCATGGGATCAGGTCAAGCATAGTTTATTTTTCTATATTATTGTATGGTCTAATTGGAGAGGCCGACCACATGCCTATAAGCACTCATGCACTAACGCTTTTTTGAGCGTGCAACTAGTCTAGGGTATCACCCTGTATTAGGAATTTTTCATGGTGCAATTCGAGAGGTCAACCATAGGCCTATGAGTACTCATGCTTCGAGGCTTGCTCGAGCGTGCACCTAGTCTAGGGTATCTCCCTGTATTAGGATTTTTGTATAATCCAATTGGAGAGGTTGGCCATAGGCCTATTAAGCAGTCACGCTTAGGGGTTTTCTCAGGCATGCACCTACTTTAGGGACTCTCCTTATATTAAGATTTTTTTGTTCTAGTGGGAGAGGGCGACCATAGGCCTATTAAGCATTGATGCATTGGGGATTTCTCGGGCGTGAACCTAGTTTGGGGTATCTCACTGTATTATGATTTTTATCTGCCCCAATTGGAGAGGCCGACCACTAGCCTATTAAACACTCATGGGTCGAGACTTTCTCAAACATGCACCTAGTCTAAGGTATCTCCTTTTGTTAGGCTTTTTGTATGGTCCAATTGGAGAGGCCAACCATAGGACTATTAAGAACTCATGCATCGAGGCTTTCTCAGGCGTGCACCTATTCTAGGGTATCTTCCTGTATTAGGATTTCTTCATGGTCCAATTCGAGAGGCCGATCACAGGCCTATTAAGCACTAATGCGTTAAGGCATTTTTTGAACGCGTGTTACCCGTCATGACTTTTTAAACCCACGCTTTACTGGGAAATAAATCTTATGGTTTTTCAACTTGCAAAAGAAACGTACCCTGGAAGCATCAACATCGTTATGGAGGATGGTGTTATTGCACCGGTGAGAGTTGATTTCCAAGCCAAGCCTCCATCGTGCCCCAACTTCCTGGTGTTAAGCCATAATGTCAGCAGATGCACTAAAGGTAAGGAACTTAATCCGAAGCTGGACTCCGAAACCATAAAGATGAAGTCCCAGTCTGGAACTAAATGTACACAGGTCCAGAGGAAGAATATCTTCACAACTCCCACTGTCCGCGAGATGGGAGAGCCATCTGGAGTTATGAAAGAGGTTCAAGAGGAGGCGGAGAATTAAGAGATGAATGTTAAGCCAGTTCAACAGGTGGTATCACCCTCCATCTGTTTATCAAATTCGTTTAGTGCGGTGGACAATGATAGTGAGTTTGAGATTACTCCGGAACCTACAGCCTTAGCTAGAAGAGTAATGGTTGTGGATGAGTTGGAAAACAAACACAAGGGGAATATGATCAAGGCGAGATACTCCGGTGGAAAGAATAGGAAAAAAGGTAAGGGGAGTAAAACTTAATGATTAAGATCGGGTCTTGGAATATTAGGGGACTCAATTCCCCTCACAAGCATAAGGAGGTTAATAAGTTTATTAGAAAGTAGTAGCTTGATCTGGTATGTTTAACTGAAACAAAAGTTAGTAGTAATAATTTATGTAACGTGAAGAATAATTGTTTTTTTTCACTGGGACTGCATTGATCACTTCCCTACTAGGGGGAGTGGCTAGGGTGATTGTGGGTTGGAATCTGAATGCTGTGACTATTATGATGGTCCAGTCGTATCCTCAAGCCATGTTGTGTAAAGTTTATATTATTGGGAGTAATTGCAGGTTTTTTGCTACATTCATTTATGGGGATAACTTACCTAACAGTAGAATCCTTTTGTGGGATTTCTTAAGACTCAATAGTGGTAGCACTAAGGGCCATCCGTGGGTTCTAATGGGGGATTTCAACGTGGTGAGATCCCATGAGGAGAAGAATGGGGTGCATGGTACTAATATGGTTGATACAGAAGCCTTCAAACAGTGTATCGATGACATCAATGCTGATGACATGACGATGAATGGTTTATGGTTTACGTGGGATAAACGTCAGGAGGGCTGTGAGAATGTCCAATCTAGATTGGACAGAGTTATTCATAATGACACTTTAAACTCAGTTTTTCCTGAGTTTTAGGCTACCATTCTTCCACAGGGTGTTTTGGATCATTGTCCCTTCATTATATTGTTATCTCTCTTGGAGCCTCGTAGACCTATACCATTCAAATTTTATAATTTTTGGATGGGGCATGCTGATTTCTAGGATGTTCCTTCCAACTCTTGGCATGTGAATGAGGAGGGTAACCCAATGGTGAGATTAAGAAAGAAGATGAGTATGCTGAAGAGTAATCTCAAAGGATTTAACAATATGTTCTATAGCCAGCTATCTAAGAGAGTTGAGGAGGCGAAGCGATTGTTAGATGACGTTCACATTAGACTGGATAATGAGGGAGGATACATGAGCATTCAAACGCATGAGAGAGTTAAGTTAATGCATTATTTGGAACTTAGAAACGCTGAGGAGTCGTTATACAAGCAACGATATAGAGTTAAATGGCTTTAGTTGGGTGATGGGAATAATGCCTTCTTTCATAAGAAGGCCAATATGGCATCTGCCAGGAGGAAATTATAAGCATTGAGGACGAGAATGGGTTGCGAATTGAGGGAACTCAGGGTGTGGCTAACACGGAAGTGGGGTGCTTTTGCAACCTACTGGGTAACATCAACACATGTGTGGGACCCTATTCTAATTCTTGATGCGTCTGTCACCAAAAGGATTAGCGATGATGTTGTTACTACGCTATGTAATCCCATTAAAGATGATGAAATAAAGGCGGACATGTTCTCCATCGGGTATGATAAAGCCCCGGGTCCCGATGGTTTTACTGTATTTTTTATCAAGGAACATTGGGAGGTGGTGGGGAGCGATGTTGTTGAGGCCGTTAATTTCTTCTTCAGCTGTAACTACTTATCAAGATAGTGGAATTACATGGCCTTGGCCCTCATTCCTAAGATTACCATCCCTAATGGTATGCATGATTTTAGACCTATTTCCAATTGCAATACTATCTATAAGTGAATTTCGAAGATTCTTGATAATAGGATGAAGCCTATCCTTCCCCACATCATCCATCCATGCCAGGATGCCTTTATTAAAGGGAGGGCCATTTCTGATAATATCCTTCTTCCTCAAGAGGTTATGAGAAATTACCACAAAGAGCTTAGCCCGACTAGATGCACTTTGAAGATTGATCAGCTGAAGGCCTATGATACTGTGGACTGGGAGTTTCTTTTCACATTGTTGTCTCATCTTGGCTTCCCCACTATTTTTGTTGGTTGGATTAAAGAGTGCATAACTAATACTAGGTTCTTTATTAGTTTGAATGGGAAAATCTATGGGTTCTTTGAGGAGAAGAGAGTTTTGAGGCAGGGTGACCCCCTCTCACCCTATCTTTTCCTTCTGGTTATGTATACTTTCTCATGCATTATGGATAAGGCTTGCACTGATCCCTTGTTTACCTATCATAAAAGATGCGAGGAGGTGGGGCTTAACCGCCTATGTTTTGCAGATGATGTGATTATTCTTTATAGGGGGGACATCTCCTCTTGCACCATTACGAAGAAGGTGGTGGATGATTTCTGTAGCATTATGGGCCTCAAGCCCAACCTCAGTAAGAGCAGCTTCTACTGCACGGGTATGGGGGAGGAGAGAATCATGCAGATTAGGGATATTCTTGGCTTAACCCATAACAAACCTCCCTTATTGTACCTTGGGGTGCCTCTCTTCACTTCTAAACTCAAGGGTGGGGACTGTCATAGGCTGATTGATAGGATAACTATGAAGATTAAATGCTGGACCAATAAGCTTTTTAGCCACGCTTGCAGACTTCAGCTTGTCAAGTGTGTTCTTTTTGGAATCCAGATCTATTGGTCTATCCTTTTCATTTATCCCAAGGGAGTTATCAGAAGGATTGAGCAGCTGATGAAGGACTTTGTTTGGACAAGTTCTAATCTTAAACATTCAGAGGCCAAGGTGGTGTGGAAGTACCTTTGTCGCAGCTATGAGGAAGGTGGCCTCGGTATTAAAAGCATCGAGAGGTGGAATGTGGATACGGTCTTAAAGATGTTATGGAACCTAAGTAGTAAGAAGGACAACTTGTGGGTTAAGTGGTGCAATGTGTGGCACTCACTATTACAAGCGACACATCTTGGAGATGGAGGAGGATGATGCAACTAGGACATCTAATAAGACCTCTTATCAAGTGGAACATTGGCAACAACGAGGATACTTTTTTATGGTACGATAATTGGCACCCCTTGGGGCCACTGTAACCCTTGTTTGGGGATAGAGTTATCTACAACACTGCTAGAAACCACAAGGCTCGGGTGGCTAACTACATTGTGGAGAATTGGTGGAGATGGCCTGCTGCGATTACTTAGGAACTTTTGGATATTAGGAATGCTTACCTGCCCCAGATCAGTCAGGACTCCCTTAATGAGGTGGCCTGTATTCCCAACCAGTATGGTTCTATATTGGATCAGCTTATGATGAGATTACTCCTAGCCATCCTTCTACTTTTTGGCATAATATCGTGTGGAGCAAGGTTAATATACCTAAGTGTGCTTTTATTTTATGGATGATATGTAGGAATGCCATTGACACCAAGGACAAGATCTAAAACTGGGGCATTTCTGAGGACAATTTGTGTTGTAGTTGTGCTAATAGAATCGAGACCATTGCTCACGTCTTCAACGAGTGTCATGTTGGTGTGGAGGTGTGGAAGGAGGTTAGGACTAGGAACTATGAGTACAAAGACACTATGGGTTGGGATGGTGAGATGCTTCATGCCATTTCAAATTATAGTGGTCCCAGCCTCTATAACCATATTAGGAGTATTTCGTTCTCTACTACTATTTACTCCTTATGGATGGAGCGAAATGCTAGACATTTCAAGCGGGCGTCTAAGAGCTGTGATGTCATTGTCAAAGAGATCGAGGTTATGATCAAAGCGAGGGTCATGAATTAGAGTAAAGGGACTAGGAGATTTGAGAACTAGATGGATTGCATGAATTAGGGAATCCATGAGAGTGCACTCGTTTAGGGCGTTGTGGGGCCAGGGCTTTCTGCCCTTTTGTTTGTTGTCTTTTTTCTCTATTTTGGGGTATGCCCCTAAGTGTGTTTTTGGGTTTTCACCCATCTTGCTCTTATTGTAATTCTTCTTATTAATATATACATAATTTTCCCCCAAAAAAACTTGATGTATTTTTTTCTCCCTCGCTTGTCTAGCATTACGATGAGTTCATTTACATGTGTAACATGCCATAGAGCCCCCAGTCAGGGCTGTAAAGAGTGACTGAATAATGATAGCATTTGACCATCCATTGGGACTTTGTTGCGATTCATGTTGATCATAGGGGTGCTGAAATGAGATGTTCCAATGATCATCATGCCCGATCCACAAGGCTAAGATAATAAGATCAAATAATGATGATGCCCGACCATCCATCGTAACTTTGTTGCTATATAAATATAATGCCGATTATATATATTAACTGAGATAATAAGTATGTGCAACTGTCAATCATTGCTTTGTTGAAATGTAAAATATCGCGTCGGGCATTAGTCGATCCTAATACAAATAAGATTTATCTCGCCCAACTACCTGTTGGGGCTTAATAAATGTGGTTAAATAACCAATAAGTGTCTGTCCATCTGAATTGAATTACAACCATAAATATAGCACTGACTAATGAATGACGGGGCAGTCATTAGCCAAGGTTGAATTGAATAAGAATTATGTTGCCCAAACATCCGTTGGGGATAAATTGCAATGATCACATAAATACAAAGTTAAGAAGAAATTCAGAGAACTAATATAACTATTAACCATCAGCTAGAGCATTACTAAGATTTCAAAGAAGATAAGATTATGCTCGATCATCCATCGAGGCAAAATTTAAAGGACTGAATAAATGTTATGAATGATCTTGCATTATTAGAAAAATAAATTTCCAAACCACCCATTAGGGCTTAAACGCAATAGTAAATTTAATTTTGAGTAACAATCGACTATGCCAACCATATGTTGGGACTGTATATAAATAAGCATTATCCTATTCAACAATCTATTATTTATAAAATGCAACTCGTATGGCAGATATCGTGTCGATTGCCCTTCGGGACTAAGCTAGAAATATATGGTAATAAATACTTCACTAACCATCCATTGGGCTAAGTCCTGAATATGCCTACACATCCACTAGGTTAAGAATTATATAATCAAATAATCAATAATGAAGTTGAAAAAAATATCACCGTTCGAGCATTCGCCGAAGCTAAAATCATGATGTCGAATTACTGATAATTAACACGCTTAAGAATTCATCGGGGATACATGAGTGATACTAAACAATATATCACTCTAAATAATTCATATGCTTGTCAATTCATCGATGATAAATTAACAATATCGGTTAATCGTTACGAATGATTTAGAGCTAGATAATAAATAAATTTCATTCCCGTCTGTCAGGGTTGATATACAATTCATAGTATAAAGATTAGTCTATTATCTATTGAACCCAATAAGAAGTCAAAGAGAAACAACTTAAGCCTATCAAGATTAAATAAATAATCTAATTATGATGGGATATCACGGAGATGATCGTGCCTGGGCATCCGTCGGTGCCGCAATCAATACTTGTAAATTGTCATGTCAACAATCCATTGGTTATAACCGATTATCTTGACTCGTTAAGTATAAAATTATTGAGCTAAATGAAAATATTCAAAATTAACTAGTTAAATAATATATATCCATGTCCAAATTGAAGCACCTTATACCTTTGACTTACTTAAGTCTATACTGTATAAGTGTTCAACTAGTTTGGAAATAGTGACAAAATTGATTGTCCATCCTAGAATCCAAAGAACCTCAGAATCACTCTCTCTAATCCTCTTCAATGATCCAAGAAGGTATGAATTGAATCACACTACACACATTAGAAGTGCATACATGTGTATATATTGCTTAAAATTTATTGTGTGATTAATTCCCCTTAAAATGTGGTTTTAATTATTTTTTTGGGAATTTTTAAACATTTTTTAAATAAATGTTTTCATTAATAAAATGTGATTATATAATTTGTGGGGTAAATTTGCTATTTTGTAAACTTCATTTTTCAATGGAATGTTTGTTTGGGTAGAATGTAAATGCGCTAGAGGCTTCAGGGTGCTGCCTGTAATTACTTTGGACGCGCATTTGTGAGCCACTCATATGTCAACACTTGTCATCCTCCTGATGTATATGTTTGTGTTTGTTATGTGAGAGGGTTGGCTGGTGGATTGCTGATCATTGGATCAAAGCTTATCGATGGTCTGCATGTGTTTTAAACCTATCCTTGTGCCATCCTATGAACCAATCAGAATCGACTTTACCTCCGCTGTTTTATAACCCTTAGATCAAGTCAATCTTCTCAGCCCTTGATTCCCTTCGCATCTCCAGAACCTTCCTCCACCCCTATATAAACCCCCCACTTCTCAGACTTTCAAGACTTTTGGGCATTCATCATTTCTGAGAGAAAAAAAATAGAGAGAAGAGAGAAGTGAGAGAGAAGAGAGAAAAGAAAAGTGAGAGAGAAGAGAGAAAAGAAAAGTGAGAAGAGAGAGAGAGGAAAACTGTGTTAGCCAAAACCAAACCCTAACCCCAAACACTTCATTTTCTGAATCAAACCTTCGTATACACACAACCCCAAACACAACCTTGAGTGTTTTAGAGAGAGTGGTTTGTTCATATTGAAGTTGTAACCTCTTTGTCTATGATCTTGTTTACAACTTAAACATTCGTGTGAAGATCTGCATTTCTCTTTCATAGAATCTATAGATCTACACTCTGCATGTTACATTTCACTAGATCTGCATATTTCTTTCTTGATTTAAGAAAATCTTTACTGATTTAGTTTTTAAAATGTTTTATGGTTTCTATTCTTACGAAACTTAAACCTTGACCTAGTTGGATTCACACTTGGAGATTTTCAATCTCAAAAATATTTTGAAAACAGAGATTGATTAAGATCTTGACCGATTTAGAAGCGAGATATCCGTGGAATCTGGGATACATTTAAAGGTCAAAAAGGTTTCAAGTTCTGTGAGAAAGAAAGAAAAGAAAATCACAGCATATAGTCTTTATATGTAATTTTCTAGGACTGTCTGTAAAACTAAGTGTGTGTGAGTTCATGAATGTTGATAGGAATCACTTCACAAACACTTAACACACTACTACACTGGAAGTGTTGTGAATAAGATCAAAGATTATTGAGTCGACATAAGGAAGATAAAGCAAAGGAAGTTATCAAACTGGAAGAACATCATCAACAATCAGATCTATGAGAAGTTAGAAGGACACCAAGTGGGGTATATTCCTAAACTTAGAATAGGTTGATTTGTGTGCATGTATGTTGTATTGTTTGTAACTATTATTTGTTATTAGTGGATTTTTTGCTTTTGTGACTTAGAAGTCACCGTGGATGTTTCCTCTGTTGGGAGAGGTTTTACCACGTTAAAAACTGTGTGTTTTGATTATCTTCATCTACTCATCTCATTCTATAGTGTGCTGAATTTTTGAAACTGTCTTAGTTTTAAAAACTGATTACAAAGTCTTGATTACTCTCGTACATAAGTTTTTTTGCAAACACATCTTGTTGTTTATAATTTTTATTTTCAAAAGAAAAGGTTTTCTTCAACAAACATCTCGGAGTTGCTTATATAGTTTAATCTTGTATTAAACGGCATTAGCAACGTTTTTCAATTGGTATCAGAGCCCTGTTAACTTTTATTTCAAAAAGATCTTGTGTTTCTGAAATCGTTTTCTGAAAAACTTAACTATGGACGAGAAGAATGAAAGGTTTGGTAATTTGTCCAGACCTCCACTCTTTGATGGAAACAACTTTGCTTACTGGAAAGTAAGAATGGTTGCCTTCATCCAAGGGACTTTAGGAGAAGATGTCTGGGACATTATTGAAAATGGATATACTTATCCTACTAAACCATCCACTGAAGGAAGTGATGAGAGGGTAAAGAAAATCTTAAGTGAGTTTTCCCAAGAAGAGAAAACTATTTCTCGAAATAACAATAAAGGCAAGAATGCCATTTTTATGTCTATTAATGAGTATGAGTTCAAGAGAATTTCATCTTGTGCCACTTCTAAGGAAGCGTGGGACACATTAATCACTGCCCATGAAGGAGACTCAAGAGTTAAAACTTCTAAAACTCAAATGCTTATCCAGCAGTACAACTCTTTGATCATGTCTGATTCTGAGTCTTTTGATGATTTTTACATGAACTTAACTGATATAGTCACTAAGTTGCATGCTAATGGTATTACTTATGATAGGAATGAGATTGTTTCTAAAATCCTAAGATCATTACCACAAAAGTTTGACAGCAAGAGGTATGCTATTGAGGAAATGAGTGATCAAAACCTTACCCCTGAGTTACTCAGTAGCAAACTTAGGACTGTGGAAATGGAATTAGACTTTAAGAAACAATTAAATCATTCACAAAGAAAACAGCCCAACTCTAACTTGAGTTTTGCCTCTAAGATATCTAAACTTGACTCTAATTTGATCAACTCTGACTCTGATGAGGAGTGTGATATAGACAAACTAGATAATCAGATTTCCTTAATGTCTAAACAATTTAAGAAAATTGTTAAATTTAGAAACAAACAGGCAACTAAACAAGGCAAGCCTAATTATCATACTCTGTCTAATCCTAAACCTCATGAGAGAGGTCTTGACAAACATCCTAAGGACAACAACTCCAGACCCACTAGAGACCTTAAAAAGATTGAATGTTTTAGATGTGGGAAACTAGGTCACATTGCTCACGATTGCAGAGTTAATCTGAATAAAGCCAACACACATAATAGAGCCAATGTGTGTAAAACTTGGGATGATTCAAGTGACTCTGATGAAGAGGAACTTGAGGCATCAAATGTACTTGACCCTTGCATGTCCTTTTATGCTAAGATCATTTACAATGATGATATGCCTGTGTGTGATAATGATGCTCCTACTCCTGCTTGTGTGAATACTGCTTTGACTGGCCTAGATGCTTTATTATATGAAAATGTTGCTAGTTCTAGTTCCGTGTGTGTCAGTCAAAGTGATCTCGATAACGACGATGTAAATGGGTGCATGAGTACTAAAACTGAATCGTTAGGGGTCACTACACACACTTCACTTAGAGACTCAGACACAGATGACCTCCCTGATATCCATACTTTGTATGCTAAAACTCTTAAAAAAGGCACTAGACTGGAGAAGACTGTTAGAGACCTGACTAAGAAATTAGATGATCTAAGTCTTATTGTGAAGCTGAATGCCGAAGAGTACACTAACCAGTGTCTGTCTCATCAATCTGAAATTGAAACTTTTGATCAAAAATTAAAAGAGTTGACTAAAACTAATGAAACCCTGGAAATGAAATATAAGGGAACATTATTAGAACTGGAGGAAGCAAAAACAAAGACAGCTACTGTTTTCAAAAAAATTTCTAAGTTTGAAAACAATTCAAATTGTTTTACTGACTTTGTTGTTGACTCCAAGACCAATTCTGATGATAGAACCGGTATTGGATTTTTCCCTAAGAACAAACCACAAACTACAAATCTTAAACCTATTAAGTTTGTGTCTGGGGGCAAAAGACCAATTGATACATGCCCAGATTTTCATTTTATTAAAAAGGAATTTGATCAAAATCAACAACAGAAAGACATTGGAGAGTCTAGTGATTCTAAGGCTGACACTACACTTAAGACTAAATACGTCTGTCCTTTGATCAGAAAGGCTGAATCTACCATTAAAACCATCCCTCCTAGGAATAGGACTTCTGAACAGAATGATGTTAAACCCATCTTTAGAAGTTTTCCTAAGGAAGTTCATCCCTCAAGCAATCAATATTGCTACTACTGTGACATATATGGTCATTCCTTTGAAGGTTGTTATGCTAGGCGTCTAAACACCCCTGTGTACAACTCTTCTGTCTACAAGAACTTTAACTATTCTAGGAAAAATCGTAACCATTATGTCCTTCCTAGACAACCTGACAAAAACTCTAACTACAGAAATAGAAAGACCAAAACTAAGAGTTCATTTAAGAGAAAGGCTCCCAGAAACTTTCCTAAACCGAAAGCTCAAATTTTCCACAATAATCAGTTTGTTGCCCCAAATGTTTTTCGACAAAAAGTTGTTTCTCGAAAGTTTTATCAAATGAGGGCAAACATGCGCAAAATTAAAACTAGAGCTATTTGGGTTAGAAAAGATGATCTTTTACCCCAAATGAAGTGTAACATTGTCATCACTGCTTTAAAAGCTGAACACACTTCATCTGGATGGTATTTAGATTCAGGATGCTCTAAACATATGACAGGAGATGAAACCAAACTTTTAAACAAAACCAGATTTGCTGGTGGCAAAGTAGTTTTTGTTGACCGAGTTTCATCCCAGATCATAGGTAAAGGAACCCTAAAAGAAGAAGGAATGCCTGTTCTGGAAAATGTTCTATTAGTTAAAGGCCTTAAAGCCAACCTCCTAAGTATATCACAATTTTGCGACTCAGACCATATAGTTACCTTTTCAAAGAACAATTGTAAAATTCTAAATGATAAAGGTAAATGCATTATTACCGGATTTAGAACACCTGACAATTGTTATACTGTCAAGACTGGTTCTGAAACCTGTAACATTGTCAGAATGGATGACAATGAAATCTGGCATAATCGTATGGGTCACCTAAGTTATGATATCCTTAGTAGATTGTCTGGTCAAGAGATTGTTAGAGGAATTCCTAAAATTAAACCTATTTCCATTGTTGTCTGTGGTCATTGCCAGGAAGGAAAAATAGTTAAGACTTCGCATAGAAAAGTTAAAGACATTCTCAGCTCTAGACCTCTAGATCTCATCCATATGGACCTTATTGGTCCCTCCAGAACTGTTAGTCTTTGTGGACACAGTTATATCCTTGTCATGGTTGATGATTTCACACGATTCACTTGGGTTGCCTTCTTGAAACAAAAATCTGACACGTTTCAGAATTTTTTGAAAATTTTACTAAGAATTGAAAATGAGAAGGACACACAAGTCAATCGCATTCGTAGCGATAGAGGGGGAGAGTTCATAGACACAGGAATAGTTGAATATTGTGACTATAACAGTTACAAACACGAATTCAGTGCCCCTAAGACTCCTCAGCAGAATGGTATTGCTGAAAGGAAAAATTGAACTCTTCAAGAGATGGCACGTGTCATGTTACATGCCAAATCTCTACCTAAATACTTTTGGGTAGAATCTATTAGAACTGCATGTCATATCACTAATAGGGTCTATCTAAGGAAAAACTCTAAACAAACTCCTTATGAGTTGTGGTACGGTAAGAAGCCTAATCTGAAATATCTAAGAACTTTCGGAAGTCAGTGTTATGTCAGTAAAGATAGAGAACATCTGTCTAAATTCGAGACTCGTGGTGATAAGCCATCTTCTTAGGATACTCCCCAAACAGTCGTGCTTATCGTATATACAATCTGCGTACTAAGGCCCTTATGGAATCGATAAATGTAATTGTAAGCGACACTATTGTCGAAAATAAGATATCTGAATCACCTATTGTGGTTGAATCTAAAAATGATTTCAAAACTGATTCACCAGAAATAGATGGCTCATTACCTATTGAGAGTCCGAAAGTACCTGGATGGGTCTCTAAAGATCATCCCATTGACAACGTGGTCGGTAATCTTAATGAGCCAGTTCGTACTAGATCCCAGTTAAGAAATTATGCTAATTATGCATGTTTCGTCTCCCTTGTGGAACCGAAAAATGTTAATGAAGCATTGAATGACACACACTGGATTTCTGTAATGCAGGAAGGACTTTTACAATTTTTCATTCACGATGTCTGGTATCTTGTACCGCGGCCTCAAAACAAAATTGTTATTGGGACACGTTGGATTTTTAAGAACAAATCTGATGAAAATGGGGTAATCCTTAGAAACAAAGCTAGACTAGTTGCTCAAGGTTACTCACAAATAGAAGGAATAGATTTTAGCGATACTTTTGCCCCTGTCACTCGTCTTGAATCTGTTCGACTTCTTTTCGCCATAGCGTGTCACTTAAAATTTACACTTTATCAAATGGATGTCAAGTCTGCCTTCCACAATGGAATTATGTCCGAAGAAACGTATGTAGAACAACCCAAAGGGTTCATTGACCCTAAATACCCTGACCATGTCTTTCGTCTAAAAAAGGCTTTGTAAGGCTTAAAACAAGCTCCTCGAGCTTGGTATGAACGCCTTTCCAACTTTTTGTTGGATAAGGGTTTTAAGAGAGGAGGAAATGACCAGACTCTCTTTGTCAAACATTTTGACAAAAACATTATTATAGCCCAAGTCTATGTAGACGACATTATTTTTGGGTCTACTTCAACATCTGAAGTTAAATCTTTTTCTGCTATTATGCATAAGGAGTTTCACATGTCCCTTATGGGGGAACTACAACTTTTCTTAGGATTTCAAGTGAAACAGAATTCTGATGGTCTATTTGTCTCTCAAACCAAATATGCCTTAGATCTTGTTAAGAAATTTGGTTTAGATAATGCTAAAGTTGCCAAAACGCCTATGAGTACTACTGTTAAATTATGTAAAGATGAAACTGGAAAGTCAGTTGATTCCACACTTTATCGTAGTATGATTGGTAGCCTACTCTATCTAACTGCCTCACGGCCAGACATAATGTATGCTGTATGTCTGTGTGCTCGTTACCAGAATAACCCTAAATAGAGCCATTTATCGTGTGTAAAACGTATAATAAAGTACATAAAAGGCACTCTCAATCTTGGACTTAGGTACACTAATGATACATGTAGCACCATCATAGGGTATACTGATGCTGATTGGGACGGGTGTACTGATGATAGTAAAAGTACATCAGGTGCCTATTATTATGTCAGCAATAATTTAGTAGGTTGGAGTAGCAAAAAACAGAATTGCACATCTTTATCTACGGCTGAGTCCGAATATATAACTGCAGGAAGTTGTTGTGCTCAATTGTTATGGATAAAACAAATGTTAAGCGATTATGGGATTAAAGAAGATCAATTACAATTGTATTGTGACAATCAAAGCGCCATTAACATATCTAAAAACCCGGTTCAACACTCGCGAACTAAGCATATTAAAATAAGACATCATTTTATACGCGAACTTGTTGAAACTAAGGAATTAGAAATCCATTACCTGCCAACTGATCTGCAACTTGCAGATATGTTCACTAAACCTTTAGACTATAACCGATTTCTGTATTTGCGAAATTCTATAGGTATGGTATGCGCTGATTAAAACTCTTAAGACCTTAATTTGTACCCTTTGTCCATTTGAGACAAAATGGGGGGGAAATTTGAGTTTTACGAGTTCAATGTTTTGTTCACATTTCATCTAAACTGCTTGATCTTAGTGTGCATATTTGCAGGAATCTCTTCTACTGATTGTCTACCATTTCTAGTGTACAAATTTGTAAATAGTTGAGTAATGTAATTTTTGACTTTCTAGGAAATGGGTAGATAGTATATTTTGTATAGGACTAGGTTTTATTTTTTTTGGTTCCCTACGAGTTTTAAGCTAACTCAAAGGAGATTTTGTCTCATATTTCCAAAGGGGGAGATTGAAGCACCTTATACCTTTGACTTACTTAAGTCTATACTGTATAAGTGTTCAACTAGTTTGGAATTAGTGACAAAATTGGTTGTCCATCCTAGAATCCAAAGAACCTCAGAATCACTCTCTCTAATCCTCTTCAATGATCCAAGAAGGTATAAATTGAATCACACTACACACATTAGAAGTGCATACATGTGTATATATTGCTTAAAATTTATTGTGTGATTAATTCCCCTTAAAATGTGGTTTTAATTATTTTTTTGGGAATTTTTAAACATTTTTAAACATTTTTTAAATAAATGTTTTCATTAATAAAATGTGATTATATAATTTGTGGGGTAAATTTGCTATTTTGTAAACTTCATTTTTCAATGGAATGTTTGTTTGGGTAGAATGTAAATGCGCTAGAGACTTCAGGGTGCTGCCTGTAATTACTTTGGACGCGCGTTTGTGAGCCACTCATATGTCAACACTTGTCATCCTCCTGATGTATATGTTTGTGTTTGTTATGTGAGAGGGTTGGCTGGTGGATTGTTGATTGTTGGATCAAAGCTTATCAATGGTCTGCATGTGTTTTAAACCTATCCTTATGCCATCCTATGAACCAATCAGAATCGACTTTACCTCCGCTATTTTATAACCCTTAGATCAAGTCAATCTTTTCAGCCCTTGATTCCCTTCGCATCTCCAGAACCTTCCTCCACCCCTATATAACCCCCCCACTTCTCAGACTTTCAAGACTTTTGGGCATTCGTCATTTCTGAGAGAAAAAAAATAGAGAGAAGAGAGAAAAGAAAAGTGAGAGAGAAGAGAGAAAAGAAAAGTGAGAAGAGAGAGAAAGGAAAACTGTGTTAGCCAAAACCAAACCCTAACCCTAAACACTTCATTTTCTGAATCAAACCTTCGTATACACACAACCCCAAACACAACCTTGAGTGTTTGAGAGAGAGTGGTTTCTTCATATTGAAGCTGTAACCTCTTTGTCTATGATCTTGTTTACAACTTAAACATTCGTGTGAAGATCTGCATGTCTCTTTCATAGAAACTATAGATCTACACTCTGCATGTTACATTTCACTAGATCTGCATATTTCTTTCTTGTTTTAAGAAAATCTTTACTGATTTAGTTTTTAAAATGTTTTATGGTTTCTATTCTTACGAAACTTAAACCTTGACCTAGTTGGATTCACACTTGGAGATTTTAATCTCAAAAATATTTTGAAAACAGAGATTGATTAAGATCTTGACCGATTTAGAAGCGAGATATCCGTGGAATCTGGGATACATTTAAAGGTCAAAAAGGTTTCAAGTTCTGTGAGAAAGAAAGAAAAGAAAATCACAGCATATAGTCTTTATATGTAATTTTCTAGGACTGTCTGTAAAACTAAGTGTGTGTGTTCATGCACGTTGATAGGAATCACTTCACAAACACTTAACACACTACTACACTGGAAGTGTTGTGAATAAGATCAAAGATTATTGAATCGACATAAGGAAGCTAAAGCAAAGGAAGTTATCAAACTGGAAGAACATCATCAACAATCAGATCTATGAGAAGTTAGAAGGACACCAAGTGGGGTATATTCCTAAACTTAGAATAGGTTGATTTGTGTGCATGTATGTTGTATTGTTTGTAACTATTATTTGTTATTAGTGGATTTTTTTCTTTTGTGACTTAGAAGTCACCGTGGATGTTTCCTCTGTTGGGAGAGATTTTACCACGTTAAAAACTGTGTGTTCTGATTGTCTTCATCTACTCATCTCATTCTATAGTGTGCTGAATTTTTGAAACTGTCTTAGTTTTAAAAACTGATTACAAAGTCTTGATTACTCTCGTACATAAGTTTTTTTGTAAACACATCTTGTTGTTTATAATTTTTATTTTCAAAAGAAAAGGGTTTCTTCAACAAACATCTTGGAGTTGCTTATATAGTTTAATCTTGTATTAAACGGCGTTAGCAACGTTTTTCACAAATAATATGTCAAGATTAAATCAAATAATACTAGTTGTGAGACTGAGTCGAGATGGTTAGATACAATTGTGGTCGAGCATCCATCGGGGCCATAATGAATAATTAAAAAATTACCATACCAACAATTCCTATGATAGAAGTGGTCGAATAAATGACATGATTGTTCTACATATACGCTCCACCATTTATCCGAGCGAAATTATCTTGAAAAAAGTTGAGTTTAACGACTAGTGCCATTAATTTCCGTTGGCACCTCCAAACATTGAGATATAGAGGGAGTTGGATACTTGAAACAAGAATTGGGGTTCTCCATCTCCTACGAGAAGAAAAAATATAAACCCAGATTCTCTCTTCTTATAGCCCATCTACCGCATTTCCTAAACGATTGGTAAAATAAAGAAATAAAATAATTGTAAGGAAAGAAAGTCAGAATTTGTCCAGATTGTGATCAAGCATTGAAAAACTCTTGGAGAACCCAATAACTTTGACGAACGGTTTATTCTAACCCGTGATTATCATTTAGAGTTGAAGTTAGACAACCTTTCGGGCTGAAACATGTTGGATAAAGGATTTGGTGATATTTAGGGAGTTCGAGGCAAATGCTTTGGTCGGGCTTTGGTTTGATTAACAAAGTCCTCCATAATCTTCATTGATTCTCTAACAACCCAATATTATTCGAGTTTATTATTTTTGAATTCTAGGGAACTCATAACTTACACGTTGAATGGATCATGAGATAAAAATGAGTGTTGCACATCCTTGGAACATGTTTTCTACCCATAATTCATACTAGGTCAATACTTTGGAGATGAAATCTTCATTAGTTTCCCTCCATTGAATCTTGTGGCAAAAATATGTCAAATTTCTTGATCAAAGAAGTGGGGGGTTGCATATTCCCCCCCCCCTTTTGAAATAGTGCAGGTGACTTTCTAGTCGGGCCCAGTTTTCAATAACACGCCCTCATCTCCTATTTGTTAACAATCTAAATATTTGCATAATAATATGAATACAAATGAAAAATTAGACTATTATTGTCAGTGAACGTAAGTATTGTGAGGCCTGATTGGGTATGCATTTAAATAATTACAAATAGTAGATATCAGAGAAAGAAAGTGATAAATCAGTTGATTTGCACATCCATAAAAATTATGAACCGAATCCTAGAACAATGCCTATTATTTTTTGGTAGATCCGTTCATGGTGATGAATAATAATAAGAAGAGAATGAGAATGATAAGAGTAGGCACGATTGCGTCATTCCCACAGAGGGCACCAATTGTGGTGTCAAAAAATTCACCCGAACGGGATTGCCCAACAATCATGATGAGAGTATAAAAATAAATTTAAGAGAGCGGAAGAGAGAAAGGTTTATGTGGTTCGACCATTGATGGACTATATCCATGAGGCTTCAATAGTGTTTCACTATAAATTTGAGAGAATTTACATGGGAGTGTTTCTCTAGCCTCTGAGACCCCTTTTCATAATAAGGGGTGACCCCTTTATATAGAGTTAGGGGTCACAACTGGATAAGTCATATCCTTGTAGAATTTCAGTTACAATAATATAGTGCTTCTTAGTGTAATTAGTCTTCAACTTTATCAAGGACTCTAGTCATCCTAATCTTGCTAGATAGGGTATGGTTTGTCATCTTATCTAGTCTGTTTTCCATGCGTCACACTATTATTGGTTGGTATTTTCTCTCCTATAGAAATATTTTTGGATTTTCCAAAATATAAACATAAGAATATAATCTAGTAATTGGGACAAAGGATAGCATCATGATAATCACCCTTTACTAGATACAATACCCAAACTCAATCGATGGCACAAACACATAAAGACTTCTTAAGATCCCCAAATATAAGTGAATCTAAAGTTTTAGTGAAAATGTTGGCCAATTGACGTTTGATATTCATGAAGATCAAGGAAATAATCTTTTTAGATTTTTTCAAAATATAAACATAAGAATATAATCTAGTAATTATGCTTATTAGAAAGCTCGATTGAGATCGTCTTTAAAGTCAATTGACGAGCGTGTTTACCTTTCATTTGAAAGGGGGTGGGCTCCTCCTACTGTAACTAATGAGATTGTTGTTAGTCTCAAGCCAATCACAAATTAGACTGAAGGTGATCTTAAACTATGCAATTTTAACTCTCGAGGCTTAAATGCAATTTTTGATGTTGTCACAGCCGACGAATTTCATTGATCATAATGTGTAAAACATCTAAGGAAGCATGTTATCTTTTCCAACGCACTCACAAGGGTACCAATGATGTGAAAGCATCTAATCTTCATAATTTCACCACGTAATTTGAGACCATAAGCATGAATAAAACCGACACTTTTAATGAATTCTATATACTTTTGTCTGATATTGTGAATTCTAGTTTTAATTTGGGCGAGCAAATTCTGGAAGTGAGAGTGGTTAAGAAAATTTTAAGGTCTCTCTTGCCTGATTATAGTGAAAAAGTCATCGTCCTAAACTCTGTGGAAATTTTACACACGACTTTAGACTTATAAAATAGACATGTTCCCAGAAACTAAAAGGATAAAGGGATGTATAGCTTTAAAAGCTAAATCAAAAGAAAAGGTTTTTAACTCCAATTCCAAAATTAATCTAGATGATCTTTCCCTGTTTGCATAACATTGCAAAAAAATTATCAAATTCATTAAAGAAAATTCATCTAAAGTTGAAAATAAATGTTTTGAGAAAGAATTTTTTTTTCAAAACGGATAAGAATGTTTTTAAGAATGATCAAACGAGAGATAGAGGTGAGTACCCTACGAAGTTGAATAAGAGAGATGTTATGAGTGCAAGGGGAAAGGACATAAAATCCATGAGTGTCCCATTAGGCTTAAGAGAGAAGGCAAAGGGCAAATTGCACATAATGTCACTCTAAGTGATAGTGATGTGGAGTCAGTGGATTTCGATGATATATCACTAGATGAACCTAATTTATGTGCGTTCATGGACAGTCATGTTAGTACTTCTAGTACATCCCACACCAGTGAGGATATTTCTAAATGTTATAGCCTAGACAACATGTTGAACCATTCTGGAGAGAGTGAGGGTGATGACGAGAATTTGAATGAGGGAGAATGTGGCCCCCAATACGTCTACGTCGAAATTTATAACGAGTCTTTAAAAACCAAAAGGCAAAATAAAAATTTGACTTTAAGGGTGTTAGATTTAGAAAAGGATTTGAAACTTTCAAGAGAGTGCGAGGCCTCAGTGAGTTAACTTGAAAAGCTGAAAGTCTCTTTATGTGCGAAACTTATTGTGGTAGTAGGGAAAGTAGTGTTTTGACCAACTAGGTGGATAAACTTGAAGCCCATGTTTTCCAACTCGGAGAAGATTTTGAACGTGTTCTGGAGGTCAAGATCACTTTACAGGACACATGAAAAAAGGTTGGAAAGATGTTCCTAGGTTCTCGTGTTAGGTTTTATTAAGAGGAGAGGCAGGGGATAGGTTGTGATGGTTCAATTAGCACAGCCTAACTGGTTACTAAGTTTTTGATGGATCCTTATAGGCCTCAAGCTAAATCACCAAGGAGATCTTATCCTAGGCATTTTAACCAAGTTCGACCCAAACAAATTTATATTTGTACCCATTTAAATCAAAGAGGTCATCTTATAGAGTTTTATCTTAACTAGGAAGAGTTTCTCAAAAACTTTCTCCTACACATGCTTCCCACACATCATCATAAAGATTTTTCTAGTCACCGAGACCAAGTGGGGTTTTTAGTCAAGACTTCTAAATGATTGATGGAGGAATTTCAAAGGATTCTTTCTCCTTTTGAGAACAATTCCCACACGAATGATTGGGGTTAAGACTTGCTTTAAGTATAGGGTGATTGTAATATTTTTATCTTTATCCCTATTACTAGATTGTATTCTTATGTTTATATTTTGAAAAAATCCAAAAAGATTTTCTTTTATTTTTGAAAAACTTTCAAAAAAATTCAAAAAGATTTTTTCGATCAAAAAATTCAAAAAGTTTTTTGTATTTTGTTTTACACCATATGTGGATGCGGAATAAAGATGTTCGAATCACAGTAAACATTTAATCCATTCGTGTGACTTACTCATGGTGTTATGAGACTTGACTTCATTTCTTTTGTTTGCTTAATAATGCATGTTTAGCATTTCATCGTTCTTTAATGATTACTTTCTTCAGGCTAGACTCTTTATATCATATTTATTGCACACATGAACAAACCTTTTGAACATTATACTTGCTTATCATGTGTCGTATAAGGTGTTCCCATCTCAATAATGCTTAATAAAGAATCAAATGTATTAGGAACTTATTGTGCTTGTAAGAACCATTGCCCAGATTTCTTTTCTCGAAAAATTTAATTTTTTTTAACCAATGGAAAGGGGCTACGAAAGAAGCAATCTTCTTTACGTTAAAGGCTACCATTGGCGAGAGCCTAAAAGAATATTTTGGCAAGTAAAAATAGAAGTGCCAAGGCCATTTTTTATTTCATTTATTCTTTATCATGACCATTATGATTTCTTCAAAAAAATTGAGAGTTTATGGTTAAAATGTTAGATGTTGAGGGTGTTATAAGTTGAAGATCAATGGGTTTGCAGAATAAAGTTCCTTTAAAAACCTTTAAATAGTTTGGCATTATTAATTTGAGAAGCATTAAAGTTCAAGGAATTTTACATAAATTGAGTTAATGTCACTTCGTTCAACAATTTTACACCTAAGGTTGAATTGAGTTCTTTCTTTAGAAGTATCTCATTGACTTCGTGCACCTTTGCTTCGAATGCCTATGTTGAATTTCTCGTGATTTAAGTTCACACAATTTCATTTCATTTCCATGATTTCGATTTTTTTATGCTACTCCATGTTGTGATTGTTTGTGTTTTTGCTTATATGTATATTTATATACTCAAAAATTTGAATTTTAAAAAAAAATAGTCTATTGCTTCTTTGAAGTCTCATTGCATAACCTTAATTGTTTATTGTTTGTGCTGATTTTTCATATTTAGATTCTCATGATTCTAACATTTCAGGATTAGTTTCTAACCCTTTGACTAGTACATACAAAAAGGGGGAGATCATATTAAGGAAGAGTTTTGTGTTTTGTTTAAGCTCCATGCATTAAGGTATTTCTTTTGCATCATATGTGTAGGTATTTTCCTCCTTGATGAGTTCATGACTACACGATGAATATTTTCAGTTGAACACAAAGGCACATATGTCTTTTTGTTTTCGAGTTTGGGAGGGATTAGTTGTACTTATCTTAGAACTATTTTTTTTTATTTGTGTTTTGCACAAGAATAACCAAAGGGGGAGTTTAATAAGAGTAAGATTTATAATTGCTCATCATCTATTTTAGTCTGGCTTATCCTGCTAAACCCCACTTCACTATCATAAACATTCTTAGGACTTCAAGTGAAGACGAGTTAGTGACTGAATGAAATTATTGAAGATCAATCGTCATTACATTTTTCAGAGAATGTTTGTTTGGTTGTTTCTGTGAAATCTTATCGTTTAGTGGTATTTTAAAGAGTTTGAAAATTTTAATATATTTTTCTAAATTTTTTGAAATGTATTTAAAAATGTTGCTAAGTCATTAGAGCGACATTTGGATGTCGTTCGAATGAGTTCCTATACCTCGTTAGAACATATTCAAACTTCATTCAAATGAGATTTACTATCGCGTCTTTTGGTATGCTTTGGAATCTCGTTGGATCAATCCTTTTATGTATGTTCAAATGAGAAAGGGTACTTCATTCGAACAAGTACCCCAAAAATTATTTTTTTAACATATTTCAAATGCAATATTTTGCCTCTATCTCTTGGAGATTTTTCTCCCTATATATAAAGATGGAGAACTGTATTTTAATTTAAGACTTTTAGACATCTTTTAATGATCAAACTCTTTTTCTGAATCCAAACCCTTTGTATGATTTGATGTCACTTTTTTGAACCATGAAGAATGCAATCATTATTCATAATCTTGTAGGGCTAATTCTCAACTGATGAAGATAGGAATACGAATTCTTGAGGATGATCGGTGGATACCGAGGCAAGTGAAGCTTGTTGTGGGGAAATGCTGGATCTGCATCATTTGTTGTTGACAATTGGGATTGAACATATTACTATGTCACTTAGTGGATATCTAAGTTTTGTACGTTTGTAGATGCCATTTTCTAATACTCAGACGCTTGTTTTTCACTGTTGTTCGCTAACGTTGATGCTTCGCACCAAGTATGGCTTGTTCATAACTTTTGGTGGGTGCCTTGTTGCTTTGTTTGAGCTATGGTGTTGGGGCCCTTTGCTGGTTTCACCCGTGTTATGCAGGTTATCCTACTGTTGGTTTCCTTCACTCCGATGGGTACTGTGTTACCACTGAGGTGTTGTGCGTCAGTATTGACTTTGGATATCAGGTTGGTTTCATTCCTTTCCCATTGGGCGTGTGGGACTTTTGGGCCGGCTATTGCTGAGGGGCTTTCCCTTCTTGGTTGTGCACTTTCGGGCCTCTTTCTTGGGTCGATGTGCATTGACTTCTGTATTGTCTATTTTTTCGTGGTTTTTGGCTAGGTTAGGATTTTCATACCCCGAGTATCGGGGTATTGTTATGAGCTTCATGTCCTTTGGCTCGTATTTTTCTTGTTGGCTAGTTGCAGTATTTGAACTAGTCTCGGGAGGGTATGCCCTCTCTATTGTTATACCTATTTTTATTTATTTATAAATTTCTTACTTACCAAAAAAAATCCATTTGTGCCCATAGGGTTTTCTCTAAGAAGAAGATCTAGAATGGCCCAAGTTTTATTTTACAAAATTGAGTTCTTTCATCATTGATTTTTTTTAAAAGATAGCATCCCTCAATATTAAATCTTCATGAAATATAGTTAATTAATCTTCCAAGTTGAAAAAAAAATTTGTTTTGTTCTTGTTTTTGTTCCTATCTCCCTCAACAATATAAATTACAAAGTCAGATCCAAATATCCTTTTAGTTCTTTGTCTCTTGATCCTTTTTTTGGTAACTAAGAATGATATAAAACAACAGAGAATATACAAGAAGAGGGTGGGCATACCCACCTAGGACACAAGTTCACATCTGAAATTGGCCCAATAAAAGGAGAACACCAAAAAACTAGGTACTAAGTAGTTTGGAATCATCAAGACCCCAATTCATACAAATGACCCAATTAATGAAGCTTCTTCTAGATTTGGGTCACTTATAGAACTTGCATTTGACAAAGAATGTGATATCTTTCATGATGTCATTGTGATTAGAATTTTTGTTTCTGAAAATTCTATTGTTTCTCTTCATCCATATGCAATAGATGGTAGCAGCTAAGGAAGATCTTCTTATTTTGTCAAGGATAGTTTTCCCTTTGAAGTTGATAGAACCATCTGAGATCACCTCATCCCAATTGGTAGCATTATTTGTGTAGGCATTGCTGAATTTTGTGTCCTCCCAAATTACCTTTGAGAAATCACAATTGAAGAACAGGTGCTCAGGATCCTCCACATAATTGCCACAAAGCACACAAATGTTATCCCGGCTGCTGCCCCAGCTAAGCGTATTGTCCTTAGTGTTGATGGAATCCCTAAAAATAATCCATAGGATGAAGCCCTATTTGGGGATGTTGCTACTGCTCCAAACCAAATCAACCCAGACAGGATGAGGAGAGTGCGGTCGAATGGAGTTCTAGGCAGACGTGGTGGTGAAGAGGCCATTAGTCGTGGGGTTCCATTTAGTGCTATCATTACTAGAGAGGATTATGCTGGGGGGAGTGGCATTCTTTGTCTCATTTAGCTCCCATGTCATTGTAGAAGGACAAGCCCAATTCCCATTAGAGATGAAGTCATCCATTTTGGCTTTGTGATTGCTAGAAGCATCGTATATGGTTGTCTCACCATAGAGCTCCCACAAGGGTCCATTGGGATGTCTCTTACTCCTTTTTAGTTCAATATAATTCATTGATTCCAAAGGAGACATTGGTTGTGAAGGGACATTAAAAGGTTAGATGTTAATGGTCGAATTATTATTTTTCAAACCTTTATTAAAAGTAATTTACTTCATTAGATGTTCAAATAATTACACATCAACCAACTCAATAACTTCTTGAATTTCAAGGTTCATAAATCTATATTTAGTACTAGTAAGGACAATTTTTCTATAAAATCAATTTGTATGTATTTTGGATCTATTCCATTTGAACTAAATTGTTTGAGACATAGGTTATGATTAGAGGTCGTTTGTCCTTCAAGCCTTTAATGCATGATTGAAGACCGTAGTGGCCAAGTAAAGCGTCTACGTCATCGTGTCGTGTTTCGTGTCAAGTTTTAGCTTCAATGTTCGTGGGATCTCAAGATGTATTAATGTGTATTAGTTTAATCCCTGATGCATTTGGATGTTTTTTTTAAATGTTTTGAGGCAATTTTTTGTAAAAATAATTACAAAGAAAAATATTTTTTTCTTAAAGTCATTAAAATGAGATTTATATTTTCGTTTAAACAAGCGTTCATAAGGCATTCGAATAAGATTTATAGTCATTCAAATTATCTAAGGTTTCTCATTCAAATGAGAATAAATTGAGCATCAATTGAGGTTAAAATGAGAATTTCCTGTGAAGCGGAGAATTGTCGTTAAAGCTCGTTCAAAGTTCCTTCCAATGGTTTTGGCTATCTCGTTTAAATAAGATTTATTTTGGTTAAACGAGAATGCCTATATCATTCGAACAATCTTGTTGTTTTCATTGAAAGGAGATTTCTCAAAAAGCGTGTCACCTCAAATTTTGAGTTTTTTTTATAAATTATAGGGTTGGGATTAGTTTTTATTTTTTTTAAGGCTTTCAAAATTAGTTTTCTAATAGGAATGAAAGGCTCCAAACCCTAGTTTACACCCAATCACTTTGATATCCAAGTTTAATCTAAATATGATAGTTTGAGATCTATTTTATGAGCACCAAAGTTTGTTGTACGTTTTCATACGGTGGATTTTATGTGTGTTTTATTTTGACACAGTGTACTCCGTGTTGCGATGATGTTTGAAGAGCCAAGATCGGTGGATACTGAGAAGTGTGTGGAGCACATATTATGGTAGTTTGTGGGTGGATTCCTGCGTTGATGTGAAAAAATTTCAATGAACAAAGATGCATTAAGGATTGAAGGAGTCAGTCGGTTGAGTAAATCATTTGTCATCCTTATGTAATATCCTATCCCAGTGATTTTGTGTGGTGGGTCATCCGCGGTTTCCTCGTACATTGTCATGTTGTGGTTTCTTTAGTTTACTCTTTGTATCATCTAGATGTATGTTTTAGGGCAAGATAAAATTGGGCTAATTTCTTACATTATATTCGGTTAAATTGGTGCATGATTAATTAGGTTAATTGTTTAACTAATTTGAAAAAAAATTATTAAAATGTTTGTTTCGTTTTCCACATAACCATTAGCTCTATAGAGCACTTTCAAATTGGTATCAGACCGGGTGTTTATAAGTTATATAGGCATGAATATGATAAGTTCTTATAAGGAGAGTCAGTCATTTTCTAGGTCACCTTTGTTTGATGGGTCAAATTACACGTACTAGAAAACGTGTATGAAATTTTCACTTGAGTCCCTCAACGAGCATGCATGGTTAGTGCTAGTAAAGGGGTGGAGTAAGGATGAACATAAGTTTTGTAACTTTAATTCTCGTAGTTTAAATTTTTATTTTGTGTTGTTAGACCGAAGGAGTTTCACCGTATTATGACATGTGAATATCCAAAGAGGCTTAGGACATACTCCAACTCACCCATGAAGGAACATATCTTGGTTCTAATATACATAATTTTTCCCCCAAAAAAGCTTCCAAACTCCAAAACCTCGTAACTAAATTTGAAACTATAAGGATGAATTAGGCAAAATCTTCAATTATTTTTATGCAAGACTTTCTGATATTGCAAACTCATGTTTTAACTTGGGAGAGAGAATCGCCGAAACAAAATTTGTAAAGAAAATCTTAAGGTTCTTACCTGGAAGATTTCATCCAAAAGTCACAGTTCTGACTTCATTGGGAATTGTTGACTCTATGAAACTCAAAGAGCATATGGGTGACCTTCTAACCTATCAATTTGATATGTTTCCTCTCCATACGAATAAGAAAGAAAAAGGCATTGCTTTGAAATTCCGGAAGGAGGGAACGCATGTTTCTGATGATGAGTATGATATTGATTCCGATGATATGGCCTTGTTAGATAAGAAATTTATTCTTAAGTTTAAGAAACAAAATTCTAATGTTGATGAAAAGAAATTTGAGAAGAATAAATTTAGTATGGATGAAATTTTTTATAATGATTGTGATCGATCTAAAAATTTAAAGCGATGAATCTGACAAATGCTTTGGGTGTGAGGGTAATGGACAAAGGGTAGCTATGTAATACCCTATCCCAATAATTCAATTGAATCTTATATAAATTATACAGAAGTGGGGATAATGATAATTATAGAAGAATTGTGGTCAAAATTGAAGTAAAATAAAAGAAAATGAAAAAGAAAGGCCATTCGAATGACACACTAGAAGCGAGATGGAGATGTCGCGCGAAGGTTGCGCGATACAGGGCTTCAAACGAGTTGTTTCTACATAACAGTTCTAGGTCGCGCAAAGGTCGCACGAAACCAAAGTTCGAGCGAGATTGACATGTTGTTTGAACGAGGTCCATGTCATTCAAATACTATGCCTATAAAATGTTTTATTCAGATTTTCCCTTGTGCGTTGTCACATTCCTGACCCTTAGATCTTTGTGTTGCTGAGCTCAGATTAGCCCAGATTGGGCTAAATAGGAATCTAAGGTGTTTGGGGTGTTTTATAAGGGTGTGTTTGGTTTATTTGGGGTATTTATGAGTTAGAAGAAGATGGAAGGGGGAGAGAGAAAGTGGAGAGGTCTTCCACCATTTTCATGTCTTTCCACCACCATATCAACACCATTTTATATAATATTACACCATGATCAAGCCTACAACACCCATTTCCCCATTGTTAAAGTAGAGCTACGAATTTTGGTGAAGTGTTAGGGGATTTGTGGATATGGACATAGAATTTTCATGGAGTTTGAAGTGGGTTTTGAAGGGGTGTTTCTTGGAAGCTTGAATGGAGCACAAATGGAGCATTTTGGAGTATTCATTTGGTAACACCATAAGGCCACCTTTGGAGGTGGGGGTTGCTCCTCCTACACCAACCTTCTTACCACCATTTGGAGATATTAGAAGTGAGAAAATCTATCCTTAGTATTTAAGACTCTATTTGAATTATTTATAGTCTTGTTGATAGATTACATAAATAGGGTACATTTATTTATATGATTAAAATCATGTGTAGTAAATAACAAAAAAAATCATGGAATAAATATGTTGGTAAAATATTATTTTGTTGGAAATAAAAATGAATACATATTTCAAAGTCTTGAAATATTAAAAGTTGGTATTTTGTGAAAATGGTGTATTTTTCTAGAGAGATTGATGTTAAACATTTTATGAAATAAAATGTTTGATGATAATGATTTATGTTGTTAAACATTGGTGAAATAATGTTTTAAAGTTTCTTGAAAAAATCATGATTTTATGAAAATTGACATTTGTTGAGCTTTAAGAAATTAAATGTCTTTTATACTTTGAAATTGTAATTTTGCAAGTGTGATGAATTTCTAGAATGAAAAATATGTATAACTTATTTAATAGGATTTTAATGTTTGAAATCCATTTTCTCATCCATGTAAACTTGTAGTATTTGGATGATGAATGTATAAACAAGTTTAAATAAGATTTAGTTGGGTTTAAACATGGAATAAAGAAAAAATAGAAATTCTAGTCTTCAAGTGTGAAAATAGGATTAAAGGTATAATGAACATAAGAAGAATGTTAAAAAGAAATGGTATTTTCTTATTAAAGTAATATTTAAGTGTAATTAGATTTCTTGAATAAAGAAAGTAAAGAAATGACTGATTAGGAAAATGGTTAATAAAAGGATGAATAAGTGTGAATGGTTAAACATTGGAAAGTTGGCGTGTATAACCGAATATATTATAAAACATTAACACTCATGTTGTTGGAAAGGAAATAATGGAATAAAGATATTTCCAATTAAGAAGAATGTTACTCCAAGGTTGGGTGTTAAAGTGTTAAAGCATTTAAGAAGTTAGTGTGGATAAATTAGTAGTATTTTGGGAAAAATTAACACTTGCGTAAATTGAGTAAAAGGTGAGTTTGGTAATAAATGGGTAAAATGGTAATTTGACTTAAAGTGGAATACTTTTCTGAAATAAAAATATTGAAAAAGGTGTTACACATATTGGTCTTAAATGAATATGAGTTTTGGAATAAAATCAAGGTTCAGTGTAAAGGACATGAAATAGTAAATTTCAAAGTGTAATCCAAGTTGGGAGTGAAACCTTGGGTTTTGGCTTCGGCGGTAAAAGGAAAAGTGGAATAATGTTGACATTTGCAAAATTTTAAAACACATTAAAAGGAACTCGGATGACACTGGGATAATTAAGGAGGTCCCGGATCCCTGGGGTGAAAGATCCAAAAAATGGGCCAGAGCATATGGTGAACATATCCAGTGATGTGGAGCCCGTTGAAGCGTGCGGTTATTGAAAGATTTCGAAAAAAGATAAAGGAATAAAGAACATGTCAAGAAATGGGTTGTGTGGTGAAATTTTTTAATTCAACCTAACTTGAATGAATTAATAAATATTTTGGTAAAGGTTAAATGGACAAGTAAATGCGTAAATCTATTAACGTCCATAAGGTAAGGAAAAAAACAAAGTAAGTGGGTAAATGGGTGGTTAAGCAACCTAAGTGGTTAAACCCATAATCAACACAAGAATGTGTTGTAAAAGGTTTTCGAAGGCTAAATGAGTGTTTTTTAATACGGTGTTCACGTGTGTTGAAAGGGTGATTTTCAATAAAAATACTAATGTAGATTGGTTACGTAATTTCGGTAAAGAAATGGCTTTGGGTCAAACTAAGTGTATTGGTTTCAAGTATTTAGCCCTGTGTGTTAAATAAAGTGAGAAATGAAAATTTGAGGAAAAGGAAGTATTTTATAAGATTAAGGTAAATTAATCTGGACAAATAAGGTTTTCAGAATTAATTTTTTCATGCATTAGTTATAGTATGTGTATGTATCTGTTTGTGTATAGAAAGTCTCCTATAAGGACTCCTTATGGTGCAGACCCCAGTACACACCATTTTTTTAAAATAGTAAAAAAATGAATTTTTTGATGAAACTTCATAGATATGATGTCCACGGTTAAAGGATCATCTCCAATTTTTTTCATCAAAAAATTCAATAAAAAATTTGTTGAGATTAGGTGATATGTAAAAAAATCATATAAATATTCATTTTCAACTGTTGAAATGTCGGGTCGGTGCCAACCACTTTATTTATTGAATTTTTTTATGAAACTTCATAGATATGATCTTCTCATTGTCAAGGTCATATCCATGAAGTTTTATAAAAAAATTCAATCAAAAAGTTGGTGAGATGATCATCAACATTTCAACGGTCGAAAATTCATATTTATACCATTATTTTACATATCACTTCATCTCAACGATTTTTTAATTAAATTTTTAATGAAAAAAATTAGAGATGATTTTCTCATCGTGGATATCATGTCCATGAAGTTTCATCAAAAATTTTATTTTTTTTACTATTTTAAAAAAATGGTATGTACCGGGGTTTGCACCATAAGGAGTCCTTACTGGATATATACAAGGTAGTTGTATGTGCACGTATACATAATGTGTTAGAGTCTTCCTTTTGTCGTTCGGTTCTGTACTATATTTGTATAATTCCCACTGAGAATTTGGCTCACACCCTCACTTTGTTACGGCAGGTTGGGAGTGGTTTTGTATTTTGAGAGCGTTATATAGGTAAGTACTTTATTATTATGTTAGTAACTCTGTATGCTTGGACTTCGGGGTGCTCCCCATGGGTCCCTAACTTAGTTTAAAATATGAAATTGGAATGCATGCTAAATAAATAAATTATTATTTAAAATAAATTGGACTCGCAATATTATATAGGTTATTTCATTGCAGCTCACACCTTACGCTCGGGTCAGACCGGGTTGACTACAGGTAACCATAAATCCGGGTCGGGATTACAAATGGTATCAAATCTCTAGGTTCAAGGTTCCTTTCGGGAGTGACGTGATGAGGCCGGTATTGGATATTTCAACATCTGTGTTGGTTTGGGCTAGTCATGCTAGTTTGATGACGGTTTAGTTCATGTCCTCGATAGTAAAGTCAAAGAGGTTACATGACAAGTGAGTTAGTGCTAAGTGGCACATGATCAAGTTGACAGTTATTAATCACTTTTGCGCTTCTAATTAAAATTGTTAGTAATTTATGGGTGTCCTTACAAGCCAATAGTTGTGACACCGTGGTTTTTAGTGTGAGATGCTTGTGTTTAATCATTGATGGTGCAAAATACCCTGAGATGTTCGTACAGTGAGATGATACCCATTTAACGGTAGCAGTTGATGGTTAGGGTGTTGTGACTAGGCATTGATGACTGGTAATTACAGAGTATATATCCCTTAGATGCGGTGTTTACGGGTAGTTAACACCAGTAATGTAATTAGGAAAATTTGATCCTTCGGGTGATATCGCAATTGATGATAGTCTGGTGAACATACAAAGTTATGTAGGCTAATAGTGGAAACACCTTGATCCTTTGCGTGAGATGCATTATGTGGAAACCTTAATGATGAGAGTAGTCTTGGTGGAGGTTAGATGACGGAGTGGCATTCATAAGTATTAATTCTGGGATGAGAACATATTGGGTTCCTTGGTTAAGGACCTGGGCTTTAGGTATCTTAATTATAATATGGTATTGAGGAATAAGATCCCGCATGGAATCTGTGGTGTAGGCCTTGGTATTTATAGGTAATACCCGACGTCCCATATCCTACCAAGATTTATGTAGTTGTGTCAACTTATAGGTTAGCACATGGTATGATGTTTACATAGTGAGGCAATTTAGCTATCATAATTGAACATTTATTGAGGATTAGGCGAGGCAAACCTTAAGGTTTATAGGTTGCCAGTGACGTCCTATACCCTGCGATAATCTGTAGTAGCGTTGGTTGTGGTTTGTACATGGCTTATAGTCACAACTGTTGAGAAGAAAGGTAAGATTATTATATAAGTGTAGAGACTCGTTTTAGTCACTGAGATAATGGATAGGTGTGAGGAAATCCTAATGTGAGAGTAGGTCATAGGAATTTTTATGTGCCTCTAGGATAAATTGTGTGTGGAATCATTGAGGATAAAGATCGAATGTCATAACGCCTTGAGGTGTTTGATGATTAAAGTTTACTATAGGTAGAAGCTCGTAGACTAGAGTCTTTACGCTATTAATCATGATGTGGGTCTTGAAAGTTTATAGAGTTTACTTATAATAATAAAGGTATGGATGATGAAATCCTATCGGGTTTGGGACTGTTACATGGGATATGTTTGGTGTCCTCAAGAGACCAATTAAGTCCGATATAAAGAAGCAGTAGCATCTTAGTAATGCTTGTGTCAAGGTTCAGGTGATGATCTCGGATTACTGGTCCTATAGCATACGTGTTGGGTGTGGCTTCATAAATCGGCATAGATGGGTAGTGTAAAGCCTAATGTTGAGTGATAGTTCGTGTTATTATAGGTGTGATTCTCGGATGTCATGGAATGACTGGTATTAGTGTGGATATACTATGTTTCAGGATGTACTAGGAAATGTATTTGAGGCCTAGAGTGATGACGCCATGTGGAGATTTGAAGATGGAAACTGAGGTGGGGTAACATCGAAATACAATTATATTATCGGTGTGCATCAACGGTATATGTTAGGGTATCCTTAGCAATGTAAGGACAAGTTCTTGGCACGTTTTGTCAAGATGGTTATAATTAGCAGATGTAGCCCTATGTGATATTTACTATCCTTATAATGTTAATGGCAATGGGTGTGGCGGCCACGTAAATTCTGTGTGGGTAGAAATCGAAAGTAAGTTTGGTGGAAACCTCGTGTGGTCAAAGGTCACGGTAAGGTGAGTGCCTTGCTTGAACTAAGTAATGCTTATGGGAGTTTGTGATTTCGATCACGATATGATAAGGAAGATAATAACCTAGGTATAGTAGGTTGGTTACATTGTCACTATTAATTGGACAAGGTCAATGTAGACTCGTATCCGTAAATCAAAATGATTTATGTATGCCAAGGATGTAAAGGGTATGTCCTTGATCCCAAGGATGGAAGTCAGGCTTTGACTTCCTAAAGGACTATCAATTTGTGTATATCTTACATGTTATGGGAATGAGTGACATGACTTCAAGCATATGGCGTAGGTTCACTTTCATCAACCATAGTCGGATGCTTATGGGAAAAATTCTTAGAACGGTTGGTTGTTCCTTCTGACTCGCATGTGTTCCTTTTGGTTTCGGCAATCGAGATTAGTATTTTCACATGTGTGATAACTTGGATTGGTGCGATGTCATGGAACGACACAATTGGACCTAGTAGATCACGGTGGACCAATGGTCAATGCAGCTCGGTAACAGGGTGCACCCTATCTTAGGTATTCTTTCTATTGCATAAATTTCTGTGTATGGGAGGCTCTGCTTTCGGCCACATAGTTGCTCATAATATTGATCTTTTTTAGGATTAGTGGCCTTTTGACTGGTTGGTATGGCAGTCAGTGTCTCTGGTTACAAGAGCGGGATAATGACCTAAGGATTTGGTATAATGTTAGAAACCAAGGAGAACTTAGCATACAATGTTGTTTTGCCACAGTGAATGGATTAGAGCGAGGCTCTAGCAAGTGCACAAAGGTGAAACGCCTACGGTAGTACTGGTTTCATCAAAGTGATGCAGCCAAAGGTGTAAGTTGGGTGCATGGTGATGACTTGATAAGAATATTACTCCTTGGAGTGAGAGAATAACATAGTATGGTTATTTGCAAGCTCAGGCGAGTTGTGTAGTCAGGATAGCTTGAGAATTTGTAGGATACAAGATGCATGGTTCTAAAATATAATTAATTTTGATGACGAACACGATGATTGGTTGTATTATGGTTCACATCGGGTGAGTGTCAATCGTTATGAAGAAATTTCCCTTGGAGGTGGTGGTATGCCTTTGGTACTAGCACAGGTAGTGCTAGAAATTGTTTGAACATGATCATCAAGTAAGTGGAGACTCGGAGTCGATTATGTGACATTCATGGTTAGCAAGATGGTGAGTGTTAAAGCATATCGCATGTTGATTATTTCGTGACAAGCCCAGTGTGGGAAAGTAGGGTGGCCTTAGTGTTGAGGACTTCAATGATCTTGTCTTGGATTATTTTGATGGCTTAGAATAGAAGTTGGTGAACCATAAGCTTAAGGATTGACAAATCGAGAATTTTGCGGATGAAACTCCCCAAAGAGTGAAGTTTGCAATACCATGTCCCAATAATTCAATTGAATCTCATATAAATTATACTCAAGTGGGGTTAATGATAATTATAGAAGAATTGTGGGTCATAATTGAAGAAAAAGAAAAGAAAAAGAAAAAAGAAGGTTATTCGAATGACCTAGAGTGGTTGTTAGGAGCGATATGGAGATGTCGCGCGAAGGTCGCACGATACAGGGCTTCAAATGAGATGTTTCGCATAACAGTTCTAGGTCGCACGAAGGTCGCACGAAACCAAAGTTGGAATGAGTTTGACATTTCGTTCGAAGGAGGTTCATGTTGTTCGAATGACGTGCCTAAAAAATGTGCTATTCTAATTTTCCCTTGTGCATTGTCACATTCCCGACCCTTTGATCTTTGAGTTGTCAAGCACATATTAGCCTAGTTTGTGCCAAATGGGAATTTAAGGTATTTGGGGTGTTTTATAAGTGTCTGTTTGGTTTATTTGGGGTATTTTTGAATTAGAAATAGATGGAAGTGGGAGAGACAAAGTGGCGAGGTCTTCCACCGTTTTCATGTCTTCCACCACCATTCCTTCGCCATTCCACCACCATTTTATATAATATTCCACCATGTTAAATCCTACAACACCCATTTCCACCATCGTTGAAGGAGAGATACGGGTTTTAGTGAACTGTTGAGGAATTTTAGGAGATGAAGATGGAACTTTCATGGAGTTTGAAGTGGGTTTTGAAGGGGTGTTGCTTGGAAGCTTGAATGGAGCACAAATGGAGTATTTTGGAGGATGCATCTGGTAACCATGGAGGCCACCTTTGGAGGTGGGGGTTTCTCCTCCTATGCCAATAATTTTACCACCATTTAGAGCTATTAGAGGTGGGAAAATCTATCCTTAGTATTCAAGACTCCATTTTCATTATTTGTTTTTTTTGTAAGTAAAATGTATGTATATAAACAAGAGACAGAAATACAGGATAAAGGGTAATCGAACCCTTAAATCCCAAGAGGGCAAAACAAAAAGATGAAGGCATACCCAAACATCAAAGGAAAAGCATATCAAATGATAGGCCACAACCAACTAAGCTAGTTAACCAAGGAGGATTCAGGTAGGTTCCAGTATTTACAAGCCATCCAGTTGTAGTAATTTCTCCTAGCTTTATCCTAAGTTAGAATTTTGCATCTAATCATGAATTCGATGTCCTTAATCATCTCATTTGGATTCCTGAAGCCTCTTCTGTGAATCTTGTTATTTCTTTTAGTCCATATGTAGTACATAGTGGTGGAGAAATCCAATTCTTTGATTTTAGTCATGAAAAACTTGCCTTGAGTATTCTTCATAGCATCATTGACCTCATCCTACCATGTCCCCATTGCTCTACACATGCTGATTTCTATAAAGGATTTCGTTCCACACCACCGGAGAGTAAGGGCATGTAACACCCCGCCCGCCCGGGGAGAGCGAATGGAGCGCCACTCATCGATAAAACTATACTACATCCACAATTCACAAGGTATAGAGCATCTAAAAATCACAAAAGAACCAAAACTACTAATCTCAAATTTCTCCAAACTAATACAACAAATCTCTTGAATAAAAAATAAAACATCTAAAATAAATCTCCAATGCTCTATACATCAAAAATAAATACAAGTCTTCTCATCTTGTATTCTCAAATAAACTTCCCAAAAATAATCCACGCTAAAATCCATCTCCAACAAATCCCAAGCGTCCAAAATTCGCGCTAACATGCCACTGAAAGAAAAATGGGGAAGTACACAATACGACAGAAAGGAATCCAGATTTCTAATCAGATTTTCAACACAATCTTCACAGGCATGAATACTCTATCCCCAAATCCATTTATTTTAAAACTAGGGTTTTTCTACATGCAACCTACACCAATAAAACCCAATATCACTCATGAATCCTATGCACACAAAGGGTTATGAATATTATTCAGATTAAATGATTTTATAAAAATAGCCCCATAGTTATTATCCAGTTTTTCTAATTAAGTTACTAATTATTTTTAAGAAACCATGTAATTAAGTGTTTAGGCGACACTTAAAACGCATGAATACTAAATGAACGGAGCGCTACTATCGATAAAACTAAACTAATCCACAATATAACAAGGTATAGGGCATCTAAAACCCACAATAAAAATAAGAGAATCTACTAATCTCAAATATCTTCAAATTACATACAACCAAAAATCTCTCGAAATAAAACATCTAACTATCTCGAAAGAAAATAAATCGCTAATGCTCTATACAACCAAAATAAATACAATTCTTCTCATGTACTCTCGAATATTCTTCCCAAAATAATCCAAGCTAAAATCCATCTCCGATAAATCCCAAGCGCCCAAAATCCGCGCTAACCTGCCACTAAAAGAAAATATGGGGAAGTACATAATACGACAGGAAAGATGCTCAACAAATATTAGCGGTGAATAAAGTGTAACAATACGAGTACGAATATTCAAATCAAATGAGAATCTCATAAGCATTTTTATCAATATAATTTCTCAATAACACATTAATCGAGTCACCAGGCCTCATCATACCGTGCTATACTTTATCAAGTAGCCGAAACAGGAATCTTAGCGGGTGCCCAACATCAGTGCCATATTAAAATCTCATGAAAACATGCCCAACACAAATAATATTACCACATGAATCAAAATTAGATCCCAACAATAATTTCCAAATTCCAATTGAATTTAGCAATTCAAATATGAGTCAATAATCACAAGAAAACAAATGGAATAACACTCGCGAGATTAAGGCGCATATTGTGTAAAACCCCATACCACAACATCATCACATGAATCATCACATAATTTCAGCCTCAAAATCTAATCACACCATCATGTTCCTCTCGCGAAAGTAATCAAATCTCGTTGTAGCCCAAACTCGAGAAAACACCAAATAAGCCTTCTAATCTAAGGTTAAAATCTTGAATAAATTTGGAGTTATACTTTGTATATGAAAGGGAGTAATTTTAAAGAGGTCTTCTGGTTGAAAAGTTTGAGAAAAAATGATTTGAAAAGCCAAGCCATGAATTTGTTGATATATAAAGGATTAACAGTTTGATTAAGAAAAGAGTTATACTAAGATACAAACACTCGAAAAATCATTACGGATGATCGGACTGTCAGAACGACTTGAAATTTTAGTATGTTGTAGCAATCGGTGAGACAGGAATGCTGTAAAAAATTCAGCTCAATCGGACGGTCGAATTTCTAAAAATATTTAGTTTTCAAGAGAGTTTTATGTTTTGAGGACTCTTATAGAGTTTTATGTTTTGAGGACTCTATATAATAAAAATTCAATTAAAACTCCATTTTAATCCAGATTCCAATTCTGTTTGAAAATTTATTTCTTCTAAAATCATAACCAAAATATTTGAGCAATAAAAATAATTTTATCTCAAAATTTTTTTTTCCTCTTTATTTTGAAAATACCCCAAAAATTATGCGGGTTGTTACACTTCCCCACTAACAATTGAATTTCGCCCTCGAAATTCGCCGAATGGATAACTCTAAAAAATCAGGCCAACAATCTCCAAAAATAAACTCGTCACCAAAAATAAATTTCTCACATCTAATCTAGATGCCTAACATGAAACGATCATCTAAAGATTCTATCTCCAAAAATGCGCGCCACAAAAATGCAACAGACACAAAACCCAAGACCCGAGGGTGGTCGTATACCTAAGCTCTGATACCATTCTGTAACACCCCGCCCGCCCAGGGAGAGAGAACGGAGCACTACTATCGATAAAACTATACTAATCCACAATATAACAAGGTATAGAGCATCTAAAACTCACAATAAAATAAGAGAATTTACGAATCTCAAATATCTTCAAATTACATACAACCAAAAATCTCTCGAAATAAAACATCTAACTATCTCGATAGAAAATAAATCGCCAATGCTCTATACAACCAAAATAAATACAATTCTTCTCATGTACTCTCGAATATTCTTCCCAAAATAATCCAAGCTAAAATCCATCTCCGATAAATTCCAAGCGCCCAAAATCCGCGCTAACCTGCCACTACAAGAAAATATGGGGAAGTACATAATACGATAGGAAAGATGCTCAACAAATATTAGCGGTGAATAAAGCGTAACAATATGAATACGAATATTCAAATCAAATGCGAATCTCATAAGAATTTTTATCAATATAATTTCTCAACAACACATTAAACGAGTCACCATACCACGCTATACTTTATCAAGTAGCCGAAACAGGAATCTTAGCGGGTGCCCAACCTCAATGCCATATTAAAATCTCATGACAACATTCCCAACACAAATAATAATACCACATGAATCAAAATTAGATTCCAATAATAATTTCCAGATTTCAATTGAATTTAGCAATTCAAATATGAGTCAATAATCACAAGAAAACAAAGGGAATAACACTCGCGAGATTAAGGAGCATATTGTGTAAAATCTCATACCTCAACATCATCACATAATTTCAGCCTTAAAATTTAATCACACCATCACGTTCCTCTCGCGAAAATAATAAAATCTCGTTGTAGCCCAAACTCGAGAAAACACCAAATAAGCCTTTTATTCTAAGGTTGAAATCTTGAATAAGTTTGGAGTTATGGTTTGTATATGAAAGGGAGTAATTTTAAAGTGGTATTCTGGTTGAAAAGTTTGAGAAAAAGTGATTTGAAAAGCCAAGCCACGAATTTGTTGATATATAAGGTATTAAGAGTTTGATTAAGAAAAGAGTTCGACTCATATACAAACACTCGAAAAATCATTACGAATGATCGGACCGTCAAAATGGCTTGAAATTTTAGTATGTTGTAGCGATCGGCGAGACAGGACTGCTGTGAAAAATTCAGCTCGATCGGACGAACGAATTTCTAAAACTATTTATTTATCTAGAGAGTTTTATGTTTTGAGGACTCTTAGAGAGTTTTATGTTTTGAGGACTCTATATAATAAAAATTCAATTAAAACTCTATTTTAATCCCGATTCCAATTCCGTTTGAAAATTTATTTCTTCTAAAATCATAACCAACACATTTGAGAAAAAAAATAATTTTATCTCAAAATTTATTTTTCCTCTTTATTTTGAAAATACTCCAAAAATTACACGGGTTGTTACATGGCAGTCAGCCATGAGGTGGTTAATGGTTTCTGTCATCACAAATCTCGCAGTTAGTGTTTTCACTCACCCCCAAAGCATGAGCTTGTCCTTAGTGCTCAAGGCCTTCCTACGTGTAAGCCATAGGATAAAAGAGCATTTTGGAATGTTTGCAGTGTGCCAGACCATCTAATTCCAGGTCTTGAGAGGAAGGTGCTCCATTATAGCTCTCATAGTTGAAGAGGTGTTGTACATTCCTTTGGTGTCAGGTAACCAGATGAGAGAGTCCCCCACTAAGGGTTTAATGCAAGGAAGGGGATCTTTTTTATTTCATTGAGCTCCCAAGTGGTAGATCTAGGCCATCCCACATATTACCATTCACAAACTCAGCAACTTTAGCTTTATCACTGCTTGCAGTGTCATAAATAGTTCTATTACCATAGAGAGGTTGGAGAGGTTCCCTAGGATGCCAATTATCAAATCATATAAATGTATTCTTCATATTCCCAATGCTGGACCTGATGAAGTGTATTCAAATCTCTCTAAGCTTGAGCACTTTCCTCCAACTCCACGAAGTATCAGTAGGTATGTTAATGGCCCATAAGCTTTTGTTCTTAATTATGTAGGTATGGCACCATTTCAACCATAGGCTGTATTACTTGTTGCTTAGGTTCCATAGGTGCCTGAGCATTGAGGCTTTGTTCCAGTCTTAGAGGCAATTCATGCCTAGCCCACCCTTTTTTTTGCTTACACAACTCTCTCCAAGTGACTTTAGCCCCTGTGTGTTTCAGGTCTGTTCCGGTCCATAGGAAATCTATGAGGATTGTGTTAATAGAGTTTAGCACTTTTTTGGGTTGAATGAACAAGCTACTCCAGTAAACTTGAGTGCTGAAGAGGACAGTCTTAACCAGTTGTAGTCTGCCATCATAACTGAGTAATCTGGAGGTCCACCACATGAATTTTTGCGTTGTTCTATAAATGAGCAATATGCACTCCTCAAAATTTATCCTAGTAGAGATGAGGGGGACCCAGAAGTATTTGAAAGGAGGTTTATCAATCCTGAGCCCAATAATAGAGGTCATGAGATTCAAGTCAGCATCATAAATCCCAAAGCTGTAAATGTTGCTTTACATAGATTGGGCTTGAGGCCAAACATAGAGGAGAATTCATCCAGGGTTCTCTTGATGCATTCCATTGATTGAGTGTCCCCATGGTTGAAGATGATCAAGTCGTCAATAAAGCATAGATGGTTGATGTTTAATTGTTGGCACTTAGGATGGTAAGTGTATGGTGGTTGAGAGAAATGCTTGTCAATGATACAAGCGAAAGTCTCCATTATGAAGAGGAACAGGTGGGGAGAGAGGGGGCAGCCCTGCCTGAGACCCCTAGAGCTACTGAAGAAACCATGAAGTTCTCCATTGAGGCAACTAGAGAACATGGGAGTGGCGGTACACTCAGAAATCCATCCAACAAAGACACAAGGGAATCCCAATTTGTGCATAATCTTAATGAGGAAATCCCAGCTAACAATGTCATATGCTTTGAGGAAATAAATTTTGAGGGTACATATAGGAGTGAGATCTCTATGATAATTCTTCATGAGCTCCTGGAGAAGAAGGATGTTGTCAGCTATAGATATTCCTTCAACAAAAGCTGCTTGTCTCTCATTGATTAGGGAGGGCATAAGAGGTTTCATTGTGTTGGCAAGTACCTTAGAGATGCACTTATAAATGGTATTACAGCAAGGAATGGGTCTAAATTCCTTCATTTCATTGTAATTCTTGACCTTAGGGATGAGGGCAAGGGTAGTGCAATTCCATTGTCTGAGCATGTGTCCATTTTTGAAGAAATAGGAGACAACATTGATCAAATCTTCCTCAACCACCTCCCAGTTAGATTTAAAGAAGTGATCATTGAAGCCATCAGGTCTTGGGTCTTTATTAGATCCAATGGAGAAGAGGGCAATTCTGATTTCCTCATGCTTGAGAGGTCTAGCCAGTGTCTCATACTTCCTCTGATTGAGGGTGCATGCTGAAATTGTAGTTCAAACTCATGTTGTCGACAAGAGCCTTTAGGAGGGAACTGAAGAAAGAGATGGCCTTGTTGGCAAAATTATTGGTTCCTTTAATGGTGCAGCCCTCACTGTTATTAATGGTGATGATTTTCCTTCTAGCAGTGTTTGTGTTCCCATATTTGCAGAAGAAAGAAGTATTTAAGTCACCCTCCTCTAACCATTTAATTCTGGACTTCTGCTTGTAAAAAAGCTTCTTCACTAGATCTTAGGTTAGCATACTCTCTAACAATATTCTTCTCTTCAATAATGAGGTGGGATTGGTACCATCCCTATCTCCAAGTCTCTGAATGGCATGCATTTAGTCTTTCACATGTATGACACGCTGAAAGATACTGCTATAGAACTTCTTGTTAAGACTTCTAAGAATGGGTTTGAGCCTCTTAAGTTTTAAAGAAAGCTGGTACATAGGGTTACCAAAGCACGCCTCACTCCATAATTCATTGAGGATGTCCTTGAACTCGTCGTTCCTCATCCAGAAGTTGTAGAATTTAAATGGCTTGTTAGCTCTCTCCTCATTAGGCATAAGGATATGGATAAGAATGGGACTATGGTCCGAAACTCCGAGGCATAGGACCTCAGCTTGTGAATTAAGGAAAAAGGAGCTCCATTGGTTGTTATGCATCACTCTATTTATTCTACATTGTACGTTGTTGGCTGAAGAACAGTTCTTATTCCAAGTAAACCAAAGACCATTGGTATTCATGTTATCCAGCTGGGCGTCATGAATACAAGTGTTGAATTCATGAACTGCATTAAAGTCAATATTATGGATGCCTTTCTTCTCATCATCACTTCTAATAATATTAAAGTAACCCATTAAGATCCATTGCATCTCATCAGTAGTGCGAGAGTTTGTTAACGAGAAGTTCTAAAGAGATCTACGTTCCATTTGAGAGTTGCTCCCATAGACAAAAGTAGCGTAGAAGCATTTGTTGAGGCCCACCATCTAAAGTTTGCAGGAAATGGCCTGGGGGTGATCATTTACAAGCTCACGTTTCAGATGGTTAGGGTCCCAACCCACTATAACACGATCCACCCCCCATTGGCGGGGCAGTTATGGATGGCTTCCCAAATATAGAAGTAGTTCATGGAGATTTCTTCGAAGTGGTGTATTTTAACTTTGGATTCAAGGATACAGATAAGGGATAGCTTATACTCAGCTATGAACCTCTTAATTTCAACTTATTTATGGGGATAGTTGAGTCTTCTATTATTCCAATAAGATAATTTGGTCATGAGGATTTCATGGGTTTACCTCCGGATTTCTTTCTTCCTTTTCCTTTTCCCATGGTTGATGTTGTTAGGATTGAGGTTAGAGTTAAGACTTTTCATGTCAACTAGTTCATCCACAGTTGTTACCTTGATTGCTAGCCCAGAGGGTTCAGGAGTGGAATCACATTCTTCAATATCTCCATTGAACACCTCAAAAGTATTGGACATTTTGATTATAGGGGAGAGTGACATCTTGTATGAAGTGGAGGCTTTAGCTATGCCTGCAATGGAACAGTCATTATTGATTTCCATCTTGTTAGAAAGCCCCATAGTAGGAGCTACACCATTATCGGAGGGGATAGAGAGCGGGGCATGAGGAGTAGCATCAACACTAATGTTTTTCCTATTAATAATAGTCCAACCTTCCTTCATTGCCTTCGTAATATTGCTTTGTTTTAGAACTGTGTATGATTCCTCCTTGTTTTCTTTGTGAACCCATGGTTGCTTGGTTTTAGAACAATTAAGAATAAAGTGACCAAAGATGATATAAGTTTTACAAGAGGATGGTTTCCCCTCATACTCCACTCGAATCTCGGATATCTGACCATCCTCCATCACCACATTAATGGTTCTTAGGAACTTAGATCTCACATCCAGTTCCACATATATTCTAGCATAGCTTATCCTCTTCATTTCTTCAGCGACGTTGTCAGAACATAATGCTATACCCATTGAGCTAGCAAGGTAACTGTTGATACCAAAATTAGTATGCTGATATAGACGAATCATAAGAAGACACATGTCGATCTACGTGGCACAATAGCAACGAGGAAGTTTATTTCCCCGATCAACTCCAGCGCTCCGAGGAACTCCAACACTCCGAGGAACTCCTAAACGACGAGCAACTAAGGTGGTCTGAGCTGCATCTCGGCCACAGCATTGATTTCCAGATAATCAACAGTTCAACTATTCATTGAATTCTTATCATGCAGACGTATATTCTTAAAGGGCATTAATTGTTTACCCTTTCACATCTACAGCCTAAGGGCTATAAATACATTGTATTACCCTCATTCTAGAGGGCCGGAATTTCTTGATAGAATTACATATCGAGAACTCCAAAACACTTGGCAATAACAGAAACAGTGGACGTAGGCCATTCTTATAAGGCTGAACCACTTTAAAATTCTTTGTCTCATTTATATTTATCTGTGATTAAATAATTAGAAGTAATCTAATTTTGTACATCAACAGATTGGCGCCGTCTGTGGGAACGACTGTTGTTATCGTTTTTCACCAAAAATCATTCATCATCAATGGCAGATAATCCGGAATCCAGCAATCGAAATGCTGGGAACGTTGGGAATCCTCCAAATCCCTCTGCACCTCCAGATCAAGCAGGAATTATGACGAATCTGGCTCAAGGACAAACCGCCATGAAGGAAACAATGCGGCAACTCATACAAACCCTTCATGGGACAGCGAAGTGGTCAGAGTCAAACCTATTTACTTTCTTCACGATCGAGGCGTACTGAGTCATATCGTAATGAGGAATCTGATGATTTCTCTTATCAACGTGGGCAAACTTCGTCGATACGGGCTACAGATACTGATCAACGTATCACTCTCTCTCCAGAGAGACCCAGTGCCTTGGAAAGACTGAGTAGGGTGTCTCCTTTCAGTCGATTAGGCCCTAGGAGGAATAGGAGTCCACCTAAGACCATGTCGAGGAGTTTCCGATAACCATCAGATCTAAGAGAAGGATCAGCACAATCACGACCAGTTGCTCATCAAGATAGATCTCATGAGGCCACTTCAGAACAATCAATTGCTCGAACTAATAGGCCCGAGGAAGGAAAGGATGCGTGGAAAGGGTCCATTCAGCGGTTGGAGGATAGATTGGGAGAAATGGCTAAGGCGAAGAATCCCCTACAACGAACTTTTGTTCAAGGGACACCTTTTGTCCAGGCCATTGTGGATTTTCCTACACCATCAAAGTTTAAAGCCCTTGTGGTGACCCCCAAATACGATGGAAAGACAGATCCTGTTCTTCACATAGAGAAATATCAAGCTGCTGCCGACATCTATGCTGTCCCCGACGAGATAAGATGCAGAGCATTCTCAGGAACTCTTACTGGATCTGCCCAGATATGGTACAACAATCTTCCTCGGGGTAAGATTTCAACTTTCTTTTAACTGGCCGAGTTGTTCATCGGTAATTTCTGTTTTGGAGCAAAGCCAGTAAAACGAGTAGCACACTTGTTAAGTGTTAGACAAAAATCTGGTGAGAGTACTAGAGATTACATAACTCGTTTCAATAACGAGAAGCTGGAAGTCATAGATTATGAAGAAAAGACAGAAATCACCACCTTGATGAGTGGGTTGTTGACTAACAAATTGTATTACACTTTGGCCAAAGATCCACCTACAACTATGTCAGAGTTGATGGCAAAAGCGGCCAAAATCATGAATGCCGAGGAGGCTATGGCTGCGAAGAAGAATATGGATAAAGAAACTAAGGTGGAAGTCGATAAATCTAAGAAGAAAGAGCATAAGGGCAATGGCGGTGACAAGCATTCCAAAAATAATAAGTCGTCATGGGAAGTCCTGAAGAAATTCGATAATTATACTCCTTTGAAAATGGATATTAATCATGTCTTGGAAGAAATCAAGAATAACGAAGAAGTAAAGTGGCCAAAGAAACTGAGATCGGACCCTGACAAAAGAAATAGAGATAAATATTGCGAGTTTCATAAGGATCATGGTCATATGACTAAAAATTGCATAGCCCTCCAGAACGAGATTGAAACGCTCATTAGACGAGGAAAGTTGTCAAAGTATGTTGATCGTAGAAATGAAAGAGGAAAGGAATACCGAGCAAGAGAGAGATCTAGATCTCCTCGTCGAGCAGAAGAAAACGGAAAAAGAGATCATGAAGATGATACAGAGGATGACCCCGATCTTCCCAAAAGTCCAAGGCAACCAGAACGCGAGGTATTTTCAATACGTTTTGGAACATTTGATTGTAATGTTATTACAGGCGGAGATGCAGGAGGAGGAGATCTTACTGCAGAAAGAAAAGCTTACCTCGGTGAAGCTCAGGCTTGCTCATACATTCAACGGATAAATTTGGCTGAGGAGGATCGCCCGAGGAAGATAAATAAAGAGAAGCTAGTCATTGGTTTTTCAAAAAACGACCTTGCAGGTGTTCTTTACCCTCACGACGACCCTTTGGTGATCAAAATGAGGATGAAAGAAGTAGTGATTTCAAGGGTTCTAGTAGATAATGGTAGTTCGGCAGACATCATGTTCTACTCATGCTTTGACAGTTTAAATTTAAAGTTATCTCAATTAGAGCCTTATTACAAACCTCTCCTGGGTTTTGCTGGGGAGAAAGTTTTTCCACTTGGGATGATCAAGTTGGATATATTCATTGGAACTTGGCCTGCTTGTCGAACAGAAAGAATACGCTTCTTTGTGATGGATAAGAATGTGCAATCAGCTTACAACATCATCATGGAAAGAGTTGGTTTGAAGAAGTTCGAAGCAGTTACATCTACAGTACATCAGTGCTTAAAATTCCCAATAAATTTTGGAGTAGGAGTTATGAAAGGTGATCAAAAAGTAGCTCGGGAATGCTATTATTCATCTACCGAGCAAGAGGAGCTTGAAGAGTCAAGGAAAAAGACTACTACCTACCAGGTGGATGAAGGTACAGAAATTGAAACACTGGATCCTAGAGATGAATCCCAACTTGTAAAAGGACAGGTGGTGGAATCTACAGAAAATGTTATTCTGCACGATGAACACCCTGAACGAACAACTCAGATAGGTTCGTCGTTGGATGCTTCAATAAACAGGAGTTGATAACTTTCTTGAGAAACTGAAAGAAAACTTTTTCATAGAGTCATGAAGATATGCCAGGAATAGATCCAAACTTCTTATGTCATGAGCTCAATGTGAATAAGGAGATCAAGCCTGTAAAGCAGAGAAGAAGAGTATTTAGTCCCGAGAAGAATCAAGCTATACAAGAGGAGGTCGAGAAGCTCCAAAAAGCTCAATTCATCGAAGATGTGAAATATCCAGACTGGTTAGCAAATGTGGTAATGGTAAAGAAGAAAAACAATAAATGGAGAATATGTGTTGATTTCACCGATCTCAACAAGGCATGCCCAAAGGATCACTTTCCATTGCCCAGAATTGATTAACTAGTGGATGCTACCTCGGGACACGAGCTGCTCAGCTTCATGGATGCTTACTCTGGCTACAATTAGATCAAAATGAAACCTGAAGACAGGGAAAGTACTTCTTTTATTACCCCTAGGGGAACTTATTGTTATAATGTTATGCCTTTTGGTTTGAAAAATGCAGGAGCGACATACCAGCGGCTGATGAACAAGGTTTTTGCCGAACAAATCAGTTGCAATATGGAAGTCTATGTCGATGATATGCTGACAAAGAGCAAGAAAGATGCTGATCATCTAGTTGACTTAGGTCAGACCTTTGATCAACTGGATAAATACCAAATGAAGCTCAACCCGACGAAGTGCACATTTGGAGCACGAGAAGGAATGTTCCTCGGGTATATCGTCAACCAGCGAGGCATTGAGGCAAGATCAAAGCTCTTTTAGGGTTGCGATCTCCAAAGACGAAGAAAGAGGTGCAGAGTCTTACAGGATGAGTTGCAGCGCTCAACAGATTTGTATCTCGAGCAACTGATAGATGCCTCCCATTCTTCAAAACACTTCGGAAAACTTTCGAGTAGAATGATGAATGTGAAAAAGCCTTTCAAGACTTGAAGAAATATTTGGGAGCACCTCCACTGTTGTCCAGGCCAGTAATGGGAGAAAAGTTGTACTTGTACCTGGCAGTATCAGAGAATGCAGTCAGCTCAGCATTGAACATAATGGAGAATGGAGTCCAGAAGCCAATTTATTACACAAGTAAGGCTTTTCGAGGTGCAGAGATCAGGTACCCAAAGCTGGAAAAATTGGCATTGGATTAATTGAGGCAAGTAGAAGAATAAGGCCATATTTCCAGGCCCATACCGTCGTCGTGTATACCAACATACCATTGAGACAAGCCCTTCATAAGCTAGAAAAATCAGGGAGATTGATGTACTGGGCAATAGAGCTCGGAGAATATGATATTGTGTATGAACCCAGGTCATCACTAAAAGGGCAGGCTGTAGCAGACTTTATAGCAGAGTTTACATATCCTGATACCCCCGAGGAACAAAAGTTATTCGTTGATCAACCTATGGATATTACAGGATCAATAGACATAAGCTCAGACCAACTCCGGTTGGTAAAAGGGCTTGTGGATGTAGAAGGATCATCAAATTGGAACTCAGACCAACTCCGATTGGTAAAAGGGCGAGAAGAGATGGTCGACGAAGAGCGAGAAATACCAGGGGAAGATGAAAGGAAACAGCAAATATTTCATCGAGGAACTCTGTCAGATAAGAAATTTGAAGACGGGTTACCCATATGGAGATTATATGTAGATGGGTCATCTTGCACAACAGGTTGTGGGGCAGGGATTGTTTTGAACACCCCAGACGAGATTGACATGGAATATGCCCAGCGATTCCAATTCAAAGCCTCCAATAATAAAGCTGAGTATGAGGCCATGATAGCAGGTCTTAATTTAGCAAAGATTATGGAAGCACAATAAGTGATGGTATTCAGTGATTCTCAATGAATTGTGAATCAGATGATGGGAACATACGCAGTTAAAGGAGAATTAATGGTCAAGTATCATGCAAAGGTGATGGAGTTATTGGCAGAATTTGATACCATTCAGTTGATCAGAATACCAAGAATGGAGAATGCACGAGCAAACACACTGGCCCGATTAGCATCAGCTACTCGTACCGAGCTGCGAAGAACGATACCAATTTAAGTATTAGAAAGTCGGAGCATAGATGAAGACCTGATAATGAATATTATTACCATTGATTTAGGACCATCTTGGATGGATCCCAGCAGGGCATATATTGAGGAGGGAGAATTACCAGAGGATAAGCTCGCTGCCAAGAGATTGAAGTTTAAAGCTGCTCGGTATGTACTAACTAATGGTGTTTTGTATAGACGAGGAATTATGGCAGGTTTGCAAAGATGTGTACATCCCTCCGAGGTGAAAGAATTGATTGAAGAGATCTATGAAGGGTCCTATGGAGCCCATGTAGCAGGTCGGACACTTTTGCAAAGGGTGATGACGCAGGGATACTACTGACCAACGATGAGGGCTGATTGTATAGCCTATGCTAAGAGATGTGATAAATGCCAACGTTTTTACTCCATTCGATGAACTCCACAAGCATTGTTGACACCCATAACTTCCCCTTGGCCATTTTCCATGTGGGGAATTGATTTGGTTGGACCACTGCCAACGACCCGAGGAAGATTCAAGTACCTCGTCGTTGCAGTGAATTATTTTACTAAGTGGGTAGAAGCTGAGACACTTATTGATATGACATACGAGAAGGTGTACCTATTCGTTTGGAAGAACATCATCTGCCGATATGGTCTCCCTCATGCCTTCATCACAGACCATGGAACACAATTTGATAACGAGGAGTTTGCCGCCTATTGTCATCAGTCAAACATTTTGAAGGTTCATTCAGCACCAGGCCATCCTCAAAGCAATGTACAGACTGAAGTGACGAACCGAACATTACTAAATGGTTTGAAGAAAAGGCTAAGTGAGGCTAAAGCTAATTGGATTAATGAGCTACAGTCAGTATTGTGGGCTTACCGAACAACCCCCCGAGCAGCAACTGGAGAATCACCATATATGCTGGCATTTGGAAGTGAGGTCGTAATACCCGTCGAGTTGGGTCTTCCAACACACAGAGTGCTGAATTTCAATTCCCCAGTCAGCGACTTAATGAGAAGATTAGATTTGGACATGCTCGAGGAGGTTAGAGAAGAGGCAGCCATTAGGAATGCTGCTTACCAACAACGAACAGCCCTGTTCTACAACAAGAGGGTGAAAAAATGCGACTTAAAAGAAGGAGATTACGTGCTAAAGAAGGTCATTCAGAAGCACAATAAGTTGGAAGCAAACTGGCATGGACCTTACCGAGTTACAGAAGTTGTTCGACCAGGAACTTACCGAATAGCGACTCTAGAAGGAGAGGAATTTAAGAATGCATGGAATGCTGAACACCTACGCAAGTATTATCAGTGATGTAAAATGTAAAGCAGTTCCATCAATATGAATAAAACGATGATATTTCGCTATCTTCTCTCTTTTTTGAAAGTTTTTCGGGGAATACTAGTGTGTAACACTACACTGGTCTGCAGTAAAAACAACACGATCGTTCAAGCTCAGACCAACTCCTGTTGGTAAAAGGGCGAGGACAAACCATACTCCTTTGGTTAGGAGGCGTACACTAGCTCAGACCAACTCCGGTTGGTAAAAGGGCGAGTGGACATGATAGTTCGAACTCAGACCAATTCCGATTGGTAAAAGGGCGAGAACATGACATTCCTAAAAATACCAGCTCTGGTTGGTTAGGAAACCATACTCCTTTGGTTAGGAGGTTGACACTGGCTCAGACCAATTTTGGTAAAAGGGCAAGTGGATATGATAGTTTGAACTCAGACCAACTCCGGTTGGTAAAAGGGCGAGAACAACATTCCTAAAAATGCCAACGTGTTTGGCTAGGAAACAAAATACTCCTAAAAATGCCAATCTCGATTGGTTAGGAAACAAGATATGCTCTCAAATGCCAACTTATGTTGGTCGGGAGGTAAGATTATTCCATAAAATACAAAATATTCCAAACTGTACCAAGTATGGTTGGTCAGGGATCAAAACCCACTAACTGTAGTTGGTCGACGAGGAGAAAATATTCCAAATTGTACCAAGTATAGCTGGTTGGGGATAAAAACCCACTAACTGTAGTTGGTCGACAAACACAATTTAACAACCTTGGTTGGTTGGAAAAATTTTAAACATTTTTATACTCATTACTTTATTATTAAGTGATCGAGAAACATTACTAATACTTGTAATTTTTTATTAATAAGTTGGTCGATGAACCACACAATATTTTTATGCAAGCACAAATATAAAGTGTTTGACAAATACAAGACAATAGCAATACAAATTTGTGAACAAAAATGAAACTCTTTCATTAAATTCAAAATAAATTACACAAATTTATTACATTGATATTAAATTGTGTACTAACTATTACATCAGAATTTCCTATTCTACTGGTCTTTTCCCTTCTGCTTTTGAAATAGGCTCCTCGCCAGCAGGAGGATCTTCCAGGAAAAGGGGAGAATTAATGAAGTTAATATCTCGAAGCATTCTGACGTTCATTATTGAAGGTGTGTCCAATAGATGCTCGGGACAAGATACCTCGATCTGAGAATGAAGATTGTAGTCACCGAGGTATTTTGCAATTAAGCTCTGAGGAATGGCACGAGCTGGGATCCATTCCATGTCCAAATTATACGGTGGCACAAGCAAGTCAAGTACCCCAGGATCATAATAGTCCCACAGGTAGTGTCCTTATTCGAGCTTCAGCACGCCCAAGGCATTCAGCCAACCTTGCTTGTAGCCCTCATTATTGGCATTCTGGATACGATCATCCAAATGGAATAGTGCTTCATTGTATCCAGCCATCCAGAACTCCCTGGGCTGTTTGAGAAATTGAAATGTCAACCTTTCAAGCTTCTCGTGAAGACTCTGGATGAAAAGTTCATTAGTCTCCAACACTGATTTCTTTGAGGAGAGTTGTTTTTCCAGTTCTCTAATTTTCTGTGACATGTCAGACAAAGCTTGGTTCTTAGCCATTAATTGGAATGCTTGGTTTTCCAACGCTGATTGAGTACGAGCTTCTTCAATAGTACGATGAAGACCTCTTGGTCGTCCCCGAGCAGGTTGAGTACTTTGTTCCTCGTCAACATTCTGAGCAACTCTTTCTCGTCCACGAGAACCTCTTCCTCGTCCCCGAATAGCAGTAGAAGGCCCAGCTCTTCTCAAAGCCTCTAACTCTTCTCGCAACTTAGCATTTTCCACTTCTAAAAATGAGAATCCTTCATCGGTGACCGGTACCAAGGCAGTGAAAGATGAAGCTGCAGACTTATACTGTGCTAGCTCTTTCTGTAAATTGTTATTCTCTTGCTCCAGCAGCTCTGCAATCTGTCTACATGCTTCAACTTCACCCTTTAGGGTTCTCTCCCTGACATCGTACCAAGTAAGGAGCTTTTCGTGGCCCTTCTCGGCAGAAAGATGCTGATACCTCTTCTCATACCCCTCATGCAACAGGGCAGTTGATTCTTTATACTGCTGCTGAAGTTTATCCAGAGTTACCCGAGATGGAATAGAAAAATCAGAAAGGAATTTCTCAAGAGATTCAATAACAAAAACCATGGTGAATAAAAGAAATGAAGAAGAAGGAAGAAGATCTTACAGGAAAAAGGGAGATCTCTTGACAACAAACGAAGAAAGGGATGAACGCACAAGAGAGAGAAAGATTATGGAAAACTCGAAAGCAAAAATTGGAAAAGGTAGAAGACGATGGGATTGCCTATGAAGCTTAAATACTTTGCCTTGGGAAACGGCGAAAGAAATGATTACAAAAAGAAACTATTACGCTACCGGCGGCTAAAAGGACAAAAAGTGCGCGAAGATCGAAGCGCTTATAAAAATTCAAAAAGGCGGATTTTGCGAATTTGGAAGACATTCGAACACAGAGAAAATGCTCCTAAAAACCAGGAAGGTCATTTAATATTGCCATATGCCGAGAAAGAATGTTCCATATTCCTCAAAGTTCGAAAAATGAAACATCTGGGGCTTCTGTTGATACCAAAATTAGTATGTTGATATAGACGAATCATAAGAAGACACGTGTCGATCTACGTGGCACAATAGCAACGAGGAAGTTTATTTCCCCGATCAACTCCAGCGCTCCGAGGAACTCCAACACTCCGAGGAACTCCTAAACGACGAGCAACTAAGGCGATTCGAGCTGCATCTCGGCCACAGCATTGATTGCCAGATAATCAATAGTTCAACTATTCATTGAATGCTTATTATACAGACGTATATTCTTAAAGGGCATTAATTGTTTACCCTTTCACATGTACAGCCTAAGGACTATAAATACATTGTATCACCCTCATTCTAGAGGACCAGAATTTCTTGATAGAATTACATATCGAGAACTCCAAAACACTTGGCAATAATAGAAACAGTGGACGTAGGCCATTCTTATAAGGCTGAACCACTTTAAAATTCTTTGTCTCATTTATATTTATCTGTGATTAAATAATTAGAAGCAATTTAATTTTTTACATCAACAGTAACTAAAGCCTTCTTGAGTCCACAACTGGACATGTATATTGTGGAATCTAATCCAAACTAGTAACCCAATTATTCTGCAGAGATGGATGCCTAATTTTAAATATAATAAAGAAACAACAAAGAAGAACCAGGGCCCGACGTCCAGCACCTCATCTCGCATGGTCGTGTTGTCAAACACAAAAAAGAAAAATCCATTGTCATGGGCTAGAATGTACATGAGTCCATTGATCTCCCATAGCTTATGGGCGACATTGGACACGTGAGAGTATGGTAGTTTTCTGCCCCCAAAAAAACAACAAGTTTGTTTTCCCATTTTGAGCAACCTTTATGAGCGACGTCTAGAGGAGGAGTAATAGTTATTTTGTCGTTCACCAAAGCTGGCTTGTGGTAGGTAAGGTTCAACTTGGGTACACGTTTAGAAGAAGACACCACTTTGCTCCATGAACGAGCTGGCACAAGTACATTAGTATGTGAGGTAGAATTTGCATCTATCCCAAGATTTTCTGACACCTTTTTATCCTCAGACCTACCAATGCCCCCTAATGTACCGTTAGTTGTACTTCTGGTAGGCTCAGTTAACGACATTGAGGGGACCTCCTTGGGGGTTGAGGGTTGTACACTGCCATCAGAGGTGGTTTTCATGGAGAAAAACGTGTTAATATCGTCATAGGAATACCGTTTGATTTTCAGAAACTCCCAGTATACGTTTTTCTCGTCATTTAGCTCTTGTAACCTGGACACATGGGAGTTTTCTTTGATTATACTAGCATCCAACGCAGTAACTTGACCTTCTTCAAGTTCATCCGCCCTGTTAAAGGCTTCTAGGGCAAACACAGATGGGTTGGAGGGTTCGATGGGAACATCAACAGCATCAAAAATAGGTAACATGGCATGTCCAAGCATGGACTAGTGTGGAAAGAGTAGTTGGGGGGGTAAAGGGAGGAGGGGGAGGTTGTGGTGGTAGAATGGTGGTGTTTGAGTAGTGTTTGGCTGGAGTTTTTAGAGAGAAGAGAGAGCATCCTATCTCGGTTTTTATTTTCAATTCCATTTGCATTGTTTCTTGTCTTGTTGTTAGACTACGTAAATAGGGTGCATTTGATTATATGATGAAAATCATGTGTAGTAAATAACAAACATTTTTATGGAATAAAAATGTTGATAAATTGTTTTTTTTTTTAGGAAAATTATGTGTTATAGAACTGGTAACCATATACAATGACAAGAGGGCATACCCTCGTGGGAATAGTGCACATCGACAACTAAACAACAGATAAACAAAGGATAGAACACATGCGCACTACCTAACCCAAGAACAAAATGTTGAAACATTACAATGGTCATCTCTGAAGAAATAGACCCAAAGCACGGGTGTGAAAGCCCAACCAGTAATGAACTAAAAAGGCCAATAATGGCAACCAAAATAATAGGTAAAAAAACAACAAAAAACCAAGGGCACAAAGGCCCAACCCAAGACCCAAGTGGACCATTAACCATCCCAGGTAGACACCTCGTAACCGATCAGGAGAATAACCTGAACTCATAACACCCGCCCACCAGCACGCCGAACAGGATCAATGGATCAGCAACTGCTAGCAAGAGGCATAACACGACCACAAAAATGCAGCCCCAAAAGGTTGTAACAACAACACAACCAACCCGATAGCAACACAGTCACCACGGTGGGGAAACCACCCAGCCATGCCACAAAGGAACCGGGAAAAAATCACTGTCTGTTTATGAACTAATCGGAAACCAACACAGAGCAAATCGCCAGTAAGAAGGTAGAAACATCAAGGAAAAATCCAAAAGAAAAGCTCCAATAGGGAGCTACCATCCCCATCGAGACACGTCAAAACTCCGGACAGAATACACCGGACTCAAGAAACACGCTGCGTAGCCCCAACTGGCAAGAGCCAACACTATTTTGTTGGAAATAAAGAATGGATAAATATTTCAAAGTCATGAAATATTACAGGTTGGTATTTTGTGAAAATGGTGTATTTTTTTTAAAGAAATTAATGTTAAACATTTTATGAAATAAAATCTTTGAAGATAATGATTTATGCTGTTAAACATTGCTAAAATAATGTTTTAAAGTTTCTTGCAAAAATGAATATTTTACGAAAATGGACATTTGTTGAGTTTGAAGAAATCAAATGTCTTTTATGCTTTGAATGTGTATTTTTTCAAGTATGATGAATTTCTAGAATGAAAAATATATTTAACCCATTTAATAGGATTTTAATGTTTAAAATCCATCGTCTCATAATACAAACTTGTACTATTTGGATGATGAATGTATAAACAATTTAAAGAAGATTTAGTTGGGTTTAAACATGGAATAAAGAAAAAGTGGAAATTCTAGTCTTTAAGTGTGGGAACATAAGGTTGTAACACTACATGTGTTGATAAAAAGAAATGCCATTTTCTTATAAAATTAGTCTTCAAGTGTAATTTGATTTCCTTAATAAAGAATGTAAAGAAATAACTAATTAGAAAAATGGTTAATAAAAGGTTGAATAAGTGTTAATGGTTAAACATTGAAAAGTTGACGTCTATAACTAAATAATGTTGTAAAAGATTAACACTTATGAAATTGGAAAGGAAATAATGGAATAAAGATGTTTCCAATTAAGAAGAATGTTACTCCCAGATTAAAAGGGTGTTAACGTATTAAAACACTTAAGAAGTTAGTGTGGGTAATTTAATAGTGTTTTGGTAAAATTAACACTTGTGTAAATGGAGTAAAAGGTAAGTTGGGGAACAAATGGGTAAATTTATAATTTTACTTAACATGGAATATTTTTATGAAATAAAAATGTTGAAAAAAGTTTTACACAAATTGGTCCTAAATGAATATAAGTTTTGGAATAAAATTAAGGTTAAGTATAAAGGACATGAAACAGTAAATTTTAAAGTGTAAGACCAGTTGGGGTGAAACCCCATGGATTGGCTTCAGTCGAGTAAAAGGAAAAGTGAAATAATGTGGACATTTACAAAATGTTGAAACACATTGAAGGGAACTCGAATGACACCGGAAGAATTAAGGAGGGCCTAGAGCCCTTGGTGAAGGAGTCAACACAACTGGCCATAGAATATGGTGCGCATATCTGGCGGTGTGGATCCTGTTGAAGTATGCGGTTATTGGAAAATTCCGAGAAAAGATAAAAGAATAAGGAACATGTCAAGAAATGGATTTTGTGGTGAAATGTGTTAATACAACCTAACTTTAGTGAATTAATAAATGTTATGGTAAAGGTGAAATGGACAAGTAAAATACGTAAATCTTTTTTTTTTTGGGGGGGGGGGGGAAATTATGTGTGTATATAGAATAGTAACCGAAAACTTTACAAATACAAGAGGAAAACATCAAAATAAAGAAGCCAATGGGCATACCCCAAAAGCTAATAACAAGATAAGACATGGTGGGGCATACCCCACCAAAACGTACTCATCAAAACAAATAGAACAAAACAAGCCCAACAAAACAAACAAGCCCAGCAAGGGGTAACACAAAACGCAACCCAACAAGCAAATGGGACACACTAACTGGGAAGAACCCAGGCCCAAGCCATGGCAGACCCAATACCAACATTCAACTGGTAAACACCCAAACCATAAAGGTCTGAACAGCCATCAAAAGCATCGATGGAAAAACACTCGACCACAACAGAGATCACCGTCGTTCAAGCCAAAACCCTACTCAGATCTGGAGCAAACATCACCACTGAACATAAACATCAACCATCGCCATCACACAAGGCAAACAAGGCAGTGGGTAAACCTACCACAATTCACCCCCTACAGGGCCACCGTCGTTCAAAAAAGAACCAGAACACAGAAGCGCACCGGCATGGAATCCCACCATTCCAAGGATAACACGACACCAAATGGAAACACCCATCGTCCACACTAAGGCCCAACCCTATCCCTCACCAGAAAAAACCCTCACCTCATCCAGCCGTACATCGGAGATGGCACCACCATAGACCTAACGCGAAGCACACTAGGGGAAAATATCGATCACAGGCAGGCTACCCACGATAAGGAGGGAAAGGCAGAAGAAATCGTTTGGGGCTCGCTCTTGTGATGTCCCCGAGGTCAGAACCAAAGTTTGACCAGCATTCCATACCCGACCCCTACAATATCTAAGGCAAAGCAAAGACAAGAGGCCATACCCTACTTCAAAGATGAGAGATCTCCTAGAACCAATCTGACATGAGGTGCTAACTAGGGGGTAAAATGGCAATTGAGAGAGGAAGGTTACATCTACTAAGATGGGTTGGGGAAAACACGAAGACGATGGAGGGATTGGGAAGAAGGGGCGACTGGGAAATGAGGTAAGACACAAACCCTAGAGAGAGAAGCTCTCAACCATTCAAAAATGGACTCATTCTATTAATTTTCATAAGATAAGGAAAAAGACAAAGTAAGTGGGTAAATGGGTGGTTAAGATACCTAAGTGGTTACACCCACAATTAACATAAGAATGTGTTGTAAAAGGTTTTCAAAGTCTAAATGAGTATTTTCTAACACGATGTTCGCATGTGTTCAAAGGTTGATTTTCAATAAAAATACAAATGTAGCTTGGTTAAAATGCAAAGGGTAATTTCGATAAAGAAATGGCTTTCGATCAAACTAAGTGTATTGGTTTCAAGTATTTAGCCGTGTGTGTTAAATAAAGTGAGAAATGCAAATTTGAGGGAAAGGAAGTCTTTTATAAGATTAAGTTAAATTAATCTGGACATATAAGGTTTTTGAAATTAAACTGTTTCATGCATTAAGTATATGTATGTGTCGTGTGTGTGTGTGTGTGTGTGTGTGTGTGTATATACACACACACACACACACACACACACACAAGGTAGTTGCATGTGCACATAGGCAGAACATGTTAGAGTCTTCTTTCTACCATTCGATTATATACTGTATTTGTATATTTCCCACTGAGTATTTGTCTCACACCCTCTTTTTGTTACGATAGGTCAAGAGCGATTTCGTATTTTGAGAGTGTTATAGGGGTAAGTACTTCTTTATTATTACGTTAGTAGCTTTGTATGCTTGGACATCGGGGTGATCCCCATGGGTCCCTCAAGTAGTTTAAAATTTGAAATTTGAATCACATGCTAAACAATTGAAATGTTAATTAAAATAAAACTGGACTAGCAATAATATATAGGTTGTTTCATTGCACTTCACATCTAATTCTCGGGTCGAACCGGGTTGACTACGGGTAACCCATAAATTCAGGTCGAGTAATTACAAGATGAGTGTCCCATTAAGCTTAAGAGAAGGGGCAAAAAACATGCAAAAAATGCTACTCTTAGCGATAGTGAGTTAGAAGAGGAACATGATTCCCCTGTGGAGCATAACACCGCTTTCACGAGTAGTCATGTGAGACTCAATGAAAAGTCTTCTAATGAAGGTAATTTTGTGCATGATGATGCCTAGGCTAAGGCGTTTGAATCTCAAGTTAGTTATGATGAGGAAGAAGAAGAAGAGGAGAAGGAGGAGAGTGAACTTCAAGTTGCCTTCCGTGAGTTGTATATGGAGACATTTAAATTAAAAAAGTTGGACTCAAAGTTGTAAGCCATCTCGAAAGAATGTGTCGTATGTAATAATGGCGAGAAATTAATTTATGACTTGAGGCAACATGAGAAGAATATTAAGGAAAAGCCAGTATTTTTTATGGGAGAGAGAGATAACCATCATGGATGTAATACCCCATATATTTATGGGCTATAAATTACATGAGTGGGTGTAATTTAATATTTGGAGAATTAATTTAAGGAATTAAGTGAATAGTTAAATATTGATAGGCAAGGGAAGGATTAATATTTTTATGGGTTATATTCATTTAAGAGAATAACTAAATGATTTGGACTATTTTTCTATCATGTCGCAATTGGGTGAAGCGACGAGAAATAGTAGTTTATTCGGAAAATACATGCGGAGTTGAATTGGAGTTTAAAAAGTGAATTTTTTATAAGTGACTCGAATGGGGATTTTGAGTTCATGGTTGGATTCAGAAGGACCGAGATATTCCGAATAGAGTACCCGGGAGTAGTGTTTGGGTTCTGGGTTTTTTTTTACTAATAAGGACTCGCAATCAAGTATACGAGTCAATTTTGGGTTTAATAAGGGAAAGCCCTTATTTCTTCTCTTAAAATCCATGAGAGAATAGAAAGAGAAAGGAAAAGAAAGAAGAGAAGGAAGGGGAAAAGGAGGATCAACCCAAGCTTCGGTGGATTTCCCAGCACGAGATCATCGAATTTATCTAACCAGGCAAGTATTGAACTTGCTTTAGCTAAGTAGTGTGTGAATTCCATATTATAGTTGGTGTAAAACTATGATTTTGGGTATGGGATTCTTGGGAAAGTGGGTTTTTTGAAGATGAATCCATGTAAATTTGATGTGATAATTCACCCCATATGAATCTTGATAAAAATCCATGTTAATGGTGTAGAATTGGAGAAAAAGTTGTAAGAATTGGGAGTTAGGGTTTAAATTGGGAAAATGGTCAAATTCTTGATAATTTTCTTGAATCCCATAAATTAAATCTAGAAATGTATACCCTTATGTTTAATGTTGATGGAGTAGGATGAAATGATGTTAGGTTGATTTTTGCTTGTGTTGTAGGTGAAGAAAATGGGGAAGAAGGGCAAAATCTCCATGGAAACCCGTAGGGAGTTTTAACAGGGGTGAATCGATTCGTCCTATGGCCAAATCGATTCGGTTCACCATATTATCATAAATCATGAAGTTAGATCTCTTCAATACGGTCGCGTGAGCGCCGATCGTGTATTTTATTTATTTATTTTTAATTAGTAATGATTTTATTACGGAAGGGTGTTTGAGACCGAAATATTTGGTGGGAAATAAAATCTGAATTATTTTGAGATGTTCGTGGATGAGTAAAGGACTTTGGTAAATATTAAGGAACATTATATAACCTTGGTTTAGATGGGAATAAATCGGGGTTGCGAATTCTTGGAATGTTTAGGATGAACCACACTCGAAAACATATGTCAAAAATAGGTTGACAAATCCGAATGTGTAAGTAGGATGGAATTGGAAAATGAGCTAGTTGTGATAAGCTTAAGATTCAGAAATAAAGTAATGTAATATTTATATTGTAAGTAAGTTAATACTTATGGATTTAAATAAATTGTGCATACTTTTAAATTGGTATAAATTGATATATTTGAGATTATAGGCTAATGCCACTAGAGCCGGATTTGATGATATATATATATATATATATATATATATATATATATATATATATATATATATATATATATATATATATATATATATATATATATATATATATATATATATATATATATATATATATATATATATACTGGTATAGAGACAGTATATGTACGACATGATTATAAATATATCTGTTGTGAATGGTATATTTATGTGAAGCATACCCTTCTAGTTCTATCATGGGAAGTTGCGCGATGTGAGTGAGGCCCCTGGCTTGAGGAGCAGGTTGCGTATAGTCCCCAGGTCATAGTCGTCCTTTATTTATATTGTGTGATTCTATTCTGGGTGGGACGTGGTGGGTATGTTTCGTCTCACTTTCAGGTTTGGAACTATGACCACTTCCCATACGTTGTGATTTGGGTTTTTACCAAGTCAGTGTGAGAGTCCGACCACTGGTACCCAGGATGATAATGTGAATGATTCCCTGGAAGATGATAGCATTGCTGAGATTCCATCGATTGAGTTATATCCCCAAGGGATGGTTATTATACTTATATAATGTGTGATATATAAGTATAGATATACTTGATGTGTATGGTATATTGTATATTGTATATATATGAAGATGTGAGAATATATATACGGATAAATAAAGAATCAAGTGAGAGATAAATAGTTATATCCAAGAGAATCAAAGACGATAAAATGTGATACACATATATAAGGGGAAAATACTATAAACGAAGTTTACAACACTAATAAGTGAATAGCGTAAATGACTAGTGAAAGTTATTAATTATGATCGGGTAAATAATGAATGAGATATTATTATACATAAGCTTATGAGTTAGCTTAGATGTATACGCACGGTATTGAGATAGTATGGTGGCCTTAAGGTTAGGGAAGATGCTAGTTAGGCTGGGTAGCATAACTAGGGTGGAAAATTCATGTGATAGGTGCGCATTGTTAGATGTGAGGTGAGGGGTCTCTCATGGGAGTACGACACCAATTTAAAATATGGAGTAAAACATATGTTAAAAGTTAAAGTTATTTATGCACGTACTAAATATTTTTAAGAACCTCGGGCTCTCACCCGCTTCTATATTTTCTTTTCTTTTTTTTTCCAAAACCTTTTTAGGTGTTCAGACATAGGAACGCTTGGATGCTATTATCCCTTCGAGTCAGATGTTACTGCTGCATCTGTGGATGCTAGCAGGGATTTAATTTAGACACTTCTATCCTTGTGATCTAGATAGGAGGTATTATAAGTTACATTCGGGCATATGCCCAACTGTTGTTATTTATTTTGTTTTTAGCATATTCGATTCGTTTGTATGTATGCTTTACCGATAGTTAACGGTTATTATTTTATTTAATTCAAGTAATGTGCATATATGTTGTGTGGATGGATTTTATTGTTGTGTTTAAGTTAAAAAGATTAGAGAAATTTAAAATTTTGACATCGGGCCTAATAGGTTATTAGTAATTAATTGGTTTTTGACAGTGATGCTAAAAATGAAATCATTTGAGAATCCTATTTTATTTTCATTATGGACTGATCATCCGGGATTAAGATTGGCGGGGTGTCACAGGTGGTATTAGAGCATCAGGTTCTTATGTCCTTAGGAATCTATACGGACGTATTGTGCTTTCAGCGTTAATTTGTATTTGATGTAGAGCCCTAAATTTAAGATTGTTGATTCCTATGGCGAGCTTTTTCTCTCCTGCTATAGAATATGTATATTTTTGGGGGGAAAAGTTATGTATATTAAAACCACAAAATAGGTACAAGTGAGGGGAGCGGAGCTCCAAAGAACCCTTAAGGTCATACCCTATGGGGGAAAACAAACAAACAAACCAAAGGACCATACACCCCTAGTCCAAAATTAAACACCTAAAGAATGGTGCTCTCCAGGATACCCCAATTCATACAAGCCATCAAGTTGTTGTAACTCCTTCTCCCTTTCTTCCAAGACAGGACTCTAGATTTGATCATAACCTCAATCTCCTTAACGAAGACATTGGCGCTCTTGGATGTGCCCCTGAAATGTCTATCGGCTCTTTCCAACCAGAGGCAATAAACAGTAGTGGAAAACGAGATTTTCCTAATCTGATTGTAAAAATTAGAACCCCCAAAATTAGTCGTTGCAAAAATCACCTCATCATCCCAAGGCAAGGCTTCCCGGTACTCCAAATTTTTGAATCTCACCTCCTTCCACACCTCCTTAGCAACGTGGCATTCATTGAACATATGGGTTATGGACTCAACCTCATTGTTGCAACTGCAGCATAAGTTATCTTCCACAATGTCCTTAGTATGAATGGCATCCTTACAAATCAGCTAAAGGATAAAAGAACACTTCGGTATGTTGAACTTGTCCCACACCAAGTTGTGCCATGCCACAGGGGGGTGTAGGGGTAATCTCATTGTACACCGAACTAATAGTGAACCCACCTTGATTGGGAATCCATGTAACTTCATCATTCATATCTTGACGAATGTTTGGCAAAAGAGAATTTCTAATTTCCAAAAGCTCCCACATGATAGTAGCCGGCCATCTCCATCTATTATCATGGATGAAATCAGCAATCAACCCCTCATGGTTTCTTGTCGCATCATAAATGACTCTGTCACCATAATGGGGATGCAAGGGACCAAAAGGGTGCCAGTTGTCATGCCAAAAGAAAGAATCCATACCATTTCCAACTATGCACTTGATGAGAGGTATGATGCGATCTCTAAGCTGCAACATCTTCCTCCAGCTCCAAGAACAGTCAGGTGGTATTGCTAAGGCCCAATTACTTCTCCTTTTCAGCTTAAATATATCACACCATTTCACCCACAAGCAGTCCTTCTTACTGCACAGATTCCATTGAGTTTTCATAGTGATAGCAATATTCCACCTATCCATGCTTTTGACACCAAGCCCTCCCTCAGTATAGCTACAACACAAATCCTTCCATGCTACCTTTGCCCCGGTATGCATTTGATCAGAACCCGTCCATAAAAAATCCTTCATCAATTGCTCAATTTTCTTGATGACCCCCTTAGGTAGAATGAAGAGACTAGACCAATACACATGGATCCCAAAGAGGACAAACTTAATGAGTTGCAGTTGCCCCGCATAACTCAGAAACTTGTTGGTCTAACACTTGATCTTACCCGTAATCTTGTCAATTAATCATTGGCAGTTTTTGCCCTTTAACCTAGTAGAAATGAGAGGAACGCACAGGTATAAAAAGCGGGGTTTCTCAGAGGAAAGCTAAGGATACCACTGATTTGATTAATCCCCTCCTCTCCGATGCCAGAAATGTAAAAGATGCACTTGTTGAGATTCAACCGAAGCCCCAAAAATTTGTAGAAATCGTCCAAGGTCTTCTTGTCAATGGTGATATAAGAAACGTTCCCTACACAAAATAATAACGTCATCCGCAAAACATAAGTGATTTAGACCAACCTGCTTACACCTGGGGTGAAAGGTGAAATCATGGTCCATGCAGACTCCATCCATGAGGCATGAGAAACTATCCATTGCCAAAAGGAAGAGGTATGGAGAAAGGGGGTCGCCTTGACTTAGACCTCTCTTACCCCCAAAAAAACATGTAGCTGCCCATTCAGGCTAACAGAATACCTGGTATTAGTGAAACACTCAAATAACCAGCCAACGAAGATAGTGAAAAACCCCAAATGCAACAAGATTTTATGGAGGAACTCCCAACTCACGGTATCATAAGCTTTGAGCATGTCAATCTTCAAAATGCATCTGGGGGGACACAACTCCCTTTGATAGTTTCTCATAATTTCTTGAAGTAAGAGGATGTTGTCAGAGATGGCCCTCCCCGGAACAAACGCAGCTTGGCTCTGTTTAGTGAGGTGGGGGAGAATGTGCTTCATCCTATTAGAAATAACCTTCACGATACATTTGTAGATTGTGTTGCAACAGGCAATGGGGCAAAAATCATTCATGATCGTAGGCCATAGGGACCTTTGGAATGAGGGACAAGGCAGTGCAGTTCCATTGTCTGGGTAATAAACTTCACCTAAAGAAATGTTGGAAAGCTTCCACCACATAACTTCCCACCACCTCCCAATGTTCTTTAAAAAAGTATGCGTTAAACCCGTCAGGCCTCGGAGATTTATCTGAACCAATATCAACATGGCCCTCTTAATTTCTTCATCAGAAATTGGGGCCCTCAACGCCCTGCTATCATTATCACTAATCCTTTTGCTCACATTTTCCCTGAGAAAAGAACCTGGATCCTCACAAGAGGGATTGGAACCCAGAAGCTCCCCACTACAATATTAGCCACCTCAAGTGTTCCTTCGACTCTGCATCCATTGGCGTCCTCAATACTGATAATCTTCTTTATCGAAAAAGCTTGGTTAGCCTTCTTGTGAATTAAATTATTGTTTCCGTCACCAAGATGAAGCCATTTGATTCTAGATTGTTGCTTATAGTAGGATTCTTCTGCATTTCTAAGCTCCAGGTACCTCGCCAGCTTCTCTTTTTCATCCTATTGAAGACTGTTGTTGCACCCATTTGAATATAGTCTTCTTTGGGCCTCGTCCAAGAGAGACTTGGCTTCCTCAACTCTCAAACCCAATCAAACCGCCCTTGAGTCTCTTCAACTTCTTACTGAGAATGACCATGGGATTACCCAAATCATTCCCGTGCCATGAATCCAACATCACATCACAAAACTCAGCATGATCCATCCAAAAATTATGTAATTTGAATGGCTTGGGTCTTCTTGGCTCAGGAGGTAACACCAAGGTGATAATGGGGCAATGATTAGAGGCACCGTTAGGGAGCACCGTCACTTGCAAGTTCGGGAAGACAGCGGCCCAAGAATCATTGTGCAGGACTCTATTCAGTCTTGACTGGACATTATCATCACCCCCTGCTTTTTATTCCACGTAAACCGTAACCCAGTAGTTCGCATCTCATCCGCCTGAATGTCGTTGATACACAGGTTGAAAGCATTAGTTGCACCCTCTTTAATGCCAAGCAGACCTCTTTTCTCCTCCTAATTTCTCACCACCTTGAAATCTCCCATCAAAACCCATGGTTGGCCATAAACTCTCCCATTCTTCAGTCTTAAGAACTCCCATAATGAGATTCTATTATTTAGCAAGTTTTAACCATAGATGAAAGACGCAAAAAAATAAAGGTTTCTCCCGCTCACCTCCACTTTACATAGCAAAGCCTGGGGATGATAATCAACCAACATCACATCAACAATATTAAGGTTCCACCCCACAATGACCCTCGCCACACCCCCATCATTTGGGGAGTTGTGAATACACTCCTAGTGGAAAAAACAATTATTTTTAATGTTACTTAAGTTTGCTCATCTAACTTTTGTTTCAAGGAGGCACACGAAATCCAACTACTGGTCTCTAATTAGCTTACACACTTCTTGCAGTTTATGAGGGGAACTGAGACCCCTTATGTTCCAAGAAACACACTTAAACATCAAGAATTATTGCTTTTCCCCCTCCTTCTATTCTTACCTCCAGACTCTACGTCTATAGGCCCAACATTTTTATGCTTATTGGACAGCTCATTAAGTAACAAGACTCTCTTGGCGGGCAAAGGGCTCGGGTGTTGCCTCACCTTCAAATTCAAGGGACATAGATTCATAAGAGTTGGATAGTGGAATGGGAGCTTCCTCCAGTAAACATGGCTTATCAGCAAGGGCCTCTATTAAAAACATCCCAGCGCTGCAATTTTTAATATGAGAGGATTCACCGGTATCGTGGGCTACAGGCTATTTGGTAGTTCTCATTTTTGGGACCACAGTCCAGCCAGCATCGTTAATGGGACTTACCTGCGCTTTGGACGTCAATGAGTCTCCAATGGGGTTGGTCTGTGTAGATACAGATGGCTTCTGCTTGGTACATCTTCTTAGATAGTGCCCAAATACGAGACAGTTAGGGAAAGAAGGCAGCTTTGCTTGATATTCAATGCACACAGGCGTGATGGATCCGTCCTCCATGATCACATTAATGATGTTTGCGTAGGTCTCCTTTGCTTCCACCTCTATACAAATACGTGCATAAGAGATTCTGTTCATCCCTTCAGTAACTGCATCAGCGTACAAAGGGAGGCCAACCGAACTTGCTACATAACTAAGTCCTTCTTCCGTCCATAGTTAAACCGGGATATCATGCATCTTAACCCACAATGGTATTTTCTTGGCACTATCTTTGCTAAAAATGAAGTTAGGATGCCACTTCTTCAGCATGATGGTCTTGCCGGCAAAAATCCATGGCCCATTATCCAGGACCTCATCTCTTTGGTTCGGGTTATCGAAAAAGAAAAAGAAAAAGCCATTGTCATGAGACAACACCTTAGTCAGGCCAAACTTGCTCCACATCCTCATAGAAAGATTATTGATGAAAGAGAAGGGGGGTTTCTTCCCAAGAAAATAACTCACCATGCTGTTTTCCCATCTACCATATCCCCCTCTAGTCACCTCAGCCAGTGGAGTGACAGTGATAACCTTGTCAACCATAGAGGGTTGGTGAAAAAAAGCCTATGTTTCGATTTCCTCTTTTCAGCAGCAACAGACTTCCAAGTCTTATCTTTCGTAACCTCGACAGAAAAAGGATGGGACGGTGGGGCCATCCCTTTTGGAAGATCCTTTGGGCTCCTTCCATCCCCTCTAGCTGAAATAGTGAATCTTTTGGAAGATCCTCTGGGCTCTTGTATATAGTGAATCTTTTGCGTTCAGGTGTGATTTATAGGCCGAACAATGAAGGACGACCAGTAAAGGATGTTGGGTGGGGTGGGGTTAGAAGGATACGGGTCTCAATTGAAGTGTAAGAAATAAAAAGTGGTGCCAAATTAGACTCATCCGACGTGGTTAGAATGGGAGAGAGTCAGATGGGTTTTTGAAGAGGACCATCTGTGGGAAGTTTAGAAAGTGATGAGATTGTGTGTTAGCCAATGGAATATAAATAGGCTATTACACATGGTGGAGTGTGGTATACCCATAAGTGAAAATTTGGGGTAAATTTTCCGTTGCTCGTAGGAGGAAAGCTATGGTGGTGGGAGTCAACCACCACATTTAGAAGTGAACTGTGGTGTCGATGGAAGGATCTGAGGTACGGTTTGATCGCAAGTTCCTTCATCAATTGTTCAGGAGGAGATGTGAACGGTATTTTGAACTCTTCATAGCAGGGCCGGACAGTGGTTCATTTGTGAAAATGAATTTATTTATCTAGCGAATTTTGTACCGGATGAGGTAGGTGCAATGGAGAAGAGATTTCTTAAATGGGAAATTGACTCGTGAGAGGAGTTGTCAGCACTTTAGGGAAATTTTGTTTGTATGCCCGATGCAGATAACAAAAATGTCGCATTTTGAGAGGGGAGATATTAACTCCACTTTATGAATGGATCTAAAGGAATCGAAAGACTTAGTCGAGGAGTAAGATTGGATAAAATGGTGTTAGTGAAACACCACAAGGGGGAGACCCATCAGGGGACACATTTAAATGATTCGGATAGATGAATTCTAACCAAGTGATGGTGAATTCCGTCAGGGATATTAAGGCCAGCAGTGTGTCTATAAGCCAGTCGAGCGAAAGGAACAATGAGGGTATCCATCAGAATTGAGAATACCAGAGTCCAAGAGAAGAACAATCGTAATCTGGTCAGTATGACCGGAGATAAGTTGATGATATATAAAGAGATATTTTGATGCAATTAAATGAGATGAATATGTTGAAGATGAACGCGAGGTTGATCATACACATTGGAGTGGAGATAAATTTGCACAAGACCCCTTGTCACTTTCTAGTGATCCAATTACAAGACTTAGAGCCAAACATTTTAAGGAAGCACTTATTGGGTTGATCCAAGAGAAGTGGGATGATTCTGAAAAGATGGATACCAAGATGGAACCAAATGATAATCAAGGCTTAGTCCATGTCATTAAAGCAATTTGGGGAGAAATTATCACGCAAAAATGTGACCATCATGTTCACACCATAAATGGGCATGAATTTATCTATTTTCAAGGTTAATAAATGGGGGATGAATAAGATCATCGGCTACCAATGTTGAAACTAATGAACGAATGTCTGGGATTTTCTCACGAGCGAAGGCTAGTCCTATGAAGATATCAACAAGTTTTTCTCCAAGATATCCACCACAAGTGGTGGTGAGAAGCTATAATTCACATCAGAGGTTTCTGCGATGGCTCTCCCAGTCTGTGAGCCACTTAGTGTCATTGAGACTTTCGGTACCAACATAGATGCTGGTGAGACTGATAGGAAAAAGGTGTCAGGAGATCTAGGGAAAGTAAAAATCAACCTTACCAACCCAACTATGGCTACTGTTCCTGACCGTTTCATGGAGAAATATGGTTGCTTCCAAAAGTACAACCAAACTCAATCTCACCTACCACAAACCAACTATAGTGGACTCAAAAATCACTGTCTCACCTCCTCTGGAAGTAGCTGCCAAAGGTTATTCAAAATGGGAAAAGAGCCTTGTAGGTTATTTCTTGGGAAGGAAGATTCCCTACACCCATGTTTGTAATGTTGCCTATAAACTTTGGGATATTTATGGTCTTAAAGATATCATAGCTCATGACAATGGATTCTTCTTCTTTGTGTTTGATAACCTAGCTATGCGGGATGAAGTTTTGGATAATGGGCCTTGGTTTTTCTCTGGTAACCCCATCATTCTTCAAAGATGGATGCCGAGCTTCATTTTCAGTAAAGAAACGACCAAAAATTTACCTGTGTGGATAAGGTTCCACAAAATCCCAGTCCAACTTTGGGGATTCCTCTTTATATAGATTATGTAGCAGAAGAAATAAAAATGCTACGCCAGAATATGTGTTGAAATAGGAGTGCTTGATGAATATCCTAAGTCCATAAATGTGGTTATGGAGAATGGTCAGATAGCAGAGATAGGGGTGGAATATAAAAGGAAACTTTACTCTTGCAAATCATATGGGATTTTTGGTCACTCTACTCTTCACTGCTCCAAGACCAAGCATATGTGGGTCTCAAAAGAAAATAATGAGGTCTCGAACCCTATCCCAGACCAAAGAGAAGTTTTGAAGGCTATGAAGGAAGGGTGGATAGAAATTAAAAGGAAGAACTCTAAGGAGGTTGACTCATCCACCCCGTCCTCTCATGTGGAAGGAAAGTCACCTGAAGTGAAAGATGTAACCCAAAAGTCGATAGCAGGTGATGCTATTGATCCTAAAACCTCTTATTCCATTGCGCCTCTCTCACCTCCTACCAAAACTTCCAATTCCTTTGAGGTTCTTGATGGGAATGAAGAAGACTTGGATGCTACCCTAGTTCCTTTTGGCCTGGCTTTGAAGATTATAGCTGTGGATGAACTGGATGATAAGAACAAAGGTCTACCCAACTCCAAAGATAATTTCATCTCCAGTGGTAGAGGTAAAGGTAAGAAAAGATCAGGAAGAAAAATTAAATTGTCCAAATGACCAAACTGGCTTCCTAGAACATTAGGGGCCTCAATTATCCTCATAAGAAAGTTGAACTTAAGAAACTGATCCATGATAATCAGTTATCCCTTGTGTGTATACTGGAATCTAAATTCCAGAAGAATCATATGGCTTCTATCGCAAATAACTATTTCTGGAATTGGAGATGGTTCCATAACTGCCCAGTTAATGAAGGAGTGGCCAAGGTCCTAATTGCCTGGGATCCAGCTATCTTTACTATGGAAGTTTTGGATTCCCACCATCAAGCATTATTCTGTAAGATCAACTTCAATGAGTTGAATAAATTCTTCTATGCAACCTTCATCTATGTCGTGAACCTTGCCCATGAGAGGATCCCCTTATGGAATTTTTTAAGAGCAAACCACTCCTCCATAGCAGATCAACAATGGACCATTACGGGGGATTTCAACATTGTTAAGAATAATGAGGAAAAGAGAGGGAGGTGTGGCATTGATTTAAGGGATATTACGGAGTTTAACTACTTTTTAGATGATATTATGATGGGTGATATGACGTCTTCTGGATTGTGGAACTCTTGGTCCAACAAAAACTCTGGTGCTAGTAAGACTTAGACTAGAATTGACAGGGTTTTTTATAACCCCCAATGGAGTGTTGCCTTCCCAGCTTCTCAATCTAATTATATTTGTCCTGGTATCTCAGATCACATCCCTATTGTTGTCTTTATGCTTGACCTCAAAAGTAATTCCCCTAAGCCTTTTAAATTCTATGATTACTGGATGAAGCACGAGGAGTTTCTTCCCACCCTTGTAACCTCTTGGTCTGAAGACTGCACCCTTTCCCCGATGGTCAAGTTGTCATGTAAGCTCAAAAGACTCAAGCAGGACTTAAATAGCTTAAAATTCAAGTTCTTCTCCAAAATCTCAATGAGAGTGTCTACTACCAAATAGAAGTTGGAATATCATCAAGTTTCTCTTGATAGAGATGGATCCAGTGAAGAGCTCAAACACGAAGAACAGGCTTGTGTCTTAGAGTATTGCACTCTCAGAGATGTTGAAGAATCGTTTTATAAGAAAAAGTATAGAATAAAATGGCTCCAAGATGGTGATCTCAACACTACCTTTTTTCATAACAAAATCAAAGCCAACAATGCTAGGAGGAAAGTTCTAAGCATCCAAGATCAAGATGGGACTACTGTGGAAGGTTTTGATGCTGTTGCTAAGGAAGTTGTTGACTTCTTCAGTAACTTCTTAGGTAGGGAGAGGTTTGGTGAGGTTTATACTATCCCTGGCAACCTAATGGTTAATAACCTGGATGCTCAGATGTACTATGGTCTTGATGATCATGTCTCTGAGGTTAAAATCAAAGAAGCCTTTTTTTCTATTGGATCCACCAAAGCCCCTAGGCCTTATGGTTTCAATGTAGGTTTTTTCAAAAAGAATTGGGGAGTGGTGGGTGATGGGTGATGATGTTTTTTTTCCAAAAAATTTATGTGTATATAGAACAGTAAATGAACACTTTACAAGTACAAGAGAGGAAAAAAACCTCAAAAAAAAAGAAAACAAGGGCATACCCCAAAATTAATCAAACAGATAATACATGGTGGGGTATACCCCACCAAAACGCAATCAGCCATAACAAACACCACTAAATAAGGCCCAACAAGGGCAAACAAATCGCATCCCAACAAGGGACACACCAACAGTCCCAGGCCCAAACCAAAGCAGACCCATGCCTGAAACCAACAAAACGCCGGCCATCTGTAACCCATGTCGTCGTAAGGCAAACACGACAGCGGGAAAGACACCACATCGCACCCCAATAGGCCACCATCGTGCTCACAAAAAGCCCATAAGCTCACCTACCGGAGCAACGATTGACCAAAAAAATGATCAGCAACATCGCAGAACAACCACCAAATCGCAAACGGACAAGGATCACACCTAAGTCGGCGTAAGCCAGTACCTGTCCAAAAATTAACTAACCGAAATCCAATCGGAAACCAAAACAGAGCAAACACCAATAAAAATGTAGTAACAATATACAGGGGATAGGCTAACCCAGCACCCCTCCAATCACCCCGGAATAACCCAAAAATGCATCCGTTTAGCTTCACCCAACTCCCACACCGCATCCCACAAAGCCAGTTCCAAACCAGAGTATCTAGCGTTTGATCAGCCATACACCAACAAAAAACCACAACCATCAACCTTACATGAGGCAACCTGGAAAAAGTGGCGATCTCAGGAAGGTTTTCCTTGGTAAGGAGAAAGGGCCGTCAGACACAGTTGGGTCTCTTACTAGGTGGCGACACCGGGGTCAGAAATTCCGATCAAGGTTCCGACCGACCCTAAAAATCAAGGAAATGCTAGATATGGTAGCCACCCATCTTGGTATGACATGAAGTTTTCCATTAGGATGGCAGCCAAGTTGTAGAGAATGGGAACCAAAATCTAGGAAATTTGAAAAGAGGGGCCATACCCATCTTTGATTAAAGAACAACTCACAAACCAGTTTGACATGAGGCACACACAGGGAGATGGCGACATGAAATACAAGGATCATTAGTGAAATGTGGGTTGGAGATGACACAAAGAAGAGGGAGGAACGAGAAAGGGGAAAGCGGCTGGAAAAAAAGGTGTAATCAAACCCTAGAGAGAGAAGCTCTCAACCATTCAAAAAAAGAGGATTCCTTTGGTGATGATGTTGTCTCAGGGGTCAAACACTTCTTATCATATGGCTATGTGCCTAGACAGTGGAACAGTACCATCTTAGCTCTCATACCCAAGATTCACAACCCCTTCTCTATGAGGGATTTTAGACCAATTGCTTGTTGCAATTTAGTGTACAAGTGTATCTCCAAAAATATTGCTAATGGACTTAAGCCCCTTATGCCTCTCCTTATTAGTGTAAGTCAAGTTGCCTTTGTGCATGGAAGGTCCATTAATGACAACATTCTTGTTCTTAAAGAACTTATGAGGAACTACCATAAGGTCCCAAACACTCCCAAATGCACTCTTAATGTGGACATCATGAAAGCCTATGACACTGTCAATTCGAACTTCTTATTCTTTATTCTTGAGCAGGTCAACTTCCCTCCCAGATTTATCTCCTGGATCAAAGCTTGTGTTTCTAGTGTTTGGTAATCCATTAACTTTAATGGTGGTCTCAATGGTTATTTTGCTGGAAAAAGAGGATTGAGGTAGGGTGGTCCTCTATCCCCCTTCCTCTTCCTTCTTGTTATGGGGGCTTTCTTTTTCATTATGGACCACCATTCTAAGCCCCCCTCCTTCACATTCCACCCCAAATGTAAGGAAAACAACATTACCCATCTTAATTTTGCTTATGATTTAGTGATTTTATGCAATGGTGATTTGAATTCTGTTAATTGTGTCAAGGAAGACTTGGATGAATTTGTTAATCTGAGTGGTCTGATCCCCAACCTTTCTAAGAGCAACTTTTTTTGTTTTGGAGTGGACCAAATCTCTATTGATGCCATGTATGCTGTTATTGGTTTTGAGCATAATTTCCCCCCTTTTAAGTACCTTGGGGTCCTTCTTATCACTACTAGACTTAAGATCATTGATTTAAGGACCTTGTGGATAATATAACTGCCAAAGTTAAGAGCTGAACCACCAGGTTTCTTAGCTATGCTGGCTGGCTTCAACTTTCCATATCTGTTCTGTTAGCACTCAAGTGTATTGGGCCTATCTTTTCATCCTTCCTAAAAGTGTTATAAGGTCCATTGGTCAATCCATTAGGAATTTCTTATGGAATGGGACTGAGCTCAAGCATAGTGGGGCAAAGGTGGCTTGGGAGAAGGTGTGTAAACCTAAGAAGGAAGGGGGACTTGGTATCAAAGATCTGGAAACATGGAATAGGGCTACTATTTCTAAAATCTATGGAATCTTTTCTCGAAGAAGGACAACCTTTGGGTCAAATGGTGCCATGCCTATAAGATCAAGGGAAGAAGCCTATCCGCTATCAATTGTCCTCAAGATGCTTCTTGGAGCTGGAGGAAAATCCTAAAAGTCAGAAAGGAGGGTTTTTTGGTGAAAAATTATGTATATATAAACAAAAGAAACTATAATAAGAGCACGATGGGATAAAACCCAGTCTCACCCCTATGGTGATACCCCAAAGGGGAGAAAAAATAAAACCAACCGATCATTAGTCAACAAGCTCCAAACCCCACAAAACCCTAATCAAGTGCACTCTCAAGGATACCCCAATTCATGCACGCCATCCAATTCTCAAATCTCCTAGTCCCCTTATTCCATCTCACGGCCCTCGCTCTGATAATAACTTCGATCTCCTTAATAATGACATCATTGCTCTTGGCCACCCTCTTAAAGTGTCTAACATTTTTCTCCATTCACACGCAGTAAATAGTAGATGAAAATGAGATATTCCTAATACGATTATAAAAGCTAGTCCCACTATAATTTGAAATGGTATAAATCATCTCACCATCCGAATCCATAGCATCTTTGTATTCCTTATTCCTAATCCTGACCTCCTTCCACACCTCGTTAGCAATAAGTCACTCATTGAAAACGTGGGAAATAGACTCAACCTCATTAGAGCAACTACAACACAAATTTTCCTAGAAAATGCCCCAGTTATAAAGCTAGTCCTTAGTATGAATATCATCCCTACATATCATCCATAAAACAAAAGCACATTTAGGAATATTAACCTAGTTCGACACGGTTGATCTGATAGAAATCCCAGATTAGTTGGGAATCTCGACCACCTCGTCATCCGTGTCTTGTCTAATGTAAGGCAAGACTGCATTTATAATATCCAAGAGCTCCCAGGTAACCGCAGCAGGACATCTCCACCTATTCCCAATAATGTAGTCAACAACCAAAGCCTTGTTATTTCAAGCAGCGTCGTAGATAACATGATCCCCAAACAAGGGGTGGAGAGGCCCCAGTGGGTGCCAATTATCATGCCATAAAAAGGTATCCCTGCCATTACTGATATTCCACCTGATAAGAGGTCTGATCAGATGTCTCAATTGCATCATCTTCCTCCAGCTCCAAAATGAGTCACCGGCTAAATTGATAGCCCAAAAACTTATGTTCTTCAATTTATACACATTGCACCACTTAACCCACAAGCAATCCTTCTTACTACTAAGATTCCACAGCATCTTCAGGATCGCAGCCACATTCCACCTCTCAATGTTTTTGATACCCAGGCCACCACCCTAGTATCTATTACAAAGATACTTCCACACCACCTTAGCCCCCGAATGTTTAAGATCAGAGCTCATCCATAGAAAGTCCTTCATCAGCTGCTCAACTCTATAGATAACTCCCTTAGGTAAAATGAACAAACTAGACCAATAGACCTGGATACCAAACATTACGGACTTGACAATATGTAATCTTCCAGTGTAGCTAAGAAGCTTGTTGGTCCAGAACTTAATCCTCCCAGTTATCCTATCAATCAAACTACAACAATCATCTCTCTTGAGTCTAGAGGTGATGAGAGGCACCCCTAAGTACAATAAAAGAGGGTTGTTGTGACTGAAGCCAAGAATATCCCCCATCTGTCTGATCCTATCCTCCCCCAAGCCCGTGCAGTAGAAGATACTCTTACTCAGATTGGGTGTGAGGCCCACAATGCTACAAAAATCGTCGATCGCCTTCTTCACAATGGATAGGAGGGAATGCCCCCCACAAAGAATAATCACATCATCCGCAAAACATAGGTAGTTTAGTCCCACCTCCCTGCATCTAGGGTGATAAGTAAACATGGGATCATTTCAAGCCTTGTCCAAGATGCACGAGAACATATCCATAACCAGGAGGAAAAGATAGGGAGAGAGGGGGTCACCTTGCCTCATCCCTCTCCTTCGCTCAAAGAAGCCATGATGGTGCCCATTGAGGCTAATGGAGAACCTGGTATTAGTCAAACATTCTCTAATCCAGCCAAATAAAATAGTAGGGAAGCCTAGGCGAGCCAATAAAGAGAAAATAAACCCCCAATCCACCGTATCATAAGCCTTTAGTAAATCAATCTTTAAAGTACATCTAGGCGGGCTAAGCTCTTTGTGGTAATTACTCATAACCTCCTGGAGAAGAAGGATATTATCAGATATGGACCTCCCTTTAACAAAAGTGGTCTGGCTCGAGTTGATCATGTGGGGGAGGATAGGCTTCATCCTGTTAGCAATAATCTTCGAAATGCACTTGTAGATTGTATTACAATAAGAAATGGGTCTGAAGTCATGCATACCGTTGGGGGTGGTAACCTTAGGGATGAGGGCCAAGGTAGTGCAATTCCACTGTCTAGTTAGATATCTACAACTAAAGAAAAACTTAATGGCCTCAGTAACATCGCTCCCCACCACCTCCCAGTTCTTCTTAAAAAGAACGCATTGAACTCATCAGGACCTGGGGCTTTATTAGACCCAATAGCTAACATGGCCCTTTAATCTCATCATCCTCAATAGGAGCACACAATGTCACAACAGCCTCATCACTAATTCTCTTAGCAACGTTCGCCTCCAGAATAGGAACAGGGTCCGCACATGTGCTTCTACTGCCTAGAAGGTTGCAAAAGAACCCCGCTGCCGTATTATCCACCCCCTGAGTGCCCTAAACCCGAACCCCATTCTCATCCTCAATTCTAATAATCTTCCTCCTAGCAGTAATAAGGTTAGCCCCATTATGGAAGGAAGAGTTGTTCCCATCACCCAATTGAAGCCATTTAACTTTGGAATGCTTCTTGTAGCATGACTCTTCCGCACTCCTTAGCTCGAGGTAAATAGTCAACTTATCTCTCTCTTTTATTTTAAGGTTCATATTGCCTCCCTCACTATCCAGTCTAGTCTGCATGTCATCAAGCACCCTCTTTGCCTCCTCAACCCTCCTATATAGCTGGTTAGAGAACTTCTTGTTAAAATATTTGAGGTTAATCTTCAGTATTCTAATTTTCTTACTCAATCTCACCATAGAGTTACCCACATCATTCTCGTTCAAAGACTCGGCCAGAACCTCCAGGAAATCAGCATGTCCCACCCAGAAGTTATAGAATTTGAATGGATTAGGCCTATTAGGCTCCAAGGAATATAACAAGATAATGATAGGACTATGATCCAAAACACCCTGAGGAAGAACTATAGCCCGCGACTCCAGAAAAATAGTGCTCCACTTATCATTATGGAGAACCCTATCCAGTCTCTACTGGACATTGTCACTACCCTCCTGACGTTTATTCCACGTAAACCAAAGCCCATTCGTCATCATGTCATTGGTTTGGATATCATTAATACAATGGTTGAAGGCCTCTGTAGCACCCACGTCAATACCATGCACCCCTCTCTTCTCCTCATGGTATCTCACAATGTTTAAGTCCCCCATAAGAATCCACGACTGGCCCTCAGTACTACCTCTGTTGAGCCTTAAAAATTCCATAATGTCTCTCTTCTATGAGATAAGTTATCCCAATAGATGAAAGTTGCAAAAAAACCCGCTACTTCTGCCACATATCTCCACCCTACACATCATTACTTAAGGGTGGGACTAAACCAACGTAACATTCACACAATTCGAATTCCAGCCCACAATCACCCTAGCCCCCCCCCCCCCCCCCAAATAGGGAAATTATTAATAAAATAACAATGGAAGAAACAATTATTCTTAAAATTACATAAATTGTTTCTCATAACTTAGGTCTCAACCAAACAAACCATATCAAGCTGTTGGTCACTAAATAACTTTCTAACTTCTTTCTGTTTACGAGGGTAATTGAGACCCCTTGTGTTCCAAGACCCCATCTTAAACATTAACTTTTACTCCCCTTTCCCTTTTTCCTGTTCTTGCCACCGGGATGTCCTATCTTGTTCATCACCCCCTTTTTCTTATAGGCAACCTCATCTATGCCCATGACTTTTCTAGCAAGAGCATTTGGTTCCGGAGTGATCTCATACTCACTATCGTTATCCACTGTGCTAAACTGGTTAGATAAACAGATAGTGGCTGAGACCACATCATGAGATATCTCACCAATCTTCTCTATAATCCTCACCTCCTCTTGAGCCTTTTCCACCACTCCAGACGGTTCACCCTTATCGGTGATAGTGGAGGTTGTGGAAATAGGTTTCTTCATAACCTGAGTCCATTCTTCACCTGTATGGGGCTTTGTCTTTATACCTTCAGAGTCCCTGTTCTGATTAAGTTCCTTACCTTTTGTGCATCTAGTGATATTGTGTCTGAACATGAGGCAGTGAGGGCACGAAGGTGGTTTCGCTTGGAATTCAACTCTCATCGGTGAAATAGTACCATACTCCATAATGACATTGATGCTACTGGGATATGTCTCTTTGGCTTCCACCTCTATACAAACACGAGCATAGGAGATTCTCTTCATCTCCTCCGTGACTGCATCAGCATACAAGGGAAGACCCACTGAGCTTGCAATGTAACTGAGCCCCTCCTCTGTCCAAAGTTGGACCGAAATATCGTGAAATTTCACCCAGATGGGTATTGTCTTCAATGTTTTCTTATTAAAATTAAAGTTGGCTTGCTATTTCTTCAGAATTATGGACATCCTAGAAAAATGCCAAGGGACATTATCAATAACTTCGTCACCCTGCGTAGGGTTGTCAAAAAGAAAGAAAAAAACCCATTATCGTGTGCTATAACCTTTGTCATCCAATACTTACTCCACATCCTAGTAGTAGCGTTATTCACATAGGAGAAAGGGAGTTTTTTCCCCAAAATATACCCAACCATGTTGTTCTCCCACCTCTTATGGCCACCTCTAGCCAGCACAGCAGGAGGCGTGATCGTAATGATAGAATCCACCACGGTGGGTTGGTGATATGTGAGTCTAATCCTAGGTTGTTTCTCTTCTGTCGCCACTGAGCACCATGTTCTATCTTTGTGGCTCAACGTGTGGTGGGTTGGTGGAAAGGTCTGTGGCACAGAGTCGCTCACCTGATTCGCTGACACCTTTTCCTGGTTACCCAAAGTCTTACTAATCATCATACCATTGATCCCAGTGCCAGGAGAAACCCTGCTAGATGAGCATCGCACCTTAGGCACCTCCACATTAACCAGAGGTCCTACACTGCCAACACACCGACCGTTGGCTTGAAAGTGTATATTCACGTCTTCCTCAAAAAAACCCTTGCTTTTGATAAAGTTCCACATAATACCGTCAATCACACTGACCTGGACCTCTTCCCCAGGGTCGCTGAAGGAAGCCATTTCCAAACCAAGGCTAGGCAATGAAGGAGGAGGCAGATAGGAGCACCCACCATCATCGATCTCCCCAGATTTGTTAATAGGGCTAGAAAAAATCTGGCCTTCTTCTAAAGCGTCAACCTCATCCACCACCGGCACAAACAGCTTAAGCGGTAGAAGTGTAGGGTTTTGGTAGGATGCCATAACGGAACTAGAGAGTGTAACAAAGGTTGGACGGTGTGTTTAGTTGGGTTTAGAAGACGTTTTTGGAAAGGGAGGTTCTAGAGAGAAGGCGGAGCATTTTTTACATTTTGTTTTTATTTTTGTTAGAGAGGAGGTTAGGCCAAACTTAAAGGTCATTTTAGGAAGTGGGAAGGACAACTACTTCTGGCATGAAATTTGGCACTATCTTGGCCCTCTTCATCCTCTGTTTGGTGATATAACTATTTATGATGTAGCTAGTAACACCAAGGCCAAAGTAGCAGATTTCTTATAGGGTTATTCTTGGGCTTGGCCTACCTCTACCACTTGGGAGCTCAATGATATTAGGAACTCTACTCTTCCTCATATTTAACCCCTTTATTGAGGATACCATGTACTGGTCTCCTAATAGTAGAGGTACATTCTCTATTGCATATGCCTATGACACCTTAAGTTCTCAGGATGCTGATGTCTATTGGGCTGACCTTGTGTGGCATAAGGGTAGCATTCCCAAATGTTATTTCATCCTTTGGCTTGTTTTCCACAAAGCCCTTGTTACTAAGGATAAGCTTATGGAGTGGAGAATTTTGGAAAATGTAACCTGCCTCCTTTGCAACAATGGCAGAGAGTCCATTTACCACATTATAAACAATTGCTCCTTCTCTAAGAATGTTTGGGATGAGATGCTGCACAAGAATCAGTCCTATAAGAATCTTGGGAATTAGGAGGAGGAGATTGCTTTATCCTCCCTTGAAGATAAAAGGAAAATTTTGGTTTCTTTAGTTAGATCATCCTCTTTTACTGTTGCTTATTACTCTATTTGGATGGAAAGAAGCAATAGGTTGCACAACACGGGTGCTAGGAACTTAGGTGCTGTTATAAGAGGTATTGAAGAGATGATGAGAGCCAAATCGAGAAGATGGAAGAACTTTACAAGATCATATGAGAACTGGATGTGCTGTAATCTTTGGGGCTTATCCCACTCTTTATTGTATCATTAGGTCTTTCTTTAAACTTTGTTTGTTTGGGTGTGGTTCCATGTGATGGGGTGTTTTCTTTAGCATAAGAGAATGTTCATATGGCCTTGTTTCTTTTCCCTTGTATAGTTTCTTCTTTTAATACACTTTAATTACAAAAAAAAATGGGGGATGAATCTAGTATTGGCTGGTGGTTATCTTTAAACACAATGAACTTAGTCATTTAGTCATATTTTGTTGTTTTCCAAGTCCAAGTGGCCTAAAAATGTGGGAACTTGTTTACTTTGATAATTATGTTGTTTTAATGCTGTATTTATTTCATTTCCTATTCCTGGAGGGTTGTTCCAAGTATATATGAGGGGAGCTATGAATTTTGTAATAACTTTTTGACATAAACTAATATTATTCCGAGGTATTTTTGTTCCTCTTGGTTCTTAAGAAAACTTTTTGAACTTATCAAGTTAATCTTGTTTCGTTCAAACAACCAAACTTATCACCTTGGTTCATGAGAGATTCTTGGGTTTCTGGGTGTGTCGTTTTAATCCTTTGTAGTCTTGGTTCTTATCTTACTAGGTTACATGTCAAGGCTCAACAAACTTTGTTTATATGATCTTGGGTTCTTTTACCATCATTGTTATTGGGTTTTATCACAATTGTTGGTGGGGTTCATATCATTTGGTATCAGAGCTTATTTCTAAGTCATGTTTAACTATTCTTTTATCTTTTATTTTATCTTGTTTCCTCCTTTAGAAAAAAAAAAGAAAAAAAGGTTTTAGAAGGTGAGAAACAAGATTCAACACAAAAATTGTATACATTCTTTTCTTTTCATATTCCTTCAACCTTAGAAACTGTGTGATTCATTCATTTTTTTTTCTCCTGGAATCAAATTCCTTACCTTATGATGAGTTTTGGTTTCTCCTCAATCTAAATTACTGGTGGTTAATTTAAATTTGTTTGTTGAGTTCGATTAAGATCTAAAGAGGACACAAAAGAGTGGAAAAAGTCAAGAGAGTGTGAGTTCATAAGAGGGTAAAATCCATTTTGAGTGAACACACACGAGTGTGAGTGAAACATGCGAGGGAGTCCTTGTAAGGTTTCTAATATTTTTGCAAATTCTAAATATGTCCAATATTCAGGAAGAAGACACAATCTAAGAAGTTCAATAACCATCTGTTCTGAACCTTCAAATGCAAGCATTGATAGGGGAGATGAGGTGTATGTTGAGGGCCGAATTAAAACCTATTCAAGAGAGGTTGGATAGGGTCGAAGCACGAACACCTAGGGGCCAACAACAAGACATTACTAATAGGCAACAAGGCGGGTGTGTTCCATGGGGAAATGTTGAGGAAGAAGTAGAGTTGGAGGATTTTGATGTGCCAAATGTGAATCGGGGTAGGTTTGCACGTGGTTATGAGAATAAATATGTTAGGATGGATAGACCTAGGAAGGATAATGATTTAGGAAATGTAAAGATTAAAATCACATCTTTCCAAAAAATGATCCCGAAGATTATTTGGAGTGGGAAACTAAAATGGAGATGGTGTTTGATTGTCACAACTATGCAGAGATGAAGAAGGTTAAATTGGCTGCAATTGAATTCAGTAATTATGCCATTATTTGGTTGGATCAATTACTGATTAATAGGGGAAGGAATAGAGAGCCACCCATTGACACTTGGGAGGAGATGAAAATGATTATGAGGAGGCGATTTGTACCCAACTACTAATATAGGGGTTTGTTTCAAAAATTGCAGAGATTAACTCAAGGTTCCAAGTGTGTGGATGAGTATTACAAGGACATGTAGGTAGCTATGATCTGAGCTAATGTGGAAGAGAACCGAGAAGACACCATGGCTAGGTTTTTATAGGCCTTGCAATTCTTGTTTGAGGGTAAGGTTCGGATCGTGTCAAGACATATGTATTCTGATAAAAAAACCAACCCGAATATGGACCGTTTATTAATCGTGTTAAAAGATAAAACTTGAACACGACCTGTTTAAAAAATGGGTTACACGACACGACCCGCATAACCCGTTTAATAAACGGGTCGTGTTCGACTCGAAAACCTGACATGACACGCATAACCCGTTTAATAAACAGGTCGTGTTTAACTCAAAAACCTGACATGACACGCATAAGCCAACTAATAAACCGGTTATTTTTTAACTTGTTAGCAAGATATTAATAACATTTTTATAAAATATGTTTAATATTTTATAAAATAGGTCCTTAGTCGTACGTAGTACATTATTAACCATTAAGATATTTATTTAACATAAGTTCATACATAAGATAAGTAACATACTATTTTTTATCAAATCCCTAAGCAAGTTCAAAACGATACTTAAACGAATCCATAAGTTGTTGAATAATCAATTGTCCTATGTCATGGGTGCTTGTCATTTCACATTTATCTCTATGACACTTTAATTACCGGTTTCATACTTGCTATCACAAATGAAGATAGTCGCTCATTTCTTGCACTTACATTTTGTTTTACCATCTACGCCCTTTTGCTTAAGAATCTCAAAAAAAGGCCACAGATTAGAAGTAAACCTCCTTTTACGCTTGCCTCCTTTGATTTGGCCTATAGCACTTGTAGTGGATTTGTTTGCACCTTCTTATTGTTGTACTTGATCCACTTCTACAATGTCATCATCGTCATCATCATCATCATCATCATCATCATCATCATCATCATCCATCATTACATCAACATCAATAAAATTATTGAGAAAATTAACATTTAGCCCATCCGACTCCATCTAAAAAAAGGACATTATTTAATATTTATTGGCAAATATATATTGATTCAAGCCAAGAGAAAACTAAATAGAAATTAATGTCATAAATATTGGTTAACAAACTCCACCTGTGTCGTGCTTAACTTCTTCTTTTTTTGACACTGTCGGTCCCAAGCCCGAAAAGAAGAGGAGGGTTGCGTTAGGTAGCTGACAGCCAGCGTAAAACTTTGTCAGATCCTTATGAACATGAATCCTATGAATATATGTGCTAATGCTAGGGCATTCCCCTTAAGAGATTCGTTGCGCCTGCCACTGGGTGTCTCGAAAAATAGGCAAGGGGCGTTGCGCCTGCCACTGGGTGTCTCGAAAAATAGGCAAGGGGCATCGCATCGGCGCCCGGATGAGACAATAAATACGCAAGGGTTCTTGCAAAAAGCTGGACGTGTGCGGGTAAAGAAGATAGTCCAGGATACTAGACTTAGGTTAGCGACTTGGAACATAGGGACTATGACAGGAAAAGGGATGGAGTTAGTAGATACCATGATAAGAAGAAAAGTAAACATAGCTTGTTTATAAGAAACTAAATGGGTCGGTGAGAAAGCTAGAGAAATAGAAAATATAGGATTTAAATTATATTATACAGGAAAACATAGAAATAAGAAAAGAGTTGGAATAATAGTAGATAAAAACTTTAAGGACGATATCGTAACCGTTATTAGGAAAGGTGATAGACTTATACTTGTAAAATTGGTATTAGGTGAAAACATAATTAATATTGTTAGTGCTTATACACTTCAAGTAGGATTAGATGAGCACACTAAAGAACAATTTTGGGAACAAATGGATGAACTAATTCAAGAAATACCCCTAGGTGAGAAAATCTATATAGGTGGAGATTTTAATGGCCATATAGGAGAAGATCGTGTAGGATATGAGATAGTGCATGGAGGACATGGTTTTGGAGATAGGAACGACGGGGGAGAGTCTATCTTAGATTTTGCGATGGCTTATGATTTTGTACTAGTAAATACATGTTTTAAAAATAGGCTTGAACACTTAATAACTTATAAAAGTGGAACACATAAGAGCCAAATAGATTTTTTCATTACTAGGAAAGGAGACCGATTAACGTGTAAAGATTGTAAGGGTATCCCGGGAGAGAGCTTAACCTCACAACATAGGATAATGATGTTGGATATAAATATTAAAAATCAATCACGAGTGCGAAAAGTGAAGATTAACCCACGAACTAGGTGGTGGAATTTAAAAGGAGAGAAATTAGAACTATTTAAAGATAAAGTATTGAATGAAGCAACATGGAATAGTGAAGAAGAAACTAACATAATGTGGAATAAGATGGCCACATGCATTAGGAGAATATCAAAAGAAATTCTTGGAGAATCAAAAGGTAAAGGGCCACAGTCTAAAGAAACTTAGTGGTGGAATGAAGAAGTACATAATATAGTAAAAATTAAAAGGGAGTGCTTTAAAACATGGCAAACAAATATAAATGAAGAGAATTTTGAGAAATATAAATGGGATAAAAAGGAAGTTAAGAAAGGGGTAAGAGATGCTAAGTTAAAAGCTTATGATGATCTTTATACAAAATTAGGAACACAAGAAGGGGAAAAAAGTATTTATAAGCTTGCTAAACTTAGGGATAGGAAAACAAAAGATTTTAATAACGTTAAGTGCATCAAAAGTGATGATTCGAGAGTCCTAGTCAAAGATGATGAAATTATGGAAAGATGGAAAAACTACTTTGAGAGGTTATTAAATGGAGATAATGGGAGAAGATTAGATATAGAGGAACTTAGGGAGACTCGAGAAGATATATTTTTTCGTAGAATTAGGACAACAGAGGTCAGGATTGCTCTAAAAAGATGAAAACAGGGAAGGCTTGAGGACCAGATGGTATCCATATTGAGGTTTGGAAGTGCTTAGGGGAGGATGGAGTATCATGGCTTACAAAATTATTTAATAGAATTTTAATGACAAATAGGATGCCCGATGAATGGAGAAAAAGTATTTTAGTACCTATTTATAAAAATAAACAAAGTTGTTCAAATTATCGTGGTATTAAGTTAATGAGTCATACAATGAAACTTTGGGAGAGAGTGATTGAATATAGATTGAGATTGAAGACAACAGTATCTGAGAATCAATTTGGGTTTATGCCTGGGAGGTCAACAATGGAAGCAATCTATTTATTGAGGAGATTTATGGAGAGGTATAGAGAGAAAAAGAAGGATCTTCATATGATTTTTATAGATTTGGAGAAGGCGTATGATAGGATACCTAGAGATATAATATGGTGGGTTCTACATAAAAGAGGAGTGACTTGCAGATATATTGACGTGATCAAGGATATGTATGATGGTGCGATGACTACAGTAAGAACATCAGCTGGAGAAAGTAGTGAATTTTTAATTACGGTAGGGCTACACCAAGGTTCAGCATTAAGTCCTTATCTCTTTGCTCTTGTTATGGATGAGTTGACTGGACAAATACAAGATGAGGTGCCATGGTTTATGCTATTTGTAGATGATATTGTTTTAGTCGATGAGACTAAGATGGGGATAAATGCTAGATTGGAATTATGGAGAGAAACTTTAGAAACAAGAGGATTTAAAATAAGAAGAACTAAAACAGAATATGTGGAGTGTAATTTTAGTAGTAATAAGAGGACAAATGGAGATGTGGTGAAATTGGAGGGTCAAGAAATACCTAGAAATGATCATTTTCGTTATTTAGGATCGATTATACAAAAAGATGGAGATATTAGTGATGATGTTACGCATAGGATTAGAGCAGGCTGGGTTAAGTGGAGAAGTGCGATCGTCGTTCTGTGTGATAGGCGTATACCTTTGGAGTTAAAAGGAAAATTTTATAGGACGGCCATTAAACCCGCCATGTTATATGGGACAGAGTGTTGGGCAACCAAGAAACAAAATGTGCAGAAAATGAGTGTGGCAGAGATGCGAATGCTAAGATGGATTTGTGGTAAAACTCGAAAGGATAAAATTAAAAATGAACAAATTCGTGAAACAGTAAAAGTAGCTCCTATAGAAGATAAATTGAGAGAAAATCGACTTAGATGGTTTGGACACGTCAAGCGTAGACCAATGGATGCTCCTGTAAGGAAGAGTGATTTAGTTAGTATTGATGGTAACCCAAGGGGTAGAGGTATGCCTAAATTAACTTGGTGGGATATTATAAAAAAGGACATGATATCATGTGATTTAACCGAAGATATTGCACTGGAAAGAATGGAATGGGAAAATAGGATTCTTGTAGCCGACCCCAAATAATTGGGAAAAGGCTTTGTTGAGTTGAGTTGAAAGATTGGTTAATTGTTCGCAATGTCCCATATCACTGGAAAGGCATATTTATTAGCAACTACACAAAACTGTTTATTACCAATTTCATAAGGAGATCAAAAGCAATTAAGTGAGATCTAAAGAAACATATTTTAATTTAGAGGTACTTTACTACACAAAACTATTTAACTATCATGAACTGTCGTGTTTCTATAGTTTATAAATTATGATTTAACTGTTTACCAATTACGATTTAACCATCGTGAACTATCAAATTACCAATTTCATGAGGAGAACAAAAGGGACTTTACAATTATGTTGCTACAGTTTCATTACATTCCAAAAAATTAGTCGTGTGCATGCTGTGCTGTGTGCGTGTTGTGGTCTGTAAAAATTAACAGTCAGTCAAAGGCTAGCTAGTGAAGAAAAAAAAATCATTTGTGTGTTATGTTGTGTGCATGTGGGGTCTGTGAAAATCGTGTGTATTGTGTGTGTTGTGTGCGTGTGTGTTGTGCTATGCGTGTGTGTTTGTGGATAAGAGAATAGAGAGAAGGGAGAAGACCTGAAAGGAATGAGATAATACCTGAGAGAAGACCTCGAAGAAGGTCGGCGCTGGAAGAGAGAAGATAGTTAGGTTTAGGCTGTGCATGCTTCTTCCTTTTTTTAAAATGAGCTAGGTTAGGTTAGGTTTTTAATTAACCCTTTTGGTTTTTCATTTTTTTGACCGTTAGATTAGAAAATCATTGGTTCAAAATTAATCGTGTCTAAATGGGTTTAATAGGTTTTTGACCCGAATGTGACCCAAAATGAACCCAAAAAATAATCGGGTCAATTGTGAGTCAATTGCGGGTTAGAGGGTAGACCTAAAACACAAACCTGTTTAATAAACGGGTTAGACGAGTCTGACCCGATTTCAACCCGGACCTGTTTAGACAAGACCTGGATCGTAAAAATCGTGTTGAGTTTGAGTCGGGTTTTTGGGTCATGTCAAAAATTGCCATGTCTAGGTTTTTGCATGGTTTAAACTGTTAGATTGTTGATATAGTCGAGTTGCATCACTATGTGGAGTTATTGGATATGATGAATAAAGCTATAAAGGTGGAGGAATAACTCAAGGATAAGGGGTTAATAAGGAAGGGACAATTTGTGTCTACCAACAACACATGGAAGATAGCCCCTAAAAGGGATGAGAATGTACAAAATGAGCCAAAATTTGGACCCTTTAAGAATGCCAAGTCAACAATAACCACAACTTCGGGTAACACCGATACTTCAACTTCTAAAACACTTGATATTAAGTGTTTTAAATGTCAGGGACGAGGTCACATAGACATCCAATGTGTAAACAAAAGGGCGATGGTGATCAATGCGCAAGGAGAGCTTGAGTCGGAGAATGAAGAAGAAGTAGATGATGACATGCCACCTTTGGAAGACATTGATGATGAGAAAAATGTTGTTATTGGAGATTTATTAGTAGCAAGGTGAGTTCTCAATGTCGAGTTTAAGGAAGAACAATGTAACCAAAGGGAGAATTTGTTCCATACTAGGTGCTTTATAAATAATAAAGTTGGCAGCATTATTATTGATGGGGGGAGTTGCACAAATGTGGCCAACACTGATTTGGTGGAAAAATTGGCATTACCAACCTTGAAACATCACTACCCTTACCGACTTTAGTGGCTGAATGAATATTGTGAAATCAAGGTGATGAGGAAAGTGTTGGTGGAACTATCCATTAGCAAATATGAGGATGAGATACTTTGTGATGTGGTTCCTATGCACGCATGCCATTTATTGTTAGGGAGGCCATGACAGTTTGATTGAAAGGTAACGCATAATAGGTTCACAAATAAGTATTCTTTTACTTTTAAAAATCAACCTATCACTCGTGTGCTATTAACACCAAAAGAGGTTATGGAGGACCAACTGAAGTTGCAAAGATCAAATGAAAAGAAGAGAGAAAAAGAAAGGAAGGCTGAAGTTGAGAAAAAAGAAAATGATAAAAAAGAAGTTGAGAAAAATGAAATTGAGAGAAAAAAAAGTTGAGAAAAAAGAAGTTGAGAGAAAAGAAGTTGAGGAAAAAAATTTGAAAATAAAGAAAGAGGGAAGAAATTCAATTACATTGGAAAAAAAGTGAGATCAAGAGAGAATTATTTTCACATCAATCTCTTATCGTACTTATGTACAAGGAGGCTCTTTTATGTACTAATGATTTGGACGGTTCATTACCGAGCAATATTGTTTTTCTTTTGTAGGAGTTTGAAGATGTCTTTCTCGAAGAGGTACCTCATGGCTTGCCTCCAATTAGAGGAATTGAACATCAAATTGATTTCATACTTGGTTCATCACTTCCAAACTGCCCTGCCTATAGGACTAATGCAGAAGAAACAAAGGAGCTTCAGAGGAAAGTAAGTGAATTAATGGAGAAAGGGTATGTGCGGGAAAGCATGAGTCCTTATGTGGCTCCGGTGCTGCTATTCCTAAGAAGCTTTTGTTTCTTGGCTTTGTTGTTAGTCTTAAAGGAATTGAAGTGGATGAGGAAAATGTGAAAATAATCTAAGAGTGTCCGATGCCTACAAAAATCAACCAAGTGAGGAGTTTTCACGGCCTAGCTAGCTTTTACAGACGATTTGAGCATGATTTTGGTAGCTTGGATGCCCCTTTCACTGAAGTCATCAAGAAAAATGTGTCGTTTAAGTGGGGAAAGGAGCAAGAAAATGCATTTAATCTCATCAAAGAAAAGTTAACTAATGCACTTTTGCTTGTTTTACTTAACTTTACTAAAACATTTAAAATTGAGCGTGATGCTTCAGGAATAGGTATTGGAGCTGTTTTGATGCAAGAAGGTCGTCTAGTCGCCTATTTTAGTGAAAAGTTAAGTGGCGCAGCCCTAATCTATCCCACTTATGATAATGAAATGTATGCTCTGGTGAGGGCTTTGGAAAATTGTCAGTACTATCTATGGCCAAAGGAATTTTTGATTTGCACAGATCATGAATCCTTAAAGCATTTGAAGGGACAACAAAAGTTGAACACACATCATACCAAGTGGGTGGAATTCATTAAAATATTTCCTTATGTGATCAAATACAAGCAAGGTAAGGAAAATATAGTGGCTGATGCCTTATCTAGAAGGTATGCTTTACTTTCCATCTTAGACACAAAATTTCTTGGTTTTGAATACATTAAGGATTTGTATGAGCAAGATTCTGATTTTAATGATGTGTTCAATGCATGTGAAAAAGTGGCATTTAAAAAGTTTTATAGGCGTGATGGATTTTTGTTTTGAGAAAATAAATTATGTGTGCCTATGTGTTCTTTGCGTGAATTGCTTGGGAGAGAAGCTCATGGTGGTGGTTTAATGGGTCATTTTGGTGTAGCTAAGACTTCAGAGATTTTACATGATCATTTTTTTGCCTCATATGAAACGTGATGTGGAAAGAATTTATGAGAAATGTATCACTTGTAGATAGGCCAAGTCAAAGTTGAAACCCTATGGTTTGTACAACCCTTTTCTATACCTAATGAACCTTGGACTGATATTTCTATGGATTTTATTTTAGGTTTACCTAGGACTAAGAGGGGGAGAGATTCAATTTTTGTGGTGGTACATAGGTTATCTAAGATAGGACACTTCATTGCATGTCATAAAACTGATGATGCATCGCATATAGCTGATTTGTTTTAAAAAAAAATTGTTAAGTTACATGGCATGCCTAGGACCATTATTTCTTATAGGGATACAAAGTTTTTGAGTTACTTTTGGAAGACTTTTGGGGAAATTTGGGGACCAAGTTGTTGTTTTCTACTACTTGCCATCCACAAACTGATGGCCAAACTGAAGTAGTGAATAAAACTTTGTCTTATTTATTACGTGCTATCATTAAGAAAAATTTGAAAGCATGGGAGGATTGTTTACCACATATGGAATTTTCTTACAATAGACGTATACATTATGCAACTAAGTTTTCACCATTTGAAATTGTGTATGGGTTTAATCCATTATCAACTTTGGATTTAATTACTTTACCTTTGAGTGAACAGGTAAACTTAGATGGAAAAAAGAAGGCTAAATTTGTAAAAAAGGTCCATGAAAAGGCTCGAATGAACATTGAAAGGAGGACTGAACAATATGTTCATCAATCCAACAAGGGACACAAGAAGGTAGTGCTTAAACCAGAAGATTGGGTTTGGTTGCACTTGAGGAAGGAACGTTTTCCAAGTAAACGATGTTCAAAACTCCTACCTTGGGGTGATGGAAGATTCTATGTTTTGGAATGCTTCAATCACAATGCATATAGGCTTGACTTACTAGGTGAGTAAGATGTAAGTACAAGATTTAATGTTGTTGATTTATCTCCTTTTGATGCAGGTGATGATTTGAGGATAAATCCTTCTCAAGAGGGGGATAATGATGCAATTCAAGGAGCTGAATATGCTGAAGATGAATGAGGTCATGATCATACACATGGGAGTGGAGATAAATTTGCACAAGACCCTTTGTCACTTTCTAGTGGTCCAATTACAAGACTTAGAGCCAAACATTTTAAGGAAACACTTATTGGGCTAATCCAAGAAAAGTGCCTGATTCTGAAAAGATGGAGACCAAAATGGGCACAAATGATAATCAAGTCTTGTCCATGTCATTAAAGCAATTTGGGGAGCTAATTATCATGCAAAAATGTGACCATCATGTTCACACCATAAATGGGCATGAATTTATCTATTTTCAAGGTTAATAAATTGGTGATGAATCTAGTCTGGGCTGGTTATCTTTAAATACATTGAACTTAGTCATTTAGTCACATTTTGTTGTTTTCCAAGTCCAAGTGGCCTAAAAACATGAGAACTTGTTTACTTTGACAATTGTGTTGTTTTAATACTGTATTTATTTCATTTCCTATTCTTGGAGGGTGGTTCCAAGTATAAATGAGGGGAGCTACGAATTTTGTAAGAACTTTTTGACATAAACTAATATTATTGTGAGGTATTTTTGTTCCTCTTGGTTCTTAAGAAAACTTTCTAAAATTATCAAGTTAATCTTGTGACGTTCAAACAACCCAACTTATCACCTTGATTCGAGAGAGATTCTTGGGTTTCTTGGTGTGGCGTTTTAATCCTTTGTAGTCTTGGTTTTTATCTTACTAGGTAACGGGTCAAGGCTTAACAAACTTTGTTTATACGTTCTTTGGTTCTTTAACCATCATTGTTATTGGGTTTCATCACAATTGTTAGTGGGGTTCATATCATATTTTGTGGAGAGTATAACCACATGCGTTAAATTTTTCCTGATGCGAGTAAAGGGACAAGAGTATGGTGCCTAGAAAATGTAGTGTTTGGTTTGCTTCGGACAGGCGCGTTATGTCCAGGATCCAGTTCAGCAGCCAGGGCTATATGCAAGGATGAAATATAAGTTTTATCTTCGGGTGAATGAGGTATGCTTTATGTGACAAGAGCAAGTCACGTTATTTTGACGAGCACTAGATTCACGTGTGAGATAAGTTTTGTGGTTATATCGATAACATTATTATGTGTGTGTATTTTTTCGTGGTATAGCGGGGTTATCTTTGGTTTCATCCGCAGGGGAGCGGGTGCAGATAGTGGGAACGCCTTTTATTGTAATGAATCATTTAGTGATGTGTTATACGAGTACGATATTATCCTAGGTATGGACTGGTTAGCGATAGTTGGTACGGTAGTGGGTTGCTATTGCAAGGCTATCGTGTTTGATATTCTAGGGTAGGATGTGTTGTTTTGGCGATTTCTCAACTGAAAGAGGGTCGAGCACGCATTCATATTATATTATGATGGAGACTTCAGAGAGTATAGTTGTCTCGAGGTATTTGATCCCAATGTGTAGCAACCTTATTGATATGATTTGAGGTATATTGGGTTTATTATCGAGTGTAGAGATGGAGCTCGTTATTATGTTTAGCGCTCAAAACATGGTGATAGGGAGAGAGCACTGTTATATTACTCCTTTAGAGATGTGGGAGTTGAGATTTATATGTATATGTCTGGGGACAGGATTTTGGAGAGTCTCGATTTGGTGCTTGAGGTTTATGAAATTTGATAACAGCTAATGTCGAGTGATAGTGCATATGGGAGAAAGTGTGATACCCCGCCTAATTAAATACCGTGTGATCAGTCCTTGATTAAATTAAATCGAAGTGTCCGGTTGGTTCATTCTTAGCATCACTGTCGAAAAATAATTTTCTTTATTAATCACCTAATAAATAATTAAGCTAAGAGTAAAAAACATTAAATTTTATAGATTAAGTCCTATTTTTATGATTTAATATACGAAACCATTACTAAAATAGAATACTAAAATAAATAAAGAGTACAAATCCCTCTAAACTAGATAAAAACTGGAAATGGGCGACACATGCCCGATCTAATAATGACTAAATAGAAGACTGAGAAGGCAAGGATGAAGTCGTCTACTGCAAGGACCTCCAACTCCCACACTAGCTGCATCACGTTAATAGTCCAAAGATATAAGCCTGACGCTATATATATATATATATATATATATATATATATATATATATATATATATATATATATATATATATATATAAATAACTTTTATATAACTTTTAAAATTGCTTAGCAAGTATATAAAATGCTTACTAGTTGATATTACATTCATGTTAGTACCTCGACACTCACATGGGAATTCTCACCCCTCAACTAGTGTGCATGCCTAACGTACTACTGCTAATCTAGATAAAGCTAACTTAATTAAATCTGCTAACCCGATTTCCCCTCACCAAATCCTAATTCAAGTGATCGCATGTTTATAGTTTATATCTAATAACCTTTCCTTATGAATTTATCAATCCAGCTATCTTCATCTCAATATAGTCTTAATTTCACTACCACTTAATTCATTTAATATTAATTATTCAATTTTATCTACTCACAAGCACAGTAGAGGAATCACAGTTATATGTATATATATTTATCATTCATATAATATATATACTAATCAGGCACCCCATATAAAATCTATGGTGTTGGAATACTCTACTATCAAGTCCCCGTATCTCTCGTACAAAAGGGAAATACTAGTTCAGAATCACTCTCGAACCGTATTAACACAAAACACACATATTGGAGGCGAAGCATAGTTCCAACTCAATAAGAGGTCAGCACATACCCTCATGTCTCTTAGAACCATTTGACTGTCATTCTCAGATAGCATGTACCAAGGATGCTATGTTCTAGGGTACAAGTCAATATCCCCCATAAGGTCCAATTGAGATAAGACTGTCCCGATGCGGCAACCTCCATGATAGCAAGTAGTGCGAGTATGATTACACACACAGATATTTATATGATAAATATTCACACACATATTTTTATTTTCATCATTCGGATAGGAACATTCAGATAGCAAGCTGCGAGAGAACTGGAAGCTCTAAGGGATGGGGACCCTCGAATACAGCTATCTCCAGTTCAGGAAATTACAGGCCTTTTGGGGGTGACATAAGCTTTTATGAGTGCAGGGTTGGGACCTGCTTAGGTGGAGCTCCTCATGAGTAAGTTGTATGAGTTTTTGCTAACTCCGATAGCTTCGACGATGCTGGGAGGATTGGAAGCCAATGCTTTCATAACACTAGGGGCAGCCCCAACGATCCCACCAGGTGCAGGTGTAGCGGGAACGGTCCCAGCAAGCATGCACTCTGTTGTGAATCTAGCAATGGGAACAACAAGAGTATCAACGGCCCCAACCGTGATGATTATTCCAGCTACCACGGGCACTCAACCCACGGTCTCATTGGTTGTTGCCCCAGTAGCATCAACCACGGAGGAAATGAGGAAGGAGATGCAGAAGGAGATGTTGAAGTTTATGCAAGCTTCCTCGCAATCTGCTGGCGAGGTATCTTTGGTTTATGATGACTTTTGAAAACCTTATCCATAGGAATACAACGATGAGCTCTATCCAAAGGACTATATTCCTCCTATTTTTGAAAAATAAATAGGGAAAGGTGGGAACCTGAAGGATCATATTAAGTGCTTAATTGAACACTTGGGAGCACATTGCAATAATAATAAGCTCATGTTAAGGGAGTTTTCTAAATCCTTAACCGATAAAGCATATATTTGGTATTCCCATTTAGCTCCCAAGAGTGTTTCTACGTGGGAGGAGATGCATGTATTGTTTGTCCAGAAGTTCTTTTTGGCAAAAGATGAATTTACTTTGACCCAACTGGGTAGGGAGAAGCAACGACCTAGGGAAGAAGTGGTGGCCTATGTTCAAAGGTTCAGGGAAAGATCCCTCGATGTGAGGGAGGAGGCCAAAGAGTCCAAGTTATTGCAAATCTGTGCTGAGGGGCTACTTCCTGAGTACATCTACCATTTTATCAATGAGACGCACGAGGGGAATTTTTTGACATTAGTAAAAGCAGCAAGAAATATCTCCTTGGTGGTGCCCTTGATGTTTAGGCAGCCGATGAAGCCCGTGGGGGTAGGTCTTAGCCCCCACGTGTAGGGTACACTGAGGGAGGAGATGGGGGCAAGGCACCGAAGAAGGACAATAAGAGGAAGTTCGGGAGAAATAGGGAGGACCCACCATCGTTGCCTTATATAGTAGAGGAGGCTGTCAGCTGTTACAACACAATGGTCCAAGGGGGAACGGTCTACGAGCCAAAGGACATTCTCGTTGGGGAACCCGATGCCTCAATAAAGGTGGATCCTAAGTACTGCCAGGTTCATTGAAGGATCCAGCATCCAACATAGAGATGTTTCACACTGAGAAGAATCATCAACAAGTACGTGAAGACAGGGACGTTGCAAATCCCTCCACATAACGTCAACAATAATCCGTTGCCAGCACATGGGGCCAATCTCGTGGTGGCCTATGATGAAGAAGAGGAGAGAGGAGAAAGAGAGTCAATGACGAAGCAAGAAGATTAGGAAGAAGCTCTGGAAGATTATACGAGAGGAATGGCTAATGTAGTACTGGCCTACGATGAGGAAAGCGCCAAAGACGTGGAGGATGTGTACGGTGTTAAAAGTGAGGAAGTAGACCCCATCCTAGAGTACTGTACAGTTTCGAAATCCTCAAAATTCACCTGGTTCTTCGACCAGGTGGGGATATCGAAAGAGAGTAGGTTGGAGATAACCCAGGAAGTAATTGACATTGCGAGGAAGAATGCGGTCCCTTCGCTGAGATGGAAGGGACCCATGGCCAGGTTGGTTAGGAGATTTCTCACAGTAGTAACCTTCAGCGATGCAGATAGGGCTGTAAGGTTCCCTCATAATAGGCCATTGTATGTGACCGCCAGCGTCAACAAAATTAGCTTTGCAAGAACTCTTATGGATGGAGGAGCTTCCATCAATATCATGCCAATAAAATCTTTCCATGCAACCAATATTCCAGAGGAAAGGTTGGTCCCCATGCCCGTGGTGATTTAGGGGTATGATAACCAATCTTCCAAATCCATTGGTTATGTTAATGTTGGGATTGTAATGGGAAATCTGAGTTCCCATATCAAGTTCCACATAATAAAGTGTGCAACTTCCTATCATCTGCTAATAGGAAGGGTGTGGATGCATAACCAAGGGCTAGTTCCTTCTACGTACCAGCAATGCACTAAGTCGAATACTAAGGGGACAGAGGTGACCATTAGGACTATGAAAAGGCACTTCGCTATTGAGAAATCTCACTTGGTAGATGCAGCATTTTACACTAAGTTGGAAGAGGATGTCCGGGTCCTAATGAGAAGAATGGAGGGAGCATGCGTTCCCTCGATCAGAGAAAGGATGGGGCATTTGAACGAGCAGGGTAAAGAGATTGCAAGCGGCGCAAGAGCAATGACCGAAGAAGCTCATCTGGTGGTACCTCAGCCCCAAAACATCTTGAAGAAGCTCAAAGACAAGATGAGGCCTAGAGTGGATCCGATGGAGCATGAGGTCCAACGATAAAGTGTGCTGAGCCGATTCTCAAGAAAAAGAGTTACCGAGGCATCTAGAGAGAAGAAGAGGAAGGCAGTCACCACTACCAGCAGACAATGCAAGAAAGTCATTACTGAGGAAGTAAAGATGGTGTATCGATTGTAACGATATGAGCGGGTGACCGAGGAAGATGATGATGAGGTTGACCCGATATATGAATGCTTTCTGGTGGATCAAAGGGGATAATATATGATGATAGATAATTCCAGCATATAAGAATTTATGGAAGAAGTCACCGAGGAACCAGATTACATGGCAGATCAGCCGAAGCCCCAGGCACAAGAGTTGGATCAGTTGAACCTGGCGAAAGAAGGAGAAGATCCCAGGCCCATCTTCATCTCGAAGTATCTCAGTAAGGAGAAACGAGAGGCCTTTGTTGAGTTGATTTGAGAGTTTATAGACGTCTTTGCATGGAAATACACAAAGATGGAAGGGATGGATGAGGAGGTGAGCTGCCACAGGTTGAACATAATGCCTTCATCCATTCTAGTGAAATAAGAGACGAGAACATACAAGCCTGAGCTAGATTTAAAGATCAAGAAAGAGGTTCAACGCTTACTAATGACAGGGTTCATCACAGCGATACAACACCCACTCTAGCTATTTAGCATTATCCCAGTGGGAAAGAAAGATAAAAAATAAATAAGGATCTGTGTGGGTTTCAAATATTTGAACAAATCTTGTCCCAAAGATGAGTTCCCTCTGCCCTCCATTGAAAGCCTGATAGATGCAACAGCTGGTCAGGAGATGTATAGCTTCATGGATGGGTATGTAGGGTACAACCAGATCAAGATGGACCCCGTTGGGCAACTTCATGTACAAGGTGATGACGTTTGGACTCAAGAACGCTGGGACGACTTACCAGAGAACGATGATGGCCATTTTCCATGACTTCTTGCACAAATTTGTGGAATTCTATGCGGACGATTTGGTCATCAAATTGAGGAAGGAGGAGTCCCAAGAACAACGAAGGAGCTGAAGAGTTTCCTCGTTAAAGTCTCCTGCCTTAGGAGATTTGTGCCTGGATTGGCCAAAATAACACACCCATTGATGCAGCCATTGCGAAAGAACATGAAATTCAGGTGGGAAGAGGCTCACCAGGAGTCTCTTGACGGACTGAAGAAGCTTCTCGTTTCATCGCAAACCATGGTTCCCCCAAAGGCGGGAATACCGTTGCAGCTGTACCTCACGTCGACTACGAAGTCTGTGGGAGTTTTATTGGCACAAGAGGTTGACGGGCAAGAATGGCCAGTCTACTACCTCAGCAAGATCATCCATGGACCAGAAGTCAGATACAGTAGCTTAGAAAGGCATTATTTAACCTTAGTCTTTGTAGCGCAAAAACTTAGGCATTATATGTTTTCTTTTACAATTCATATGATGACTAGATGTAATCATATTAAGTATTTACTAGTAAGAACGATTTTGATTGGTAGAGCAGCTAGGTGGTTCCTCATCCTATCTGAATATGACTTGAAGTGTGTGGTTCCTCTCGCAATCAAAAGCTAGGCATACGCCGATCTGTTGGCTATTTTCCCCTCAGGAACATTTGAGCCACCCAAAGAAAGTATTCTAGAAGACGATTTGCAGGCCAATCACCTAGACACAACGGAGGAGGAATGGACAATGCAGTTCGATGGATCCTCGGTAGAAAATAAAGGAGGAGAAGGGTTATTCTTTCAAAAGGAATGAAGGAGATTTTCCTTTCTTACAAATTAAATTTCCTTTGTTCTAACAACGAGGCAGAATATGAAGCATTGGTGTTGGGATTACTGGAGGCTCATCGAAGAGGGATTCGTTCACTTTGAATCAAAGGGGATTCAAACTTGGTGGTTCAGCAAGTGAATGGAGAGTACGCGTTGAAGCACATGAGCCTGGCACCATCCAAGATAATCATTTAGAGGCTCATCTGCCAGTTCCATCAGACTAAGATCAAGAGATATCCCATAATCATGAATCATCACCCAAACGCATATGCCACCAATGCCCACAAGATGGTCATGAGGAACGACAGAACTACCATCGTGATCCAACGAAGAATAACTCATTCGGTGGTACAGTCAGTTCTTTCAATGGAGGAGGACGTAGACTAGAGGGGAGAGATCAAAAGGAAATTGGAATCTGGGGAAGGAGTGATGGGGCTGAGAGAGTTAGCCCAATACTTCACAAACCATGGAAACCTTTACTTTAGGAACGCCAAAGGATGGTTGTCGAGGTGCATCGGCCCAAAAGAGGTAGAGCGTATATTGAAGAAAACACATGAAGAGAATTTTGAAATGACTGAGATACCCCTTTACAGGAGAATTTAAAGGGAGGGATATTTTTGACCTAGTATGAAGCAGGATGCAATCGAGCTACAACGAAAGTGCGACAAATGCCAGTTATTCTTTGAGGAAACTGAATGTCACTTCGTGGGGGCTTAACCTGATTAGAGGTAGCCCTATATTGACTTCATTAAAGATGGAGTTATCCCAACAAAGAAAATGGATGCGATGGGACCCCAGTGAAAGGCCCCGAGATTTTACGTTCAGGAGGAGTAGCTTTATCGAAGGGGATACTTCAACAGACCGTTGCATTGTATCACGAAGGAAGAAGCAGCCGAGGTTCTCAAATAGGCACACGATCCAGCTCACATGGGGGACACGTTATATAACCAGTTGATGACTTTGGTATACTACTGGCCAACGATGGAGAAAGATTCTACTGAGTTCGTTCGAAGGTGCAAGGCTTTCCAACTTCATGGAAATATGATCCATGCCCCATCAGTGGACCTACACTCCCTGGCAATGCCTTATCCTTTGCACACTTGGGCGTTTGTCCTGGTGGGGGCAATACATCCTTCTTTAAGGAGGAAGATATGGATACTATTAGCAACGGAGTGTTTCACAAAGTGGGCCAAAGAGATACCACTAAGAAGGGCAACAACAGGGGTGGTGAGAAACTTCATCAGAGAATACATCATTTGCCATTTTAGGATCCCAAAGGTTATCCTTTCAGACAATGGAACCCCTTTCGTAAATTCAGAAGTAACGATGCTCATAGATAAGTACTCCATTGTCCACCATACTTTGACGGTAGCATATCCAAAGGGAAACTATTAGGCCGAAGCAACTAACAAAACTTTGGTTAATATCTTGGCTAAAACAATGGAGTATTTCCCAGGATTGTGATATGACAAGATACCAGGCGTATTGCGGGCCTATCGAACAACTAAGAGGAAGCCCACAGGGTATACACCGTTCTCTCTTATCTATGGGGCCGAGGAGATTCTCCTAGTAGAGTTAGAAGTTCCCTCTGCTCGATATGCTTTACGAAGTAATATGCTCCCTCAGAACAGGCACGTGCAGTTGGAGGCATTGGATTAACACAGAGATAATGTGATGCAACACTTTCAAATGTATACGAAACAGCTCTCCAGGGCATACAAAAACTTAGTAAGGCCAAGGAAGTTTGTGGAGAGAGATCTCGTATTGAAGGCAGCAGTGAAACACATCAGGGGGCTTCCTCTACCTAAGTTTACAGCAAATTGGGAGGGACCTTTCATCGTAAAAGAGGTCATGACTCAGGTTATTGCTTAATTTCAAAAATGGAAGAAGACAAACCTTTCAAGATTAACAATAAATGGTTGAAAGTTTATCATGTGTAGGCAGTTATGTTTGACCACTGATGTATTTGGATGTTCTTATGAATACACAAGTTCTTTTTATGATGAGTATGCAAGTTATGTTTATTATAACTCAAGTAGAGATGAAAGAATTACAGAACTTCACATTTCATAATCAATGTAAATAGTTATAACACCAAGAAATGGCTTAAGAAAATAAATATCTTTTTTCCATTCATAAACTTTGGGGCATTACAAAATTGGGAGCTATTGACCAAGAATTACAAGAGAAGAAAAGAAAAAATATATATATACAAGTTCATTGGCCCAAGAGGAACCATAGATCTGGAGAAGAGAAAAAATCTCCAGGGAGGCCCGAAGAAGCTGCTTGGCAAGACCGTTGAGCGTTGATAAAACCTCCAACCTTGTTTGCGCCTGTGTGCGCTCGATCAAGAGTTTCTCTCGCTTTAGCTTCACCAGATGCAGAGATTATTGGATGTCCTCCACCTCTTTATCAATGGTCCAAGAAGAGGTGCTAGCTCGACCAACTTAGCTTCCTCGGCTCGCTGGCCCTCCTGATATTTCCGTAAGAGCTCCCTCTGGCTGTCCAGTCATTGGCGTTTCAAAGTCTTCAAATACGTGATAAGCCATCCAAAACGGAAGCCGTCGCGACCTAACTCCCTTAGATAACCCATAAATTGGTTAAGGATGGGCATGGTAACATTTCAAGTCGGAGTGTTGGCAATTTTAGCAACGACGGTAGCGATACCCTGAAGCCTGCAACTCATAACGGAGATGTTTGAATGCAGGCAGTCCGCCGTGAACGTGTTGGGATGATGATTTATGAGTTGTTCAACGACTAGACGATGGTTGGTAGGCATCTGAGGATAATGATGAAGCACCATCAGGCAGAAGGCATGAGGATCTAGGTCTGGCAAAGGAAGCTCACAACCATATTCGCTCTTCGCAACATCACCGATCATGGAACCTTGATCATTATGGCTAGATTCTTCTGAAGCGACAGGTTCTCGATGGGGTGAAGCAATGGGCGAAGGAACTGGTGGAGAATCCTCCCGAGTAACCTGAAATAGTTAGAGGAAATAAAGAGTTGATGAAAAAAACCTTAACAAGTGTTTTCATTGTTAAGTCACCGATATAGGTGGAGTTTATGAAAAATATTAATAATAATTTTCATTGTTAAGTCACAGATATAGGTGGAGTTTATGAAAAATCTTAACAAGCATTTTCATTGTTAAGTCACCGATATAGGTGGAGTTTATGAAAAATCTTAACAAGCATTTTCGTTGTTAAGTCACCGATATAGGTGGAATTTATGAAAAATCATAAATCTTAATAGCATTTTAGTTGTTAAGTCACCGATATAGGTGGAGTTTATGGAAAAATCTTAATAAGCGTTTTCGTTGTTAAGTCCACGATATAGGTGGAGTTTATGGAAAAATCTTAACAAGTGTTTTTGTTGTTAAGTCACCTATATAGGTGGAGTTTATGGAAAAAATTTAACAAGTGTTTTCGTTATTAAGTCACTGATATAGGTGGAGTTTTTGGAAAGTGTTAACAAGTGTTTTCGTTGTTAAGTCACCAATATAGGTGAAGTTTACGGAAAAAAAACCTAAACAAGTGTTTTCATTGTTAAGCCACAAACACAGGAGACGTTCGAGAAACTGAGAAATGGAAAGAGAAATTTGCGAAGTACCTCAGCAGTAGTAGAAGCAAGAATGGGGGTCAACACGGTGGCCACAATGGTAGAAACCGTTAGGGGTGGGCTCATTGCCTCCGTAGCCTCAACGGGGCCCTTGGGTGAAGAATACTCAATGGTAGGCAAACCTCCCTCGCCAATATAAGGTACTATGGCCAGAACGGGCGTATCATCAATAGAAGATGTTGGGCCTTCAAGTGATGCCCCAATGCCCGTGGGTACAGAAGAACTAACATGAGGAGCAGCAACATCAACTTGGGCCTTGGAAAGGAAAAGGCCACTGAGAGCAAAGGGTGGAGAGAGATTGGATAAAGCTGCAACAACAAAGATAAGTGTTAAAAATGACAAATTAGTACTCAAAAAGAGAGAAATACTTAAAAACGTTACTTACCCCCGCTATGGCACTAAATAGGGGAATTGTAGTCAGAGGTCTCGTTAGTACGGGGGGAGACGGAGGCTATTTACCAGAGATGCCATCTCAACCTCGGGCACCCCAACATGTCAAGGTTCAGCATATTACACAGAAAGAAAAGAGGTGGCGTAGAGAAATGTTGCTAGACCTAACAGGTAATAGATAATATATTACCTCAGGGGAACTTTTCGCAACTAGAACAAGGGGCAGAAGAGCCTCGGGGTGAGGCTCAAATTCAAAAGAAGCTGGGGGTGGGCTCATTGCCTCAGTAGATTCAATGATAGTAGCCCCCGCAGAAGCATCTCTCACCCGTTGGGAGGATGAACGACGAGAATAAGTGAGACTTATCAAGGGGAATGGGGAGGAGTAGTGTCTATTGGAGAGACACCACATCGCCCCCCTCAAGAAACGACTTACGGGGGGGCTGGGAGGGCTAGGCCCTTCTTATTCAACTCCCTGCACCAAAACATTTTCTTATTAATAAATGAGTAGACGCAACACACCTTAAGAGAAGGGGAATAAAAAATAAGGAATTCACACATACCTCAGACCCATAGGGAGAACAAGCTGGTATAACCACCGGTGAAGGTGGCGAGGAGGTAGCAGCAGAAGGAGTTGGGGATAGAGATTTCTCAGACATCCGTTTCTTCTGGGACTTGGTACCCAGTATTTTCTTCCTTGGGCTCGTTGCATCACCACATTAAGGTACCCTCGACCTCCTCCTCCTTTTTGCCGATGTCTCGGTGGGATCAACCATGATCGTGGGAAAATCAATCGAGGGAGGAGTGACGACAGCGCGCCGTTGAAACTCGGCATTTATTCTTGCGACTTCAGCTTGAACCTACCTCCTCAGCTCTTCAGCTACCTCTGGAGACATGGGAGGGGGAATGAAGGCAATAGGAAACGCCTCCAAATGAGCTTGTGCTTGAACCTGGGGCTTGGACTTTGAGGAATTAGATTTCTTAGCCTTATTAGAAGGTGGCTCAGAAGGCCCTTCTCCTATGGTAGCTTCGATCGAAAGGGGAGATGGTTTGGGGGTTGCAGCGGCCTTGGGTTTGGGCGTGGCAATAGGGATCATGGGGCAATATAGAGGAAGTTCAGTGGGAGGTTCTTTGGGGGTCTGGCTTAGAGGGAACTCAATCCCAAGAACATAATTACCCTTCAACCTCAACTTCAAGGTAGAAAATAAAAGAAACTGGAGGACACACGGGATCCCCCTCGATGAATTCAAAAATTTGGGCCAATTACCTCGGCCAGTACTTTGTTGCAAATAGAGGGGTCATGTCCCCTTGCCTTGTGATACTGGTAATGGTGACTCCCCAGCCAGTGTAGAACTCACTCCCAACACAGTCGTTGAGGAAAAAAGAGAACATGCCTCGCTAAAGGAGAGCTTGGGGTTGGATAATTAAAACACCGGGTGAGGAGCCCCTTGATCAAAGACAAACTGACGGCTGCATCGATTGGGATTATAGTGCTCACAGGTGTATCCCCACTCGGTGTAATAGGGCAGGTAGACTGGCGAAAATAGAAGGACCACGGCTAGTGAGGGGTCTTCGGTAATGAGGTCTACAGTAGTCCCCTGGACCACTCTTGCCTCATGTTTAAAATAATCACAAGTGTAGAGAAAAATATCCTCTTCATAGGGCCTCATTACAGAACTTGAAAAGTCATCGATAAAGGAGGTCAGCTCCTTTCATCTTTGTATCTTATGATGAACAAATGAGCGTGGGGGCCGGATGGTTTCCCCCGAAGGAGGGCGGTTGGTCTTAGCTGCTACGGTCGAGAAACGTACATAGAGGAAACCCGTGAGGAGTACACAGTTGGCATAGTTGGCCAAGTTATAACGGCCTAGAGAGCGTTCCATGTCAAAAAGGGTTCTATCGAGCCATGTGTAGAGAGATCATAAGGCGATTGCATCCAGAGGAAGCTTGGTACCCCGGGCCAAACGAAGGGACATATTGATGAGGTCCCTTCGAGGTTGGTTATTGGGTTTCCCCGTTAAAAGGAAGCGAGAAAGAATGACAAGGATATAGGCAGGAAGTTCCAGCGATGTACCTTGTCCAGGGGTAGGCTCAGAGGAACTACCTTTAGAAGGACCCTTGAAGAAATAATTGATGAGAGGAGTGAAGTAGCTTTGTTTAAAGTACTGATGCAACTTCGGCATATACGGTCTAACTCCAAACGGTCAGCAGTCTCTTGGGCATCTAGGGCTTCATCAGAATAGGGCTCGTGGCATGTTGCCTCAAGGCCTAGGAGCTCGCACACATCCTCCAATGTTATTATAAATTCTCCCCACTTAGTAATGAATATATGAGTGGTAACATTCCATCGAGATACCAGAACGGGAAAATCAACATTATTCTTGGACAGGGTGAACTCACCAAATCACTTGGCCCGATGAAGCCCAATCTTGGTGAGGGTATCAGCATGGAAAATCTGCATATAAGAGTTCCAGGCAACAAAGTAAGCAGGAGAGCCCTCCGGACCTTCAAAGTCGATGTGGGACCATGGGAAGTCCCCTCACTCAAGACGGAATCGGAGAGTCCCCTCGGCAGGTAGAAAGCCCCAATCATCAGCACTCTCATCTTCATCACCAAGCATCATGGCATCATACCAGGCATTAAAAATGCAACTCTTACAAAACCCAGTAAAGTCATCACCCTTATCGAATATGGGGGATCAGCGGTAGAAGCGCAACTGGCCCTGGCGGGCAGCAGTCAGTGAGGCGGCAACAGAGGTGATGACAATATGGGTGGCAGGTGGAGCACTGGTGGCCGGTTGTGGTAGGGTTGCTTGAGGAGGCCATTGGAGACAATGATGAATCCTGAGAATAGCTTGGTAAAAGAAGGGTCAGGAATGAAGAGGGAGAGGCACAACCACAGGTGGTGGCGCAAAAGAGGAGAGAAGAAGGAAGCTTGGTAATAGCTTGGGCAACAATGGAGTTCGAACAGAGTTCGCACAAAGTTTCTCTCTCTAAAGGAATGAAGGAGCTTAAAAAAGAAGAAGGAAAGAAAAGGGTTTGAAAAAAGAGACATTTGAGGCCTTCTAAACCTTACCTTTTGAGTTTCCCACCATCGCATGTGCAAGGCCGCCTACAATCATTTCAAATGAACACGTGGCACTTCGGAAAGTGTTTTGACAACTGAGCTACATCATTTATGAAGTGACGACTGGGGAATAGAAAGGGTTGCCTTCCTAAGCAAGTTTGAGTTTTGGCGCCAGAATTTTTATCAGACATATCCAATAACTCCCAATGGAAAAGATATCCTAACGGTTCCAAAAAGCTATGATGCCCCCTCTCCACAAGTCCAAATGTTATTTAAATAGGTGACTCCACTGCATCGGGGAGAATTTCTGCTTTTTCGAGCATAACGAAGCATTACAAAGGAGAATTTCACCTACCAAGAATCAGAACGAGTATTTGAGAAGGTTAGCAGGTCTTTCAGGAGAGGTTCAAATAATAAAGCTAGAACGGTCAGTATAAGGAAAAATGGCTATGTCCCTTCGTCAAAGCCCCAACGAGTCGTATTGCTTCGACTCAAGTACATCGGGGAGAATTTTACTTTTTTTGGAAATTATAACGTTGTGGTTCTAATGAAGGAAAGGAGGCCAGAATTTTTTCACACAAAGAAGGTTCATCTGCTTGAGAAGTTTCGTGCAGACATTTCTTGCTCCAACAAACCTCTCCACGAAGGGGCAAATGTAGAGGGGGCTTGAAGGTAATTTGGATATTAGAAGTAATTCCATATTATCAATAATGTTTTGGGGATTAAGGCACCATAGCAGCTCAGCATGGCAGCTCAGCGAGGCACCTCAGCGTAGCAGCTCAGCATGATAACTTGTATTTTAGCTTGTTGTATTAGTCATATCGTATCTTTGTTTATATTAACTGTAAGATATAACGGTTTTAATTATGTAGCAAAAATAATAAGGAGTTTTAATGTGAGGTCAAATGGTACTCGCGAGAGACCAGGCTTGGCAGGGCTTGGGAGAGCTTTCATGCTCTATCGAATGACCTCACCGTTGGAACTTTAGAGGGACTTGGTTTGGAGTATTGAGACGTGAGGCATCAATTGGACTTATCCCACCATCTTAGATACACCTAGTAAAACACCGAAAAACCCTGACCGTGGAACCTCGGGCGGAGCAGCTTGGAGTTCCATCGGGTGTTGAGTTGTGAACCAAACAGCCCTCTACTTAATGTCACATCTATTATAAGTGATGTCACTAGCCAGCTAAATAATGTCAGACCTGCACTTTAGTAAACCACCGTGGTATTTGGGGCTGTCAGGCAGTTGGTGAGCCACCTCTGCGGCAACAGCCCCCTGACACACAATGGTTAGGGAAAAGGCATGTGTTGGTATTTAATATTTATTACGTGGAGACAAATAATGCATCAGGCATTTAATGTTGTGACATAAAGTATGAGGGATGTCTTTTATATTCTTAAATGACTGAGTTACCTCGGGGATGGCGTGGGGGGATATTTAAGGACCCCAACCACCCCTGAGGAGATGATGATCTTTTTGAGAGTTCAGGAGAGATCTTTTTGAGAGTTCAGAAGTTATTACTAGAGAGTTATTGCAAACCAGAGAGTTGGCTCATCCACCATAGCCATTTATTAGGAAGCTTTTAATACTTGATAGAGATTCTTCAGGGTGGTTAGGTGTGTTTGGCTGCCTGCCAAGGCGTATCTAGGGTGCTTACTTCTCTCTCCCTCTAGCTAAGTTACTTTTAAATTCATTACTATCTTATGAGTTATACACGAGAGATTTGTGAGTTTTAACTAAGTTTTATATTCATTGAGTTTGTGTTTGCCTGTTTTATCACCTTTGGATTTAATTCCTTTACCTTTGAATGAATAGGTAAACTTAGATGGCAAAAAGAAGGCTGAATTTGTAAAAAAAAGGTCCGTGAAAAGGCTCGAATGAACATTGAAAAGAGGACTTAACAATATGTTCATCAATCCAATAAGGGACGCAAGAAGGTAGTGCTTAAACCAAGAGATTGGGTTTGGTTGCACTTGAGGAAGGAACGTTTTCCAAGTAAACGATGTTCAAAACTCCTACCTTAGGGTGATGGACGATTTCAAGTTTTGGAACGCTTCAATCACAATGAATATATGCTTGACTTACCAGGTGAGTACGGTGTAAGTACAAGCTTAATGTTGATGATTTATCTCCTTTTGACGCAGGTGATGATTTAAGGATAAATCCTTCTCAAGAGGTGGAGAATGATGCAATTCAAGGAGCTGAATATACTGAAGATGAATGAGAGACTGATCATATACATGGGAGTGGAGATAAATTTGCACAAAACCCTTTGTCACTTTCTAGTGGTCCAATTACAAGACTTAGAGCTAAACATTTTAAGGACGTACTTATTGGGCTGATCCAAGAGAAGTGGGTTGATTCTGAAAAGATGGAGACCAAGATGGGCACAAATGATAATCAAGTCTTGTCCATGTCATTAAAGCAATTTGGGGAGCTAATTATCATGAAAAAATGTGACCATCATGCTCACACCATAAATGGGCATGAATTTATCTATTTTCAAGGTTAATAAATGGGGGATGAATGTAGTCTTGGGTGGTTATCTTTAAATACATTGAACTTAGTCATTTAGTCATCTTTTGTTATTTTCCAAGTTCAAGTGGACTAAAAACATGGGAACTTGTTTACTTTGACAATTGTGTTGTTTTAATGTTGTATTTATTTCATTTCCTATTCTTGGAGGGTTGTTCCAAGTATAAATGAGGGGAGCTATGAATTTTGTAAGCACTTTTTCACATAAAATAATATTATTGTGAGGTATTTGTGTTCCTCTTGGTTCTTGAGAAAATTTTCTAAACTTATCAAGTTAATCTTCTGACGTTCAATCAACCCAACTTATCACCTTGATTCGTGAGAGATTCTTGGGTTTCTTGGTGTGGTGTTTTAATCCTTTGTAGTCTTGGTTTTTATCTTACTAGGTAACGTGTCAAGGCTTAACAAACTTTGTTTATACGATATTGGGTTCTTTAACCATCATTGTTATTGGGTTTCATCACAATTGTTAGTGGGGTTCATATCATATTTTGTGGAGAGTATAACCACATGCGTTAAATTTTTCCCGATGCGAGTAAAGGGACAAGAGTATGGTGCCTAGCAAATGTAATTTTCGATTTGGTTCGGACATGCATGTTATGTCCGGGAGCCATTTCAGCAGCCAGGGCTATATTCAAAGATGAAATATATGTTTTATCCTCAGGTGAATGAGGTATGCTTTATGTGACAAGAGCTAGTCACGGTATTTTGACGAGCGCTAGATTCGTGTGTGAGATAAGTTTTGTGGTTATATCGATAACATTATTATGTGTGTGTATTTTTCCGTGGTATAGCGGGGTTATCTTTGGTTTCATCCGCAGGGGAGCAGGTGCAGATAGTGGGAACACCTTTTATTATAATGACTCGTTTAGTGATGTGTTATATGAGTACAATATTATCCTAGGTATGGACTGGTTAGTGATAGTTGGTACGGTAGTGGGCTGATATTGCAAGGCTATCATGTTCTCTATTCCAGGGTAGGATGTGTTGTTTTGGCGATGTCTCACCTGAAAGAGGGTCGGGCACACATTTATATTATATTATGATGGAGACTTCGTAGAGTATAGTTGTCTCGAGGTATTTGATCCCAATGTGTAGCAACCTTATTGATATGATTTGAGGTATACTGGGTTTATTATCGAGTGTAGAGATTGAGTTCATTATTATGTTTAGCGCCCAGAACTTGGTGATAGGGAGAGTGCATTGTTATATTACTCCTTTAGAGACGTAGGAGTTGAGATTTATATGTATATGTCTAGGGACAGGATTTTTGAGACTCCCAATTTGGTGCTTGAGGTTTATGAAATTTGATTACAGCTAAGGCCGAGTGATAGTGCATATGGGTGGAAACTGTGATACCCCATCTAATTAAATATCGGGTGATAAGTCCTTTATTAAATTAAATCGAAGTGTCCGGTTGGTTCATTCTTAGCATCACTGTCGAAAAATAATTTTCTTTATTAATCACCTAATAAATAATTAAGCTAAAAGTCAAAAACATTTAATTTTATAGATTAAGTCCTAATTTTATGATTTAATATACGAAACCATTTTCATGTACACAAATAATAATATTAAAAAGCAAACAATCCAAATGAAATAAACATGCTAGATTTAATCATCCAAATAATATATCCCAAATCGAAGGATAATGTAATATTCAAAAGCAATCCCAACTAAAATAAATAAAGAGTACAAATCCCTCTGAACTAGATAAAAATTGGAAATGGGCGACACATGCCCTATCTAATACTGACTAAATAGAAGATTGAGAAGACAAGGATGAAGTCGTCTACTTCAAGGACCTGCAACTCCCACACTAGTTGCTGCACGTCAATAGTCCAAAGATCTAAGCCTGACGCCATATATATATATATATATATATATATATATATATATATATATATATATATATATATATATATATATATATATATATAAGAGAAATAAGAGATAACAAGAAACGGGTCAGAGCTTGAGTGTAAAATAGCATTTAAAATTGTTTAGCAAGTATATAAAATGCTTACTAGTTGATATTACATTCATGTTAGTACCTCGACACTCACATGAGAATTCTCACCCCTCAACTAGTGTGCATGCCTAACGTACTACTGCTAATCTAGATAAAGCTAACTCAATTAACTAGTCTAACCCGATTTCCCCTCACCAAATCCTGATTCAAGTGATCTCATGTTTATAGTTTATATCTAATAACCTTTCCTTATGACTTTATCAAGCCAACTATGTTCATCTCAATATAGTCTTAAGTTCACAACCACTTAATTCATTTAATATTAATTATTCAATTTTATTTACTTACAAGCACAATAGAGGAATCAGATGTATATCTATATATATTTATCACTCATATAATATATATACTAATCAGGCACCCCATATAAAATCTATGGTGCTGGCATACTCTTATCAAGTCCCCGTATCTCTTGTACAAAAGGGAAATACTAATTCGAAATCACTCTCGAACTGTATTAACACAAAACACACATATTGGAGGCGAAGCATAGTTCCAAGTCAATAAGAGGTCAGCACATACCCTCACGTCTCTTAGGACCATTTAACTATCATTCTCAGATAGCCTGTAGCAAGGATGCTATGTTCTGGGGTACAAGTCAATATCCCCCATAAGGTCCAATCGAGATAAGACTGTCCCATTGCGGAAACCTCCGTGATAGCAAGTAGCGCGAGTATGATTACACACGGATATTTATATGATAAATATTCACACACATATTTTTATTTTCATCATTCAGATAGGAACATACACGACCCATATTATATTCTGACCATACGCGGCACATAGCACCTGAGTCCTACGTATAATTAATTCACTCTTACTTTGTCAATTACCGTAAGTCCTTAAGTACTTCTCGACTCTCGAAGTGAATCATTGTAACAAATGTCAAATAATTAAGTGTACCCTCTCTACCCTATTGGTCTACATCATCATCGACTTGCATAATCCCCAGTCTATCACACACATAATTATAACTCATTTTATACCCTCGTAACCCTACGGTTCAATTCCATATGAAATCGTACTACCCGGACCTTGTCCATAACCCTACTGGTCCCTCTCAAGTCCCATTATGATATTTAATTTATGTCTAATGGTCCTTACACATTTGGGTTGGATTAACGTTTAAAAAGGAAATAAGAGTCAAATTCCAGGAGGAGTCAATCAATCGATGAAAAGGGTCGATCGATCGAGAAGTTATTGACCCAGATTCTGCAATTCTTTACTTATCATCAAATAAAATCCTTAGAACCTCTACTAAATCATCCTAAACTCTCAAACCAAACATCATGAACGTTATATAAACCAATATGGATGATTTCTAACGTAAAACATATACAAATTCATTGAGGTTCATCAATTAAAGAGGTAAATTAAAACTAATTCATCAAGAACCTTATTATCATTATCATCATCATCATCAATATCTTCCTAATTCTTTGAGAATTCAACCTCCATTGGACATTAGTTTCGTAGTTAATCATCTACATATATCAATAGGGTTATCCTAACATGGTTTCTATTCAGAAATTCAGTATAAATCTCCCAAACATCATTTTAACTTTCATGAAAAAATAAAATCACTATTCCTACACTAGCATGGATGCGTTATCAACTAAATAACAGTAAGTTAGATACTTGCCTCAAGAATAAAAGTCTGAATTATAGAAGATGATGGGTATGATCCCGCTCCTCGTTCCCGATCTACGCGTTGGTGGTGGAATTGGTGAGAATGGTGGAGGGTTGGTGGTTCTCCTCCTTGGAAACCTTCTCTCTTCTTTCTTCCTTAAACTCTCTGCAACTCCAGTGTTTCTAACCCTCGAGGAATCCCACTTCCATCTGATATAACCTCTCAATTTTCGTCATTAATTAAGGCCTAAAATTAGAAATTACCAAAATGCCCTCAACCTTTTCGGACACACTCGCGCACTTGAAATGACCATATGGGTAACTTATAATTAATTTACTTTTTATTCCATTAATATAGTCCTGACACGTCACACGCGCGTCCCGACTTAATTTCTATAATTGTCATATTATTCACTCGCGGTAATTTTAATAAATTCAATCTCATATATTACTTTGCTCATTTAGTAATATTCAACATAATTCTCACCAATAATTACTAACTCTCATCACGCTAGTAAATATCTATTTTAAAATCTGTATTAATATTAAATTAATTTATCCCAATTTAATTTAATTAATCCCATAATTTAATGCCATAAAAGTACGGGGGATTACAGAAAGTTCCTTGTTTGAATGATATTGCGGGATGAGATACGCATGAACTTCAGTGAATGTCGTGAGTAGAGAGAAGACATCAATTTTTAATGTTAATTAATGAATGTGTGGAGAAAACACTTTGAGCTGAGAGTGGGACAATGTCGAGAAGGATTAAATTACGATTTATGGGGTGATTGAGAATACCCAAGTGTTACAACCACATCGAGATGGCGAGGGCCAATATTGATGTGTTACGTGTGAGACGTTTGTCGTGTTTTGCCAATAGGCGTGGATGATAGGGTGTATGGGCACCCTAGTTAGTTTAGTTTTACCATCGTCCGAGTTAGAGGGAAGTGGAATATAAATGTGTGGAATATATGCAAGTGGGGCAGTTATAAACAAGCTGTAATGGTATGATGGATTAAATGTCATGTGAGAAAGACGATAATCCAAGTGTATATGTGCAATGAGATTAGCACACCTGAAATGGATTGAAGGACTATAGGTGGACATTTAAAAGGATATCTCTTGAGAAGAGGAAAATCCAACTAGTGTGGGAAAGTAGAACATAGCCTTACTTGGTCGAATGTTGAGAGTGGCTCACGCACAAATAGAATGTTAATGATAATAAGATAAGAAGGACCCTGAAGTGCACGGGCCGAGACTTTTGGTACCCCGAGGGAAAATGGGGAGCATCAAGTACAACTTAATGTGAGACGTTATAAGTGGAAGTCGGTGTTAAACGGGACATAGTGAAATTATTTCCAGATGCACCATAAATGGTTGGAAATAGGTCGATTTAAGATGATCAACTAGTAATGTTGTATCAAGACGACAATTCCAGCGATGGAATGGGCATATGGGTTGGTAAGTTTATTTAATGGGTTTCCAACATCAAGATAAGGAAATGACTTCCTTTGAACGTGTGGAACAAATTGACCAAAAAGGGAACAAATTGTTATTCTTTTGGGGGTGAGTTACACTATTAGATAGTGTGCCCCAATTCTTCTTTGAAAAAAAAGATTGCACCGGTGCGAGGTGCTGCCCAATATTGTTGTGAATCAGGGTGAGATCCTTGAACCCCACCTCCGTTATGAAATTTCAGGAAGCAATGAGGATGACATTTTGTTTTGGGCAAGTCGTGTCAACTATAAACCGATGAGTAGACGGGAGGTGATTGATGACTAGTAAAGATGTATGAAGGTGATTTTAGAATCACTGCGATTATTTCACTTTCACAACTGATATAGCTTATAAGTGAAGTAAAGCTTAGTAAGACAATTGGGAGGAGAATTTTTTTATGGTAGAGTTGTGTAACACTCGTACCTTGTTGTTGTGGACAAGGTGCTTATTGGATGTATTGTATGGAAAAATATAACCATTCTCCCTCTGGTTGTTTAGAGGTGAGCGAATAAGTAGACATTTGGATTGGACGAGAACCACAAACTGTTTTGGGTGACTTTTGACTGTCGTAAAAGTTACGTCATCACGAATTGATGTTTTGAGGACTGACGTGAGTGGTCAGATATTTTTATAAATTCTCTTAGGATGGGAGTTTTATGTTGGGATGAGTATGGGAAGTTGGCACATAGTGATGTGTGGCCTCCCAATAATATTGAGATAATAGGGCCACGGATGAATGGACTCGTCTCGTTGGGATGTTAGTAGGAGCACAATGTGTGATGTGCCATTTTTGAGGAAAGACCCTTTGGCTGATGGAGCATATCAGTATGAAGAGAATAGATCAAGCTCACAGTGAAGCTGGGGCAATAGGTACTAAGCCTTTACAACTATGGGTATCACTAGTTGGTGTATAGTAGAGTCACCCTTATGTTTTTTTTGAAATTTATTTTGGGTACTGGAGGACATCTTGTTGTTAAAGATCCTGAGTTTAGTATCGGTTGTACCCGAATTTCGAGGATGAAATTCTTATAGGGGGAAACTATAATACCCCATACATTTATGGGTTGTAAATTGCATGAGTGTGTGTAATTTAATATTTGGAGAACTAATTTAAGGAATTAAGTGAATAGTTTTTTTAGGGGGAAAATTATGTATATATCAACAAAAGGAACTACAACAAGTGCAAAACTAAAAGGGAAACAATCCCTAAAACCATCCTATGGGGTATACCCCAAAGGGACAAAAGACAAAACAATGGGCAAAATACCCAAAACCCCCAGAACCCAAATCCTAATTGAGTTACTATCAGGGATTCCCCAGGTCATGCATTCAATCCAGTTTTCGAATCTTCTTCTTCATTTCTCCCATGATATGGACCTTGCTCTGATCATAAGCTCAATCTATTTGACAATGGTTTCAGTGTTCCTACTCACCTTATTGAAAATCTGTCGTTACTTTCCATCCACAAGCAGTAAATAGTAGTAGAAAACGAGATGTTCCAAATACGGTTAAAAAGGCTAGGACCACTATAATTTGAGATAGCATGAAGCATCTTAGTGTCCCAATCAATAGCGTTCCCATACTCCATATTTTTTAATCTAACCTCCTTCCACAATGAACTCAAGCCCGTTTAAATAGTAGTTGCACAAGTTGTCATCAGAAATGCCTTAGCTAAAAAGCTTATCCTTGCTGTGAATCGCATCCCTACAAATTATCCACAAAATAAGGGCACATTTGGGAATATTAGTCTTATTCCACACGATCTTATGCCAGCTAACAGGGGGCGACTAGAGGTAATCTCATCATAGCTGAATCGATAGAGAACCCACTAAGGTTGGGAATCCAAACCACCTCATCATCCGTATCCTACCTAATCTGGGGCTAATCCGCATTCATGATATCCAGAAGTTCCCAGGAAACCGTATCAGGCCATCTCCGCCTATTCTCCACAATGTGATTATCCACTAGGGCCTTATGATTTCTAGCAGCATCGTAGATAACCCTATCACCAGAAATAGGTAGCAACGGGCGCAAGGGATGCCAATTGTCAACCCATAAGAAAGTGTCCTCCCCATTTCCAATGTTACATTTGATGAGCGGTCTGATCAAATGTCTAAGTTGCATCATCTTCCTCCAACTCCAAGCCGAGTCGCTAGCAATAGGGACAACCCACATACTTCTTTTATTCAACGTGTACACATTACACAACTTAAACCACAGGCAGTCTTTCTTACTACTGAGATTCCATAACATCTTTAAAATTATTGCAATAAAGATCCTTCCACGCAACCTTGGCACCCGAGTGATTAAGATCAGACCCCGTCCAAATAAAGTCCCTCATCAGCTGCTGGATTCTTTTGATAACGCCCTTGGGAAAAATGAAAAGACTAGACCAGTAAACTTAGATCCCAAACAGAACAGATTTAATAAGCTTTAATCTTCATGTGTAACAAAGAAACTTATTAGTCCAACATTTAATCCTTCTAGTAATCTTGTCTATCAATCTACAACAGTCCTCACTCTTGAGCCTAGAGGTAATGAGGGAGACACCCAAGTACAAAAATGGAGGGTAGATATGAGTGAATCCAAGGATATCCTTGATCTGCATGATTCTCTCCTCATCAATACCTAAACTATGGAAACTACTCTTGCACAGGTTGGGCTTAAGGCCAATAATGCTACATAAATCATCAAAAGCCTTCTTCACAATAGTAAAGGAAGGGATGTCCCACCCACTAAAAATAATCACATCATCTGCAAAACATAGGTGGTTAAGCCCTACCTCCTTGCATCTTGGGTGATAAGCAAACGTGGGATTGGAGAATGCCTGATCCAAGATGCAGGAGAAAGTATCCATAACAAGTAGGAAAAGATAGGGTGAAAGGGGGTCAAACTGTCTCAATCCTTTCTTACCGTCAAATAAACCATAAAGGTACCCATTCAAGCTGATTGGGAACCCATTATTAGTGATGCACTCTCTAATCCATCCAATAAAAATAGAGGTGAAGCTAAGATGAACAAATAAAGTGAAAAAACACTCCCAACTCACAGTGTTGTAAGCCTTCATCAAGTCAATATTTATAGTACACCTAGGCAGGTTAATCTCTTTATGGTAATTCCTCATAACCTCCTGGAGAAGTAAGATATTATCTAAAATTGACCTACCTTCAACAAACATAGCCTGACACGGATTGATAATGTGTGGAAGAAGCGACTTTAGCCTATTCGCGAGGATCTTCGAAATGCATTTATAGATCGTGTTACATCAAAATCATACATAACACTAGGGGTGGTAACCTTGGGGCTGAGGGCCAAGGTATTCCATTATCTGGGCAAATAGCTACAACTGAAGAAGAACTTGACAGCCTCAATCACGTCACTCCCAACTACCTCCTAATTCTGTTTAAAAAAGAACACATTAAAGCCATTAGGGCTTAGGGACTTTTCAGACCCAATAGAGAACATGGCCTTCTTAATCTCCACATCATCAATAAGGGTGCACAGCATAGAAACATCAACGTCACTGATTCTCTTGCGGACATTCTCAATAAGAATAGAACTCGGGTTCTCACAATTGCTATTGCTACCAAGAAGATTGTTAAAAAATTCGACAGCAGTCTTGGCCACATTCTGAGTACCCTCAATGCGTAAGACATTCTAACCCTCAATGCTGATAATTTTCCTCCTGGCAGAAGCCTGATTAGCCTTCTTATGAAAGAACGAGTTTTTACTGTCACCCAACTATAGCCACTTCACTCTGGACATTTGTTTGAAATACAACTCTTCAACATTTTTGAGCTCGAGATACTTAGACAATCCATCCCTTTCTTCGGCCTAAATACTAGAATTTCCCTCCATCCCCGTCCAATATTTTTTGAACGCAATCCAACAACACCTTGGCCTCCTCAACCCTCCTGGAAATATGGTTGTAAATTTTTTTATCAAAATCTTTAAGGTTATTCTTCAGTCTTCTCATCTTCTTGCTTAGTCTAATCATGGGATTACCCCCATCATTACCACACCAAGACTCAGCAAGAACTCCCTGCAAATCCGTATGACCCATCCAAAAATTATAGATTTTAAAAGGTTTTGGTCCTCTGGGCTCCGTGGGTGATAGCAACATAGTGATGGGGGCAGTGGTCCGAACCCTGAGGAAGAACAGTTGCTTGAGACTTAGGAAATGCAGTGTTCCAAGTATCATTATGAAGAACCCTATCCAGTCTAGACTGGACATTCTCATTACCCTCATGACGTTTGTTCCACGTAAACCATAGCCCACTAGTCGTCATATCATCTGCATGGATATCATTTATGCACTGATTGAAGTCATCAGTAGCCTCCACATCAATGACATGCACACCTACGTTCTCCTCGTGGGATCTCACCATGTTGAAATCACCCATAAGAGACCACGGTTGGCCATCCGCTCTCTCATAATAAAGTCTAAAGAAATCCCATAAAGTAACTCTTCTCATAGGAAAATTCTCCCCGTTGATGAAAGAAGCATAAAACGCACAGTTTCTCCCACATACATCCACCTTGCATAACATGGTCTGGGGGTGCGACTGGACTAAAGTCACAATGACATTATTCGGATTCCAACCCACAATAAACCTAGCAACACCCCCATCGCTAGGGAAGTTGTCAATACTATTCCAATGAAGGAAGTAATTATTCTTAACATTTAATAAGTTATTCCTCTTAACTTTGGTTTCAAGCAAACATACCAGGTCAAGTTGCTAGTCTCTAATAAACTTGCTCACTTCTAGTTGTTTATGAGGGGAATTAAGACCCCTAACGTTCCATGAACCGAGCTTAATCATCAACTTTTGTTTCCCTTCCCTTTCTTCTTACTATTTCCTCCGGAGTTACCCAACTTTTTCTTCTCCCCCTTGTGCTTAATTGCCAACTCATCCACTACCATAACTCTTCTAGCTAGGGAAGTGGGTTCCGGAGTGATCTCGAACTCGCTATCAATATCCATACCACTAATAGAGTTGGAAACACTAATGGTTGGTAAGGCCACAGTTTGAACTAGCTTGCCTTGCATTTCAGCTCCATTCGCCTACTGTGGTTCCAACACTTTAATCCCAGAAGGTTCTCCCTTCTCGCAAACATAGGGAGTAGTGGGTTTCTGCTTCATGGGGACCTAGGTCTAAACATCTCCTTGAGTGGTCTCCGTTTTCATTGCCCAAGTGTTATTCTCCAATCCCAAAATAGCTTCCTTACCTTTTGTGCAATTCCTATCACTAAGCCCAAGAACAAGGCAGTTAGGGCATGAAATAGGTTTAGCTTGGAATTCAACTCTCACTGTTACCCTTGTACCAACCTCCATAATGACATTAATACTTCTAGGGTTTGATTCTTTGGACTCCACATCAATACAGATACGAGCATATGATATTATATTAATCTCCTCAGTAACTGCGTCAGCATACAACGGAGGTCCCACTGAGCTCGTAATGTAGCTAAGCCCTTACTCTGTCCATAATTGAACCAGAATTTTATGAAAATTAAAATCTTCTTGCCATTTCTTGAGAATAACGATCATGCCGACAAAGCGCCTAGGGTCATTATCAAAAACCTCATCACGTTGGGTAGTGTTGTCAAAAAGGAAAAAAGTAATGACCTTAGTCATACCATACTTGCTTCACATTCTGCTAACATCATTGTTCATATAAGAGTAAGGAAATTTTTTTCCAAGAAAATACCCCTGCTAAACTGTTCTCCCTACGGCTATGACCCCCACTAGCCACCTCAATAGGTGGTGTTACATTAATGACATTATCCACTACAGAAGGTTTATGGTAGGTGAGCCTGATCTTAGGTTACTTTTTCTCTACCTCCACTGAGCTCCATGTCCTTTATTTGTGTCTTAAGATTTTTGGTTGTAAAGTATGAGGAGACATGCCTTTTGCTGACATCTTATCCGGATCACCCAAACTCTTTCTATTCATTGTACTCGTGAGCCCCGTGTTTGTGACAGCCACTGGCCGTAGAAATAGTAGGTAGAGCACCCCCATCATTTCGATCACTTGAAAGACAAATGGTGTTAGAGGGACTAGCCAAATCTCTGGTCGGTAAGGTAGAGGCCCCAGCTCCAACCGGACTAGACCCATTTTGAAAGAGACGCACTCTTTTTTACATCTTCTTACGTAAAACCCTTGCTTAGGAGGAAGCTAATGTATTGATTCTTCTCTTCATTCAGGACTCTCATACTATTGGCATCAGAAAAATCAATGGGTTTGCCTCAACGTACATCCACAATAGTATCAATGGAATTTCTAGAGCGATCCTCCAAGACGGGTTTATCAACTACAGGTCCACCACGAAAGCGCAAGTTAGAATACCCATCGACCACCAAGACATCCCATACCTAACCTTCTTCAACATCCATAGAGGTACCCAAACAATAATGAGGTGCCGGGGAAGGAATCTTAGGTGTAATGGAGACGGGGTGGGGTGGAAGACCGACATAGGGGAAGGTGTTTGGCTAAAATGTTTATAGAGAGAAGTAGGAGCGTTCTGACTATTTCATGAACATTTTAGGGTTTATTAAGTGAATAGTTAAATATTGATTGGCTAGTGATGGATTAATATTTTTATGGGTTATATTCACTTAAGAGAATAAGTAAATGAGTTGGACTATTTTCTATCATGTCGCAGTTGGGTGAAGCGATGAGAAATAATATTTTATTCAAAAAATACATAAGGAGATAAATTGGACTTTAAAAAGTGAATTTTTGATAAGTGAATCGGATGGGGATTTAAACCCTAAATCCCAATTCTTACAACTTCTTCTCCATATGAATCTTGATAAAAATCCATGTTAATGGTGTAGAATTGGAGAAGAAGTTGTAAGAATTGGGAGTTAGGGTTTAAATTGGGAAAATGGTTGAATTCTTGATAATTTGGTTGAATCCCATAAATTAAACCTAGAAATGTATACCTTATGTTTAATGTTGATGGGGTAGTATGATATGATGTTGGGTTGATTTTTGGTAGTGTTGTTAGTGAAGAAAATGGGGAAGGGCAAACTCTCCACCGAAACCCGTAAGGAGATTTAGCACGGGCGAATCGATTTCCCCAATGGACGAATCGATTTGGTTCATTATATTAGCATAGATAATAAAGTTAGATCTTTTCGATATGGTCGCGTGAGCGCCGACGGCGTATTTTTCTAATTTTTTTCGAATTAGTAATGATTTTATTACGGAAGGGTGTTTGAGACCGAAATACTTGGTGGGAAATCAAATCTCAATTATTTTGGGATGTCTGTGGATGAGTAAAGGTATTTGGGAAATATTAAGGAACATTATATAACCTTGGGTTATATGGGAATAAATCGGGTTACGAAATCTTGGAATGTTTAGGATGAACGACACCCGAAAACATATGTCAAAAATATGTTGATATATCCGAATGTGTAAGTAGGATGGAATTGGAAAATGAGCTAGTAGTGATAAGCTTAAGATTCAAAAATAAAATAATGTAATATTTATATTGTAAGTAAGTGAATACTTATGGAATTGGTATAAATAGATATATTCGAGATTATAGGCTAATGCCACTAGAGATAGGCATGATAGCCGGATTTGATGATGATGACGTATATATATATTGTGAATGGTATATTTATGTGAAGCATACCCTTCTAGTGCTATCATGGGAAATTGCGCGATGTGGGTGAGTCCCCTGGCTTGAGGAGCAGGTTGCGTATAGTCCCCAGGTCATAGTCGTCCTTTATTTATATTGTGTGATTCTACTCGGGGTGAGACATGGTGTTTCTTCTCACTTTCAGGTTTGGAAGTATAACCGCTTTCCATACATTGTGATTTGGTTTTTTACCAAGTCGATGTGAGAGTCCGACCGCCGGTACCCAGTATGATAATGTGAATGATTCCCTGGAAGATGATAACATTGTCGAGATTTCATCCATTAAGTTATAGCTCCGAGGGATGGTTATTATACTTATATAGTGTGTGATATATAAGTATAGATATACTTGATGTGTATGGTATATTGTATATTGTATATATATGAAGATGTGAGAATATATATACAGACAAATAAAGAATCAAGTGAGAGATAAATAGTTATATCCGGGATAGTCAAAGCCGATAAAATGTGATATACATATATAAGAGGAAAATACTATATTTGAGGTTAACAACACTAGTAAGTGAATAGCGTAAATAACTAGTGAAAGTTATTAATTATGATCGGGTAAATTATGAATGAGATATTATTATATATAATCTTATGAGTTAGCTTATATGTATATGCAGGGTATTGAGATAGCGTATGGTGTCCTCGAGGTTAGGGAAGATGCTAGTTAGGGTGGAAAATTCATGTGATAGGTGCGCACTGTTAGATGTGAGGTGAGGGGTCTCTCACGGGAGTGCGACACCAATTTAAATGGAGTAAAACATATTTTAAAAGTTAAAGTATTTTATGGACTTGCGAAATATTTTTAAAAACCTCGGGCTCTGACCCGCTTCTATATTTTTTTTTCAAAACCTTTTTAGGTGTCCCGACACAGGGACGCCCAGATGCTATTATCCCTGCGAGTCAGACGTTACTGCTAGAGATGTAGATTCTAGCAGGGATTTGGTTTAGACGCTTCTATCCTTATGATCTAGATAGGAGGTATTATAAGTTGCATACGGGCTTATGCCCAACTATTATTATTTATTTGGTTTTTAGCATATTCGATTTGGTTGTATGTATGATTTACCTAGAGTTATCGATTATTGTTTTATTTAATTCAAGTAATGTGCTTATCTATTGTGTGGATGGATTTTATTGTTGTGTTTAAGTTAAAAAGTTAAGAGAAATTTAAAATTTTAACACCGGTCCTAATAGGTTATTAGTAATTAATTGGTTTTCGACAGCGATGCTAAGAATGAAACCATTTGAGAATCCTATTTTATTTTCATTGTGAACTGATCACCCGGGATTCAGATAGGCGAGGTGTCATAATGGATTCTTTGAAAATATGAAGATGAAGTCCCTAAAATTTGATGGGCCTCGTATTTTGCTTGAGTCTGGGATCGTGGAGTTAGAAGAAAGATTGAGAGACTAGAGCTATGTCAACTTTTAATTGGAGTTTAGGTCATAGAATTTGGGTAAAATGTTAGGAATCGTCCGATTAAAAAATGACACGGTTGGACTTAGCTTCGATGATCCCTTTGCTTCCATGTATAAAGCTAGGACCAATATTTATATAGGGCCAACCATAGTCAAGGATATTAAAAAATGTCAACCTAAAGGTAATAGTCCTCATGTTCACATTTGCATAGATAGTGGTAGGAAAGGTCACCTTAGGCGTTTTTGTTATGACCTTAGAAATGGTCCTAATAAGTCTAAGTATAGTGTCATCAAGATTCACACTACACCTATGTGGGTTAGGAAATCGTATTTGGAGTCACTTAATGTTAGACTTGTTGATTCTCACATTCTTGCACATGATTCCTCATATGCTCTATCTTATGAGTGATTGTGTTCACGTGTTTTTCATACACTATCTTTTGTGCTTCATGTTATACGGTATCACTAGTTGTATGATCTTTGTCTCTTTTTTATTTTGATTCTTTATTTTTTGAGTGTTAATGAGAAAAATACAAAAATATTTTGTTTGCCTTTTGAGTTCTTTTTGAAAAAATGTTTAAAAACTCAAAAATATTATTGTTTGGCATGTGTAATTTAGTTACACATTTTGTGTTACATATTGGTGTGTTTGAATCCCCATTAGTTCCATGCTTTCCATGTGGCTAGGACATTATATTATTGTTTACAATGCTTTATATTTTTCTTAATCATGCATGCATGGAGTTGTTTGAAATTGATTTTCTTAATAGATTCACAATGTATATGCCTCCACACAGACTTGCATGAGCTCTTTTGGATTATAACTAATTACGTTAGATAAGTGAGGTTTTCTGTTATCAATTTTGTCACACACACACATATATATATATATATATATATATATATATATATATATATATATATATATATATATTATTTGTATATTTGTGCATGTAAGAACCATTGCCCGAGAGTTTAGTTTGAAAAATATGAGTGTCCAATTGTAAATTGATACGAATAGAGTAAATCTACTTTGCATTCGCAAGAGCCTATAGAAAGGAAAAGAGAGGCAAAATAAATGAAAAAAAGCCAAGGCCAATGTTTAATAATTGATGTTTTAAAAAGTGTGATATCGTCAAAATGAGAGAGAGAAAACTTTATATGTTAATTTCGAGGGTGTTATAAGTTGAAGATCAATAGGTTTGAACAGTCAGTCCTAGTTGATCTTAATATTTGACTCTATTGATTTGAGAATCATCAATATTTTCTAGGCTAGTGTGCATTGTGAATGTTTGTCCATTTATGAGTTCACTTTATCTGTCACATGAGGCTAAAGAAAGTTAATGCAATCAAATAAAACTCCTTGAACTATGATTGATTGGGAGTAATTTCTTTTGTTTTCTAGTTCACGCCCTTTCAGTTCGTACCATATTTTAATTTAGACACATTTATGCCATACGAGTGAGGAAAGCTTGTGTGCTTTGTGACAATTTTAATTTGGTTCATTCTTAGTATCACTATCGTAAAACAATTTTCTTTATTAATCACCTAATAAATAATTAAGCTAAGTGTCAAAACATTTAATTTATAATTTAAGCCCGATTGCTATTATTTACTAAGAAACCATTTTTCATGAATGCAAACGATAATATTAAAGCCAAACCAACTGAACGAAATGACCAAGCCAGATAAATCAATCCAAATAATTAATCCCAATCGCAGGACAAAGTAATAAGTAAAACAATCCCAACAATAGCTGAATACTCAAATAATAAAGAGTACCAACTTCAACTGGTGATGTTTGGCTACATAACGGTTGGGAGGAATTTGCAGAGCATAACTCCATAGGATTATGGCATTTCTTAGTGTTCGGATAGACAAAGAGATTCAGTCTCCTCTCCATAAATAGGACACCCCAAATAACTATGTATTAATCACCTATTAAAGGTAAGAAGCGTATATTCATGGATTAGTATAAACAAAACTTAGATGTAGTTGGAATATTTATGTATTAATCTCCTTTCCACACCACTACACAAGAGTGAAAATGATAAAGTGCAAATCAATTAAAAGCATTAAAAATGGATGTTTCGGTACAAATTGAAATATTGTTTCAAATTCGGGTTATCATAAAAATGGATTGATATTCAGTAGGAGTAGCCAAGTCATCCACACTACTATTTAGACGCATTGGAGCGTGTTGGACAATTAGCCACGGCTCGTTGTTTATATACTCCGAATAAAACACTTGCTTAACCTTTTGAAATGCACAAACAAATGGCTCATCGCTCACGTGGTCGTTGATCTTCAACTTGGACAAGTCAACCATGATCAAATTGGTGACAGGATCAACTTTACAAGCATTTTTATCCTCAACTCTTACCCAGTCACAGTAAAATACAACCTTTTTGAAGCTTATATAATCCAATTCAAATATATTTTGAATTACACCATAGTAAGTCATTTCAGCTTCAACGAGGTTTTTATCTTTTGCGCTCGCTCGAAAGATAGTAAGAGCCTTGTATGAAATTCCCAAGTTCTGTACATTTGTACTTTTCTCGTACACTTTAGCTCCGAAAATGTAACCGTTCAATCGATACTTTTTGTACTCTTGTACCACGAACAAGGGTCCAGTGGCTAGATGAGCAAGCCTTGATGTCGCATCACCCGTCTTTAGGAGCTGAGAATATAGATAAATTACATATATTAGTGGTAAAATTTGAGTGTAATATAACATTATATAACGATTATTTTCATTATAATTACCTCTTGTGTCAACCACAACCTAAATTCGCTATCTGATTGTACCATTATTTTTCGTCTTTTATTGTTCTCACAGGCTTCATATTTTCTGCATATTACAAAATTAATCATGTATAAAATAATCTAAAATAATGTTAAACATTATAATAATCAAAACTTACTTTTTCCATTCTTCGACATCTTCATGTGTGTCAAATAGATAACGAGCTACTTGTTCATGTTGCAAACTCGTTAATTTCACTCGTTTTCCCATCACATGACCACCATCATCGACGAATTCATCAGTGTCATCAACGCTGGTCGAGTCAGGCATATATTCTAGAGTATATATTGATGACTCCACGATGATGTATTCATCTGCAATTGATCCTGTAATGTATCGCGTATTCTTTCTTTAAAAACTTTCATCAATCTTTCAAACGGATACATCCATCGATATCTAACTGGACCACAAAGAAGTGCCTCGTCACATAGGTGTACCAACAAGTGAACACTTATGTCAAAGAATGTTGGGGGAAGGTACTTCTCCAATACACAAATCGCTTCGATCACGGCCAATTTTGCAGCCACTATGTGTTCTCGATTCACTACCTTCTCAGACAAGAGGGAGAAGGTAATACTAATTTGCATAATAGCCCTACGTAAATCCTTGTGCTTGGAGAAACAGTGCTTAAACAATAGAGGAACCAATTGCATGATCACATGCCAATCGTGGGACTTACACTTATGTAAATCATGAGTAGCATAATTCACAATCCTTTGCAAGTTGGACGAAAAAGTAGACGGGCCCTTCAAATTATATATTGTGTCTAGAAGCACCTTCCTTTCCACACTCGTCAAAGTAAACGCACCAGGGGGAATTATTGTCCTTCCCCTACTATCTTCTTCCAACCATAGTTGTGGCTTATGTTTTAACGATTTAAGGTCTTTTCGTGCATTTTATCCATCCTTCGAATGAATCCCCCAAGGCAAGTACCCATAATATGTTCAGCGAAGTTCTTCTCTGCATGCATCACATCCAATACATGGCACACCGGGTTATTCTTCCAATAAGGCAAGTCAAATAAAATTGACCTATGAGACCATGCCTTTCTTATCTCAGTTTCATTCCCAGTTGGGGTCTTCTTATGCTTGACATTCATAAATTTGGGATTCTTACCTGGCATATTAGGGCCACATTCAGAAGATTTACTTTCAATTTCTGAACCCGAAAGTTGTCTCGGAGGTAGCCTATGTTCAACTCCGCTCAATAAAAAATTGGAACCTTTCTCAGATCTGAAACTATGAGCTGGGGGTAAAAACCTCCTGTAGCGATGGTATAAATTTTTTAAGCTAGAGGATAGACGAAGAGATTCAGTCTCCTCTCCATAAATAGGACACCCCAAATAACCATGTACTACACAACCGGATAATGTCCCATAAGCTGAAAAATCATGAATTGCCCACATCAACATAGCTTTCAGCGTAAACTCTTCTTTTCTAAAAGAGTAAAATGATTGCACACCCTCTTCCCACAACTCATTTAATTCTTCTACCAAAGGATCCAGGTAGACGTCAATGTCATCACTTGGTGCCTTTGGCCCAGGAATCAACAAAGCCATCATCGAAAATTCAGGTCTCATTTAATATGAAGGATGGAGGTTGAGTGGGGCTAGGATCACTGGCCATACACTCTGATTAGTGCTTAGATTTCCAAATGGATTGAAACCATCTGTTGATATAGCCAAACGAATGTTGTGTTGTTCTCGAGCAAAATCGGAATACTCAAAATTCATCCTCCTCCAGGCAGTAGAATCAATAGGATGATGCATGATATCACCCCCTACTTCTGCCCTAGCATGACAAGTCATTACCTCTATAATCCATGGTACTGTGAAAAATTGCTTTAATCTAGGCCCAACGGGAAAATATTTCAATACTTTTTGAGGCACTTTTGAGCTTGTGCCTTCCTTACTAGTAGATTGGACATATCTAGGTTCATCGCATACCGGACAACGATCGAGATTTTCATACTCCTTTCGGTATAGTATGCAGTCATACACACAAGCATGAATCGATTTATACTTCATTCCCAAACCTTTAAAATTGTTCTTCATAACAGGATAGCTATTTGGAAGTGTATTCACCTTGGGTAATAATCCCTTCACCCATTTCATAATTCCCGTCACGCTATTGCCAGACAAACCAAACTGCATTTTCAAACTGTGAAAACCAACCATGGCATGTAAAGTTATTTGATCTTTCTCACAGCCAGAGTATAACGGTTGGGTCGCCTTAAATTTTAAACTTTGGTAGTCATCGTCAAGTTTTATCGTGTTATCTTCACGAGCACTTGAATCTTCTACATCATCAGTAACCTCATTCTCCTCTGCTTCATAAACTCCGTACGCATCATCAACTAAATCCTCTAACATATTATGATCTACGTCGTCCCCTTCTATATCTATTCTATTGTTGAAGGTTGTTGTGAAGGTTGGTTGGGGACAAAAGGAACTTTCAATTCACCGTGAAAACTCCAAAATCGATAACTATCTTGCATACCCAATATTAACAAATGTAGTTCAACTGTTTTCCACTCAAACACCTTACCATTCTTACACTTAGCACACGGATACGAAAACTCTTCATCATTATGACACCTCTTTGCATATTTCACAAATTCGTTAGCACCTCTGCGAAACACATCCCCCATTCTATTAGTCTCACCCATCCACTCTTTGTATTTCGGATATCCCATCACAGCTACCACAACTAAACACCTATTAAAGATAAACAAAACTTAGATTGATAGTATGTTTTATTTAATTATCCCATCATTTAATTATCCCATCATTTAATTATCCTATTAAAGGGTGAGTGGTCCTATCCCATTCAAGACTGCATTTTTCTGTAATATACTTAACAGCTCATGCACATTGTTACGATTTGAAAAAAATTTGACAGCATATCCCCGTAGTTCTCCAAGTACACGACGTAGATTGGCAGGTGTGAGTGTTATTTTAATTGATCAATTGAAATAACAATCACACTTGTCAATCTAGTATGTACCCAGAGAACATTAAGATACGACTGAAGAACTTCCTCCAAAAGTAACAACTTTAAGCCACTAAGAATATTATACAGAAATTATACAGTCTCAAACTGTCCAAACGGGACAATTCGAGAGATCTCATTATAGGGGTAATGACTCTCGAATGGGTCTAAGGGCTATTGAATGCGTACACATAAGAACTAGAAGGCTAGTATCTATGCGCACTATATTTAATTTCAAGTATGTTTCATTTAATTATCAAACTATATATATATTGTTCGATATACAAAGTAATTTTCAAAAAAAGTTGAAAAATCCCACCCCTATATGGACAATAATCCAGTGGTCATGCCACGTTTAAAACTAACCAACCAAACATTTACTAAACAAAACAATCCAACAATAATGTCAACAACAAATGTGTATCCCGTACTCCTTCTAATTCATCTACTCAATTAATTCATTTCATCAATTAAACTAACAATTAACGTATACAATTATTAATTTACTAATTTACACTGAGGGGCAATCCTACTTTCATATGAAATGGGCACTAATTATTAATTTACTTTCATCTAAAACTGTTTCATTTATTAATTTTATTTTAGTGGATGTAATTATAGAATCTATGGATGGATTCAATTTAATCTTTCTATGTGAATGTTTTTATCTACAATGAGTTAACCTTGAAACAATATATATTATCTCATAGAATCATCAAAACACGATATTAAGAGAATTATAATGGTACCTTGCCTTACCCCCCTCCACCCCCCCCCCCCCCCCCCCACACACAACAGCCCCCCACCCTGCCCCACCCCCTCCACACCCCCCACCCACCACACATATACACACACACACACAACAGCCCCCTGATCGAGCGGTAAAAGTGTGTTCGTGTGAGGACACAATCGTTGTGTGTTTCGCCGCCGCGATGCAAAAACCTAAATTACAACTACACTTGACAAGCAAGCACAACGGTAAGTCGGGTATCGTAAGAAATCCACAGAGAGTGATTAAATTTTAGATTTTAATTACTTTAAAACTTCAAGAATAAAAGTGTAAAATAAATAAAAGAAAATGTGATGGTTGGGAATGGGGGAAAAAGAAAAGAATAAGTTATGCTACACAAAAGTAAAGCGAGGATCGGGATCACATTCTACCACGCGGATCGAAACAACTACTAATTAGAGTTAAGGCTCGAAAGAATTTAATCGAGCATTTACAATTAAGCATAAACATCACACAATAAGGAATTCAATCCAAAGTTGCGATATTAAACATTTAACAGAAAATGGTCACACGCGGATTAAATTCGGAATATCGCTATAAACACTAACGTTGCATGAAGAAGAAAGTTAAGCGCATAATAATCCGACTTTAATACGCGAGGTTTCAATTAAATGCAATTTTACACGAAATCCTAACTTTCGAGGTCCAAACCCGTAAATGGCGGAAATGAAATCCCGACCCTATTTATCTAAGGGTGCATGATGAGCTAAACTAATTTATACTAATTAAACTAGGAAAGCAAGAAATAAGACAAGTAAACTAATTAATAAAGCATGAAATCTAATTAACAAAGCATGTAAATTAACTAGAAAGTAAGAAATAAGTAAATACAAATATATTAATGGTAGGGGTAATGAAAAATCCAACTTACAACACCCAAAAGTTATCACACCAAATGTGGAAGAAGAAGAGCTTTCAAAATCCTAACCCTAATCTAAGCTAAAATGAATATATATCTCTCTTCGAAATGAAGAGAAAGAGTATTTATACAAAACAAATCCCATGGCAAACTTGTAAATAAAAGGGGAGAAAAACAAATATCAGTAGGGCCGAATCGATTCGGCATTGGGCCGAATCGATTCGGTTGGAAAATATCTCGAGACTGCCAGAGGGGCGAATCGATTCGGGTGAAATCCGAATCGATTCGGAATGGTGGGCGAATCGATTCGGCTGGTCCAAATCGATTCGAAAACAGAGGAACTGGCATACTGTCTCCAACTGAATCGATTCGCAAAGGGGAGAATCGATTCGAACCTACAGGTCTTCAATTTTTCCCCTGTTTTTGGTTGGTTTGAAATTCTCTTCCGCTCAAAAGCCTGTAGCTTCTTCGTTCGGACTCGGAATAGCGTACCGTTTGCGGCCACGCGAAGCTTGTTCAGAGGGACTCAATTTCCGTGAAGACATTGGGCCAGTTGCCCAAATTTTAAAATGACTAAATTGCCCTTGCGTGTGCGATTGTGTACGGAACCTCACCGGAATGCATCCAAACTTCATACTAAGCATCCAAATATCTACAAAAGCTCAATTAACCCCTACAAAACATGTTAACATAGAAATTCGAGGTTGTCTGGTTAACGAGCATAAATATAGGGATTAAGATACCCAAGGGGGCTAATAAGGCGTAGGTTAACGGGTGAAATACGCAATATTTGCGTCGTATCATACCTCCTAACTTACACATTTCTAGTCCCTAGCAATGAAATAGGAAACAACAAGAGCTACAAGTAAACCAAAAGCAGGATACAAGTGCAAAATGGGATGAAAATGCAATAAAAAGATAAGGCCACTTTCGCGGGGAACGATTGCATTTAGCATATGCAATAAGCCGTTAAACCCCTTGGTTACCCAAGCGGACGAGTGTCGTCTCGTGAGGGTTTTCGGGGATGGTACCCACAAACATCATACAGTTTCCTCAAAATATGCCCAACCCAATATGCGACAAACTCAACAACAACGAAAAAGATTTCAAACATATTATTAGCATATTGAACGAATCCAAGCTAAAGTCCGTTGTTATTAACAGGTTGAATGCACCTCATAGAATTAAAACTTTAAAAGTGGGAGGGGGGAGAGCACATGCATAGTTTGATTTGGTGAAAAACTTATATAAACCGGATACTAAAAATTAAAGCATGCATAATCAATCCTCACGGTCATTACACTCATCAAATGGAATTCACTATGAAAAGGGAGGTAACACACGGAACATGCGGGCATAAAGAGTAAGTGTAAATGGAAACTAGGCCGTGCACATGTCGCAAATGAAGAACGCTATATATAAAATGAAAAACTGTAATCTCAATGAAAGGATACCGCACATTAAAAGAGGCGAAATGCATTTTCACAGATTATCAAAACTATTTAAACCTTTGAATTACATGCACCTAAGATCACATAGGACTTGTAATAGGGTTGTAATGTAGACTAGGCTAGGGTGCGAAATTAAGGATATATGTACGGATTCAAAGTGTTCGGAGATGAAAACTTGGAATAATAGGAAGGATGCGGGCAATATCAAAAATTGGAAAACAAGTTCCAAACAAACATTAGATATAACAATTGGAGAGTAATCAAAGATTATTGAACTATACACAATATACAACTTTCTCTTTTCTTCTTTTTATCATTTTTTTTTCTTTTGTTTTATTTTGTTTTTGCTTTCTCTTTTTCTTCACTTTTTCACATCTCTTTTCTTTCATCACTCTCAAATGCCTAAAATTGCAACCATAATACAACAACAACATTCAATACCATGTAACATTCCAAACAAAGGTATGGAAGGTGTATGTATGGCTTAAAACTCCACTTTGGAGTTGGTTATGAGAATTTGGGTTATGTAAAGAAAGGCTATATTTAGGCTCAAAGGGGTTAACGAGGGTAAACATATAAGGGTGAGGTCAAGGCTAATATGGGCGATGTAACAAAGATGGCCTATGATCATTTCCAAAAGTTTACGCAATTCTCGAGTAAAAACAATATATGAAAATCATGCTCAAGTAATACATTTCAAGTATGAACTCAATTAATGAACGGTCAAATGAAAGAATAGTGAGATTACCAACGAATTCAACATTTTCAATGAGAAAAGAATAGTGTATAACACTCACAAATGACGAAAGGTACAAAGCTTACTCGGTGTAAGTATATACAATGCAATAAAATATTCCCGAGTTATAAAAATCTTAAACCAAATCAATATGACAAGGAAAGTGCATATGTTCATGGGATAAAGTTTAATTCATGAAGTTATTCACAATATCAATGATTTGAGGACTAAAGTCTAATAACTTCTAAAATCGAGAACATGCATCATTGATTTGTCAGTCGGATCGGGCAATTATTAAAATTTATCATCGAAAACAAGGCAAAATGCCCAACAAAGGAGAAAAAAGAAAGAAAATATTTTTGAAATTTTAAATTTTTTAACAAAAAGCATACTAAGTAACTAACAAGTAAGCAAATCAATGGACTCCACATGAAATCGATAGAATATACTACACCCCCTAACTTAAATGTTGCATTGTCCTCAATGCGCATTAAGAACACAACACAAAGAGAGGAAAAGAACGATATTACCCAAAATTGGAGCGATCTTCATAAGCACGAGTCCAATGAAATCTACAAAACAAGTTAGTACCAAGCATAGCAAAAACAAATAACAAAAAGTTAACTAATTACACTAGACTAAATTAAAAGGATAGAAAAAATAGGAAAGAAAGAAAATTAAAAAGCTAATTATTTACAACCTACTATTTAGGCTTCACACTAACTATACACTAGAAGTCTAAATAGTTGAGGGTCCACCCAAAAAGGGATTTGACTTTGAAAGATCAACGGTGGACCCTCCAAAGCGAACATGCCTCCCGAAAAATATGAATTCCGTTTGAACAACGGAAGGCATGTGGGTGATGAAGAAAGTGAACCATCGTCAATTTGAAATTTTGGGCGGACAATGGGGGATTTGGATACTACGGGGGGACAAGACTACATTAGTCTCAGAAAAATCAAAATCACATACCCAAGATTCTTCAATTAGAAGGGGAGGTGGGGCAAGTGCAAGTGAAAAGCCCATGAGATGAAGCATCTCAAAATAACATTCTCGTTCAAGAATCGGGTCAAACTCCTCTAGACTTTCAACCGATTCTTGTGATAAATTTAATTGTTCGGGAATAGTAGGGAGTAAAGGAAAGGAAGGACCAACAACCTCAATACAATCGGAAGAATTAATAAGAGGTTGAAAATTAAAAGTGCTAAAGCTTGGCTCACTCTCAATTATTTCTTCAACAAAAAGGGGTGGAGATGAAACACAAGTTTCAACCTCAACCCGATTTTGTGAAGAAATAATCTCATCGAGCATGGAATCGGTTTCTAGAAACCAAGCTTGAGAACTTTCGGATCGGTCATTAATTTCCTTAATCATTAAGTCATAATCAAACGAACAAGAAGACGTTTCATCTTCTTGTGCGGGTTGCTCATACCTAACGAATTCCCCGCATTCCAAATTACCCTCACAAGGCGATGAGGGATCACTTACATACGCTTGAATTTCACGCTCAATGCGCTCATCTTCAATAATTTGTAGGCATTCTCTCATTGTTTTGGGAGTATAACTTGGAAAACAATTCTCATAACAATTAAGGTTATCTAAAGCGTAATAGCGAGACATTTCAAAATAAGCTATTCAACAAAAGTGACAAGCACCGAGATTTCAATTTCTCGAAATAATCTAGCACAAGTCAAAATGAAAGGAGAAAATAAAGAATACAAATATGAATGAAAGAAATATTACGAAATAATAAAACAATTACGATCTAAATCACACTCCCCGGCAACGGCGCCATTTTGATCCGAGGAAAACCGAGTCGTGTAATACATAAATCGTTGTTATCGGTTCGGCGACTCAATGCAAAAAACCTAAGCTACAACTACACTTGACAAGCAAGCATAGCGGTAAGTCAGGTATCGTAAGAAATCCACAGGGAGTGATTGAATTTTAGATTTTATTTTCTTTAAAACTTCAAGAATAAAAGTGTAAAATAAATAAAAGAAAAGGTGATGGTTGGGAATGGGGGAAAAAGAAAAGAATAAGTTATGCTACACAAAAGTAAAGCGAGGATCGGGATCACATTCTACCACACGGATCGAAACAACTACTAATTAGAGTTAAGGCTCGAAAGCATTTAATCGAGCATTTACAATTAAGCATAAACATCACACAATAAGGAATTCAATCCAAAGTTGCGAGATTAAACATTTAACAGAAAATGGTCACACGCGGATTAAAATAGGAATATCGCTATAAACACTAACGTTGCATGACGAAGAAAGTTAAACGCATAATAATCCGACTTTAATATGCGAGGTTTCAATTAAATGCAATTTTACACGAAACCCTAACTTTCGAGGTCCAAACCCGTAAGTGGTGAAAATGAAATCCCGGCCCTATTTACATAAGGGTGCATGATGAACTAAACTAATTTATACTAATTAAACTAGGAAAGCAAGAAAGGAGACAAGTAAACTAATTAATAAAGCATGAAAGCTAATTAACAAAGCATGTAAATTAACTAGAAAGCAAGAAATAAGGAAATACAAATATATTAATGGTAGGGGTAATGAAAAATCCAACTTACAACACCCAAAAGTTATCACACCAAATGAGGAAGAAGAAGAGCTTTCAAAATCCTAACCCTAATCTAAGCTAAAATGAATATATATCTCTCTTCAAAATGAAGAGAAAGAGTATTTATACAAAACAAATCCCATGGCAAACTTTTAAATAAAAGGGGAGAAAAACAAATATCAGCAAGGCCGAATCGATTCGGCATTGGGTCGAATCGATTCGGTTGGAAAATATCTCGAGACTGCCAGAGGGGCAAATCGATTCGGGTGAAATCCAAATCGATTCGGAATGGTGGGCGAATCAATTCGGCTGGTCCGAATAGATTCGAAAACAGAGGAACTGGCATACTGTCTCCAACTGAATCGATTCGCAAAGGGGCGAATCGATTTGGACCTACAGGTCTTAAATTTTTCCCCTGTTTTTGGTTGGTTTGAAATTCTCTTCCGCTCAAAAGCCTGTAGCTTCTTCGTTCAGACTCGGAATCGTGCACCGTTTGCGGTCACGCGAAGCTTGTTCAGAGGGCTTCAACTTCCGTGAAGACATTGGGCTAGTTGTCCAAATTGTAAAATGACTAAATTTCCCTTGCGCGTGCGATTGTGTACGAAACCTCGCCGGAATGCATCCAAACTTCATACTAAGCATCCAAATATCTACAAAAGCTCAATTAACCCCTACAAAACATGTTAACATAGAAATTCGAGGTTGTCTGGTTAACGAGCATAAATATAGGGATTAAGATACCCAAGGGGGCTAATAAGGCGTAGGTTAACGGGTGAAATACGCAATATTTGCGTCGTATCACCCCCCCGCTCCACCCCCTACCCCCACCCTACCCCACCCCCCACATACCCACACACACACACACACGCACATATATACACACAAACATATATATAAATGGAAGAGAGAGAGAGAGAGAGAGAGAAATTAACCTGAAAGTAGAGAGAGAGAGAGAGAGAGAGAGAGAGAGAGTTGGAAAAAGGAGGGAACGGCGAGGGGGGAAAAGAAGGGTTAAGGGTTTTTGATGCAGAAGTTGTCACGATCGTGTCAAGGTCCTTGACCGTGATAAGTAAATTTGTCATGGACTTATCACGGTCGTGTCAAGGTCAATGACCATGACACAAAACGCGTATTTTTTTTATCACGGTCAATGACCTTGACAAGGGTGGTCGGCTGAAAGGTGACAATTTTGTCATTTTGGTGTAGTGGGGCGACACATGACCGAACTAGATATGACTAAAATAGGAAAATGAGAAGACACGGATGAAGTCGTCTACTACAAGGACCTGCAACTTTCATACTAGCTGCAAAAAACTAGTCCTGATGCCCTTATGGCTGGGCACCTGTAATATATATATATATATATATATATATATATATATATATATATATATATATATATATATATATATATATATATATACACTAGGGTGCCTGTGCCGATGGCAGGGTGATAAATTAACTCTCGTGATATTCTCTTTTAAAAAAATTCAGAATGCCATAGATGGTATTATTCATCTCACACCTATGTAATATTACATATGAACATTAATGTCACTTTAAGAAAGAACTAAAATTTCACACCTTACTTGCGCTAATTAATTTCACATTTTTTTAAAAGTAAATATATTATAAGAGAAAAAAAGAAATTAATTATCACACATATATAAACAAAACATTCCATCAAAGTCCCACAATGAAATTATTTGCTCCAACTTATTTATTGTGAAATATTATTGATAGAATCAAGCTACACTATTAAATTAAAATGTTTACCGGCATTACACAAAATGTATATAATAGTTTGGTTCTTACAACTACAAACTATTGTGATATACCTAATGTGTAAAATAATCCAGTTTGGTTCTTTAATCCCAAACTCTTCTTAACCCGAGACTCTACTCAACATACATTTCGGAGTGAAGGTTTAACACGTGTGATTGCATATATTTGGATTTACACACATTAAGCACTCATGCATTTATTTATTGATATTATTTTATTGTTGACATGAATATTTTTAAAGTAAATTGAATTATTTTTGTTAAAAATAGTTTTCTAATAAAATTGGTAGACTATTTTCTTAAAATGAATTTTGAAAAAAAATATGGAATTTTTAAGATTGAAAAATAAATTATGTTGCATAATTATGTGTAATAAATTGTCATTCGTGGTATAATTTACTACACAATAGGTATATCTATTAGGATCATAGCCGTTGGTAGCCACTTATTTTGACTGAATTCAAATGTGATGTTTTCTAGCATATGCATTGTTTATGATTTGACCCTATAGTCTTTTATTTTAAGACCCACTTTTCTTGGACCTGAACTGATTGGGTGATTAGATTGAATATTTTAATAAATGTACTGATTGGACCTTCCATTAATTGGATTGAATATTATAATAAATGTACTGAACAAAGGCCTACGATTTAATATTTTATTAAATGTACACCATTCACCCACGTGCCCATAACTTGTGTAGCACTCCACCATCACTTTAACTCTAACACCATCATTTTAAAATATTTTTGGTCATTAATTATCTTTCACAAACAGTAAATTCAACACATATCATCAAAATATATATAAAAAAATAATGTCAAAAAATTCCTAAGACAAAAAATGTGTAGATATATATACATTAAGGTTAATACATATTTATATAATTAATGTAAAAAAATTCTACAAACTTGTAGATACCTAACACACTAAAAATACTTTCTTAAATATTAGGGCAAACTTGCATAGTTCAAAAACAACAAAGCAAATGATAATATCTTTGCTAAATATCTTTTTCATAAAATAAAAAATAATTTGAAAATGGGCTCATGAAGTACTTAAAATTGAACAATCGTTACATAAAAAATTATGAAATATTAATTAAAACAAAATTTAAATGGATAAAAAACAAAACAAAAAATCTCTTTAGAGGACAACCAGCCCAACAACACCTGTTCTACCAACACCTTACTGCCTCCCATGGCTCAACACCTTACGAACCAAGATAAGCCAAATTAGCCACCAAAAATGAAGAAGAACAGACCAATTAGGTGGGTGACTTTAATATAGACGTAAGAAAGCTTCTCGCACTCCACCCAAACCAATTTCACTCCAAGAAGAGTTCCGCGCCCAAACCCACCAAAAGCTGAAGAAAACCATCCTATTGCCTTAATCCCCACAACATAAATGAAACTTGAAGCTCGTCGGAAACCTGATCAAATATGCATCACCACACAAATGAAACTTTAAAATCCACAAACCTGATTAGAGATGGATTACAACCTCACATATATATTGTTTCTAAATGAAACTAAAAGTTACAATTAATCCTTTAGATTCAAAACTTACCCTTAAGAAACAATTGAACCATAGATTCAAAACCCTTTAGGGAAAAACTTACCCTTAATCAAGTGCTGAAACTTTTAACATGTTCGGCGGGTGAGAGACTTAGATATGGAGGTTCAATCCTTGGCCCAACTTGAATGCGTGGAAACTATAAAATAAAGAAAAAAAATAAAGATTTAAATAGTTATTCAACAATAATGAGTTTGTATCATCCAAACATAAATCAACTCATATATTCCAAAACGATAAACTAAAATCTTATAGAGTAATATATATGCTATCAATCAAACCTCATCAAACATAGGCTTTTTCCTTTCACCTGAAATAACAGCATACCTAATTTAAACACTGGATTTTTTGTTGATATAAATCCGATTTATATGATATTGCCTTGGATTTGCTGCTAGTTGGTGAAAAAAAGAGGAGTCTACGGTCGAAAGTAGTGACAACGACACCAACCCAAAGAGGGAGAACCCCACAGCTAAGAATCTTTATGGCGATGGAACTCCCAATGACCTCTCGGATATTGGCCCCAATTAAGGCCACCTCCGCCATGACCCACAGCTGTAACCAGACCCAATACGGGTACTACACCCACAATTGCACCGACCTGAAGATAGCCTGAATCCTTGAATAGCCAAATCTTCTTACTTGAAAAAGGTGAGGTGGCGGAGTAATCAGAATCGGCCGTGAACCAAACCAGTGAACCAGGCACACAAACCCTGTGAACCAAACTAACATAACCAATTTTCTCTCTAACCCGTAACAACCCAGCGAACCAAACCAGCTGGTGCACCACCCCTCGCTCTCTTTCACTCGCCTAAACTCACAACCGACGCAACCCTCTCTTTCATGTTCTAACCTGGAAAAACTAAACACACGAACCCAGAAAAAATAAACCCAACTCCCACATGCTACTAAGCTGTAATCCTAAAAAAATTCAAAAAAAATTAGGCCTTTAATAGCCATTGTTTAGAGTCTAACAAAAACAAAAAAAATTAATGCTTACGTCTTTGGTTCTCTTTCTCTCCAGTAACCATTGTTTGGTCATCTATTTTATTTTTAGATTTACGCTTGCTCTTGCTCAAGTTTCTTCTTATGCTGGGGTTTCTTATTCAACATCTCCTCGTGACGAATCTGAGTAAAAGTCAGTATAAAAATTAATGCACAAAAACCCAAATGAAGCCATGGGATATCTTGCTTTTGGTTTCAAAATCACCGACGAACATGGATTTCCTGATTTTTGGGAGATAAAATGTGTTATGGAGAGTGAGACTCTCGATCCTTGTGCTCTAAATAACCTCGATCCATGTGATCATCAAAAGTTTAAATGACCTCTTTGTCCCTGCTGATATAGACACATAATTTGTTTATATAGATTTTGTATATAAAGATTTATATGATGTGGCAAAAAGCCCTCCTCCATTATTATTATTATTATTATTATTATTATTATTATTATTATTATTATATATATAAGAGGGAAAAAACATAACAAAAAACGGGTCAGAGCCCGAGTGTAAAACAACTTTAAAAATAGTTTATCAAGTATTTAAAATGCTTACCTGTTGATATTACATACATGTTAGTACCTTGAAACTCGCTTGAGAATTCTCACCCCTCAACCAGTGTGCACGCCTAATGTACTACCGAATTAACCTAACTTCCATTCACCACGCCTAATTCAAGTGATCCCATAAACATAGTTTATATCTGATAACCCTTTTTATTAGGAATTTACAAAGTCAGTTATATTTATCTCAATTTAGACTTAAGTCCTCAACCACTTAACTCATGTAATATTAATTACTCATTTTTATCTACTTACAAACATCGTAGATTAATCACGGGTACATATATTTATCGCTCATTTTATATACTACTACTAGGGCACCCCACATATATCTATTATGTTGGCATACTCTGCTGTCAAGTCCCCGTATCACTCGTTCAAGAGGGGAATACTAGTTCGAAATCACTCTCGAACTGTATTAACAGAAAACAAACATATTGGAGGTTCCAAGTCGCTAAGAGGTCAGCACATACCCTCACGTCTCTTAGGACCGTCTGACTATCATTCTCGGATATCCTATACCAAGGATGCTATGTTCTAGGGTACAAGTCAATATCCCCCATAAAGGTCCAATCAAGATAAGACAGTCTCGGCGCGAAACCTTCGTGATAGCAAGTAGCGCGGGTATGATTACACATAAATATATAGCATTATATATATATATATATATATATATATATATATATATATATATATATATATATATTCACATTATTCAGGTGCGTATACCCATGACCCGTAATACATGTGAACTATGCCCGATTTCTACGCATAATTAAATCATTCTTTTTATTTTCTCAATTACCGCAAATCCTAAATTACTTCTCCACTCTCGAAGTGTATCCTCTTGATAATCATAAAATCAGTAGGTGTACACTCAATATCCTACTGGTCTAAGTCCTTCTCAATTCTCACGAGACCTAATTTAATGTACGCACGATTTCCCATTCAATTTATACTTCCAAAATCTTGCAGTTAAATCTCATATAAAATCGTCTTATTCGAACCCTTCTTATGCCCCACTGGTCCTTCCCAAGTCCCATTACGATAATTAAATTATGCCTAAGGGTCCTATCACATTAGGATTTAATTAACATTTAATAGGAAAAAAATTCCCATTTCCAGGAGGAGTCGATCGATCGATGAAAAGGGGTCGATCGACCGATCAAGTAGGTGTTGGCCCAGTTTCTACAATTCTAACCTACGGGTTTCGTCCAATATAATCCTCAAACCTCCATTAACATGTCCCAAACTCCCAACCAAACATCATGAACTTTATATAAACCAATATAGAATATTTCTAACATAAAACATTCACAAATTCATTAAGAATCATCATCAAAGGGGGCTAATTCAAGAAATTATCATTTAACCCTAGTTCATCTAATTTTCTCAAGAATTCAATTAATTTGCAGAATTCTATCTCTACCGGGCATCAATTTCGTGGATAATATTATACATGTGACATATATCCATCCTAACATGGTTTCTACTCTAAATTTGTAACAAAATCTCCCTAACAACATTTCATGAAGATATAAGAGAATTAATTCCTACACTAGCATGGATGTTTTATCAACTAAAGAATAGCAAGTTAGATACTTGCCTTAGGGATGGAAGCCTGGATTGTTATTGATGATGGGTATGGTTTCGTTCCTCGTTCCCCGATCTATGTGTTGGTGGTGGAATTGATGAGAGCGGTATAGGGATGGTGTCTCTCCTCCTTAGAAGAATTCTCTATTCTCCCTTCCTTAACCTCTCTGTAACTCCAAGGTTTCTAACCCTCGAGGACTCCAACTGTCATCAGATATAACACTCCAGTTTTGGCCCACATTTAAGGCCTAAAATGGGTAATTACCAAAATGCCCTCCCGGGTTATCGGTTAGGCCTAAAAATGTCCCGAGACCCAAATGAATCCCCGGGTACACTTTTATGACTATCTCAATCCTTTCCATCACATTGGCGCACTCTAAATGACCATACGGGCAACTTATAATAAAATTACTTTTTTTCCATTGGTTTAGTCCCGACATGACACATGCACGTCCCGACTTAATTTCTATAATTGTCGTATTATTTACTCGCGACAATTTTTAATGACTTAAATCTCATATATTACTTTACTCATCCAGTAATATTCAACATATAATTATTAACTCTCGTCACGCTAGTAAATATTTATTTTAAAATCCTAATTAATATTAAATTAATTTATCCCGATTTAATTTAATTAATGCCATAATTAAATGCCATAAAAATACGGGGTATTACATACTTCCACGGAATTTCGTCCCGAAATTTGAAAAATAAGGCATACCTAGTAAAAATAATTCTAGATACTTTTCACATATATCTACCTCGCGCTCCCAAGTGGACTCCTCTATATTATGATGCTCCCACTGGACCCGCACGAGTGGGCCTACCTTCAACCTCAATTTCCTCTCACTATGGTCTAGGATAGCCACTAGTCTCTCCTCATAAGAACTTTTTGGATTCAACTCATTCTCATATATCGTAATATGAGTGTGGGACAAATCATCCCAAAGATACCGCCTCAACGATGAAATGTGGAACACATCGTGAATACAGTGCAATTGTTCTGGCAACCCAAGTCTGTATGCCACCGGTCCAATCCTCTCGATAATGGGAAATGGTCCTACGTACCTTGGAGACAATTTCCCTTTCTACCCGAACCTCTTTACTCTTTTGATAGGAGACACTTGCAGCAATACGTAGTCTCCTATGTGAAACTCCCTGAAAGACCGCTTTGCATTAGCATAGCTTTTCTACCTGTCCTGGGCTACCGAATGCGACTCCTGATCCACTCAATCCTAGCTGACATCTCCTGAATTACCTTTGTCCCAAGTAGCTTTTTGTCCCCCACCTCTAGACAACAAGTGGGAGAATGACAAGGTCTGCCATACAATGCCTCAAAAGGGGCCATGCCACTTGTAAACTGGTAGGAGTTATTATAAACAAACTCTAGAAGAGGAAGGTACTGCTCCCATCCTCCTCCAAAATCAAGGAAACACAGGCGCAACATATCTTCCAGCATCTGATTAGTACGCTCAGTCTTCCCATCCGTCTGTGGGTGATACGCCGTACTTAACCGCAACTCGGTACCCATGGCCTCCTGAAAGCTCTCCTAGAAGCGTGACACAAAAATCTTGTCTGTGTCAGACACGATATCCAGGGGCACCCCATGTAACCTCATTATCTCAGCAATGAATAACTAAGAAAATTGTCCCGTAGTGTAGTCTGTCCGCACTGGAAGAAAATGCACTACCTTGGTCAAATGATCCACCACTACCCAAATAGAATCGTGACCCCGATGTGATGTAGGCAGCCCAGTGATGAAATCCATGGGAATGCTCTCCCATTTCCATGTAGGTATTTCCATGGGCTGAAGTTATCCTGGCGGCCTCTGATGGTCCACCTTTACCAGCTGACAAGTGGCACACTTGGACACGAACTCCACAATATCCATCTTCATACCACTCCACCAGTACTGTCGCCTCATATCTTGGTACATTTTATCCCCTCCGGGATGTACCGCAAATTTGGACCCGTGAGAATACATCATCACTGCATGACGTAAGTCCTCACCCTCCGGGACCACTAACCTCCCATTAAATCGCAATCCTCCATCTAAACTTACTGAGTAGGACTTCACACCCTCGGATAGAAGTCGTACAATCTGATACTGGCAAAACAAATCATCTGCTTGGGCCTGGATCACCCTCGTAACAATCTCTGGTGTGACTGTCATGATGGATATAAAGGATCGGGCCACTACCTCCTGATGTCCCAACTCTTTCCACTTCACCTTCCACACATACACCACCTCACTTACTGGCCTAAGGCTCAGTGCATCAGCAACTACGTTAGCCTTCCCTAGGTGGTACTGAATTTTGAACTGGTAATCTTTCACAAACTCAAGCCACCTGTGCTGACGTATGTTTAACTCCCGCTAAGTGAACAAGTATTGCAGTGACTTGTGGTCGGTGAATAGGCGAAACATCTCCTCCAATAAGTAGTGTCTCTAAATCCATAGGGCAAGCACGATTGTTTCTAGCTCCAAGTCGTGGGTGGGGTAATCCCTCTCGTGAGGCTTAATCTTACGAAAGGCATAAGCTATAGCCTGTTCCTCTTGCTGAAGTACTCCACTAGCGTGGACTGGAGCCGAAGTCAACTTATCCTTTATCTTATCGAAAGCCAACTAACAAGCGTCATCCCATACGTACGGTAACCCCTTGCGAGTCAGATTAGTCAATGAACCCATTATTTTCAAGAATCCTCGAATGAACTGCCTGTAATACCCTGCCAATCCCAAGAACTATGAATCTCTATCGGTGTCATGGGCTGCCCCCACTCCCTCACTGCGGACACCTTTCTTGGATCCACAGATATCACCCTGGCAAAAATAATGTGCCCTAAGAACTAGACCTCTCATAGACAAAAGTCGCACTTATCATTCTTGGCATATAACTGATGCTCTCGTAGAGTCTGAAGAACCCATCTCAAGTGTTCGGCATGCTCCTTCTCAGTCTATGAATAAATCAGGATGTCATCTATGAAGATGATGACAAACTGATCCAAGAAGTCTCTGAACACCCGGTTCATCAAGTCCATAAATATGGCTGGAGCATTTGTCATCCCAAACGGCATGACTTGGAACTCATAAGATCCATAGCGCGTTAAGAAAGAAGTCTTCGACACATCCTTCTCCCTAATCTGAAGTTGATGGTATCCCAATCTCAAGTCTATCTTCGAGATGAAGGTAGCTCCACTCAGCTGGTCGAATAAGTCATCGATTTGGGAAAACGAATACTTATTTCGTATTGTGACCTTGTTCAACTCTCGGTAGTCCACACACAACCTCAATGAATCATCTCTCTTTTCACAAACAATACGGGAGCACCCCAAGATGAGATACTCCTACGGATAAAACCCTATCCCAACAGCTGCTCGATCTCATCACGCAACTCTCTCATCTCAGCTAGAGCCATACATTATGGTGCTCAGGTTATTGTCTGATTTCCCGACATCAAATCTATAATGAAATTTATCTCTCGGCTAGGCGATAGTCCTGGTATCTCCTGGAACACGTCAGAAAACTCATGAACTATGGGAATCGAATCGATGGGAATCACTACCTCCTTAGAGGTCTCCTCCTCTATGTAATATAAATGGGTGGACGACCCCCCTTAAGGTGAGGCATCGCCACCAAAAACATCTCCTGACCACGAATAGTGAAAATAATACTCCTACTGAAACAGTCTATCATAGTTCTATAAGCAGCAATCCAATCCATGCCAATAATGGCGTCATGCTCATGCATTTCTAAGACTAATATGTCTGCAAGAAAAATCAAACTCCCAATCTCTATACCTACTCCCCGACATATAAAGAAAATCAACGACCCATCACCCAACGGTGAGTCTACACATGTCACTGTACTCTCTTTCGAGTCTAACAACCCTGTGGCTCGTGAAAAACTAGTGGCTATAAAGCAGTGTGATGCCTTAGTGTCAAATAAAATGCTCCCATAGTACCATGGATAGGGAACTTACCCTCAACCGTGGATGGCGCCTACGATGCTGTTTCCTGGTGGATGTTATAAACTCATCCATACTGCAATTATCCCTATTGAACTGGGATGGCTGGTAAGGCTGGCATCTGAGGTGGTGCTGGGAGGGTGGCGGGGAATATCGGTCTCTGTAGCTCCTGACGGCCACCTTACTGCTGCGGGGCCCTGTCCCCCTTGGGACAATCCTGACATCTGTGGACATTATTTCCACAACCAAAACATCTACCCCTGAAGTTTCCACCCCTCTGTCCCTGTTGTCCCCAGCCCTGATGGCCGTTACCACCCCTCCATTGGCCCTACTGACCCTATTGATAACGTTGTTGGCCCTGCTGGTAACGATGGGGCCCTGCTGACCATGCTGACTATATTGGCCCTGTTGGCCCTATCTAAACCCCCCATATCCCTGCCTAGAATGACTAGATCTGAATTGCTTAGCAGAATCCCCCTGATGGGAACTCTGCTCACTATGACAGACCTATCCCTGAGCTGCTAGTGCCCCATTAGCACTACTACCTCCTGTCCAGCCCTGCCAACTAGACTCCCTGCTCGTTTGCTTCCCTGATGATGGAAGCAGTGATCCTGGCAATGCAATAGAGTGGCATTGAGTAAATCAATGAAAGTACCCAACGACAGATTACCTATGAGATTTGATGAATCCTCCAAGTCAGCCCATCCATGAACATCAAGATTTTCTTCTCCTCAGTAGGCTCCTCATCCATCACTATAGTGAGAAGTCTCGTGAACTCCTCCGCATACTCTGCAACCATCATACTTTCCTGCTTAAGATTCAGCAATTTCTGCCTCATCTCAGTCTGCACGGCAGAGGGAAAATATTTACGGTCGAACCGCACTCGAAAAGTCTAAATCGGCATACTGTCCCTCTCCTCTAAGGCGATAGTGGACTCCCACCACTCTAAGGCGGCTCCGGCTAGCTTGAAAGAAGCCAGTAATTATTTCTGAACGTCAGATCACTCATATATGCGTAGATGCCTCTGGATGTCCTTCTTCCATTGACTAGTGATGACAATGTCAAAACTGCCCGAGAACTCCAGAGGATGTGCCTTCTGAAACGCATCCCTAACCCTCTCCCATTCCGTGGGAAGCTGTGCTAGCACTGGCGCTACATCCTAAACCTGGGGTGGGGCCTGCTGCACCACTGCTAATGCTGCATTCATCGCCAGAGCAACTATAGCTGTGACCTCAGTTGCGTTCATCATTCCCTGACCCTGAGTTACTGGCTGCTCAGGCTGGGCATTTCTGTCTCGGGGTGCTTATCTCGGAGGCATCTGAAATGATAAGGAATTTTATTAGTCCACAGTTATTATTAAATATCAAATAATTGAAGACGTAATTGTATGAACAAGAATACATCAGTCCTAAAAATAAGGCTCTATATCAAAGGACACTAAGCTAAAAACATGATAAGCCGTACAGATCCTAAAGGACTTTAGAACCTGATGATCTGATACCACCTGTGACACCCCACCTAATTAAATATCGGGTGATCAATCCTTTATTAAATTAATTCAAAGTGCCCGATTGGTTCACTCTTAGCATCACTGTGTAATACCCCGTATTTTCGTGATATTTATTTTTGGGGATTAATTGAATTAAATGTGTATTAATTGAAAATTAATTCGGATAAAATATTAACGAGATGTGAGTTAGTATTTGATTATAATGTGTATATATGGCAATATATGAATATTGGAACTATTGAAATTGTCGCGAGATTGAAATACGGCAATTTGGGAAATTTTGTTGGGACGCGCGTGACAGTCGCGTCAGGAATATAATTATTTGAATTAAAAAGTGAATTTTATTTTTATCACCCGTATGGTCATTTTGAGTGCGCTAACGAGTCCGGAAGGGTCGAAATAGTCAGAAAACACTAGCCGGGAGTTTAGTTTGGGTCCCGGGGCATTATTGGGCCATACCGGTAACTTAAAAGGGCATTTTGGTAATTTCGGAAATTGGGTAATTAAAACCCACGAAAATTAGAAACAAAAATTTGACTTATTCTTTATCCACTAAACCCACTAACTACACTAAGGGACTTAATGAGCTACGGGAGAAGTTAAGAAATAGTTCCAACTTGCCAAAAAAAAAAAACCAACCACACCTCCATTGTCATCATCCTTGAGAAGAACTTGTGGAGAGAGAGAAAAAGAGGAGAATTCTGCAGAGAGAGAGAGAGGACAGATTCAACCTTCAAGATTCAACCTCCAATTTCAGAGAAAGATTAAGGCAAGTGGTTTAATTCCAATTGATTTAATGCTATGCTTTTCCATGTTTAAGAAATTATCAAATTTATCTTGGAAGATTGATTAGACCCATGAATTTGAAGATGTAAAACTATGAACTATGTTAGGGACTGCATGTAGAAACATTCTGGACGAATTATGAACTCAAAATTATGACCCTTGATGATTTAAAAACGGATTTTAGAAGAAGTTTATTAATGTTCTTGAAAGAAATAGAAAACTGGAATTCTTGATGAAGATTTGATCCATACAAAGCCCTTGAATGATGAATTAATGGTTTTAGAACGTTAACACTGTTGTAGGATGGTTGTATGATGATATTATAACGTATTCTTGGAGTTTCATGCTTGTTAATGGTGTTTTGAGATGGTTTTAAAACTGCAAAACGAAGCAATCCGCAGCCTACCTGGTGCGTTCGATCGATCGACATTCATCAGTCGATCGATCGACCACCATCGATCGATCGAAGGTCAAGGTCGATCGATCGACCTTCCCAGAAAGAGTAAAATTTTCCCTAGTTAAATGTTAATAATGTTAACCCTTGGAAAATATTATTGGAGACCTTATGAATATCCTTAGACTTAAGGAAGACTAGTAGGTATGGTTATAAAGTTCGGACCTTAATTAGAATTTAATTTGAGGAATTATTCTAAAAGCTATTGAAGCTCGATAAGTGAGATAGTATTAGGATTAATAGAGTAATTTTGAATAAGTTGATGAATTGAGGTTTGGGGCAGAAGTAAGGACCTTAAGAATAATGATGTAATATGTGGGAATATTAGGAAACTTAATAACCCTTTGAGATAGGTTTTAAGTATAAGAATCTATGACGTGAGATGTGTCGACAGTCTACATTATATATTATCGAAAGACTAAAAACGTATACAATTGGAATAATGGTATAAGGATGTATAAAATACCTTTATTAATATTGAGATATCTAAGATGTGTGCATGCTTAGTATATAATCTTATGTGTATGACATACCTACCATACTTGCTATCACGGGAGGTTTACGTTCGCTTAGGGCCTTCTAATCCTTGTGTGCCCGAATTTAGTTTGGTACCTAGAGGACATAGTTCAAGGGAATGACTTAATTGTGAGTTATTAAGCCAGCTGACTATGGAGCGTAGGTATGTACGTGACCATGGATATGTTGAATTATGTTCGCCTCCATTTTTGTGTGTGGTGTTTATTCTAACAATTCCTGAGAGATTCGAAATTTGTAATCCTTATGTACGTGATGTACCGGGATGGATAGCAGAGTATGTGTGCACCGCATCTTAGCCTCGGGGTGCTAATATTGTATATTTATGATGTGAATAATATACGGTGGAATGAAAAGGAATTGTGATGTTTATTTATGAGAATCATTTATAGTAACTCCATGAGAAGATAAATAAGGGGATAACCTCCAGTAAACAGTAATGCTAACAATTGAGAATCCGAGTTCAAGTAAAGCTATCTATTTAAGTAATAACATTGGAAATTCATATTGTGAATCGAGTAGTTGGGTTAGAACTTATGATGGTTTAGTTAGATAAATAACACATGTATGGGTACAGGAACGTTAGGAGTGCACTGTTAGACGAGAGGTGAGTATTTCATGTGAGAGCACGCCCTAACATGTATCTTGCATTCATTGTTTTAATTGTTATTAAAGCACTTGCTGTTTTTAAAATACTCTCCACATTCGGGCTCTGACCCGTTTGCTTTCAAATCTATCTTTTTGTAAAAACCATTTTTAGGTGCCCAGCCACAAGGACACCATGCATAGTATTTCCAGTCAGGTGACGAGCTGTAGCTGTTGTGGAAGTTACAGGGCCTTGCTAGTAGACGCTTCATTTACCTTGATTCTATATTCAGATTTTCATCAGTTGTAGGGCATGTCGCCCCTTTCTTTTAGAGACATTTCATTTTATATTTCAGTTATTCAGACTTTGGTTTGTAATTAATTCAGGATGCAGACTTGTTTTATTTCATTTCATATTGGGATTGTTGTGAGGAGTATTTCCTCGAGACTCATCTTTACTTGTTGATTTATTATAGTTGGACTTTATCGTGATTGGTTGTGTTACATTTCTATCTTTCATTTATTGCATGTTAATCAGATTTAATTTAAAATTGGCAACTCACTTTTTAAATACTAGGTGGTTAGTAATAAAAAAAAAAATGTTTTCGACAGTGATGCTATTAACTGGACCAACTTGGCATTTTGTATTGATTTAATAAAGGAGTAGCTACCCGGTATTTAATTAGTCGGGGTGTCACACACTGTCGTAAAATAATTTTCTTTATTAATCACCTAATAAATAATTAAGCTAAGTGTCAAAACAAGTAATTTATAATTTAAGTCTGATTGTTATTATTTACTAAGAAACAATGAATGCAAATGATAATATTGAAGCCAAACAATCTGAATGAAATGACCAAGCTAGATAAATAAATCCAAATAATTAATCCTAATTACAGGACAAAGTAATAAGTAAAACAATCCCAACAATAGCTGAATACTGAAATAATAAAGAGTACATATCTCTCTTTGAACTAAAAGAAATATTGAAATGGGCGACACATTCCCTAACTAGAGATGACTAAAATAGGAAAATGAGAAGACAATGATGAAGTCGTCTACTGCAAGGCCCTGCAACTTCCACACTAGCTGCAGCACATCAATGGTCCAAAGAACTAGGCATGATGCCCCTGTGGCTGGGCACTTGTAATATATATTCATAGGGCACTTGTAATATATATATATATATATATATATATATATATATAATAAGTTACAATGGTGTTTTCACTATTCATAAGATGGGAAGACAATTTGTGGTTGTGATGAGTGCTAAGAAGGCTTGAAATTTGTGGTTGTGATGAGTGCTAACAAGGCTTGAAATGGAGGGCTGAGATTACTTTGTACCTAAGACTTACCCCCAAACCCTAATGCATCTTCCTCACTCTTCTCGTTCGTCTGCATCCCTAACTCTTTCCCTTTCTCGCTCACACTCTCGAACTCCCTCGAGCCTCCTTATTACCACCAATGAGACCAACAAAACCCTTCTCTATCTCTGCCACCCCAAGCGAAAATCATAGCTACAAGCTATTATTTTTCTTTCTCACTCGATTTTTGTATGTTAGGTGTTGGGTTTTTTTGATTTAAAGGTTTTGACATATTTTTGTTTCTCGATTTTGCACCAGGGGAAATTTATTGATGTTTAGTTATTCCTGAGAAGAAACAGGGAATGTTTATTGATGTCAATAGTAGTTGAACGTTGGAGACTCTGAAGATATGAGGGTGTGAGTGTGATTTCTATTTATATTCACCATATTATGCACGAATCATTTAGGGGATGTTTATTGATGTCAATAGTAGTTGAACATTGGAGACTCTGAAGAAATGAGGGTGCGAGTGTGATTTCTATCTATATTCACCATATTATGCACAAATCATTTATGGTTTTAGAATAGGGCAAATTGCATTTCAACTTTTAGGATTTATTTGTGCTTCTCTTTTCAATTTTCATAATTCATGTTTCGGTTTTGTAGATATTGTGCTATAAGGGGTTTTCGATTTTTGCAGGTATACTATCATATCTCTTTCTTCCTAATTTTTTGAACATATTGTGCTGTATAAGGGGTTTTCGATGAGACATATTTCATGTTTTAGTTTAACCCCAAATTTTCTTTTCATAAATCTACAACCATTGTATTCCTTGTTACTAAAGATCTGATTAGGTGTTTATCTTATTTTGATAGAAACGACCCACGCTAACTGATTTATTTAGTTGGGTTCATATATAGTTTAGTTGGGTTCCCTTAAATAGTCATTTTGTTTTGATTTAATTTGTTGTTAAACCCAAAATTTAATTATATTGAGCCTTGGTAAAATTTTGAAATTTTCCAGAATTTGAAGTAAGGTATTTGGCTGCCGAGTGATTTTCGCATCTTGCTAGAAATTTCGCATACATTATGGTACATGAGGATCAAAGTTTGAATTAGAGGATTTGTTTTTGTACAAAGGTTCATAGGATATTTTTTTTCTTTTCATTTCACATATTATTAGCATGTTACTTTTCTTCATTTCCCACTTAAACTTTTGGTTTCCTCAATATTTCTTCCGTTTCTCTCACCTCACGCTTGTACAAACTCACCCCTTTCTCTCACCTCACGCTTCTCACAAAGGTCAAGATCTCTATGCCCCTTCATTAGCTCCACGTTGCCTCCCTCCTCATCTCCACATTTCCTCCATTTCCTACACATGCAGGTATGAAATTATTGGGTTTCGATGTAAGGAATTAAATTTAGGGTTTTGATTTCCAAAATTGGTGGGTGAAATTAGGACAGATGAGTGTGTTTTGATGTTAAAGGTTATCAGGGTTAGATAGGGTTCTTTTATCTTCATTTTTGTAGGTCAGACCTCTACTCACAATAGAATATGAAAATAATGTATACCATTTTGTTATTTCATATTTTTTATTCCTAAATGTTTGATTTGAGGTTCCTATATTTTCGCATTTCTTATTTTTTGAGATGTAAGCTTAAAGCTTTTGGAATTTTTGGGTTATAATTTGCTTGAAAAGAGTAAATTTCATGAACAAATATATGTTTGTAGTGCTTAGAATAACTTATGCATCAATTATACGTTTTTATGTATCGAATGATTTTTTTCCTTCATTACTAATGAGTTCAATGATTTGTATCAAGCTTCATATAAATGGTTATGTTTTTTTTATCATTGGTTATCTTTTTGAGTTTGATAGAGTGTGCACTATATTCCTTTGATTTTTTTTTTCCTTTCTACTTGTTGTGGATTTTTTTATCATATACAGTCTTCAATGAATATGTTTTTGTGAGGTTTACTCATTTATCTATATTTTTAGTGGATATAGGGTGCATTTGACGAACTTACAAATTTGCACAAGGTTTGGACATGAGGAACACATACTTTGAAACACAGGTACTTCACCAGAGGCCTCCGTACAAATGTCGGATACTCCGGGAAATGCTTGGAACGTGGGGGACATAGCACGAACACATAAGGACACAGTAACAAAATGCTCTAGACATGGTAGGAAGTGCTCTAATAATTTTAATATGTTATTGAGAATGTTATAATTTTTCTCTTATGAATTATTCTTTTAGTGTTTTATTTCCTTGCATATCTTATCAAGTGATATTTCACATGAAGTTGAAACATAATTAAGTTTGGCCTGTTGTGGAAATTTACAAGCATTTGGTCACACCCAAAGTTTACTTTTTTATAGCATTCTTGTTTTGCATATGTGGTGGAGGTTGTGTGTCTACATGACTATTATTGTGTCCCTCTCATATATTATGTCTATTGCAGATTATTGGGATTTTTTGTTCAGATTACTACGTATTTGGGGTTTTAATATGGCAAATGGTGTCGAGCTTTCTCTAATATCTATCAGTGACGTTATAGGTCAGTGCTTTTGTTTATAGGGATGATGGGCAAGATTCTGAGGATGCGATTTGAAGGCTTGACCAGACAAAGTTTTGTTTAAAGGGTCGTCGACTTCGGGTTGAGTGAACTAAGCTAGAATGCTGCCATTAAGGGGATAACTCTCATTCCCATACGTGTCAATATTAACATAGTGCTTTCCAATCCTACCAACATACTTCAATTGTTCAGTGAGCACATAAGGGCAACTTTCTTGCAATATTGGTAGTTACCCTTGTTTCAATAGTTTCTATTTCTATCTATTTAAGACGAAAAGTTATCTTTTTCATTGTTTGTATCCAAATTTCCCTTTTTGTTTTATACTATAAGAATACTTATAGGGAATTGTACCCAATTGATTGTAATAATGTCTATAGCAGATGGGGATAAGTTTATTTGAAACAAAAAATCATAGTTAAAATGGAAGATGGGAGGACATGAGTTTGAAACCGACTAGAGGGTACTCTAATTACGAAGTTGTGACATTGTGTTTGGGTGTATTGGATGGGAAAACAAAACCCAATCACTTTTGATTTCATAGAGGATGCTGTTAGTTTTAAGAACAATAAAATCGTGACATGGTATTAGGGTGTATTGGTGAAAAGATAATTTTTTATTGTAGTATTTTGTTGAAAATGTTCATATTTAATTATCACTTTGCATTTACATCCAATACTCTCATCTTCCTTTCTAAATCCTTTTATTTCACTGTGAAATTTACCCACATATATTAACTTTGTAGCACTATTTAGAATGGCCTGAGTGTAATTCTCTAATTATTCTCTTTGGATATTTTTATTTTTGTGATTTGATTATGACTTAAAGGATTCTCATCTCTAGAAATGAAATTGAATAGGGAAAATGGAGCTTGCATAAAATCACTGATGGAGCTTACTATTTAGAATTTTCCCTAATATATTCATGTTGTTGTTTAGAGTTTCCCCAATATATTCATGTTGCTATTTAGAATTTTTTGAGACCTTATCTGCTGGAATTTACATGAACCAGTAAGAGGGGGCGATGGGGTGGAAGAAAAAGATATGATTTTGGTTAGATCATTGCAGTTAGATTAACACAGTTACATTTTTTCGGTTGTTGTTCGCTGTTGTTTGCTGTGATGTTCGCTGTTGTTTGCTGTTGTTCGGATGCTTTTGGATGTTGTTCGCTGTGATGATTTGGATAAGTTGTTGTTCGCTGTTGTTGTCACCGTGATATTCACTGTTGTTCCTTGTTGTTCAGATGCTTTCGACTTCTGTTTGTTGTGACGCTTTTTGACTCGACGAGCTGCTATTTTCATTCCCCTCTTGCGAGATATCTCTCAAGCCGTCTCCCTCAGTTCCTCCTGTGTACGAGTATGAATATGCTCTGAATTATACCGATATCAAGTAATCCAACTGTATTGTACCAATATGAAGATGCTCTGTATTTTTAATTATTTTTTTTCAAATTTTCTATGCTTGCATATATCATTTTCCAATAAATGCATATGTGATGGTTTGTTTTTTATGGCTTCAAATGTATAAATCACAAATAAATTGAGTATTATACCTATATCTTTGGTTCTGTTTGTTTATATTGATTTGATTTGTTAATTTAGTTCATATTATACTGATGAGATTTCGGTTTGTTCATCAACTTTAATTCATATATTTGTTCTCTTATAATTAGGTTGTCTCGAGGAATGTTTTCAGCGGCCTCAGAGCCTCTCACGCACGAGACGGATATGATCTGAATTGCTGAGTAGTAGCTGGGAAGTAGCTGAGCAGAGCAGTCAAGCAATAGCCGAGAAGAGCAAAGCAATCAAAACCTCCCACGGGCTCTTGGGGTGAGGTTCAAACAGGATTTGTTGCTTTCCCTCATACCTATCGAAATTGGTTTTGAAGATGTTAAAGTATCAGGTATACTCTCCCTCATTCCCTCACTCTCTAACTATAAGCTAAAACAAATACGAGACCTTGAAAACACAACATGACTCATTTATAATTTTTACACCTAATTACATGCGACAATACATGACAACACAAGTAACACGACACAACACAAGAACACCACAGACGTGGTTTAATATAAAAAATCACGACACAAACGACAAAGAATGACAATTTTAGTCAAATCGGCTAAAAAGTTGTACGCCCATGTTTTAAGTAATTATTCTTCACTATAATAATAACAACATCACCCCTGGCACATTCAACTTTGAATGATCTTGGGTGGAATTACTGGGCTCCACATTCTCTAGAGCGAGGCTAATAGTTCACAAACAGCGAGAGGTTGGCACTGGGGATGACACCTTTTGTTTGGAATGTGCACCCTCTATTTATAATTTTTCGTTTACTTATCAGTAATGATAATTGAGTGTCCATGCTTACACAAATGTATACATACAGATCAAGTCTATTTGGGAGGTTGTAGGGCATTCAATGTGTAAAGATGGGAAGAATTTATACATAAGATTAAGTTGTAGCACAGGGATGCAGTGGGGATGAACATGGTCTCAAAAGGCGTCCAAAACGTCCTCAATTTCCTTCAATATGATTTTCCTGATATGGATGTCATAGAAATCTCGAGTAATTCAATTTATCGATTTTTTTATTTTGCTTTAAACTATATACAGTCTGTTGTTCTAAAGTTGAGTAATTTGTTGAAATCGCCCTTCTTAATTTTGAATATGAAATTGGTTTTGTACAGGGCACCACATCCACGGCTAAATGAGTTTTGTCAACTTGCAATTTTGGCTCAAGGTAAATTTACATATTCTCCATCTCTCATTCCCTCCCCGCGCTAATTTTTTGTTTGTGGCACATAACGCTCGATAATGATTTAAATTCAAGATCTACGGATCAATAGTTTTCTTCTTCACTGAATAATTGGAGCAACAAAATTTTAAGTGTGCTCATGCTCACCATACCTTTTGAACCAATGTACTTTCAACACTGGCCTGCTGATAGTTTGATTTAGTGTATTAAAACATGATTTGTCATTTTAACTAATCTTTTTCTTTCCCCTTGGTAAAGGCAATTTGGGAAGGCATTTCAACAATCTTCATCCAGGATACGATAAGTCAGGGGATGCTATCACCAACCAGCTCCACAACCCAACATAGTTGCCAAAAAAACTCAACCTCAAGCTAAGGCAACTCAAGTGGAGCCTGACTATGTGAATTGGTTGCTCATCAAGTGGCTCATTTTAGCATCTCTTCCTACTGTACTCAACTCATAATTTGTTAGAATTCAATTATAATTAATAGCATGACACGGTTATGCGACAGAACATGAGAGGTTCGTATTACTAGACGAAATCCCACATTATGTTTACTCTACTGCACATTAAGTTTACTCTTTAGAGATATCCATTGTGAAATAGAATTGTGTGCAATGGAGTCAATTTTGGCATAATTTTTATACATCCAGATGCAGAGTTCCTTCATGACGTTACTGGCATAAGTTTACTTTTTTAGAGTCATATTGTCCTTTACTTTTTAACCCGTCATTCCCATGATGTGTTAAGATTTCATGAATTGAGATAATTGTTGTGTAGTTTTTTTGTTCTGCCTTTGTAATTATTCGCTCAATTTTTGTCAAGATTTCATAATGAAAATGCTATTTCTGTATTCAATCCAATTTATGCAATAATTTTCCTCTTTGCAAAGACTATTCTACAGTGAGATTTGTTGGTCTTCGTTTGTTGATACTAATTATGCCTTAACACTATTGAGGTATGTACAAACAAGTAACGATCCCTCTCATTGAGTCCAATCGACATAGTAGTACAGTTGTGGTATCTGTGATTTATTATTGACACGAGCTTTTTGTTAGGTCATGTAAAGATGAAAAGAAAGGAAATTGAAACAAAAATTGAAATCAAAACCAAATGGGTCCGTAAAAAAACTTTTTGACTTAGGTTCGTACCACGGTGGATGTATGTATGTATATATATAAAAAAAAACAAAAATTTCCATTTTTTTGAAATTAATAGTTTCGTACCATAGGTTATTAAAAAAATTATTTATCCATTGCGAATTAAATCAAATATGTATAGTCCTATCAACGATGTACACTTTCGAAATTAACGTCGATTAAATAATTTTCTTCGGGGAATGAAATTATTTCCGTTTTGCAATTACGTATTTTTTGTAAATTTTTAACATGCCTTCAGGCACGGGCATACCCAAGTATATATATACAAGAGGGAGAAAAGATAATAGAAAACGGGTAAGAGCCCGAGTGTAAAACAACTTTAAAAATAGTTTAGCAAGTATTTAAAATTCTTAGCTGTTGATATTACATACATGTTAGTACCTTGACGCTCGATAATTCTCACCTCTCAACTAGTGTGCACGCCTAATGTACTACCGAATTAATCTATTTAAATCTAACCCAGTTAACTAGTCTAACCCAACATCCATTCACCACGCCTAATCCAAGGGGTCAGAGCCCATAATACCAGCTACTCTTCCCAAATAAGATCTACGAATCCAAGCATAATCATCACGAGAGATAAAAATCACAATAGAATTTTACATTAAGAATCAATATGATAAGAAGCGAGTGAAGTAAAACAATACTAACAACCCACATACACTAAGCCACCTCACTACTCAAGTCGAGTTATATCTATTTCAATAGTGAATTAGATCTTAAAATATTTACATAATTAAATTCAACCAATCTTACTAATGCGATTGGTCCTGCGCATACTCTTAGTGCACTAACAATTACAAAAAACTACACCCACGCCCCTCACTATAGACAGCTTGCCAAATTTCATTAACACTGCACATACTCGTGAGGTTCCATGCACAACATGCCACTATAACCAGTTTGTTCAATTTCTCTAGCCTGCACATACTCGAGATACCAACGCACACCCACGTCACTATACCCAATCAACCTAATTTCGTTAGTCCTGCATATACTCGTGATGCAAATCCATTTTAATATATGTTTATTATCACATGCATTAATTATAATTTCTCAGTCAAGTTCTCTACATTTCAATTAGCCCCACCCATAAATCAGGCATCACAGCTAAAACCATCCCTGGCCCCATACCTAGAGATCACCAAACTATAAGTATCACCTACTCCAACACTAGGAATAATACCACAAAAAAGCATCACCTAGTATCATACCTAGGATAAAGGAATAATGTAACCGCATATTACCTAGCCAAACCTAGGAAAAATACCCAATCGTAAAAATGCACACTTACTAGTCCCATACCTAGAAAGTGACAATAAAAATGAAGTCATTTTAGCATTTATCTTTTTAGCGAGAGGTTGGCACTGGGGATGACACCTTTTGTTTGGAATGTGCACCCTCTATTTATAATTTTTCGTTTACTTATCAGTAATGATAATTGAGTGTCCATGCCTACACAAATGTATACATACAGATCAAGTCTATTTGGGAGGTTGTAGGGCATTCAATGTGTAAAGATGGGAAGAATTTATACATAAGATTAAGTTGTAGCACAGGGATGCAGTGGGGATGAACATGGTCTCAAAAGGCGTCCAAAACGTCCTCAATTTCCTTCAATATGATTTTCCTGATATGGATGTCATAGAAATCTCGAGTAATTCAATTTATCGATTTTTTTATTTTGCTTTATACCTATATACAGTCTGTTGTTCTAAAGTTGAGTAATTTGTTGAAATCGCCCTTCTTAATTTTGAATATGAAATTGGTTTTGTACAGGGCACCACATCCACGGCTAAATGAGTTTTGTCAACTTGCAAGTTTGGCTCAAGGTAAATTTACATATTCTCCATCTCTCATTCCCTCCCCGCGCTAATTTTTTGTTTGTGGCACATAACGCTCGATAATGATTTAAATTCAAGATCTACGGATCAATAGTTTTCTTCTTCACTGAATAATTGGAGCAAGAAAATTTTAAGTGTGCTCATGCTCACCATACCTTTTGAACCAATGTACTTTCAACACTGGCCTGCTGATAGTTTGATTTAGTGTATTAAAACATGATTTGTCATTTTAACTAATCTTTTTCTTTCCCCTTGGTAAAGGCAATTTGGGAAGGCATTTCAACAATCTTCATCCAGGATACGATAAGTCAGGGGATGCTATCACCAACCAGCTCCACAACCCAACATAGTTGCCAAAAAAACTCAACCTCAAGCTAAGGCAACTCAAGTGGAGCCTGACTATGTGAATTGGTTGCTCATCAAGTGGCTCATTTTAGCATCTCTTCCTACTGTACTCAACTCATAATTTGTTAGAATTCAATTATAATTAATAGCATGACACGGTTATGCGACAGAACATGAGAGGTTCGTATTACTAGACGAAGTCCCACATTATGTTTACTCTACTGCACATTAAGTTTACTCTTTAGAGATATCCATTGTGAAATAGAATTGTGTGCAATGGAGTCAATTTTGGCATAATTTTTATACATCCAGATGCAGAGTTCCTTCATGACGTTACTGGCATAAGTTTACTTTTTTAGAGTCATATTGTCCTTTACTTTTTAACCCGTCATTCCCATGATGTGTTAAGATTTCATGAATTGAGATAATTGTTGTGTAGTTTTTTTGTTCTGCCTTTGTAATTATTCGCTCAATTTTTGTCAAGATTTCATAATGAAAATGCTATTTCTGTATTCAATCCAATTTATGCAATAATTTTCCTCTTTGCAAAGACTATTCTACAGTGAGATTTGTTGGTCTCCGTTTGTTGATACTAATTATGCCTTAACACTATTGAGGTATGTACAAACAAGTAACGATCCCTCTCATTGAGTCCAATCGACATAGTAGTACAGTTGTGGTATCTGTGATTTATTATTGACACGAGCTTTTTGTTAGGTCATGTAAAGATGAAAAGAAAGGAAATTGAAACAAAAATTGAAATCAAAACCAAATGGGTCCGTAAAAAAACTTTTTGACTTAGGTTCGTACCACGGTGGATGTATGTATGTATATATATAAAAAAAAACAAAAATTTCCATTTTTTTGAAATTAATAGTTTCGTACCATAGGTTATTAAAAAAATTATTTATCCATTGCGAATTAAATCAAATATGTATAGTCCTATCAACGATGTACACTTTCGAAATTAACGTCGATTAAATAATTTTGTTCGGGGAATGAAATTATTTCCGTTTTGCAATTACGTATTTTTTGTAAATTTTTAACATGCCTTCAGGCACGGGCATACCCAAGTATATATATACAAGAGGGAGAAAAGATAATAGAAAACGGGTAAGAGCCCGAGTGTCAAATAACTTTAGAAATAGTTTAGCAAGTATTTAAAATTCATAGCTGTTGATATTACATACATGTTAGTACCTTGACACTCGATAATTCTCACCTCTCAACTAGTGTGCACGCCTAATGTACTACCGAATTAATCTATTTAAATCTAACCCAGTTAACTAGTCTAACCCAACATCCATTCACCACGCCTAATCCAAGGGGTCAGAGCCCATAATACCAGCTACTCTTCCCAAATAAGATCTACGAATCCAAGCATAATCATCACGAGAGATAAAAATCACAATAGAATTTTACATTAAGAATCAATATGATAAGAAGCGAGTGAAGTAAAACAATACTAACAACCCACATACACTAAGCCACCTCACTACTCAAGTCGAGTTATATCTATTTCAATAGTGAATTAGATCTTAAAATATTTACATAATTAAATTCAACCAATCTTACTAATGCGATTGGTCCTGCGCATACTCTTAGTGCACTAACAATTACAAAAAACTACACCCACGCCCCTCACTATAGACAGCTTGCCAAATTTCATTAACACTGCACATACTCGTGAGGTTCCATGCACAACATGCCACTATAACCAGTTTGTTCAATTTCTCTAGCCTGCACATACTCGAGATACCAACGCACACCCACGTCACTATACCCAATCAACCTAATTTCGTTAGTCCTGCATATACTCGTGACGCAAATCCATTTTAATATATGTTTATTATCACATGCATTAATTATAATTTCTCAGTCAAGTTCTCTACATTTCAATTAGCCCCACCCATAAATCAGGCATCACAGCTAAAACCATCCCTGGCCCCATACCTAGAGATCACCAAACTATAAGTATCACCTACTCCAACACTAGGAATAATACCACAAAAAAGCATCACCTAGTATCATACCTAGGATAAAGGAATAATGTAACCGCATATTACCTAGCCAAACCTAGGAAAAATACCCAATCGTAAAAATGCACACTTACTAGTCCCATACCTAGAAAGTGACAATAAAAATGAAGTCATTTTAGCATTTATCTTTTTAGCGAGAGGTTGGCACTGGGGATGACACCTTTTGTTTGGAATGTGCACCCTCTATTTATAATTTTTCGTTTACTTATCAGTAATGATAATTGAGTGTCCATGCCTACACAAATGTATACATACAGATCAAGTCTATTTGGGAGGTTGTAGGGCATTCAATGTGTAAAGATGGGAAGAATTTATACATAAGATTAAGTTGTAGCACAGGGATGCAGTGGGGATGAACATGGTCTCAAAAGGCGTCCAAAACGTCCTCAATTTCCTTCAATATGATTTTCCTGATATGGATGTCATAGAAATCTCGAGTAATTCAATTTATCGATTTTTTTATTTTGCTTTATAACTATATACAGTCTGTTGTTCTAAAGTTGAGTAATTTGTTGAAATCGCCCTTCTTAATTTTGAATATGAAATTGGTTTTGTACAGGGCACCACATCCACGGCTAAATGAGTTTTGTCAACTTGCAAGTTTGGCTCAAGGTAAATTTACATATTCTCCATCTCTCATTCCCTCCCCGTGCTAATTTTTTGTTTCTGGCACATAACGCTCGATAATGATTTAAATTCAAGATCTACGGATCAATAGTTTTCTTCTTCACTGAATAATTGGAGCAACAAAATTTGAAGTGTGCTCATGCTCACCATACCTTTTGAACCAATGTACTTTCAACACTGTCCTGCTGATAGTTTGATTTAGTGTATTAAAACATGATTTGTCATTTTAACTAATCTTTTTCTTTCCCCTTGGTAAAGGCAATTTGGGAAGTCATTTCAACAATCTTCATCCAGGATATGATAAGTGAGGGGATGCCATCACCAACCAGCTCCACAACCCAACATAGTTGCCAAAAAAACTCAACCTCAAGCTAAGGCAACTCAAGTGGAGCCTGACTATGTGAATTGGTTGCTCATCAAGTGGCTCATTTTAGCATCTCTTCCTACTGTACTCAACTCATAATTTGTTAGAATTCAATTATAATTAATAGCATGACACGGTTATGCGACAGAACATGAGAGGTTCGTATTACTAGACGAAGTCCCACATTATGTTTACTCTACTGCACATTAAGTTTACTCTTTAGAGATATCCATTGTGAAATAGAATTGTGTGCAATGGAGTCAATTTTGGCATAATTTTTATACATCCAGATGCAGAGTTCCTTCATGACGTTACTGGCATAAGTTTACTTTTTTAGAGTCATATTGTCCTTTACTTTTTAACCCGTCATTCCCATGATGTGTTAAGATTTCATGAATTGAGATAATTGTTGTGTAGTTTTTTTGTTCTGCCTTTGTAATTATTCGCTCAATTTTTGTCAAGATTTCATAATGAAAATGCTATTTCTGTATTCAATCCAATTTATGCAATAATTTTCCTCTTTGCAAAGACTATTCTACAGTGAGATTTGTTGGTCTCCGTTTGTTGATACTAATTATGCCTTAACACTATTGAGGTATGTACAAACAAGTAACGATCCCTCTCATTGAGTCCAATCGACATAGTAGTACAGTTGTGGTATCTGTGATTTATTATTGACACGAGCTTTTTGTTAGGTCATGTAAAGATGAAAAGAAAGGAAATTGAAACAAAAATTGAAATCAAAACCAAATGGGTCCGTAAAAAAACTTTTTGACTTAGGTTCGTACCACGGTGGATGTATGTATGTATATATATAAAAAAAACAAAAATTTCCATTTTTTTGAAATTAATAGTTTCGTACCATAGGTTATTAAAAAAATTATTTATCCATTGCGAATTAAATCAAATATGTATAGTCCTATCAACGATGTACACTTTCGAAAATTAACGTCGATTAAATAATTTTGTTCGGGGAATGAAATTATTTCCGTTTTGCAATTACGTATTTTTTGTAAATTTTTATCATGCCTTCAGGCACGGGCATACCCAAGTATATATATACAAGAGGGAGAAAAGATAATAGAAAACAGGTAAGAGCCCGAGTGTAAAACAACTTTAAAAATAGTTTAGCAAGTATTTAAAATTCTTAGCTGTTGATATTACATACATGTTAGTACCTTGACACTCACTTGATAATTCTCACCTCTCAACTAGTGTGCACGCCTAACGTACTACCGAATTAATCTATTTAAATCTAACCCAGTTAACTAGTCTAACCCAACATCCATTCACCACGCCTAATCCAAGGGGCCAGAGCCCATAATACCATCTACTCCTCCCAAATAAGATCTACGAATCCAAGCATAATCATCACGCGAGATAAAAATCACAATAGAATTTTACATTAAGAATCAATATGATAAGAAGCGAGTGAAGTAAAATAATACTAACTACCCATATACACTAAGCCACCTCACTACTCAAGTCGAGTTATATCTATTTCAATAGTGAATTAGATCTTAAAATATTAACATAATTAAAATCAACCAATCTTACTAATGCGATTGGTCCTGCGCATACTCTTAGTGCACTAACAATTACAAAAAACTACACCCACGCCCCTCACTATAGACAGCTTGCCAAATTTCATTAACACTGCACATACTCGTGAGGTTCCATGCACGACATGCCACTATAACCAGTTTGTTCAATTTCTCTAGCCTGCACATACTCGAGATACCAACGCACACCCACGTCACTATACCCAATCAACCTAATTTCGTTAGTCCTGCATATACTCGTGATGCAAATCCATTTTAATATATGTTTATTATCACATGAATTAATTATAATTTCTCAGTCAAGTTCTCTACATTTCAATTAGCCCCACCCATAAATCAGGCATCACAACTAAAATCATCCCTGGCCCCATACCTAGAGATCACCAAACTATAAGTATCACCTACTTCAACACTAGGAATAATACCACAAAAAAGCATCACCTAGTCTCATACCTAGGATAAAGGAATAATGTAACCGCATATTACCTAGCCCAACCTAGGAAAAATACCCAATCGTAAAAATGCACACTTACTAGTCCCATACCTAGAAAGTGACAATAAAAATGAAGTGTACCTACTAGTCATGTACCTAGCAAGCAACCTACTAAACAAGGGTGGAAGTAAAACTACTCCCAAAATCCAAATGTTCTCACTGTGTCCAATTATTAACACATACAATCTATACATAACACATATTTTGAATTCATCACAACAATCCTCCAATTAATCATAAAATTCTAATTTCATTCAAATCAAATCCATTTAATCTGTAATAGTCAAATTGTACGAAATAACTACATAAGTTATCAAGTTCCATAATTCCAATACAAATAATATTTATCAATCTACCACATAATCCAATTTAAACACATATGAAGAGGCCAATTTGCAGCCATTGCCCCTATGCAAATTGATTCGACACTTGAGAGTACCCACTTCGGCTAAAAATTAAAAGAAATTGTAAAATTCCTGATTTTTCCACCAAGTAAGACCTTATTATTTTTATATCAAAACCAACATTTTAAATGCTAAAAAATAATTAAGTCCGGTAAAATATTTTTTCAATTTTCAAATTATATAAAAAAATATTCTACAATCCAAAATCTCGAGGTATTACATTCATCTCCACTAACACGGGAATTTTGTCCTCAGAATTCGATAAAGATTAAATGTCGTAACGTAAACCCGCACAAATAAAATAAGGTTCATGTATGCGTACCGATAGAATACAACGATTGGGTGCCCATACACCCAATCCTACACACACCAATCCAACAACCGCATTAACTAACTAACTAACTAACTAACTAACTAACTAACTATATATATATATATATATATATATATATATATATATATATATAAAACACGAAATTCTTCACACATAACTGGAATATTGTTGGGGAGGATGTTACTGTGGCTGTGGCCTCCTTCTTTCATACCAACCAGTTGCCCAGATAGTGGAACTGTACTAACCTCGTTCTCATCCCAAAAATAAAGTCACCCTCCTTCTTGAAGGACTTTAGGCCCATTGCATGTTTTAACACGATCTACAAATTCATCTATAAGATTATTGTGAATAGAATTAAGCCTTTCATCCCTTACCTCGTAAATGGGAGGCAAGTTGCCTTTGTGCATGGTCGCTCCATTGGTGATAATATCCTCATTATGCAGGAGTTAATGAGCAACTACCATCAAAACCATGGCCCCCTAGATGTGCAATGAAGATTTACATTCTCAAGGCTTATGACACTGTTAGCTGGTAGTTTTTACTCCATATCTTACTTCACATGGGGTTCCCTCCTCTGCTCATTGGATGGATCAAAGAATGCATTACAACAGTCAGCTTCTCCATCATTATCAATGGTGCATCTCATGATTTCTTCCCATCTCAGAGAGGCTTGAGACAAGGATATCCTCTCTCTCCCTACTTATTTATTTTTGTTATGGAGGACTTCGCTGGGATTCTTGACCTCCATACGAGTTCTCCTTATTTCACGTTTCACCCCAAATGCAAGGAACTCCGTATTAACCACCTAAGTTTTGCTGACGACTTATTTATCTTAGCAGGTGTTGATATTAATTCGATCGCCATTGTTGACACTACTTTAAAGGAGTTAAGTTCCTTGTCTAGCCTTGAGCCTAACCCCTCCAAATGCGCCTTCCTCGCTGCTGGTATATCTGAGATGGAAAAAATTACAATGTCAAATCAAATTGGCTTCTAGCCCTGTGGCTTCCCCATTAAGTACCTGGGGGTTCCCCTCATTTCTACCAAACTGAAGCATGATGATTGCTTCCCTCTTATTGACAAGATAACGCATAGCATCTATAGCTAGACCAACAGGTTTTTGAGTTATGCTGGTAGATTAAACCTTGTCATTTCTGTGCTTTCCAGCATGCATATTTACTGGTCTAATATCTTCCATTTACCCAAAAGAACTACAAATGAGATTGACATGAGACTTTGCAGATTTTTATGGACTCTTCCTGACATGAAATCTACGAGGACTAAGGTGAATTTGAGTGATGTCTGCTATCCTAAATATGAGGGAGGTATGGGAATTAAAAGTACTAGTGAGTGGAATAAGGATGTCGTGCTCAAGCATCTCTGGAATCTATGAAACAAGAAGGATACCCTATGGGTTAAGTGGTGTCCACCTACAAATTGAAAGGAAGAAGCTTATAGCACATAAAAAAACCCTACTGATGCTTCCTGGACTTGGACTTAGATTATGAGCCTTAGAATCAAGATTAGGCCCCTAATCAAAACGATCACTGGCAATGGTAATAGAACATTCATTTGACATGACAATTGGCATCCATATGGTCCCTTATAGATGTGCTACGGTGGGGGAACCATTTACGATGCCGCTAGTAATCATATGGATAAAGTGGCTGATTTCGTCTCTAATGGAAACTGGGCTTGGACTTCCACAATTACGTGGGAACTGAACGAGGTAAAGAATGCCAATATCCCCATTATCAACCTCTCTTCTGATGATAAAACCATTTGTTTACCCACGACTGATGGACTCTTCACTACTAGGTCTACGTGGAACGTTATTCGTCCTCATTCCCATCATCCTATCTGGCCTGGTTTGGTTTGGAATAGCAGCAACATACCAAAGTGTGCCTTCATCCTCTGGCTTGTTTGTAATGATGCCATCAAAACTAAGGAGAAAACGATCAGCTGGGGTTGCAGCCTTGATAATATCTGTGTGTTTTGTGACAATGCGGTTGAAAACCGAGACCATCTGTTCTTTAATTGCCAGTTCTCTAAGGCAATCTGGGAGGATACAAAATTCAATAACTCCTTCACTAATGTTGACACTAACTGGAATGAGGTGGTGGTGGAAGCAGCTAGAGACTTCAAAGGTAAGACCCTTATTGACAAGACTAGAATATCCTCTTTTGCTATTATTGTCTACTGCTTATGGATGGAATGCAACAACAAAATTTTTAGGAACACAAAGGCCAATCACGATGATATCATGAATGATATTTCCTTCTTCCTCAAGTGCAAGTCCCATAAGTGGACCAAGTCTAGAAGAAACATATTCAATTGGCTTATATGTATGAACTGGTGTCTTGATGATTCAAAACTATTGTATACCTAGTATCTTAGGTGCTATTTTTATTCTTGGGTCAATTTTCAATTGAGAAGTTGTGCCTTCGGGGGGTATGCCTCCCTTATATCTGTATATATCCGTTGTTTAATTTTATTTCTTAGTTACCAATATATATATATATATATATATATATATATATATATATATATAGTGTAAGATGTGGGTTCGTCACATACAATTAGTATTTAACGATCCGTTACCCCCTTCAGAATGATGATTAATGCAATTGCGAAGTTGTGCCTTGGGGGAATGAAATTATTTCCGTTTTGCAATTACGTATTTTTTTGAAATTTTTATCTTGCCTTCAGGCACGGGCATACCCAAGTATATATATACAAGAGGGAGAAAAGATAACAGAAAACGGGTAAGAGCCCGAGTGTAAAACAACTTTAAAAATAGTTTAACAAGTATTTGAAATTCTTAGCCGTTGATATTACATACATGTTAGTACCTTTACACTCACTAGAGAATTCTCACCTATCAACTAGTGTGCATGCCTAATGTAGTACCGAATTAATCTATTTAAATCTAACCCAGTTAACTAGTCTAGCCAAACTTCCATTCACCACGCCTAATCCAAGTGATCTCATAAACATAGTTTATATCTGATAACCCTTTTTATTAGGAATTTACCAAGTCAGTTATATTTATCTCAATTTAGACTTAAGTCCTCAACCACTTAACTCATGTAATATTAATTACACATTTTTATTTACTTACAAACATCGTATATTAATCACGGGTACATATATTTATCGCTCGTAACATATATACTACTACTAGGTCACCCCACATAAATCTATTGGGTTGGAATACTCTGCTATCAAGTCCCTATATCACTCGTACAAGAGGGGAATACTAGTTCAAAATCACTCTCGAACTGTATTAACACAAAACAAACATATTGGAGGCGAAGCATAGTTCCAAGTCAATAAGAGGTCAGCACATACCCTCACGTCTCTTAGGACCATTTGACTATCATTCTCAGATAGCCTGTACCAAGGATGCTATGTTCTGGGGTACAAGTTAATATCGCCCATAAGGTCCAATCGAGATAAGACTGTTCCATTGCGGAAACCTCGGTGATAGCAAGTAGCGCGAGTATGATTACACACAGATATTTATATGATAAATATTCACACACATATTTTTATTTTCATCATTCAGATAGGAACATACACGACCCATATTATATTCTGACCATACGTGGCACGATATTAACATAAAACACTTAATTCATTTAATATTAATTATTCAATTTTATTTGCTTACAAGCACAATAGAGGAATCACATGTATATGTATATATATTTATCACTCATATAATATATATACTAATCAGGCACCCCACATAAAATCTATGGTGCTGGCATACTCTACTATCAAGTCCCCGTATCTCTCATACAAAAGGGAAATACTTATTCGAAATCACTCTCAAACTGTATTAATACAAAACACACATATTGGAGGCGAAGCATAGTTCCAAGTCAATAAGAGGTCAGCACATACCCTCACGTCTCTTAGGACCATCTTACTATGATTCTCGGATATCCAGTACCAAGGATGATATGTTCTAGGGTACAAGTCAATATCCCTCATAAAGGTCCAATCGAGAAAAGACTGTCTCGGCGCGGAACCTTCGTGATAGCTAGTAGCACGGGTATGATTACACATAAATAAACAACATTATATATATACTAATAACCATATATATATATATATATATTCATATTATTCAGGTGCGTATACGTATGACCCATAATACATGTGAACTATGCCCGATTTCTACGCATAATTAAATCATTCTTTTTATTTTCTCAATTATCGTAAATCCTAAATTACTTCCCGACTCTCGAAGTGTATCCTCTTGATAATCATAAAATCATTAGGTATACACTCAATATACTACTGGTCTAAGTCCTTCTCAATTTTCATGAGACCTAATTTAACGTACGCACGATTTGCCATTCAATTTATACTTCCAAAATCCCACGGTTAAATCTCATATAAAATCGTCTTATTTGGACCCTTCTTATACCCCACTGGTCCTTCCCAACTCCCATTACGATATATAAATTATCCCCAAGGGTCCTTAGACATCAGGGTTTTATTAACATTTAATAGAAAAAAATCCCATTTCCAGTAGGTGTCGATCGATCGATGAAAAGGGGTCGATCGATCGATCAAACAGGTGCTAGCCCAATTTCTACAATTCTAACCTATGGGTTTCATCCAATATAAATCCTCAAACCTTCATTAACATGTCCCAAACTCCCAACCAAACATCATGAACTTTATATAAACCAATATAAAAGATTTCTGACGCAAAACATTCACAAATTCGTCAAGAATAATCATCAAAAGGGGTTAATTCAAGAAATTATCATTTAACCCTTGTTCATCTAATTTTCTCAAGAATTCAATTAATTTCCAGATTTACATCTCTACTAGGCATCAATTTCGTGGATAATATTCTACATGTGACAGATATCCATCCTCACATGCTTTCTACTCCTGTTTGTAACAAAATCTCCCAAACAACATTTTATTTTCATGAAGATATAAGAGAATTAATTCCTACACTAGCATGGATGTTTTATCAACTAAAGAATAGAAAGTTAGATAATTGCCTTCGGGATGTAAGTCTGAATTGTTTATGAAGATGGGTATGGTTTCTTTCCTTGTTCCCCGATCTACGCGTTGGTAGTGGAATTGATGAGAGTGGTGTAGGGATGGTGGCTCTCCTCCTTGGAAGCCTTCTCTCTTGTCTCTTCCTTAGCCTCTCTGCAACTCCAAGGTTTCTAACCCTAGAGGACTCGAACGCTTATGAGATATAACACTCCAATTTTCGCCCATAATTAACCCCTTAAATGAGTTATTACCAAAATGGCCTCCCGAGTTATCGGTTAGGCCTAAAAATGTCCCGAGACCCAAACTAAACCCCCGGGCGTACTTTTATGACTATATCAACCCTTCCGAACACATTGGCGCACTCGAAATGACCATATGGGTGACTTATAACAAAATTACTTTTCATTCCATTAGTTTAGTCCCGAGACTACACATGCGTGTCCCGACTTAATTTCTATAATTGTCATATTATTTGCTCGTGATAATTTTTAATGACTTAAATCTCATATATTACTTTACTCATCCAGTAATATTCAACATATAAAAACTAACTCTCATCATGCTAGTAAATATTTATTTTAAAATTAATATTAATATTAAATTAATTTATCCCAATTTAATTTAATTAATCCCATAATTAAATTCCATAAAAATACGGGGTATTACATGTTTTATGTTATTTGTGGTGTTCATACCTATATATGCTTGTGCGTTATTGTTATATGTGCGTGTGTATATATGGCATGTTTATTTTCAGTGTTTTTGTTGCATTTAATCAATGTTTCATATGCTTCATAGTTGCATCTATTGACATCATTTATGATCATATTGGTATCTTTTATTACATGTTTACATTGGTATCATTTATTTCATAGTTTGGATTGTTTGTCTTGTGTTGCCGAGTTTGTTTGTCGTTTCATGTTTCACTTCACTCATTTTCATGATATTACTTATTTGCTTTATGTTCACATGTGTCACATTATGGGGTAGAAGTTGTTTATATTGTTCACTTTACCTTCCTCTTATTTTGAACAAAAAGGGGGAGAAATATTCAGAGATAAGTCAAACCAAAGGGGGATGCATACTCTAAGAGAATATGTTAAACAAAGGGTGAGTTTTATTTTTCAAAATGCGATTTATATTATTATATTATTTTTATATTTGAAAAGGTGTGTTAAGTGTGCAAGTTTGAACAATGTTGCGGCAAAGTTTCACAAGATAAAAAATACTCAAGCTCGTGTTTGTCACATGTCTCTACATTTTCCTTTTGGGGTTAGAATTCAGTTTTAGGAGAGCTTGATGGACCCTAGGTTTTATTTTTTGTGTTTTGTCTCGGAATAGCCAAAAGGGGACATTTGTAAGGATAAATTTGGGATATAGTCAATTTGTATGTACTTTAGCTTTATTTAGTTTTGAAAAAATCATTTGAGTCATAGCTTATGATTTGAGTTTGTTTATCCTTCAAGATTGTAATGCATGATTGAAAATCGTAGTGGCCAAGTAAAGAGTCTACATCATCATGTCATGTTTTTAGTCGAGTTTCATCTTCAACATCCATGGGATCTCAAGAGGTATGAATGTGTATTAGTTTGATCCCTGAATACATTTGAATGTTTTTGTTTTAAAATGTTGTAACACCCCGCATATTTCGGCATTAGAGGTGGCCAATCCCCGTTGCCAATCTACGTTGGGAGTTAAATATTAAATACCCTTCTGAGCATGCGACATAAATATGAGACATTAAAAACTTTTTTCACAAGAAATTATTTAAAATAATCCAACTAATAAAAACATCCACCACAATAGAAATCCATAACCATGCTAAAGTCCAATAAATAAATCTCAACTACTTAAATGAATAAAAAAGAAAAAATCTCCAACTAAAAACCATAAATAACCGTGGAATCGCATGATCGATGAAAAATCCATAAATGACTGTATCATAATAATTATGATTGGGAAGGGAAAAATAAACTAAGAAAGAAGTAAACGGTAGCTCCAACTGTAACTCCATGAATCTCCAAAAAAAATCATGCACAGCTACTCCAGCAACTAAACCTAAAATGTTAGTCGAAGCAAGGGATCAGAACCCATAATACCAGTTACTCCTCCCAAAAAGGATCTGCGAATCCAAGCATAAGCATCATGCGAGATAAAAATCAAAATAGAATTTTACATTAAGAATCAATATGATAAGAAGCGAGTGAAGTAAAACAATACTAACTACCCATATACACTAAGCCACCTCACTACTCAAGTCGAGTTATATCTATTTCAATAGTGAATTAGATCTTAAAATATTTACATAATTAAAATCAACCAATCTTACTAATGCGATTGGTCGTTCGCATACTCTTAGTGCACTAACAATTACAAAAAACTACACCCACGCCCCTCACTATAGCCAGCTTGCCAAATTTCATTAACACTGCACATACTCGTGAGGTTCCATGCACGACATGCGACTATAGCCAGTTTGTTCAATTTCGTTAGCCTGCACATACTCGTGATACCAACGCACACCCACGTCACTATACCCAATCGACCTAATTTCCTTAGTCCTGCACATACTCGTGATACAAATCCATTTTAATATATGTTTATTATCACACGCATTAATTATAATTTCTTAGTCAAGTTCTCTACATTTCAATTATCCCCACCCATAAATCAGGCATCACAGCTAAAACCATCCATAGCCCCATACCTACAGATCACCAAACTATAAGTATTACCTACTCTGTCACTAGGAATAATACCACCAAAAAGCATCACCTAGTCTCACACCTAGGATAAAGGAATAATGTAACAACATATTACCTAGCCCAACCTAGGAAAAATACCCAATCGTAAAAATGCACACATACTAGTCCCATACCTAGAAAGTGACAATAAAAATGAAGTCTACCTACTAGTCACCCCTGGAAGATAATTGCATTGAGAGACTGCATCCATTGAGCTATAGCTCTGAAGGATGGTTATTATACTTATATAGTGTGTGATATATAAGTATGGATATACTTGATGTGTATAGTGTATATATATATATATATATATATATATGAGATGTGAAACATATATATATGGACATAATAAAGAATGGAATGTGAGATAAATTCTGAATCTTTCGAGAGTATAAAATCCGAAATAATATAGGGATATACGTATATAATTATGAGAATATTATATACGAGGTTAATAACACTAAAAAGTGAATAGTGTAAATAACTAGTGAAAGTTATTCATGATGTAAGGATGAATCATAAGCGAGAGATTATGATGTATAAGCTCAGGCGATAGCATGGAATATTTTATAAAGAATTAATAAAGTGATATTCTCCTTTCGGTAGATTTATATCCCGATTTATATGTGCATGGATCATAGGTTCTAGTGAGAACTATTGATATATACGAGATGGTATAAAATGTGGTATGTACTTAGGGCGTAATGGATTTCGACGATCAACATTGCCATGTAGTAGTGTATCGGGGTGGTTCCTTGTTTGGATTTCGCTTCGCGAGACACCCCACGCACGAACGTAGTGTAATGTTGGGAATGGGGAGAAGTTTAGTCCTTAGTACTCGGATTTATGAGGATCTTTAGAAGATGGGTGAAATGAATTAGTTAGATAGGGCAGCTTAACTAAGTTGTTTATAAGGTATGCGATAGTTGTACACTATTAGAAGAGGGGTCAGGGGTATCTCATGAGAGTGCGATACCAATTTAAATATGAAAGATTTTCATATTTTAAAATATGGCATTTATGCACTTGCAAAATATTTTCGAACTCGTGCTCTAACTCGTTTCTCCAATCTCCCCTCTTTTTCTATATATGTATATATATTAGGTGTTCAGACACAAGGACGCCTCGATGATGATTCTTTCGAGTCAGACGTTCACTGCAGCAGCTGTGGATGCATGCAAGTTTATTTTAGACGCTTCTGTTCTTGTGATCTATATAGGAAGCATTGCAGTAACATTCAGGCTGATAGCCCAATTGTATTCAATTATTCTTTTACCGCCTTTTAGTGCGGCATTCGATTTGGTTGTATTATATTGTACCGAGTGTTCGATTATTTTATTTCATTTTAGTTGTTGCATATAAACTGTTGTGATTGATTTATTTGAATGGTTTGGTTAAAAAGATTAGTTAAATAAAATTTTAATGCCAGCCTAATAGGTTATTAGTAATTAAGTTGGTTTTCGACAGTGATGCTGAGAATGAACCACATGAGACTCCTATTTTAATTTGGTATAGGATGATCACCCGGTATTTTATTAGGCAAGGTATCACATTGGGAACTTTTGGATACCAGGAATGCGGATTTGCCCTAGATTAGGCAGGATACTGATGATGAGGTGTTTTGGATCCCCAACCTTGGTGGGTTCTCTATTGGTTTGACCTATGATGAGATTACTCCTCGTCGCCCCACTTTTTTTTTTTGGTAAAGTAAGAATATCATAGAACAAAAGAATATACATGGAAAGGAGGGCATACCCTCCTAGGGGGAGGGTCACAGATGAAAATCACACCCCAAATACAACAAATATCTATACAAGAAGGAACCATCAATCCTAAACACATCAAACATTAGCACTACAAATCAGAAAGTAAAGCCCTATCATTAAGACCCCAATTCATGAATATCAGCCAGTTGTTGAAGTTTCTTCTAGACATTTTCCAGGTATGAGCTTTGCAATTGATAAAGAAGGATATTTCATTCATGATACTCGCCTGATTGGTCGTATTATTCCTGAAGATACGATTGTTCCTCTCCATCTATATACAGTATATTGTAGCCGCAAAGGATATTCTTCTAACCTTTTGAGTGAGGTTTTCCCCAACGAACTTATGGGTGACATCATCAATGATCTCCTCCCATGTGGTTGCCTCAAGGCTGTAAGCATTGTTATATTTAAGATCCTCCCAGATAGCATTAGAGAATCTACAATTGAAGAAGAGGTGATCTCGAGTCTCTAGTGCATTCCCATATAGCACACAGATGTTTTCTTGGGAGATTCCCCATGCCATGGTCTTGTCCTTGGTATTGAGAGAGTCCTTGCAAACCAACCAAAGAATGAAGGCGCACTTTGGAATATTGCTACTGTTCCAAATGATAGGAGCCTAGGTAGGAGGGTTTGGCTGGTATCTAATGGTATTCCAAGCAGAGTTGATGGGGAAAAGGCCATTTACCATAGGTAACCAAAAGACCCTATCCTCCACAAGAGGGTTTATGGGGGGTAATACATCATACGTTATCTCATTAAGTTCCCACGTAATAGTAGTAGGCCAAGCCCAATTCCCATGCAGAATGAAATTAGAAACTTTTGCTTTATGATTGCTAGTCACATCATATATTTTCCTCTCCCCATACTTCAGCCAAAGAGGACCTCTAGGGTGCCAGTTATCATGCCAGATGAAGGTGCTATTCCCATTACCAATAATAGATTTGAGCAGAGGTCGAAAACTGCACCTAAGTTTCATTAAATTCTTCTAAGTCCAAGATACATCAATAGGAACTTGGATATGCCATAAGCTTCTTCCTTTCAACTTGTAGGTGTGACAACATTTGACCCAAAGGTTGTCTTTCTTGTTGCAGATATTCCAAAAGTGCTTAAACATTGCAGCAACATTCTAATCAAGGGAAATCTTGATACCAAGACCACCTTCCAGTTTAGGTAGGAAAACATCACTCCAGTTGACCTTAGAACCACTCTTTTTCATATCCGATCCAGACCGTAAGAACCTACGTAGCTTGTTATTAATTTCATTAAGCATTCTCTTGGGCAGGATGAATAGGGAGGTCCAATAAGTATGCATGCTAAAGAGGACAGAAGTGACCAAGTGTAGTCTACCTGCGTAGCTTAGAAATTTGTTGGTCCAACTCTTAATCCTGTTAGTGATCTTGTCAATCAGTGGAAGACAGTCCTCATGCTTCAGTTTAGTAGAAATGAGGGGAACACCAAGGTATTTAATAGGGAAAGATCCCAACTGGAACCCCAAAAGGTTGGAGATACTCAATTTATCATCAGTGGAAATGCCAACAGCGTGGAAGGAGCATTTTAAAGGGTTTGGTTACAGACCAGACATCGCACTGAAATCATTGATGGCAGTATTAATGATGGCAATGGAGTTCATATCCGCTCCTGTAAGGATAAAAAGATCATCAGCAAAGTAAAGGTGATTTATATTAAGTTCTTTGCATTTGGGGTGGAAGGTAAAACTTGGGGATCTAGTGTGAAGATCAAGCAAGCCAGCAAAAGCTTCCATAATGAAAAGAAAAAGGAAGGGGGAGATTGGGTCCCCTTTTTTAGACCTCGCATAGGTTTGAAGAAACCATGAGTAGATCCATTCAAGGTAACAGAGATCATGGTCATAGTAATGCATTCCTTGACCCATCTAATGAACGTTGGATGAAAACCCATCTGGTTGAGGACATAGAAAAGGAATCTCTAGCTGACAGTGTCATAAGCTTTGAGAATATCGATCTATAAAGCACATCTGGGGGGCAAGATTTCTATGATAATTACACATGAGCTCTTGTATGATAAGGATATTATCCCCAATGGATCTACCCTGAACAAAGGTAGATTACCTCTCATTGACTAGACACGGGATGAAAGCCTTCGTCCCGTTAACCATAACTTTGGAGATGCATTAATAGATAGTGTTACAACAAGCAATAGGACGGAAGTCTTTCATAGAGGAAGGAGAGTTAGTTTTGGGAATAAGAACAAGGTTGGTGAAATTCCACTGTTTGAGCATGGTACTAGTTTGAAAGAATGTGGCAAATGCAGTAGTAACCTCTTCCTCCACGATATTCCAGTTCTTGGTGAAGAACTCCGTGTTGAAGCCATTAGGGCCCGAAGCCTTGTCATTGCTAAGGCTAAATAGAGCAATATTGATTTCATCATTGGTAATGGGAGCAATAAGTGAATTTTCTTGATCAGAGGAGATTTTTTTTATTATGGCATAATTGAGGATATGGGGATAGGAAGTGCTACTAGGTTTCCCAAGGAGGTTAGAGAAATATCTGATGGCCTCCTCAGCAACCTGAGTATGTCCCTCCACCTTGTTCCCAAAATGGTCCTGGAGGCTTAGAATTTTGTTTCTATTCCTATTGCTTATTATTCTAGAGTGGAAGAAGCTGGTGTTCATGTCCCCCTCTTTGAGCCATCTAGTCCTGGACTTTTTCTTGAGGAAACTCTCTTTAGCTCCACTGTATTCATTGTAAGCAGTTCTGGCATTCTTCTCCACTACTTGGAGTAAGGGATTACATCCATCCCTATTGAGCTGAATTTAAATTTCATTAAGAGAATTCTTGGCATCGCTGGTTTTTTTGCTAAGATTACTGAAGAACTTGAGGTTGAAACCTTTGAGATCATGCTCGACGAAGGAGAGTTTGGAAGAAAACAATATACATATAGGTGCCATGCACAAAAGTCCCCTAGGCGTCCTCAACAATAGTAATAATCCCTATGTGTCATCCAGTAGTTGAAAAACTTGAATGGTTTGGCCTTGGAGGGAGGTTGGGGATAGATGGTAGTGACTATAGGGCAGTGGTCCGAAAGGCCTTGGATAATAACATCAGTCTGGGATTTAGTGAATACATTCTTCAGTTCCTCATTTATGAGCACACGGTCAATTTTCATTTGAATTAAAGATCCCTCATTATGGCTTCTGGTCCAGGTGTACCAAAAACCCCTAGAAACCATGTCATCCACTTGAATGTTATAAATACACTGGTTGAAATCATTTACAGCATTGACATTAATATCCAAAATGCCCATCTTCTCATTGCGAGCTCTGAAAACATTGAAGACGCTGAGGAGGATCCAGCTATTATTGTGAGTAAATAGGTGAGTTTCTTTAAGGTAAGACCATAGGACTGTGCGTTGAGCAGCAAGGTTGAGAGCATAGACAAAGGTCGCATAGAAAGATTTGTCAAGGTTGAGAGAGGTAATGAGGCAAGTAATGGCTTGATTATTCGAAGAGATGGTGCTAACTTTAAACATATTGGGATTCAAATCAATGATAATTCTGGCAACCCCCCCATCAATGGGACAATTATGAGTGGTTTCACAATGAGGGAAGCAGCCTCTGCTAGCATTCGGGATGTTATTTCTTCTCACTTTGGTTCCAAATAGACAAATAAGGGAGAGGTTGTGATTGTTGATGAGCTTGCGTACCTCTTATTGCTTAATCGGTTTGTTAAGGCCCCTAATGTTCCATGTAGCTAGCTTAATCATTGAGGGGGGTTGGGGTTGGGGGGTTGTTAGCATTGGCATTCAGCCTATCACAAGTCTTTTTCTGATGTTTTTTTCTCTATTTCATGGAGAGGTTTGTAGCAAGATTGCCACAATTACCATCAATGTCTTTGATTTTTAAAGTTATTCCAGAAGGAGCAGGCCGACATAAGATCGTGTGGAATAAGACTAATATTCCCAAATGTGCCTTTATTTTGTTGATGATTTGTAGGAATGCGATTCAAACCAAGGATGAGCTCTTTAGCTGGGGCATTACTGAGGATAACTTGTGCTGCTGCTGTTTAAACGGGGTTAAGTCCGTTGGCCATGTATTCAATGAGTGTCATGTTACAAAGGAGGTGTGGAAGCGTGTTAGATTCAGAAATCAGGAGTATAGGGACGCTATGGATTGGGACACTGAGATTCTTCTTGCTATCTCAAATTTCAGTGGTCCTAGCATTTTTAATCGTATTAGGAACATCTCGTTTTCTACTACCATTTACTACATGTGGATGGAAAGAAACACCAGACTTTTCAAGAAGGTGAGTAGGGACACTGAAGCCATTTTCAAAGAGATTGAGGTTATGATCAGAGAAAGGGCCATATCATGGGAGAAAGGAAGAAGAAGATTCAAAAACTGGATGGCATGCATGAACTGGGGAATCCCTAATAGTATACTCGATTAGGATTTGGGTTCTAGGAGTTTTGGGTATTTTTCCCATTATTTTGTCTTTTGTCCCTTTGGGGTATGACCCATAGGATGCTCTTAGGGATTTTTTCCCTTTTTGTGTTGCACTTGTTGTAGTTCTTTTTGTTGATATATACATAATTTCCCCCCCAAAAAAATGGTTGCGTGTGTGTATATGTGTGTGTGTGTATGTGTGTTAAAACTGTAAGTGAACCAATTGGTATTAGTCAAATTACAAAATAAATTGTTAGTTTATTGGGTTCTTATCAATATAAACATATCTGTAGAGATTTCGTAGAAGTAAAAGGAGTTAGTAAACAAGAATTGAAGAAAAGACATATAGACTAATTCATAGGAAAAAAGAAGAAGAGGTAAATGGACCTTAGACTCAAGGGTGACCATGCAAGCCACGAAGGCGGCTGTTCACAACAACACCCTTGTTAAGCCGTGAGGGCCACGATTGTGGTAGGTTTAAGCTGTGAGCATGTTCCTCTCGACGGTAGCTACCTAAATAAAAGTGATTAAGTGCGAAATGCGTGCGTGTGTAAGTGCACGGTCGTTGTTTTCGTTTCGCGTACTCAATACAAACAAACCTAAATTACAACTACACTTGCGAGGCAAGCACATCGGTAAGTTAGGTATCAAAAATCCACAGGGACGAGATGTTAGAATTTAGTGCTTCGAAAAAAAAGTGTAAAAGATGATTACAAACTAAAAAGAAAAATATGCATAAAAGGGAAATGTTTAACTAGGCAAGGGAAAATAAACTAGATTAACAAAGCGGTAAAACTATAGGTTGCGTCGAATATCCCTCATCCGGGTTATTTTGTATAAAATGGTTACATGGGTCGACGAATTATTACAAATGCGTCTCGTTTTGACAGTTAATTAAATCAAGCGTTGACACGCCCCTAAATCCTCATAAAAGCCTAATAAGATTTTGGCGTCAATAAATATCTCGGAAATTACGCGCCAAAGGTCGTAAGCACGGGACATACATGATATGCCCCATCAAATCTCCTAGGCGTAATAACTAGGACAACGCACCCAAAATAGACCCGTAAACACTATCACCAAAGCAAAGCAACGCGTTAACCCGAGTGAGTTCCATTCAAACACAACCTAATTTAAATTACCAAGAAAGCATGAAATAAACGCGATAAATAAACGCGATAAAACTAAACTAGAAAGCAAGTAATCAAAGCTTATAAACTAATTAACAAAGCATGTAAATCTAATTATCAAAGCAAGAAATAAGGAAATACAATCTATATTAATGGAGAGGGTAATGAATAGTCAACCTACATACCAAAAAGGGTGTCAATCAAAAGAGAAATGAAGAAGAACTCTTCAAAAACCCAAACCCAAACCCAAACCCTAAACTAAACTATCTTCTAAAACTATCCTAAAACGTTCATCTTTAATATTTACAACAAAAACGTCTATTTATACTAAGTGGAATTAAAATAGAAAAGAAAAGAAGAAAGAAATTAAAGGCCAAAATATCTCCTGAAAATAGGGGATCGATCGATCGATCGATGGTGAAAAAATATCCCACTGTCGATGAGGATCGATCGATCGATCCTTTTGATCAATCAAGCAGGGTAGAATCAAGGTAGCACACTGCAATGCTGTTTTGGTTTCCAAGCTTTTCTCCTACGCTAAAATTGCCGTAACTTCATTATACGAACTTGGAATCGTGCACCGTTTGCGGCCACGCGAAGCTAGCGAGGAGGGATACAGCTTCCGTGAAGATATTGGGCTAGGTGACCAAGCTGTGAAAAGACTACAATGCCGTTGAACGTGCAATTGTGTACAGAAATTGAGCGGAAAGCGTCCGAACTTCACACTTAGTATTCAATTACCTATAAAATCTCAATTAACCCCTGAAAAACATGTTAACGTAGAAATCATAGGTTTTTTGGTTAACGAGCATAAATATAGGGAATAAGATACCCGAGGGGGCTAAAATGCGTAGGTTCGGAGGATGAAATACGCAATATTTGCGTATCATCACACCCCCTAACTTACACATTGCTAGTCCCTAACATTGAAATAGGATGCAACAAGAACTACAAGCAAACCAACAGCAGGAGATAGGTAAAAAATTATGGTCTAAAAGAAAAAGGCCACTTTCGCGAGCGATTCGATTGTATTTAGCATATGCAATAAGCCGTTAAACACCTAGGCCACCCTAGTGAACGAGTGTCGTCTCGTGAGGGTTTTCAGGGATGGTACCCATAAACATCACATGGTTTCCTCAAAATATTCCCAGCCCAACATGCGACAAGCCCAAAAATAGCAAAAAGGATTTCATACACATTATTAGCACATTGAACGAATTCAAAAAAAAGTCCGAAATCATTAACATTATAGAATACACCTCATAGAATTGAAACCTTAAAATGTGGGAGGGGGAGCGAGAATATGCAAAGTGTGATTTGGAAAAAAACTTAAATAAACCAGATACTAAATTAACGCAAGAATATATTCAATCCTCACGGCTATTACACTCATCAAGAGAATTCACCCGAAACAGGGAGGTAACACACAGAACATGCGGGCATAAGCAGTAAATGTAAATGAAAACTAGGCCGCACACATGTAACAAATGAAGAATAATATATATAAACTGAAAAACATTAATCTCAATGAAAGGATACCGCCCATTAAAGGAGGCGAAATGCATTTTCACATATTATCAAAACCATTTAAACCTTTGAATTACATCAACCTAAGATCACATAGGACTTTAATAGGGTTGTAATTTAGGTTAGGCTAGGGTACGAAATGAAGGATTGCATGTACGGATTCAAAGTGTTCGGTATGAAAACACAGGATAATGGAAAGATGAGGGCAATATCAAAATTGGAAAACAAGTTCCAAAACGGCATTGAATATATCATCGGGGAGAGTAATCAAAGCTTATTGAACACTATACAATATCATTTACAACTTGCTTTTTTATTTCTTTTCTTCTTTTTCTCATGTTTTCTTTTGTTTTCTTTTGCTTTTTTCTTTCTCTTTTTATTCACTTTTCACTACTTTCTTCTTTACTTTTCAAACTCTCATATGCCTAAATTGCAACCGATATCATAACAACAACATTCAATCCCAAGTAACATTCCAAACAAAGGTATGGAAAGTGTATGTATGGGATACAACTCCAATTTAGAGTTGGATATGGGATTTGGGTTATGAAACGAAAGGCTATATTTAGGCTCAAAGGGGTTAACGAGGGTAAATTGTAACACCCCGTAATTTTGAGGATTTAGTATTTAATTATTTTTGGGAGAAAATAAAGATATTTAAATTGGAGAAACTTAAATTTATGATTTGGAGAATTTAATTGAGTGGGAAGAATTATTTTTAATTAGCGACTTTAAGTTAAATTGTTCGAATTAATGGGTGTCGCATTTTGAGGACAAATTTGAAAATGTCAAAAAGTATTTCAGATGACAATTCTGAGTGTGTGGTTGAGTCCGGATGGGTCCAGATAGTCCGAAAAGAGTGCCCGAGCGTAGTTATTGGGTCTCAGGGTATTTTTGGGCATAGCCGGGCCCACACGGGGTGATTCGGGACATTTTAATTAGGCCCGTGTGGCCAAAAATGGGATTAAGGTTTTTTTTAACCTAATTGAGGGACTAGGAACGACAGATAGAAAATTCTAAACCTAGGGTTTGAGAGAGGATTAGAGGAATCTAATCAAGAAGCCAAATGGGGGTCTTTTGGAGCCAAATTAAGGGACTAATTGGGGTGTTCTTCATCAATCAATCTCTGCACCAACGGATCAAACCCTATGAACAATTCCAGGCAAGTGGTTAACTGTTGTAGTTCTTAAATTGATGATAAGCAATTGATATCATAGCACGTATATATGAAAATTCATTTTGGGTGTGTAGCCATAATTAAATTGGGTTTTTTCTGGATATAGAGTAATGGATAGATGTAATTACTCAAAGGATGTTAGGTCATAATTTGGGACTGCTAAGATTGAATTATAGCGTGGATTACAATATGAATTTATGATTAAATTGAGTGATAATGGCGAGGTTGATTTCGGTAAAAATGAAACCTGGATGAAAAACCCAAATCGGATATACTTAAGGTTATGTATAAATTTAATGATGGATTAAGGTCCCTAGGGTGCTTAGAACCTTTTTATTGGGTGGAAATAATGTTGGCTGTGATCTGGGTAAGAGTTTGGTAAGAAATAAAATCTTTAGGGTTCATCGATCGCCGAGTATAGGCCGGAGAAGACGATTACTGGAACGATCGATCGATCAACCTAGGGAGTTCAATCGATCGATGATACATAAATTTTGACAGTGACACCAGTTTTAATTACATGGGAGATGTTTATTGAAAATGGGTCTTGGGCTAATTTAAATGATGAAAATTGATTAGGGGTATGACTCTTGATAATTGTAAGTAAATATAATTGGGAAATTTGGGAGAGATGAATATGTGACACATTATGGACGGAAATTTGGGAATGAAATTCTGAGATTTAAAAATGGACCAAGTGAGCGAGTCCGGGTAGGTTGGGTAAGTGGCACCAAAGTATTAAATTAATTATTGAGAGAATAAATTAATTTGGAGTCGAAAAATAGAATCGAAAAATATTAAGTTATGGACCAACTGAGCGAATCTGGGTATAATGGTTGGGTGGCACCAAGTATTAAATTAATTGATGTGTAAATTAATTAAAATAGAGTCAGACCATAGATTCGGATTGGTATTAATTAATTAATGTGTAAATTAATTTAATTGAGTCGGACCATAGACTCGGAATAGTATTAATTAATTAATGTGTAAATTAATTAAATTAGAGTCCAATCAGGGACTCGGGTAAATATTATATAAATCAATGTGCAAAGTATTTATATGAGAGTCTAACCATAGACTCGAGGAAATATTATATTAATTTACGTGTGAATTAATAAGTGAGAAAATTAATTATGTTGAGTCGGGCCACAGACTCAGGAAATTACAGGCTAATGTTACGGGATTTTGAGTACACGGTAAAGCCGAGGTTTATATTATATATATACGGTGTGGTGATTGTATATATATATATATATATATATATATATATATATATATGTGTGTGTGTGTGTGTGTGTGTGTGTGTGTGCTATTAAATATTAGTGACTAGATATTTATTTAATTTATATACTCTAGTGCTATCAACGGAGGTTGCGCGATGTGGGTGAATCCCCTAGCTTGAGGAGTAGGGTGAGTATATCCCCAGGTCATAGCGTCCGGTATATGAGTGAGGGGCTTATCTCAATTTCAGGTAAGGAATATGACCGTCTCCACTACGTTTATATTTCGGGCCATGTTGGTGAGCGATTCCAACTTGGGTAACTAGGTTATGTGAGCACACCTGGTAAGATAACACTTTAGAGGGAATCATCCGGTGAGGGTATACTCGGAGGGATAGATATACATATGGTATATGTGTGGATGTTTTAGTAAAGGTACGTATATAATGGTATTAAATATTATATGCGGGAAATAATAATACAGTGTGTGATGTGTTTATTTTATATAACTTGTGTCACGGTTATATGTTATTATTTAAGAAGGAATTAATTAAGTTAATTAGTGAGATAACTTATACCCATGGATAATAATACTTGGTTTAGAGTGGAAGGGCAAGGGAGGATTACAAGGAGTAGTTGGACGGGGTAGTACAACTAGGTGGGGTTAAGGCAACCGTTAGGTGTGCACACTAGTGGAGGGGTGAGAATGTCCTCAAGAGAGTGCGACACTAACTTAAATATGAAGCGCATTCATGCATTTTAAATTACTGCAGTTAATTCACTTGTTAAATATTTTCAAAATGTTTTGGGTTCTAACCCTTGCTATAAAACTATTTTCAAAACCTTTTAGGTGTCCAGCCACAGGGACGCCAGGATTGATATTCTATTCTAGGAACATGGAGCTGCGGCATATGTGGATGCTAGCAGGAGTTTGGATTAGACACGTCGTTCTTTAATTCCTAGAGTAGGAATCATTTATCAGTTCCAAATTTATTTAGGGCATGTTTCCCAGACTTTCAGTTCAGTTTTCAGATTTATTTTATTCCGGTGTTGAATAATTGTGTTGGATTATTTACCTTGGTGACCGGTGGTTTATTCGGCATGTAGGCATTATTTATTTAGTTGATTTAATTCAGTTGTGTGAATGAATTATATTTATTTCCGCTTGTGCTATTTGGTTCAATTAACAAGATAAAATTTGGCACCAGATTTTTGGAATACTAGGTGGTTAGTAAGTTTTAAAAAGGTTTTCGACAGTGATGCTGAGGATGAACCAACTGGGATTCCTATTTTAATTTGGTACAGGACTGATCACCCGGTATTTTATTAGGAGGGGTGTCACAGATGGTATCAGAGCATCAGGTTCTGGTGTCCTTAGGATCTATGTGGATTTTCATGTTTCAGCTTAGCGTCCTTTGATGTAGAGCCTTATCATAGGATTGGTGTATTCTTATACGTATGCGCATTTACATTCTTTTGCCAATTATTTTATATTTGAGGGTGAACTCTTACGATTCCATTCTCATTTCATATGCCGCCCAGGAGAGAGAGAGCAGGTAGGGCAGCAGGGGGAGATGAGACTAGAGAGGCTAATCAGGAGCAAGAGTTACCGCAGGAACTGCCAGAGTTGATTTCGGCCGCACAGGTAGGCGCAGGAAGTTGAAGCGATGATGGTCGCAAAGGAAAGATACTTTCCACGAGATTAGCCACAGGCGCTAGTGGTACCGAATGTTCAGGTCCACCCGGGGCAGTTAGAGTGGCAGCGAGTACGAGAGATCTTTCAAAAGGGCCACCCACCAGAATTTCGAGGGGGTTCAGATGTTGTGCTAGCGTGTCAATGGAAGAGGGATATCTAGCGTCACCTACGCATGGTAGATTGCAACGAGGTGCATAAGCAAATGCTAGCCACTTTCAGGTTAGTGGGAGCAGCGCTACAGTGGTGGGAATCAATCACCACAGTTGAGGAAAGGGATACATTAGAAATTGCAGAATTTTGGGTGCGGTTCCATCGCAAATATTTTCCGCCTGCATTTGAGGCTGAAATAAGGAGGAAATTTATAAAGGTAACACAAGGGGACCGTTCAGTGGCCGATTATGAGGAAGAATTCACTTGTTTATCAAATTTTGTACCGGATGAGGTAAGCGATGAAGAAAGAAAGAAAGCAAGGTTAATGGATGGATTAGTCTGGAGGATCAGACAACATTTGATTGGTAATCCCGCATTAGTAGCTTATACAGATGTCGTTAATGCAGCACTCCTACACTGTCAGGAATATCGCTTCCACATGAAAGGAAGAAGGAGGGGATTGGCACCCAGTCAGTCGGATAAAGCGAGAGGGAACAGTACCAGTGGGGTATCCCAGTAGCAGATAGGGGGACATCAGGGGCAGGATTCCCATCAGGGGAATCAGGCCGAGCGATTTAGGACTGGAGGCTATCGACAAGATGGCCAGGACTTTCGATAAGGACATCAAGGAAGCGATCAGTGGCAGGGTGAATTTATTAGGAGGTGTTTCATTTGTGGGGAAGAGGGACACATGAAGAGAGATTATCCTCCGCAAGGAAGGGGTCAATTACAGGATGAGGTTCTGGATGTACAGCCACTACAACAAATCATGGGTGCGTTCGGACAGGGGGTAGCTGCTCCAGAACCCGAAGATCAACCATTACAACTAGAGTATGGAGGTAATTATCTTTTTATCCTACGGGCATGGGGTATGTTTTGGGTGACAGTGAGGGTGTCACAAAATAAGAATTATTTTCACTAGAGTTCGCGGGTAAGTCGAATTTAGTGGGTGCGCTAGCTATATTAGCCATATTACATATATATATATATATCTATGGGATAGTGAATTTCTTTAGTGTTAACCACGAGAGAGTGGGGGTATGCACATATATGGGATTTGGTATTATGCGAGGAGTTACTACTTTCGAGAATTATGGAAGTAGGGTAGAAATTTTTTATATCGGCTGGATAGCGATGGATTTGAACTATTATAAATAGTGGGGGTAAGTTTTGGTGTTTGCGACACCAGGGTGTGATTGGTACTGGGTATCAACTGAGAGGGCGTCTAGCCTAGTAGGGGTGCGATAGACACATAGTGAAGTCTTGTGTTCTCATATTTATCCCGGTAAGTAGGGGTGTTTACTGAAGTGAATCAGGGTAGTTAGAAATATTTTTGAGTAGGGAGAGATAACTCGGGGTTCATTTTGTGAAAGAACTAGTGATAGTAAGGGCGCGGTATTTTATTTTGTCTTTTGTAGCATAAGAGTAGGCGTGTATGCTTTTGTGTTAATAGACAAGTATTTGGGGGTACGTTCTATGGACTGAGGGTCTAACGGATCTCAACGACCGACAATATTAGGTAGTAGTGTATCGGGGGGTTTCCTTGTTTGGATTTCGCTTGCAAGACGTCCCACGCATGAAACTTAGCGCAACGTTAGAAGTTGGGAGATGTCTGATCATTAGTACATGGGTTGGGTACCCTGGCCATTATATATATGTGCGATATAAATACGGGTGGGAAGCTATATTACCGGTCACGACTAGCATAGTCGGGTAAATTTCGTGCGGTAAAGCACGGGGATAGGGTGTATGGGCACTGGAGTTAATTAAGGCAACTTTTGTGCGGTCAAGCACGGGTACACGGTGGACGTGAATCTAAGTAAGTTACCTGATGGAATTTTTGGAAGTGATGCGTGTGGAATTGCTAGAAGCATATACTATATACATACCCTTGAAGTTTAACATATGAAGGTCAGTTATATGTATAAGAGATTATGGAAGTAAACAAACCAACATTATTAATTGATTATGTACTATGCACTTTGGCATAGCCGTTAAATTCCTAGATTCACAACTATAAACAATACTTAAAGTTGTGATAAGTTCCCTAGTATCCAAGTACATGGACAATACTATCTGAGTGCCATAGGGGTAATCAAATTTATTGATTTCTTTATACAAACTGTCAACTCAAAATATCTACGCTTTCATATTTTTCCCCTAGAACAATACAAACTGGAAGCCACTGCATCCTGGTGTCCCAACTCCTTCCACTTAGTTTTCCACACCTCGGCCACCTTATTTACCGACCTATGGCTCAACGCGTCTGCTACCACGTTAGCCTTCCCTGGGTGATATTGGATATCAAACTGATAATCTTTCACAAACTCAAGCCACCGGCGTTGACGCATATTCAGTTCCTTCTGCGTGAAGAGGTATTGTAAAGACTTGTGGTATGTGAACAACCGAAATTTCTCCTCCAGGAGATAGTGTCTCCAAATTGGAAGAGCGAATACAACTGCCGCTAACTCCAAGTCGTGTATGGGGTAATTCTTCTCGTGAGGATTAAGCTTACGGGAAGCATAAGCTATGTCCTGACTCTCCTATCGCAGCACACCTACAAGTCCTTGTAAGGACGCATCGGTGTAGACTAGATACTAAACTCCCGGCCTGGGCAATGCAAACGCAGGCGCTGAGGTTAACTTGTCCTTTAACTCATCAAATGCTAACTGACAGGCATCGCCCCAGATGAATGGCACACCTTTGCGGGTCAGATGTGTCAAAGGACCCTCTATCTTTGAGAAACCCTGAATAAACCTCCTGTAGTATCCTTCTTGGTCCAAGAAACTATGGATATTAGTCGGTGTCATGGGCTGTCCCCACTCCCTCACTGCGGATACCTTCCTCGGATCAACAGATATCCCCCGGTCTGAAATGATATGCCCCAAAAACTGAACCTCTTCAGCCAAAACCCACATTTCTCGTACTTTGCATATACCTCGTTCTGACGCAGCATCTGCAAAACCTGCCTCAAATGCTCGGCGTGCTCCTCTTGTGTCTAGGAGGAAACCAGAATGTCATCAATAAAGACAATGACGAACTGGTCTAGGAAGTCTCTTAAAACCCTATTCATCAAGTCCATAAACACGGCTGGAGCTTTGGTCAAGCCAAAAGGCATAACCAAAAATTCGTAGGAACCATACCTCGTCAAGAAAGTAGTCTTCGAGACGTCCTGTTCCCTGATACATAACTTATGGTATCCCGATCGTAAGTCAATCTTTGAGAAGAAGGAAGCTCCTCTCAACCGGTCGAATAAGTCATCGATTCGGGGCAACGGATACTTATTCTGTATCGTGACTTTATTTAACTCTCGGTAATCTACACACAACCTCAATGATCCATCCCTCTTTTTTACGAACAACACAGGGGCAGGGGCAGACCACGGCGAAGTACTCCTTCGGATAAACACCTGACACAATAACTGCTCTTTCTGATCTCTTAGCTCTCTCATCTTCGCTGGAGCCATACGGTACGGTGCCCGGACAATTGGCCGAGTTCTCGATGTCAAATCGATAACAAAATCTATCTCTCTACTAGGAGGTAATCCAGGTATATCCTGAAATACATCAGCGAACTCACTAACAACGGGAATCGAATCAAGTGGTATTACCACTTCCTTAGAAGTCTCCTCCTCTATATAGTAAAAGTGAGTGGACGATCCTCCCTCAGGGTGAGGCATCGCCACTAAAAACATTTCCTGCCCGGGAATGGCAAAAATAATAATCCTACTGAAACAATCAATCATGGCTCGGTACGCAACTAGCCAATCCATACCAATAATCGCATCGTACTCAGTCATCTCTAATACTAGCATATCGGCGGGTAAAACAAATCTCCCGATCTCTATACCCACATCTTTACAGATAAGGGAAATCACAGAACCCCTACTCAATGGTGAATCTATGCAAGTAATCGTGCTCTCTGCAGTGTCTAACAACCCCAAAGTGTGTGCAAATCTCGTGGTAATGAAACAGTGTGTGGCCCCCGTATCAAATAAAATACGCCCTATAGTACCCTTAATAGAGAACATACCCTTAATAGCAGGTGTATCCTGTGGGACTGCAGCATGCTGGAGTTGATAAACCTGCCCGTACTGAAGCTGTCCCCGCTGGACTGGGACTGCTGGGATGGATGGCAAAGCTGGCATCTGTGGTGGTGCTGGGAGGGCGACGAGAAACATAGGTCTCTGGGGATCATGTCGAGCACCCTGCTGCTACTGCTGCTGCTGTGGGGCCTTGCCCCTATCAGGACACCGTGACACCCCGCCTAATTAAATACCGGGCGATCACTCCTTTATTAAATTAAAATCAAGGTGAACAGTTGGTTCATTCTTAGCATCACTGTTGTAATAATAACTTTTCCAAATTTAACACCCTATTTAATTAAGGTAAGTGTCAAAACCATTTTTAAACATTACTTTCCAAATTTTATTTTGAAAATAAAGATTTAATTATCTACAACAATTCAATATTTAAAGAATAACACCACAATAATCCTGGAACATATAATCCAATTAATTTAAACATTCAATAACTAAATCCCAGCATTTAAAACTTAAAGTAAAACATACATGCTGACTAAATCCCAAAGTAACAGTACTAGAAATAACTGAAATACAAATGTCCCAATAGAACAGATAAATAGTGGAAAGGGCGACACATGCCCAATAAGGAGAACGATAGAAGTGGAATCAAGTAAATGCTATCGTCTAAGCAAGTGGCCTGCAACTCCCACCTAAGCTGCAGCACGTTCCTTCCAAGGGATCCTAAACAAGATGCCCCTGTGGCTGGGCACCTGTAATATATACATATATATACAAGAGAGAAAGAGGAATAGAAACGGGTCAGAGCGCGATAGTGTATATGATTTAAAAATTCGTTTAGCAAGTATTTAAATTGATAAAGGCCAATGCAACGACATATTAGTGCGACACTCTCTTGAGAAATTCTCACCTCTCTTCTAATGTGCACTCCTATCGCACTAACCTTCCCAATGGTTTATCTCATCATATATCACACTATCTTTCCCCAAGGATTTAACTTATCTTAGGTGACTCTCAAGATTTAAGATTTGACAACATCATGGTTTAAAAGGATAATTTCATTTAGTACAAAACGCTCATTTTAACTTTATTGATTCATAAAGTTTTTCAATATCATCTTATACTTCTCAAAACAAGTATTTCCAATTTGAGTCATTATGCATGTCTTACTTACCATAACACAGTAGGCAGTTTCCCATATTTCAGAAGTTCATATATATATTAAATACTCGTATAATATATATACTCTAACAGCACCCCACATTAAAATTATTGTGCAGGCATACTCTGCTATCCAATCCCCGTATCAATCGTACTAAAAGGAATACAAGTTCGGAATCACTCTCGAACTGTATAAATACATACACAAATAATATTGAGGCGAAGCATAGTTTCCAAGTTCAAGAGGTCAGTACATACCCTCAGGTCTCTTAGGACCGTGACTACCGATTCGATAGCCTGTACCTAGGATTTCTATCTTCTAGGGTACGAGTCAATATCCCCCATAATGCACACGAGATAAGATCGTCCCAACGCGGAAACCTCAGGGATAGCAAGTAGCGCGGGAATGATTTTCACAAGTATATAATATATGCATACACAATCATATAAATATACCACTTTTATTATATCAATTTAGGTTTATCCCATAACCCACATTCACAACATTTATCCTTATTTTCCCATTATTATATATCAAGTATAATGGTTCGTTTCTAAATTTAATTCGAAGGGTTTTTCCAACTTACTACGTAACCCTCATGGACTCTATTCTTCCAAATGTACAATTCAGTAGGTATCCATTTATGTTCCAACATAGCTCTCTCTTACGTGTCTCTCCCCTTTAATATATACTTACATTGTCCCTTATGCAAAATATCCCAAAAATATAGATTTCGCCTTACATTAAAGGTCTCTTATTCATTAATGAATCTTACTGGTCATCATTATCTCCCAAATTATTTTAACAAGGATGTCTAAGGAGTTTTCTTCGACCTCAATCTCCTTTCACTATAGTCTAGGATAGCCACCTGTCTCTCCTCGTAAGAGCTATCAGGCTGTAAGTCTATCTCATCTATCGCGATGTGAGTATGGGCCATATCATCCCGAAGATATCATCTCAACGACGAGATGTGGAATACATCGTGAATGCAATGTAATTGCTCTGGCAGTCCCAACCTGTATGCAACTGACCCAATCCTCTCGATGATGGGAAATGGTCCTACGTACCTCGGAGCCAATTTCCCCTTTTTCCCCAACCTCATCACTCCATTCATAGGAGATACACGCAGTAACACTTGGTCCCCCACATTAAACTCCCAGAAGAGCCGTTTATCATCGGCGTAGCTCTTCTGCCTATCCTGGGCTACTCAAATGCGACTCCTAATCATCTCAATCCTCGCGGAGGTTTCCTGAATTACCTATGGTCCTAGCAACTTGTTATCCCCCACCTCGAGCCAACAAGTTGGAGAACGACAAGGCCTTCCATACGAAGCCTCAAATGGAGCCATAGCAATCGTAAACTGATAAGAGTTATCGTAAGCAAACTCTACCAGTGGAAGATGTGTCCCCCAACCTCCTCCAAAATAAAGAACACACATGCGTAGCATATCCTCTAACATCTGATTAGTAAGCTCTATTTGTCCATCTGTCTGTGGGTGATAAGCTGAACTCAACCTCAACTCAGTACCCATAGCCTCCTGAAAGCTTTCCCAAAAATGCGACACGAAAATCTTGTCTCTATCTGACACAATATTCAGGGGCACCCCATGTAATCTGACAATCTCAGCAATGAACAACTGAGCATACTGACCTGTGGTATAATCTGTCCGTACCTGCAGAAAATGAGCCACCTTGATCAAATGGTCTACAATCACCCAGATAGAGTCGTGGCCCCGTTGTGATGTAAGTAACCCTCTAATAAAATCCATGGAAATACTCTCCCACTTCCACGCAAGTACTTCCAATGGCTGAAGCAACCCTGATGGTCTCTGATGGTTCACCTTCACCAGCTGGCAGGTAGAACACTTGGACACAAAATCAGCAATGTCCTTCTTCATCCCACTCCACCAGTATTGTCTCCTCATATCCTGGTACATCTTATCTCCTCCAGGATGCACTGCAAATTGGGACCCGTGAGATTGGGTCATCACTGTATGACACAATTCTGCCCCTTCTATAACCACTAACCTCCCATTAAACCTCAAACCCCCATCAGAACTAACAGAATAGGTTTCAGCACCCTCGGCTAAAAGTCGTACAATCTGCTCCTGGCAAAATGGGTCTGTGGTTTGGGCCTGTATTACCCTCGTAACAATCTCGGGTGTGACTGTCATAATAGATATGAATGAACGGGCTACTGCATCCTGGTGACCCAACTCCTTCCACTTCGCTTTCCAGACGTCCACTACCTCATTTACCGGTCTACGGCTCAACGCATCAGCAACTATGTTGGCTTTCCCCGGATGATACTGTATGTCGAACTAATTGTCCTTCACAAACTCTAACCATCTGCACTGACGCATATTCAGCTCTCGCTGAGTGAACAGGTACTGCAGTGATTTGTGGTCTGTGAACAAATGGAACTTCTCCCCCAATAAATAGTGTCTCCATATCCTCAATGCAAAGACGACCGCTGCTAACTCTAGGTCGTGGGTGGGGTAATTCTTCTCATGCGGCTTAAGCTTGCGGGAGGTAAACGCTATAGCCTCTCTTCCTGCTGAAGTACTCCCCCAAGTCCCCGTAAAAAGGCATCGGTGTAAACCAGGTACTCCACAACCGGCTTCGGTAAAGCAAGGACTGGTGCTGAAGTAAGCTTGTCTTTCAGCTCGTCGAAAGCCAATTGACAAGCATCATCCCAAACATATGGTACCCCTTTGCGAGTCAGGTTCGTCAATGGACCCGCTATTTTGGAGAATCCCCGAATGAATCTCCTGTAGTATCCGGCTAACCCCAAGAAACTACGCACTTCCGTCGGTGTCGTGGGATGTCCCCACTCCCTCACCGCTGACACTTTACTCGGGTCGACTTCTATCCCCTGCTCAGAAATAACATGCCCCAAGAACTGTACTTCTCGCAACCAGAATCCACACTTCTCGTACTTAGCATACAACTGATGCTCTCGTAATGTCTGAAGAACCTACCTCAAGTGCTCGACATGCTCCTCCTCGGAGTGTGAATATATCAAAATGTCATCTATGAAGACGATGACAAACTGATCTAAGAACTCTCTGAATACTCGGTTCATTAAGTCCATGAACATGGCTGGAGCATTTGTGAGGCCGAATGGCATCACTCTGAACTCATAAGACCCATATCTCATCAAGAAGGCAGTCTTTGAAACATCCTGCTCTCTAATACGTAGCTGATGGTACCCCAACCTCAGATCTATCTTCGAAAAGAAAGTTGCTCCCCTCAGCTAGTCGAACAGATCATCGATTCGAGGCAACGGATACTTATTCCGTATCGTGATATTGTTCAACTCCCGGTAGTCCACACATAACCTCAGTGAACCATCTCTCTTCTTCACAAATAAGACTGGAGCGCCCCAAGGTGAGGTACTACTGCGAATGAAGCCCTGACCTAATAGCTACTCTATCTGATCTCGTAACTCCCGCATCTCCCCCGGAGCCATACGGTATGGAGCGCGTGCTATAGGTTTCGTATCTGGTAATAAATCTATGACAAAGTCTATCTCTCGACTGGGGGGTAGGCCTGGTATCTCCTGAAACACATCGGAATACTCACGAACAAATGGAATCGAGTCTAAAGGAATCACAACCTCCTTAGAGGCATCCTCCTCTATATAATACAAATGAGCGATCGAACCTCCCTCTGGGCGAGGCATCGCCACTACAAACATCTCTTGGCCCAGAATGGCAAAAATAATACTCCCATCGAAGCAATCAATCATGGCTCTATAAGCTGCGATCTAATCCATACCGATAATAACATCATGCTCATGCATATCTAAGACTAACATGTCTGCAGGTAATACCAAACTACCAATCTCTACCCCCACTCCCCGGTATATAAAGAAGATAAGCGACCCACTCCCCAGTGGTGAGTCTACACACGTCACTGTGCTCTCTGCTATGGCTAACAACCTTAAGGCCTTCGCAAAATGCGTAGCTATAAAACAATGCGTCGCCCAAGTATCAAACAATACCCGACCCATAGTACCATGGATAGGAAACATACCCTCAATCGCGGGTGGCGCCTGTGGAGCTGTTGCCTGGTGGACGTTATAGACACGTCCGTACTGTAACTGCCCCTGCTGCACTGGAGCTGCTGGAATGGCTGGTAGGGCTGGCACCTGGGCTGGAGCTAGGAGGGCAGCTGAAAAAAGTGGTCTTTGTGGCTCATTACGGGCACCCTGCTGCTGTGGGGCCCTATTACCCTCTGGGCAATCCTGGCGCTTATGACCATGCTTGCCGCATACAAAACACCAGCCTCTGAAGTTACCTCCCCTCTGACCCTGCTGACCACGACCCTGTTGGCCGTTACCTCCCCGCCACTGGCCCTGTTGGCCCTGATTAGCACGCTGTTGGCCCTGTTGTCGGTGTTGGCCTTGTTGGCCGTGCTGATTAGGCTGGCCCTGCTGACCCTGCCTATAACCCCCAAATCACTGCCTGGAATCACCTAAACGGAATCGCTTAGCAGGGTACCCCTGATGGGAACTCTGTTTGTGTTGACGAGTCTGTCCATGAGATGGTGCCCCACTAGCACTACTACCCCCGATACTGCCCTGCTGGCTGGACTCTCCTGCTCTCTTGCTTCCTTGCAGATGGAAGCGGTGATCCTGGAAATGTAGTAACGCATCATTGAGTACATCAGTAAAATTACTCAGAGATAGATTCCAGATAAGATGCTGACGGATCCTCCAAGCTAACCCGTCCACAAACAACATAATTTTCTTACTCTCAGTAGGTGCCTCATCTGGCACTATGGTGAGAAGTATCGTGAACTCCTCCTCATACTCAGCAACGGTAGAGTTCTCCTATTTTAAATTCAGTAATTTCTGCCTCATCTCAGTCTGCACGGCGGGTGGAAAGTACTTACGGTCAAACCGCTCCCAGAACGACTGAATAGGGATCGTGTCCCTCTCCTCCAAGGTGGTAGTGGACTCCCACCACTGCAAAGCGGCCCCCACCATCTTAAAGGAAGCCAATAACTACCTTTGCACGTCGGTGCACTCATACATACGAAGATGCCGCTGGATGTCTTTCTTCCATTGGCTGATTGTGACGATATCTGAGCTACCAGAGAACTCAGGGGGATGCGCCTTCTGAAAAGCATCCCTAACCCTCTCCCATGCAAATGGAAGCTGTGCTGGTACTGGTGCCACTGCCTGAATCTTGGGTGGAGCCTGCTGAACCAGCGCTAGCGCGGCATTCACCGCCTGAGCAACAATGGAGGCTACTTCATTAGCATTCATAGTGCCTTGTGCCGGAGCTGCTGGTTGCTCGGCCTGGGTACGCCTATCCTTCGGTGCACGTCTCGGAGGCATCTGAAACGTGAAGAAGTTTATTAGTCTACAGTCATTATCAAATCCCAAATGGCTGAAGACGTAAACGTAAAAGCAGAAATACAACAATCCTAAAAATAGGGCTCTATAGCAAAAACATTAAGCTGAAAGCGAAAATAAGCCGTACAGATCCTATGGAAACTAAAACCTGATGCTCTGATACCACCTGTGACACCCCGCCTAATTAAATACCGGGCGATCACTCCTTAATTAAATTAAAATCAAGGTGAGCAGTTGGTTCATTCTTAGCATCACTGTCGTAATAATAACTTTTCCAAATTTAACACCCTATTTAATTAAGGTAAGTGTCAAAACCATTTTTAAACATTACTTTCCAAATTTTATTTTGAAAATAAAGATTTAATTATCTACAACAATTCAATATTTAAAGAATAACACCACAATAATCCTGGAACATATAATCCAATTAATTTAAACATTCAATAACTAAATCCCAGCATTTAAAACTTAAAGTAAAACATACATGCTGACTAAATCCCAAAGTAACAGTACTAGAAATAACTGAAATACAAATGTCCCAATAAAACAGATAAATAGTGGAAAGGGCGACACATGCCCAATAAGGAGAACGATAGAAGTGGAATCAAGTAAATGAAATCGTCTAAGCAAGTGGCCTGCAACTCCCACCTAAGCTGCAGCACGTTCCTTCCAAGGGATCCTAAACAAGATGCCCCTGTGGCTGGGCACCTGTAATATATACATATATATACAAGAGAGAAAGAGGAATAGAAACGGGTCAGAGCGCGATAGTGTATATGATTTAAAAATTCGTTTAGCAAGTATTTAAATTGATACAGGCCAATGCAACGACATATTAGTGCGACACTCTCTTGAGAAATTCTCACCTCTCTTCTAATGTGCACTCCTATCGCACTAACCTTCCCAATGGTTTATCTCATCATATATCACACTATCTTTCCCCAAGGATTTAACTTATCTTAGGTGACTCTCAAGATTTAAGATTTGACAACATCATGGTTTAAAAGGATAATTTCATTTAGTACAAAACGCTCATTTTAACTTTATTGATTCATAAAGTTTTTCAATATCATCTTATACTTCTCAAAACAAGTATTTCCAATTTGAGTCATTATGCATGTCTTACTTACCATAACACAGTAGGCAGTTTCCCATATTTCAGAAGTTCATATATATATTAAATACTCGTATAATATATATACTCTAACAGCACCCCACATTAAAATTATTGTGCGGGCATACTCTGCTATCCAATCCCCGTATCAATCGTACTAAAAGGAATACAAGTTCGGAATCACTCTCGAACTGTATAAATACATACACAAATAATATTGAGGCGAAGCATAGTTTCCAAGTTCAAGAGGTCAGTACATACCCTCAGGTCTCTTAGGACCGTGACTACCGATTCGATAGCCTGTACCTAGGATTTCTATCTTCTAGGGTACGAGTCAATATCCCCCATAATGCACACGAGATAAGATCGTCCTAACGCGGAAACCTCAGGGATAGCAAGTAGCGCGGGAATGATTTTCACAAGTATATAATATATGCATACACAATCATATAAATATACCACTTTTATTATATCAATTTAGGTTTATCCCATAACCCACATTCACAACATTTATCCTTATTTTCCCATTATTATATATCAAGTATAATGGTTCGTTTCTAAATTTAATTCGAAAGGTTTTTCCAACTTACTACGTAACCCTCATGGACTCTATTCTTCCAAATGTACAATTCAGTAGGTATCCATTTATGTTCCAACGTAACTCTCTCTTACGTGTCTCTCCCCTTTAATATATACTTACATTGTCCCTTATGCAAAATATCCCAAAAATATAGATTTCGCCTTACATTAAAGGTCTCTTATTCATTAATGAATCTTACTGGTCATTATTATCTCCCAAATTATTTTAACAAGGATGTCTAAGGAGTTTTCTTCATTTCGAATCAATTCAACAATTTTAAAAGGGGAATTTAAGTCTGCCAGGAGGGGTCGATCGATCGAGGTCTGGGGCTCGATCGATCGAACCTTCGATCGATCGAAGCTCTGGGTTCGATCGATAGATCAAGCAGGTCTGCAAAATCTGCACATTTGCAGTTACGGGTTTTATCCTCTAACCTTCACCAAATCCATATTTTTCATACCCAATCGACCCAAAATTTATACTACTGACATTATATCATCATACTATGAAATTTCAACTTAAAGCATGTAGATTTCTATTATTAAACATGGATCAACAAGCCTCAAATTCATATAAAACCTCAAGAACCCTAGAATTTCATTAATATGTTCCAATCCATCTTTTCCAGAATTTTCTTCATCTACAACCTCATAAATTTGTGGTTCAATCCTCTACATGTTAAGGGGTTTCCAGAATAACAATTAATCCATCCCTACATGCAATTTCCTATCTCATCTTTTAGGTTTCTTCCATAAAAACTCATCCTAATTACTCCTAAACTAATATGAAAGATGCATCAACGAAATAAGCAAGATAAAAACTCGCCTGGGATTTTCAAAAGTCTGGTTTGGTGCCGAAATTGGTGTGGTTGCGTTCCCCGTCTCGCGATCTACGCGTTGGCGGTGGCGGCGGTGCAAACGGTTGAGTTTTGAGCCTTAGAATGCCTTGAGAGCTCTCTCCTCTCTTCTCCAATGGCCGTTCTAGTGTTTTGTGTTATCTAACCTTATGAGATAACCTAAACATCTGATATAACCCCTTTAATTTTCGTGGGTTTAATTACCCAAAAATACAAAATGACTAAAATGCCCTCTCGGGGTCCTAATTAGGCCTCAAAATGCCCCGAGACCCAAATCAAACCCCCGGGTATAAATTTCTGACTATCTCGACCCTTCCGGACGCGTTGGCGCATTCAAAACGATCATACAAATAAGTTATAAAATATTTACTTTTATTTATCAATATTTAGTCCCGACGCGACACGGACGCGTCCCGACTCAAATTTTTAAGATTGTCATTTTATTCACTCGTGACATTTAATATGACCACTATTATATATGAATTTTCTCATTAGTAATATTCAACAAATTTCCCATAATTACTAACTCTCATCACGTTAATAATTATAACATAATTAATTTCCGGATTTTTATTAAATAATTAATTCACATTAAATTTAATAAATCCCCAAATTAATATAGCATAAAAATACGGGGTATTACAGACACTCCTGGCGCTTGTGGCCGATCTTGCCACAAGTGAAACATTTCCCTGGAAAATTCCCCCCTCTCTGACCCTGCTGCCCACGACCCTGGTGGCCGTTGCCATTCCTCACCTGGCCGTGCTACCCCTATGGGCCGTGGTGACCCTGCTGGCCCTGACGAAAACCTCCCTGACCATTTTTGAAACCCCCAGATATGAACCTCTTAAAATCCCCCTGCTGGGAACCCTGATCTCCCTGCCTATGCTGACCTTGAGCAGATTGTGCCCCACTGGCACCATTTCCCCCTATCCTGCCCTGATGGATGGACTTTCCTAATCGCTTACTCTCTGACACGTGAAAGCGGTGGTCCTGGCAGTGAAGCGGAGTTGCGTTAAGCACATCAAATAAGTAGCCAATGAGAGGTTACCCAACAAGTGCTGACGGATCCTCCAAGTCAACCCATCCATGAATTTCTGAATCTTTTTCTCCTCAGTTGGAATCTCATCGAAACAACGTTCAAGAGATTAGTGAATTCGGTCTCATACTCGGCCACGGTCTTCCTCTCCTGCTTGAGGTTCATTAAATTCCTCCTCATTTCGGTGTGAACGATTGATGGAAAATATTTGCGGTCGAACCGCACTCAGAACTCCTGTATAGAAAGGGCATCTCTCTCTTCCGGCGTAGTGGTGGACTCCCACCACTGCAACGCTGATCCTACTAGCTTAAAAGTAGCCATTATATATTTCTGTACCTACGTGCACTCATACATCCTCAAATGTCTTTGAATGTTCTTCTTCCACTGGATGGACACAACAACATCGGAGCTACCTGCAAACTCCGGAGGGTGTGCTTTCTGAAAAGCATCACGAACACGTTCCCAAGCAAACGGGAATGCATGAACCTGAAGTGGTGCTACTGCCGGCGCCTGGGGTGGTGCCTGCTGCACAACTGCGAGGGAGGCATTTACCGCTTGGGCAATAATAGCGACAACCTCTGCGGAATTCATGGTGCCCTGGACTGGTGCAGGCTGTGGCTCGGGCTGAGCATCCCTGGGAACTCGCTGTGCACGTCGTGGAGGCATCTGAAATGAGAGTAAAGTCTTATAAGTTCGCCGTTATTATCTCAAAATAGCTGAAGAGCGAAACATACACAATAGAGTAGAACAATTCTAAAATATAGGGCTCTATATCAAAGAAAGCTATGCGGAAACATAACTAGCCGTACAGATTCTAAGGACACTAGAACCTGATGCTCTGATACCACCTGTGACACCCCGACTAATTAATATCGGGTAGCTACTCCTCTATTCAAATTAATACAAAATGCCAAGTTGGTTCAGTTTATAGCATCAGTGTCGAAAACATTTTGATAATTACTAGCCACGTAATATTTAAAAAGTGAGTTGGGAATTTTAATTAAATCCGATTAAAATACAATCCATTTAAATTATGAAATACTGATACCACAACCACATCACAGTCACAATTAAATAACGATGTAATAAACTAAATCTGGAGGAATACACCTCACAACAATCCGAATACTGAAATGAACAAATACAAAGCCTGAATCATTAATTTAACTACTACCCAAAATACGAAATAAAAACTGAGTAAGTAAGATGTCTCTGAAAGGAAAGGGGCGACATGCCCTATAGATGAATAAGTCTGAAGTAGAGTCAAGATAGAAAGTGGAGGCGTCTACTATCAAGGTCCTGTAACTTCCACAATAGCTACAGCACGTCACTGGGATGGAACTCCTATGCTTGGTGTCCTTGTGGCTGGGCACCTAAAAAGGTTTTTTTTGCAAAAATAGATTTGAAAGCAAACGGGTCAGAGCCCGATTGTGAAAACAGTTTAAAATACAACAAGTGTTTAATATAAATAAACAGTGAATATAAAGCACATGATAGTGCGTGCACTCATATGAGTTCCTCACCTCTCAACTAATTGTGCACTCCTATCGTACCCATACCCGTTCTAGTTATTACCATATCTAACTAGTACAATACACAATCTAACATTTCTATACGATTAACGATATAAGTCCCGACATCTTAATTTAAACAGAGAGTTTTACTTTTCTTCTTAGTTCCCATATTAATCATGCTAATCACTAGAGATTTTCCATTTTTAACTCTACTAAAATGTTGCTATTATTCACACTTACATTTATACATGACAGTTCATTTCAATTAGCAGTATATTACTCTCATCGTAAATATACAATACTGGCACCCCGAGAGTAAGCTGCGGTGCACACATACTCTGCTATCCAATCCCGGTATATCACGTACATAAGGACCACGTATTTCGAATCACCCAGGAATCGTTTTCAATAAACAACAATCACACATAATGGAGGCGAACATAGTTCACATCACATGGGTCACGCACATACCTACGCTCCCATGATCAACAGACTTATTAACTTCTCAATAAGTCCTTCTCTGACCTATGTCCTCGAGGTACCAATCTAAATCCCCTCCGTAGGCACACAAATATTAGATGTCCCTGATCGAACGCCGACCTCCCGTGATAGCAAGTATGGCAGGTATGTTATACACAAATAACTACATATATCGAGCATTCACACATCTTCGACATCCCATAATATTAATAGAGGTATATTTCTCATTCCTATACCGTCATTTAATGTTACACGTTTACAAGTCCCCGATTTATATACGTTAAGGTTATCAACTCTTCTCACGTTGAAATTTTAGTTACTTATACCCTAGCCCATAGATGTCGTCCGGGTTACTACTTAATTCTAAGTTTTAATCCTCAACGTACTCAATTCTCACAACTATACTCACTGGTCAACATGGGAAGGTTATCACTCAATTAAATATGTCTACTGAAGGTTGGAAATAAAATCAGGCCTAAAAAGGTCATTCTGTCAACTCGTTAGAAATCTCGTGCGAACGAGGTTGTTCGAACGAGGATCGTTCGAATGAAGTCTTAGAACAAACTCATTAGAAGGGATACTTTCATCTCGTTAGAAGTCTCATTCGAACGAGGTCGTTCGAACGACCTGGGTAGGTCTTCTAACGAGATGGTAGAATATGCCCAGAAAATTCCCAATTCATTTTTCTCAATTTTTCTCTTCTCTAAATTCATCCTAAGATCATACCAATAGCATTTTAATGTTCTTAAACTTCTATAAATCCTCTTAGGTCATTTCTTAACATATTTTTGGGGTCAAATCCTCCTAATCAACATGAAATTATCATTAATCCCCAAATTTTACCCCAAACCCTATGAACATGAACCCAAAATTTTATTGTGCCTAATTACTCATCATAAATCCGTTTTTAAATCATCAAAGTTAAGTCTTCGGATACCAAATTTGTCCATAACCATTCTACATTCAATTCCTAACCCAACTTTAGAGTTTCTATAATAATTTCATTAGGTTTTCCTCAAAACTTTCAAGACAAAACAGTTCCTACACTAAAATGGAAGAAATATTCAATGAACTAAAAATATCAAATCACTTGCCTTAGATTCGTTCTTCAGATATTTTTCGGCATTTGAAGGTTGATTCTCTCCTCTTTCCGGTCACAAATCCTTTCCAATTGTGATGATGGGGAGATCGTTTGGTATAGGTTCTCTAGCCTCTCTTCTAACTTCTCTCAAAACCTCCGTAGCCCACTCTCTCACTTTTGGTTGATAATGGCCTTAGTGGCTCTTTTAATAATATTTAATTTATCTAAAAAATTCGTGGGTTTTAGTCCCCTAATTTTGAAAATTACCAAAATACCCTTCTAGGTTGCCGGTTTGGCATAAAAATGCCCCGGAACCCAAACTAAACCCTCGGCTAGTGTTTTCTGACTATTTCAACCCTTTCGGACACGTTGGCGCACTCAAAATGACCATTCGGATGATAAAAATGTAAATTACTTTTTAATCTAATTAAATTCATTTCTGACGTAACTGACACGCGTGTCCCAACTTAATTTTTCCAAATTGTCGTATTTCAGCCTCATGACAACTTTAATATTTTCAATACTCATATATTACCATATGTACTCAGAAATATTCAATTTTAACATCGTAATCAAATACCAACTAAAATCTCGCTAGTATTTATATCCGGATTAATTCCCAATTAATTCTCATATAATTCAATTAATCCATTAAATAAAAATCAATAAAATTATGGGGTATTACATACTTCCCCCTAATAACAGAATTTCGTCCCGAAATTCGGAACTAAAGAGTATCCGGTAGAAATAACTCCAGAAAACGCTTGTGCATCTCATCCTCGCGCTCCCATGTGGACTCCTCAGCGTTATGATGCCTCCACTGAACACGTACTAACGGTACTATATTCGACATCAGTTTCCTCTCGATGTGGTCCAGAATAGCAATCGGCCCCTCCTCATAGGAACTATCGGGCTGAAGATCGATGTCCTCTAAAGCAATGTGAGTATGGTCCAAATCGTCCCTAAGATATTTATTTAGTGAGTAAATATGGAACACGTCATGAATCCTATGCAAGTGCTCCAGTAACCCAAGTCTATACGCAACTGGCCCAATCCTCTCGATGATAGGAAATGGCCCCACGTATCTTGGTGCCAGTTTCCCCTTCTTCCCAAAATGCATGATCCCCTTCATAGGAGATACTCTGAGTAACACCTGGTCTCCCACCTTGAATTCTCTAAAGAACCTCTTGGCATCAGCATAGCTCTTCTGCCGGTCCTGAGCTACCCGGATATGGCTCCGTATCATCTCTATCCTTGCCTAATTGTCCTGAATCACTTTCGGCCCAAGGAGTTTGTTATCCCCCACCTCTAACCAACATGCAGGGGAACGACAAGGTCTACCATACAATGCCTCAAATGGATCCATGCCAATGGTGAACTGGTAGGAGTTATTATAATCAAACTCCACCAGTGGAAGGTACTACTCCTAACCACCTCCAAAGTCTAGGATGCACATACGCTACATGTCCTCCAACATCTGATTTGTCCATTCTGTTTGCCCATCAGTCTGCGGGTGATATGCCGTACTCAGCCGCAACTCCGTACCCTTGGCCTCCTGGAAACTCTCCTAAAATTGTGAAACAAATATCTTATCTCGATTAGATACGATATTTAGAGGTACCCCGTGAAGTCTCACTATCTCCGCAATGAAAATCTGGGCATACTGTCCCGTAGTGTAATCTGTCCTTACGGGTAGAAAATGAGCAACTTTGGTCAATCTATCCACAATTACTCATATGGAGTCATGACCCCTCTATGACGTAGGTAACCCCGTGATAAAGTCCATGGATATGCTTTCCCATACCCACATCGGAACCTTTAACAGCTGTAGAAGTCCTGCCGATTTCTGGTGGTCCACCTTTACTAGCTGACAAGTGGCGCATTTAGAAATGAACACGGCGATATCTTTGTTCATCCCGCTCCACTAGTACTGTTGTCTCATGTCTTGGTACATCTTATCCCCACCAAGGTGTGCTGCGACCCGTGAGCCGTGTGACTCTGTCACTACCTTGTGTCGCAAGTCTTCCCCTTTCGGAACGACTAGTCTCCCATTGAAGCGTAATCCCCCGTCGGAACTAATGGTATATGACTCGGCTCCTTCTGCTAGTAATCGAACTATCTGTTCCTGACAGAACGAGTCATTTGCCTGGGCCTTTATCACTCTCGTGACAATCTTAGGTGTAACAATCATCACAAACATGGACGATCGGGCCACTGCATCCTGGTGTCCCAACTCCTTCCACTTAGTTTTCCACACCTCGGATACCTCATTTACTGGCCTATGGCTCAACGCGTCTGCTACCATGTTAGCCTTCCCTGGGTGACATTTGATATCAAACTGATAATCCGTCACAAACTCAAGCCATCGACGTTGATGCATATTCAGTTCCTTCTGTGTGAAAAGGTATTGTAGAGACTTGTAGTCTGTGAACAACCGAAATTTCTCCCCTAGGAGATAGTGTCTCCAAATCCGAAGAGATAATATGACTGCGTCTAACTCCAAGTCGTGTGTGGGGCAATTCTTCCCGTGAGGCTTAAGCTTACGGGAAGCATAAGCTATGGCCTGACTCTCCTGTTGCAGCACACCTCCAAGTCCTTGTAAGGATGCATCGATGTAGACTAGATACTCAACTACCGGCCTGGGAAATGCTAACACAGGCGCTGAGGTCAACTTGTCCTTCAACTCATCAAATGCCAACTGACAGGCATCGCCCCAGATGAATGGCACACCTTTGCGGGTCAGATGTGTCAAAGGACCCGCTATCTTTGAGAAACCCCGAATAAACCTCCTGTATTATCCTGCTAGGCCCAAGAAACTACGGATCTCAGTCGGTGTGGTGGACTATCGCCACACCCTCACCGCGAATACCTTCCCCTGATCAATAGATATCCCCCGGTCTGAAATGATATGCCCCAAAAACTGAACCTCCTTAAGCCAAAACCCATATTTCTCGTACTTTGCATATAACTCATTTTGACGCAGCGTCTGTAAAACCTGCCTCAAATGCTCGGCGTGCTCCTCTTCTGTCTGGGAGTAAACCAGAATGTCATCAACAAAGACGATGATGAACTGTCCTAGGAACTCTCTGAACACCCTATTCATCAAGTCCATAAACACGACTGGAGCATTGGTCAAGCCAAAAGGCATAACTCGAAATTTGTTGGAACCATACCTCGTCAAGAAAGCAGTCTTCGAGATGTCCTGTTCCCTGATACGCAACTGATGGTATCCCGATCGCAAGTCAATCTTTGAGAAGAAGGAAGCTCCTCTCAACTGGTCGAATAAGTCATCGATTCGGGGCAATGGATACTTATTCCGTATCGTGACTTTATTTAACTCTCGGTAATCTACGCACAACTTCAACGATCCATCCCTCTTCTTTACGAACAACACATGGGCACCCCATGACAAAGTACTCCTTCGGATAAACCCCTGACCCAATAACTGCTCTATCTGATCTCTTAGCTCTCTCATCTCCGCTGGACCCATACGGTACGGTGCGCGAGCAATTGGCTGAGTGCCCGGTGTCAAATCGATAACAAAATCTATCTCTCTACTAGGAGATAATCCAGGTATATCCTGAAATACATCAGCGAACTCACTAACAACGGGAATCGAATCAAGTGGTTTTACCACTTCCTTAGAAGTCTCCTCCTCTATATAGTATAAGTGAGTGGACGATCCTCCCTCAGGGCGAGGCATCACCACTAAAAACATCTCCTTCTCGGGAATGGAAAAAATAATACTCCTACTGAAACAATCAATCATGGCTCGGTATGCAACTAGCCAATCCATACCAATAATCGCATCGTACTCAGTCATCTCTAATACTAGCATATCAACGGGTAAAATAAATCTCCCGATCTCTATACCCACACCTCTACAGATAAGGGAAATCACGGAACCTCTACTTAACGGTGAATCTACGCAAGTAATCGTGCTCTCTGCAGTGTCTAATAACCCCAAAGTGCGTGAAAATCTCGTGGCAATGAAACAGTGTGTGGCCCCCGTATCAAATAAAATACGCCCCATAGTCCCCTAAATAGTAAACATACCCATAATATTAGGGATATATCCTGTGGGACTGTGGCATGCCGGAGTTGATAAACTTGCCTGTACTGAAGCTGTCCCTGCTGGACTGGGACTGTTGGGATGGGTGGCAAAGCTGGCATCTGTGGTGGTGCTGGGAGGGAGGCGGGAAACATAGGTCTCTAGGGATCATGTCGAGCACCCTGCTGCTGCTGCTGTGGGCCCTTGCCCCTATCAGGACACTCCTGGTGCTTGTGGCCAATCTTGCCACAAGTCAAACTTTTCCCTAGAAAATTCCCCCCTCTCTGACCCTGCTGCCCACGGCCCTGGTGGCCGTTGCCATTCGTCCCCTGGCCGTTCTGGCCCTGATGAAACTGCTGCTGTTGGCCATGCTGTCCGTGCTGTCCCTGTGGGCCGTGCTAACCCTGCTGGCCCTGACGAAAACCTCCCTAACCATTTTTGAAACCCCCAGATCTGAACCTCTTAAAATCACCCTACTGGGACCCTGATCTCCCTTCCTACGTTGACCTTGAGCAGATTGTGCCCCACTGGCACCATTTCCCCCTGTCATGCCCTGATGGATGGACTCTCTTGATCTCTTACTCTCTGACATGTGAAAGCGGTGGTCCTGGAAGTGAAGCAGTGTTGCGTTATCCACATCAAAATAAGTAGCCAATGAGAGGTTACCCAACAAGTGCTGACGGATCCTCCAAGTCAACCCATCCATGAATTTCTGAATCTTTTTCTCCTCAGTTGGACTCTCATCGGGAACGATGTTCAAGAGATTAGTGAATTCGGTCTCATACTCGGCCACGGTCTTCCCCTCCTGCTTGAGGTTCATTAACTTCCTCCTCATTTCGGTGTGAACGACTGATGGAAAATATTTGCGGTCGAACCGCACCCAGAACTCCTGTATAGAAAGGGAATATCTCTCCTCCGGGGTGGTGATGGACTCCCACCACTGCAACGCTGATCCTACTAGCTTAAAAGTAGCTAGTATCTGTTTCTATACCTCCGTGAACTCATACATCCTCAAATGTCTTTGAATGTTCTTCTTCCACTGGCTGGACACAACAACATCGGAGCTACCTGCAAACTCTGGAGGGTGTGCTTTCTGAAAAGCATCACGAACACATTCCTAAGCAGACGAGAATGCATGAGCCTGAACTGGCGCTACTGCCGGCGCCTGGGGTGGTGCCCGCTGCACAACTGCGAGGGCGGCATTTATCGCTTGGGCTACAATAGCGGCAACCTCTGGGGCATTCATGGTGCCCTGGACTGGTGCAGGTTGTGGCTCGGGCTGAGCATCCCTGGGAACTCGCTGTGCACGTCGTGGAGGCATCTAAAATGAGAGTAAACTCTTTTAAGTTCGTAGTTATTACCTCAAAATAGCTGAAGATCGAAACATACACAATAGAGTACAACAATCCTAAAATATAGGGCTTTATATCAAATAAAGCTACGCAGAAACATAACAAGGCGTACAGATCCTAAGGACACTAGAACCTGATGCTCTGATACCACCTGTGATACCCCGACTAATTAAATACCGGGTAGCTACTCCTTTATTCAAATTAATACAAAATGCCAAGTTGGTTCAGTTTATAGCATCACTGTCGATTTTTTTTTAATAATTACAAGCAACCTAATATTTAAAAAGTGAGTTGTCAATTTTAATTAAATTTGATTAAGATACAATCCATTTAAATTATGAAATACTGATACCACAACCACATCACAGTCGCAAATAAATAACGATGTAATAAATTAAATCTGGAGGAATACACCTCACAACAATTCGAATACTGAAATGAACAAATACAAAGCCTGAATCATTAATTTAACTACTACCCAAAATACGAAATAAAAACTGAGTAAGTAAGATGTCTCTGAAAGGAAAGGGGCGACATGCCCTACAGATGAATAAGTCAGAAGTAGAGTCAAGATAGAAAGTGGAGGCATCTACTATCGAGGTCCTGTAATTTCCACCGCAGCTACAGCACGTCACTGGGATGGAACTTCTATGCTTGGTGTCCTTGTGGCTGGGCACCTAAAAAGATTTTTTTGCAAAAATAGATTTGAAAGCAAACGGGTCAGAGCCCGATTGTAAAAACAGTTTAAAATACAGCAAGTGTTTAATATAATTAAACAGTGAATGTAAAGTACATGATAGTGCGTGCACTCACATGAGTTCCTCACCTTTCAACTAATTGTGCATTCCTATCGTACCCGTACCCGTTCTAGTTATTACCATATCTAACTAGTCCAATACACAATCTAACATTTCTATACGATTAACGATATAAGTCCCGACATCTTAATTTAAACAGAGAGTTTTACTTTTCTTCTTAGTTCCCATATTAATCATGCTAATCACTAGAGATTTTCCATTTTTAAGTCTACTAAAATGTTGCTATTATTCACACTTACATTTATACATGACAGTTCATTTCAATTAGCAGTATATTATTATCATCATAAATATACAATACTGGCACCCCGAGAGTAAGCTGCGGTGCACACATACTCTGCTATCCAATCCCGGTACATAACGTACATAAGGACCACGTATTCCGAATCTCTCAGGAATCGTTTTCAATAAACAACAATCACACATAATGGAGGCGAACATAGTTCACATCACATGGGTCACGAACATACCTACGCTCCCATGATCAGCAGACTTATTAACTTCTCAATAAGTCCTTCTCTGACCTATGTCCTCGAGGTACCAATCTAAATCCCCCCCGTAGGCACACAAAGATTAGATGGCCCTGATCGAACGCCGACCTCCCGTGATAGCAAGTATGGTAGGTATGTTATACACAAATAACTACATATACCGAGCATTCACACATCTTCGGTATCCCATAATATTAATAGAGGTATATTTCTCATTCCTATACCGTCATTTAATGTTACACGTTTACAAGTCCCCGATTTATATACGTTAAGGTTATCAACTCTTCTCACGTCAAAATTTTACTTACTTATACACTAGCCCATAGATGTCGTCCGGGTTACTACTTAATTCTAAGTTTTAATCCTCAACATACTCAATTCTCACAACTATACTCACTGGTCAACATGGGAAGGTTATCACTCAATTAAATATGTCTACTGAAGGTTGGAAATAAAATCAGGCCTAAAAAGGCCATTCTGCCAACTCGTTAGAAATCTCGTTCGAACGAGGTTGTTCGAACGAGGGTCGTTCGAATGAAGTCTTAGAACGAACTCGTTAGAAGGGACACTTTCATCTCGTTAGAAGTCTCATTCGAACGAGGTCGTTCGAACGACATGGGTAAGTCTTCTAACGAGATGGTAGAATATGCCCAGAAAATTCCTAATTCATTTTTCTCAATTTTTCTCTTCTCTAAATTCATCCTAAGATCATCCCAATAGCATTTTAATGTTCTTAAACTTCTATAAATCCTCTTAGGTCATTTCTTAACATATTTTTGGGGTCAAATTCTCCTAATCAACATGAAATTATCATTAATCCCCAAATTTTACCCCAAACCCTATGAACATGAACCCAAAATTTTATTATGCCTAATTACTCATCATAAATCCGTTTTTAAATCATCAAAGTTAAGTCTTCGGATACCAAATTCGTCCATAACCATTCTACATGCAATTCCTAACCCAACTTTAGAGTTTCTATAACAATTTCATTAGGTTTTTCTCAAAACTTTCAAGACAAAACAGTTCCTACACTAAACATGGAAGAAATATTCAATGAAATAAAAATATCAAATCACTTGCCTTTGATTCGTTCTTCAAATTGTTGTCGGCATTTCAAGTTTGATTCTCTCCTCTTTCCGTTCACAAATCCTTTCCAATTGTGATGATGGGGAGATCGTTTGGTATAGGTTCTCTAGCCTCTCTTCTAACTTCTCTCAAGACCTCAGTAGCCCACTCTTTCACTTTTGGCTGATAATGGCCTTAGTGGCTCTTTTAATAATATTTAATTTATCTAAAAAATTCGTGGGTTTTAATCCCCTAATTTTGAAAATTACCAAAATACCCTTCTAGGTTGCCGGTTTGGCATAAAAATGCCCCGGAACCCAAACTAAACCCCCGGCTAGTGTTTTCTGACTATTTCGACCCTTCCGGACACGTTGGCGCACCTAAAATGATCCTTCGGATGATAAAAATGTAAATTAATTTTGAATCTAATTAAATTCATTTCTGACGCGACTGACACGCGTGTCCCAACTTAATATTTCCAATTCGTCGTATTTCAGCCTCGCGACAACTTTAATATTTTCAATACTCATATATTACCATATGTACTCAGAAATATTCAATTTTAACATTGTAATCAAATACCAACTCACATCTCGCTAGTATTTATATCCAGATTAATTCCCAATTAATCTCATATAATTCAATTAATCCCTTAAATAAAAATTAATAAAATTACGGGGTATTACAATTCATGGGGGTCGCATTTTTAGGTCAAATTTGGAAATGTGAAAAAGTATTTCGGATGACAATTCTGAATGCACAGTTGAGTCCGAATGGGTCGAGATAGTAAAAAAAGAGTGCCCGAGGGTAGTAATTGGGTCTCGGGGTATTTTTTGGCATAGCTGGGCCCATACGGGGTGATTCGGGCTATTTTAATTAGGCCCATGTGGCCAAAAACGGGATTAGGGTTTTTTAACCTAATTGAGGGACTAGGAACGACAGATAAAAAATTCTAAACCTAGGGTTTGAGAGAGTATTAGAGGAAGCTAATCAAGAAGCAAATTGGGGGTCTTTTGGAGCCAAATTAAGGGGACTAATTGGGGAGTTCTTCATCAATCAATCTCTACACGAACGGATCAGACCCTACGAACAATTCCAGGGGAGTGGTTAACTGTTGTAGTTCTTAAATTGATGATAATCAATTCATATCAGAGCATGTGCATATGAAAATTCGTTTTGGGTGTGTAGCCATAATTAATTTTTTTTTTTTTTTTTTTTTTTTTTTTTTTTTTTTTTTTTTTTTTTTCTGAATGTAGAGTAATGGATAGATGTAATTACTCAAAGGATGTTAGGTGGAATGCTAAGATTGAATTGTAAGGTGGATTATAGTAGGCATTTATGATTAAATTGAGTGAGAATGGTGAGGGTGATTTCGGTAAAAACGAAACCTGGATGAAAAACCCAAATCGGATATACTTAAGGTTATGAATAAATTTAATGATGGATTAAGGTCTCTAGGGTGTTTAGAACCTTTTTCTTGCGTGGAAATAATGTTGGCTGTGATATGGGTAAGAGTTTGGGAAGAAATAGAATCTTTAGGGTTCATCCATGGCCGAACATAGGCTGCAGAAGACGATTACTGGAACGATCGATCGATCGACCCAGGGGGTTCGATCGATCGATGATACAGAAATTTCGGCAGTGACGCCAGTCTTAATTACATGGGAGATGTTTATTGAAAAAGGGTCTTGGGCTGATTTAAATGATGAAAATTGATTAGGGGTATGACTCTTGATAATTATAAGTAAATATAATTGGGAAATTTGGGAGAGATGAATGTGTGACACATTATGGACGAAATTTTGGGAATGAAATTCTGAGATTTAAAAATGGACCAAGTGAGCGAGTCCGGGTAGGTTGGGTAAGTGACACCAAAGTATTAAAATAATTATTGAGAGAATAAATTAAATTGGAGTCGGAATATAGACTCGAAAAATATTAAGTTATGGACCAAGTGACGAGTCCGGGTATAATGGTTGGGTGACACCAAGTATTAAATTAATTGATGTGTAAATTAATTAAAATAGAGTCAGACCATAGACTCGGATTGGTATTAATGAATTAATGTGTAAATTAATTTAATTAGAGTCGGACCATAGACTCGGAATAGTATTAATTAATTAATGTGTAAATTAATTAAATTAGTGTCGAATCAGGGACTCGGATAAATATTATATAAATCAATGTGCAAAGTATTTATATGAAAGTCGGACCATAGATTCGGGGAAATATTATATTAATTTACGTCTGAATTAATAAGTGAGAAAATTAATTAAGTTGAGTCGAGCCATAGACTCAGGAAATTACAGGCTAGTGTTACGGGATTTTGAGAACACGGTAAAGTCGGGGTTTATATTATATATATACGGTGTGGTGATAGTATATATATGTATATATATATATATGTGTGTGTGTGTGTGTATATATTGTGTGTGCTATTAAATATTAGTGACTAGATATTTATTTAATTTATATACTCGAGTGCTATCAAGGGAGGTTGCACGATGTGGGTGAATCCCCTAGCTTGAGGAGTACGGTGAGTATATCCCCAGGTCATAGCGTCTGGTATATGGGTGAGGGGATTATCTCACTTTCAGGGAAGGAATATGATCGCCTCCACTACGTTTATATTTCAGGCCAGGTTGGTGAGCGATTACAACTTGGGTAACTTGGTTATGTGAGCACACCTAGTAAGATAGAACTTTAGAAGGAATCATCCGGTGAGGGTATACTCGGAGGAATGGATACACATATGGTATATGTGTGGATGTTTTAGCAAAGGTACGTATATAATGGTATTAAATATTATATGCGGGTAAAAATACAATGTGTGATGTGTTTATTTTATATAACTTGTGTCAAGGTCATATGCTATTATTTAATAAGGAATTAATTAAGTTAATTAGTGAGATAACTTATACCCATGGATAATAATACTCGGTTTAGAGTGGAAAGGCAAGGGAGGATTACGAGGACTAGTTGGACGGGGTAGTACAACTAGGTGGGGTTAAGGCAACCGTTAGGTGTGCACATTAGTGGAGGGGTGAGAATGTCCTCAAGAGAGTGCGACGCTAACTTAAATATGAAGCGCATTCATGCATTTTAAATTACTGCAGTTAATTCACTTGCTAAATATTTCAAAATATTTTGGGTTCTAACCCTTGCTATAAAACTATTTTCAAAACCTTTTAGGTGTCCAGCCACAGGGATGCCAGTATTGATATTCTATTCTAGGAACACGGAGCTGCGGCATATGTGGATGCTAGCAGGAGTTTGGATTAGATTCATCGTTCTTTCATTCATGGAGTAGGAATCGTATATCAGTTCCAAATTTATTTAGGTCATGTCACCCAGACTTTCAGTTCAGTTTTCAGATTTATTTTATTCCGGTGTTGAATAATTTTGTTGGATTATTTACCTTGGTGGCCGATGGTTTATACGACATCTAGTCACTATTTATTTAGTTGATTTAATTCAGTTGTGTGAATGGATTATATTTATTTCCGCTTGTGCTGTTTTGTTTAATTAACAAGATAAAATTTGGCACCAGCTTTTTGGAATACTAGGTGGTTAGTAAGTTTTAAAAAGGTTTTCGATAGTGATGCTGAGGATGAAACAATTGGGATTCCTATTTTATTTTGGTATAAGACTGATCATCCGGTGTTTTATTAGGCAGAGTGTCACATAAACATATAAGGGTGAGGTCAAGGCTAATATGGGTGATATAACAAAGAGGGCCTATGATCATTTCACAAAGTTTACGCAATTCTTGAAGTCAAAACAATATATGAAAATCATGATCAAGTAACACATTTCAAGTATGAACTCAATTAATGAACGGTCAAATGAAAGAATAGTGGTATTGCCAACGAATTCAACGTTTTCAAGGAGAAAAGAAAAGTGTATACACTCACAAACGACGAAAGTTACAAAGCCTACTCTGTATACAATGAAACAAAAGATTACCGAGTTATAAAAATCTTAAACCAAATCAATATAACAATAAAGGTGCATGTGCTTGGATTAAAGTTTAATTCATGAAGTTATTCATAATATCAATAACGGAGACTAAAGTCTAATAACTTCTAAAATCGAGAACATGCATCATTGGGTTGTCTATTGGATCAAGCAATTATTGAAATTTATCATCGGAAACAACGGCAAAATGCCCAAAAAATGAGAAAAAGGAAAGAAAATCTTTTTGAAATTTTTAATTTTTCTAAGAAAAGCATACTAAGTAACTAACATGTGAGCAAAAAAATGGACTAAATAAGAAATTGATAGAATATCCCACACTCCCTAACTTAAAACTTGACATTGTCCTCAATGTGAATTAAGAACCAAGTCAAAGATAGGAAAAGAGCGATATTACCCAAAAGTGGAGCGATCCCCATAAGAACAAGTCTAAAGAATCTACAAAACAAGTTAGTACCGAGCATAGCAAAAACAAATAACAAAAAGTTAACTAATTACACTAGACTAAATTAAAAAGGAGAGAAAAATTAAAAAGAAAGAATAAAAAGCTAACTATATACAACCTACTATTTAGGCTTCACACTAACTATACACTAGAAGTCTAAATAGCTGAGGGTCCACCATGAAAATGATTTGACTTTGGAGGATAACCGGTGTACCCTCACATACAAGCATGCCTTTCGAAAAATATGAATTCCATTTTAACAACGGAAGGCATCTGTAAGGGGTAAGAAATGAACCATCGCCAATTAAAATTTTTGGTGGGATAATGGGGGGTTTGGATTGAACAGGTGACAAAAACATGTGGGGACCGAGAAAAGCCGAATATCCCCCCAATGATATTGAAATTGGAATGGGAGGTGGCACACAAGAAGGAACGAATGCGATCGTGGAAGGCGACTCGAGCAAGTACTCCTCATCGGCAAAAATGTTTAAAACATTAAAGTTTGAAGCCAAATCATCAGGTACTTCTGACGGTGTGATAATAGAGAATGAAAATGGAGATGAATGAAATTCAAACTCATGAGATGAATCATCATCGCATGAAGATTGAGTTTTGAAGGAAATGATATCATTTTCAATGAAATGTTCTTCTTTGGGATCCAAAGAAGAAATCATTTCATTGCAAATAGATATTACGTCATTTTCATCCTCGCTTTAAATATCTATTATGCAATGGGCAAAGTCTAGAATAGTTTGTTCCAAAGTAGGTAAAAGTACCTCATTTGGTTCAAAACATTCTTTGACTTCGAAAGTATCGGAAGCAAAATCGTCGTCGGACTCAAATAATAAATCCAGCTCATGTTCCCACAAACGATTTTCTTCCCGATAACGATTTTTAATTTTCTCACTCTCATACATACGCAAGCCCTCACCGAATGTCATAGGTCGAGGTGTGGATCCATGAAAATGGGAACTTTGAAAATTACCATCGAACTTAAATGAAAACTCATTATTATAAGAATTTTGAAAACTATTGTAATTCGTTTCAAAATTCCTATTATAAGGAGGTAAAGGCCCAAAATCATTATCATCATCATCAAAATTCCAATAACCCAAATTTTGACTTTCGTTATACTCGCCCAAAGTCATATTTGAATTTGTTATACTTTGGGATTCTAAGTATTCACCAAAAGTCATAGGTTTGCAAGAATTTTGAGAATTATAACAAGGATTATCGAAAGAATTGGAATAAGACATGCTTACCCCAAAAATGGCGAATTCCACAAAGTGCGCGCGAGAAAAATTCGAGCATTTCTAAGTGCTCAAATGTGGAAGTCCTGCAAAAAGGTTAGCAAATAATACAAATAGCAAGAAAATACTATGAAATACTAAATCAAATAAAGTCTAAAACAAATTCATCCCCGACACTGGCACCATTTTGATTAAGTGCGAAATGTGTGCGCGTGTAAGTGCACGGTCGTTATTTTCATTTCGCCTACTCAATACAAACAAACCTAAATTACAACTACACTGCGAGGCAAGCACAACGGTAAGTCCGGTATCGAAAATCCACAGGGAAGAGATGCTAGAATTTATAGGATTTACTGCATCAAAATAAAAGTGTAAAATATGATTACAAACTAAAAAGGAAAAGACGAATAAAAGGAAAATGTTTAACTAGGCAAGGGAAAATAAACTAGATTAACAAAGCGGTAAAACTATAGGTTGCGTCGAATATCCCTCACCCGAGTTAATTTGTATAAAATGGTTACATGGGTCGACGAGTTATTATAAATGTGTCTCGTTTCGACAGTTAATTAAGTCAAGGGTTGACACCCCCCTAAATCCTCATAAAAGCCTAATAAGATTTTGGCGTCAACAAATATCCCAAAAATTACGTGCGAAAGGTCGTAAGCACGGGACATACATGATATGCCCCGTCAAATCTCCTAGGCATAATAACTAGGACAGCGTACCCGAAATAGACCCATACACACTATCACCAAAGCAAAGCAACGCGTTAACCCGAGTGAGTTCCATTCAAACATAACCTAATTTAAATTACCTAGAAAGCATGATAAAAAGACAGTAAATAAACGCGGTAAATAAACGCGATAAAACTACACTAGAAAGAAAGTAATCAAAGCATGTAAACTAATTAACAAATCATGTAAATCTAATTATCAAAGAAAGAAATAAGAAAATACAATCTATATTAATGGAGAGGGTAATGAATAGTCAACTTACATACAAAAAAGGGTGTCAATCCAAAGAGAAATGAAGAAGAACTCTTCAAAAACCCAAACCCTAAGCTAAACTATCTTCTAAAACTATCATAAGACATTCATCTTTGATATTTACGACAAAAAAGTCTATTTATACTAAGTGGAATTAAAATAGAAAAGAAAAGAAGAAAGAAATTAAAGGCCAAAATATCTCCTGAAAATAAGGGATCGATCGATCGACCCCTTTGGTCGATCGATCGATGGTGAACAAATATCCCACTCTCGATGAGGATTGATCGATCGATCCTTTTGATCGATTGATCAATCAAGCAGGGCATAATCAAGGCAGCACACTGCAATGCTATTTTGGTTTCCAAGCTTTTCTCCTCCACTAAAATTGCCGTAACTTCATCATACGAACTCGGAATCGTGCACCGTTTGCGGCCACGCGAAGCTAGCAAGGAGGGATACAACTTCCGTGAAGATGTTGGGCTAGGTGACCAAGCTATGAAAACACTAAAATGCCCTTGAACGTGAGATTGCGTACGAAAATCTAGCGGAACGCGTCCGAATTTCACACTTAGCATCCAATTGCCTATAAAAGCTCAATTAACCCCTGCAAAACATGTTAAGGTAGAAATCCAAGGTTGTCTGATAACGAGCATAAATATAGGGAATAAGATACCCGAGGGGGCTAAAATGCGTAGGTTTGGAGGATGAAATATGCAATATTTGCGTATCATCAAAAAGTTACTTCCCCTAATTCAAGAAAAAGGTTGATAATTATTATTATAAAGGGCTTAACAATCCAAAAGTCCACATGACAAAATATTTTACTAAATTTTAAAATCTTCAAGTTTTATCTCCTAATTTAAGATAATGATTATAACAGGTGCGAAAAGTGTAAAATAAACACAACACTGGATGTAGGAGAGAGAACCCCACAAACGAAAAAAACCTCATGCCGCTAAGAACGACAAATGTACTATGGTAGAGTTTTATAACTAGAAGAAATAGAATTAAAATCCCAAGACTCTACAACTTACTAGACATTCTTTTCCTCCATATTCTATGTAAAGAGTGTCCACAATGGGAGTACGCTGCACAACCATGACAGGTTTCAGTCCGCAACTAATGCCTTCAAATCCTCTAGCCAAAACTTTCATCTTCAGAGCAGAAGAAATTTTTGTTCCTAGACAAACTTGAAGCAACCAAAATGCTACACCTAAGATCTTTGAGGAAATCCTATTAATATGTGTGTTGGGGTGTTTGCAAAGGTGTGGTACTATAAATCTGAAAATGTGTTTTTCCAAGAGGCCAGAAAAATCTTTACTTACTAATGAAAATTAGATTTTGAACACAAGGTGATTTAATATACCTCTATTAGAAACAGTGGCCTGAAAGAACTCAAAGAAGAATAGTGAAAAAATGTTCTCTCAAATATGTGAAATGTTTTGATTAGCAAAATTAATTTTTTTCAAAGGTCTAACTTTTAGTTTGGAAGATTAAACAACACAGTAACTTATAGACTTTTGATTTGAAAAGAGTTAAAGGCCAAAATACTACGTGTCACACTCTTTAGGTGTCAAATAGTCACATCAGTGTCTAAGTTACCAAAAAAGTCTTACTTGGCACACTAACCAAGATGATCTTTAAGAAAGATCTTGCGCAAAAGTGACTTTTGGCACTCTCAAACTCTTTTTTCCACGATGTCACTAAAGAGAGAAATTGTGTTGCTGTGGAAATCCGGAAGCGATCCAGGTCACGACAAAGTCCGGGCATTTTTTACAGGGGCACACGTAACCTGCAAGACATAGTCGCTGTAAAGAGGAAGACCATTGTCACAACAAAACTACTACGAGGTTAGTTGTCATACCCTGCTTTTTGGTATGAATTCACAAGAGAGTATACATATAGAACTGAATTAAAGTAAAGGCAGAATAACATAACTTCATTCATAATTAAAATAGCATACACAGGGTAATACCACCGTAGTGGTGAATTACATTTTTTAACATGAATTATAAAGTAGAAAATTGAAAAGTGCAACTCCTTGCTCCCATTTGGCTTATTCTCTTCCCAGACAGTCACATATGGAAACAGGTGACTAATATCTATCCCTAAAAGGGAAGATATGTTATCCTATTTATCCTAGATCATCTAGAGGAAAAGTAATTAGCAAAAATATGTTAAGAAGGCTTTACTAGCTCTATAATAAATATATGTATAGATGAGAGTTGGAGTGTGCATTGAATTTAGTGTACAACAATGCTAAAGAATTCAAGCCGATAATGTGATTCGTATCGAATATTGTATATTTCCACCTGTTATCCTTATGCATTCTAGCGCTTTTACGGTCCTAAATGCCTATAATTATGCTCATTAACCAGACAACCTTGGAGTTGGATAGATACATGTTTTGCAGGGGTTATTTGTGCTTTTGTAGGTATTGGAACGCTAAAAGTGAGGATTCGTTGCATTTCGGAGAAGTTTCGTCGATGGACGCTACTTCAAGGGATTTTTAGTCAATTCACATTCCTTATTCGGCTCTTGGAAATTCCACGGATGCGTAGTTCATTGAGTTAGCATCGCGTGGACGCAAACGGTGCGTCGTTTGGAGTTCGGACGAAGAAGCTAGGCTCGTTTCCGTAATGGACCTTTTCCCCCTCATCATGGACCAAATACAGCCTGAAAACAGAGTACCGGTCGACCGCGTACAAGGTACCGGTCGACCGCGGTTTCAAATTTTGCCGTAGGAAGGAGACAGTATGCTTTGGCTTAAGGGACCGGTCGACCGCGCCCCTGCGACCGGTCGACCGGTAGTGCCAGATATTTTGGGCTCTTTCCTCTTTCTTTCCTTTTTCCCTTATCTTTTCCCACTTACTATATAAACCCATTTTTGGTTTTAATATCAGATATACACGATTTTAGGTTAGTTTAGCTTAGGGTTTGGGGTTTTTTCTTGGTTCTTCTTCATTTCTCTTTGGTTTGACACCCCATTTGGATTGTAAGTTGACTATTCATCTCCCCTACCATTTGAATATAGTTGTATTTCTTCATTTCTTGCTTTCTAGTTAATTTACAAGCTTTCTAATTTAGGTTTTCTTGCTTTATTTACATGCTTTGATTTACACGCTTTCTAGTATAGATTTACCGCGTTTATTTACCGCTTTCCATTTATCGCGTTTTTAACATGCTTTCTAGGTAATTTAAATTAGGTTGTGTTTGAATTGAACTCACTCGAGTTGACGCGTTGCTTTGCTTTGGTGATGGTGTTTACGGGTCTATTTCGGGTGCGTTGTCCTAGTTATTACGCCTAGGAGATTTGACGGGGCATATCATGTATGTCCCGTGCTTACGACCTTTCGCGCGTAATTTCCGGGATATTTGTTGATGCCAAAATCTTATTAGGCTTTTATGATGATTTAGGGCGTAACAACCCTTGATTTAATTAACTGTCGAAACGAGATGCATTTGTAATAACTCGTCGACCCATGTAACCATTTTATACTAATTAACTCGGGTGAGGGATATTCGACGCAACCTATAGTTTTACTCGCTCTCATGGTATAGTTTCAATACCATTGCCTAGTTAATCATTTACCTTTATGCATCTTTTCTTTTAGTTTGTAATCATCTTTTACACTTTTATTTCGGAGTATTAAATCACTTGAATTCTAGCAACTCGTCTCTGTGGATTTTCGATACCCGACTTACCGCTATACTCACCCGTTGAGTGTAGTCGTAGTTTAGGTTTTTGTATAGTTCAGGTGAGCCGAACACAAAACGACCGGCGCGTAGGTGACTCTCGCGCCGCGGCAAAACCCTGTCTATCAAATGGCGCCGTTGCCGGGGATGAGTTTGTTTTAGACTTTATTTGATTTAGTATTTCATAGTATTTTCTTTCTATTTGTATTATTTGCTAATATTTTGCAGGACTTCCACATTTGAGCACTTAGAAACGCTTGAATTTTTCCCGCGCGCACCTACTTTGTGGAATTCGCCACTTGAGCCATTTTTGGGGTAAGCATGTCTTATTCCAATTCTTTCTGTAATCCTTGTCATAATTCTCAAAATTCTCGCAAACCTATGACTTTCGGTGAATACTTAGAATCCCAAAGTATAACAAATTCAAATATGACTTTGGGCGAGTATAACGAAAGTCAAAACTTAGGTTATTGGAATTTTGATGATGATGACAATGATTTTGGGCCTTTACCTCCTTATAATAGGAATTTTGAAACGAATTCGAATAGTTTTCAAAATTCCTATAATAATGAGTTTTCGTTTAAGTCCGATGGTAATTTTCAAAGTTCCCATTCTAATGCATCCGCACCTCGACCTATGACATTCGGTGAGGGCTTGCGTATGTATGAGAATGAGAAAATTGAAAATCGTTATCGGGAAGAAAATCGTTCGTGGGAACATGAGTTGGATTTATTATTTGAGTCCGACGACGATTTTGCTTCCGAGACTTTTGAGGTCGACGAATGTTTTGAACCAAATGAGGTACTTGTGCCTACTTTGGAACAAGCCATTCTAGACTTTGCCCATTGCGTAATAGATATTGAAAGTGAGGATGAAAATGACGTAATATCTATTTGCAATGAAATGATTTCTTCTTTGGCTCCCAAAGAAGAACATTTCATTGAAAATGATATTATTTCCTTTGAAATTCCAACTTCATGCAATGATGATTCATCTCATGATTTTGAATTTCTTTCATCCCCATTTTCATTCTCCATTACCCCACCGGAACAAGTACCCGATGATTCGGTTTCGAACTTTAATGTTTTAAACCCTATCGCCGATGAGGAGTACTTGCTCGAGTCGCCCTCCACAATCGCATCTTTGCCTTTGTGTGCGCCGCCTCCCATTCCAACTTCAAAATCCTTGGGAGGATATTCGGCTTTTCTCGGTCCCCACTTGTTTTTGTCACCCGCCTTATCCAAATCCCCCATCCTCCCTCCCAAAATTTTAATTGGGGATGGTTCATTTCTTTCGCCTTACACATGCCTTCCGTTGTTAAAACGAAATTCCTATTTTTCGGAAGGCATGCTTGTATGTGAGGGTACACCGGTTATCCTCCAAAGTCAAATCATTTTTATGGTGGACCCTCAGCTATTTAGACTTCTAGTGTACAGTTAGTGTGAAGTCTAAATAGTAGGTTGTATATAGTTAGCTTTTTAATTTTTCTTTCCTTGTTAATTTAGTTTAGTGTAATTAGTTAACTTTTTATTATTTGTTTTTGCTATGCTCGGTACTAACTTGTTTTGTAGATTCTTTGGACTTGTTCTTATGGGGATCGCTCCAATTTTGGGTAATATCACTCTTTTCCTCTCTTTGACTTGGTTCTTAATTTACATTGAGGACAATGTCAAGTTTTAAGTTAGGGGGTGTGGGATATTCTATCCATTTCTTTATTTAGTCCATGTTTTTGCTCACATGTTAGTTACTTAGTATGCTTTTCTTAGAAAAATTAAAAATTTCAAAAAGATTTTCTTTATTTTTTCTCCTTTTTTGGGCATTTTGCCTTTGTTTCCGATGATAAATTTCAATAATTGCCCGATCCAATTGACAACCCAATGATGCATGTTCTCGATTTTAGAAGTTATTAGACTTTAGTCTCGATTATTGATATTGTGAATAACTTCATGAATTAAACTTTAATCCCATGAGCACATGCATTTTTATGGTTATATTGATTTGGTTTAAGATTTTTATAACTCGGTAATCTTTTGTTGCATTGTATATACTTACACCGAGTAAGCTTTGTACCTTTCGTCGTTTGTGAGTGTATACACTATTCTTTCCTCATTGAAAACGTTGAATTCGTTGGTAATCTCACTATTCTTTCATTTGACCGTTCATTAATTGAGTTCATACTTGAAATGTGTTACTTGAGCATGATTTTCATATACTATTTTGATTCGAGAATTGCGTAAACTTTGTGAAATGATCATAGGCCATCTTTGTTATATCACCCATATTAGCCTTGACCTCACCCTTATATGTTTACCCTCGTTAACCCCTTTGAGACTAAATATTAGCCTTTCGTTTCATAACCCCATTCCCATAACCAACTCTAAATTGGAGTTTTAACCCATACATACACTTTCCATACCTTTGTTTGGTTTGTTACTTGGGATTGAATGATGTTGTTATGATGTCGGTTACAATTTAGGCATATGAGAGTTTGACAAGTAAAGAAAAGAAAGTAGTGAAAAAAGTGAAGAAAAAGAGAAAGAAAAAAGCAAAAGAAAACAAAAGAGAAAATGAGAAAAAGAAGAAAAGAAAAAGAAAGAGAAAGTTGTAAATGTTGTATAGTGTTTAATAATCTTTGATTACTCTCCCCGATGATATATCTAATGCCTTTTTGGAAGTTATTTTCCAATTTTAATATTGCCCACATTTTCCCATTATCCCGAGTTTTCATCCCGAATACTTTGAATCCGTATATACATCCTTTCATTTCGTACCTTAGCCTAACCTACATTATAACCCTATTAAAGTCCTATGTGATCTTAGGTTGATGTAATTTAAAAGTCATAATAGTTGTGATAATCTGTGAAAATGCATTTCGCCTCTTTTAGTGTGCGGTATCCTTTCATTGAGATTACATTTTTCATTTTATATATAGCGTTCTTCATCTGTGACATGTGTGCGGCCTAGTTTCCATTTATATTTACTCTTTAGCCCGCATGTCCCGTGTGTTACCTCCCTGTTTCGAGTGAATTCGCTTGATGAGTGTAATGCCCGTGAGGATTGAATGTATGTTTGATTTAATGATTATCCGGTTTATATAAGTTTTTGCCAAATCACACTTTGCATGTGCTCGCTCCCCTCCCACATTTTAAGGTTTCAATTCTATGAGGTGCATTCTATAATGTTAATGATTCGAACTTTTGTGTGAATTCATTCACTTTGCTAATAATGCGTATGAAATCTTTTTCGCTTTTGTTGGGCTTGTCGCATGTTGGTTTGGGCGTATTTTGAGGAAACCATATGATGTTTGTGGGTATCATCCCTGAAAACCCTCACGAGACGACACTCGTCCACTAGGGTAACCTAGGGGTTTAACGGCTTATTGCATATGCTAAATGCAATCGTGTTCCCTACGAAAGTGGCAATTATATTTCGATGCATATATACATTTTGTACCTCCCTCTGTGGTCTGGTTTTCTTTGTTTCATTACTAGGGACTAGCAATGTGTAAGTTAGGGGGTGTGATTCGTATCGAATATTGTATATTTCCACCTGTTATCCTTATGCATTCTAGCGCTTTTACGGTCCTAAATGCCTATAATTATGCTCATTAACCAGACAACCTTGGAGTTGGATAGATACATGTTTTGCAGGGGTTATTTGTGCTTTTGTAGGTATTGGAACGCTAAAAGTGAGGATCCGTTGCATTTCGGAGAAGTTTCGTCGATGGATGCTAATTCAAGGGCTTTTTAGTCAATTCACATTCCTTATTCGGCTCTTGGAAATTCCACGGATGCGTAGTTCATTGAGTTAGCATCGCGTGGCCGCAAACGGTGCGTCGTTTGGAGTTCGGACGAAGAAGCTAGGCTCGTTTCCGTAATGGACCTTTTCCCCCTCATCATGGACCAAATGCAGCCTGAAAACAGAGTACCGGTCGACCACGTACAAGGTACCGGTCGACCGCAGTTTCAACTTTTGCCGTAGGAAGGAGACAGTATGCTTTGGCTTAAGGGACCGGTCGACCGCGCCCCTGCGACCGGTCGACCGGTAGTGCCAGATATTTTGGGCTCTTTCCTCTTTCTTTCCTTTTTCCCTTATCTTTTCCCACTTACTATATAAACCCATTTTTGGTTTTAATATCAGATATACACGATTTTAGGTTAGTTTAGCTTAGGGTTTGGGTTTTTTCTTGGTTCTTCTTCATTTCTCTTTGGTTTGACACCCCATTTGGATTGTAAGTTGACTATTCATCTCCCCTACCATTTGAATATAGTTGTATTTCTTCATTTCTTGCTTTCTAGTTAATTTACAAGCTTTCTAATTTAGGTTTTCTTGCTTTATTTACATACTTTGATTTACACGCTTTCTAGTATAGATTTACCGCGTTTATTTACCGCTTTCCATTTATCGCGTTTTTAACATGCTTTCTAGGTAATTTAAATTAGGTTGTGTTTGAATTGAACTCACTCGAGTTGACGCGTTGCTTTGCTTTGGTGATGGTGTTTACGGGTCTATTTCGGGTGCGTTGTCCTAGTTATTGCGCCTAGGAGATTTGACGGGGCATATCATGTATGTCCCGTGCTTACGACCTTTCGCGCGTAATTTCCGGGATATTTGTTGACGCCAAAATCTTATTAGGCTTTTATGATGATTTAGGGCGTAACAACCCTTGATTTAATTAACTGTCAAAACGAGATGCATTTGTAATAACTCGTCGACCCATGTAACCATTTTATACTAATTAACTCGGGTGAAGGATATTCGACGCAACCTATAGTTTTACTCGCTTTCATAATCTAGTTTCAATACCATTGCCTTGTTAATCATTTACCTTTATGCATCTTTTCTTTTAGTTTGTAATCATCTTTTACACTTTTATTTCAGAGTATTAAATCACTTGAATTCTAGCAACTTGTCTCTGTGGATTTTCGATACCCGACTTACCGCTATACTCACCCGTTGAGTGTAGTCGTAGTTTAGGTTTTTGTATAGTTCAGGTGAGCCGAACACAAAACGACCGGCGCGTAGGTGACTCTCGCGCCGCGGCAAAACCCTGTCTATCATAATGCCATACTTATAAGTTTCTTAAGGGTCACATAAAGAAAATTAAGGATATTTGAACTAATAATCCCATACATACCAGTTCCTTAAGGATCATATAAAGAAAGTCAAGGATCTTTGAACCAATAATCCCATACTTCCCAATTCACTAAGTGGTATAGAAATGATCTAGCCATCAGTAAAACCAAATAATAATCAACCCAAAACCTTTGGTAAAAATTAACCGACTAGGCACACAATTAAATTGGAACTCATACATATGTAGCAATATTCAAGGCTCTCAGTCATTTGAGACCATTAGGCCAAGAAGGAAGTTTCGTGGGATAACACGTCAGCCTACTCCCTAGTTAATACTGATGCTCATAATATAAATATTTGCACAAAGGTGATTGAGTAAACTGATTTAATAGGGACCATGACATCAGTTATTAGGTGACAAGATTTAAATTGATCCATTTTCAAATTCAAATATCAATGATATTTAATAAAATATATAGCATGGCAGTATTATAACATGGACATACTAAGAGTAAATTCAAGCTATCATATAGTGATATCGATAAGAGTATGTAAATTACCCAAAGTTTACTATTGAAAAGGTAGAAAAACCTACTCGCTCGGTATTTCGTAAAACTTATGGATTATATTCTTCCATGTAAATCCTCAAAGGGGGAAACTTTAACTAGTCTGATGACTGTTGTTAGATGAAAATTCAATAAGGGTAAAATGTACATTTTAGTTGTTGGGCATATCTAACATACAATCATGTAACATATCTTCTAATGTTTGGATTATACGTTTGAATTTTCCATTTGCTTTTAGGTGGAATGTAGTACTTTAATAAAGTTCAGTACCCATTGAGGTTTACAGTGCTTGGCAAGACATTCCTACAAAACAAGAATCCCGTTATGATATGATGGATATAGGAATTCTATGTCATCAGATAATTTCTCGAATGTAGAGCTTGCTGAGCTTTTGAAATGAGTCGGTGGTCTTCATTGGTAGAAAATGAGCAGATTTGGTGAGTCGATCTACTATTACCCAAATGGAATTATATCCTTGAGACATAGGAGGTAGTCCGCTGACAAAATCCATGGTAATATGATCCCATTTACACTTGAGAATTGGTAAGGGTTGGAGGAGTCCACCAGGGTGTTGTCATTATATCTTTACTTGTTAACAAGTGAAACATTTTCTTGCAAAGTTCTCGATATCGTCTCTCATATTTGGCCACCAATATTTCTTCTTTAAAGCATGGTATATTTTTGAACTTCCACAGTGAATCATAAATTTTGAACGATGGGCTTCTTCCAGTACTTCTTCTTGAAGAGATGAATCATTAGGTACATACAACCTATTTCCTGATATTGTATGAGAAGTCAGGAATTTTAACTCGAAAGGTTTGTATAAAAGAATACTGGGTTTGTTGAACTAAGATTTTCTCTCTTGATTCAGGATATACAATGATGTTAGAAAATTTTGCGAAATGGGATATCAATTGAAGTTCATATTGCTCTATGTTAACAACAATATCGTAAGAAATTAAAGTGTGGAGTCTTCCTACTAGATTTTGACTTAAATCATCGGCTACGACATTGCCTTTGCCTGAATTGTAATTTAATTTAAATTGATAAATCTTCCAAAATTCAAGTCCTTTTGAGTAAAATTATATTTCAAACTCTTGTGATCAGAAAAGACTTGAAAATTTTAACTGTAAAGGTAAAAACGCCAAATTTTCAATGCAAAGACTACAGATGCAAACTCAAGATCATGGATAGGGTAATTACGTTCATGAGTTTTGAGTTGTCGTGACCCATAGTCTATAACTTTCTCATTTTACATTAACACACATTCTAACCTTACAATGAGGCATCGGTATATACATCATAGCTTACATTAGTAAAAGCAATGGTGAGGACAGGACAAGTGGTTAATTTGTCCTACAAAATTTGGAACGATTGATTATATTCATCAGTCTATACAAATGGAACTTCTTTCCTAGTTATCTTTAAAAGGGGGAGAGAAATGTTAGAGAATCATCTACAAAATTACGATAATATCCCGCTAATCCTAAAAAAATCTTTATCTTGGTAATATTGGTAAGAATTTTCCATTCTAGAATGGCTGAGATTTTGGCTGGATAGACTTGGATTCCATTTTCAAAAACCACATGTCGTAAAAAAATTATTTCCTTCATTAAAAATAACATTTTTTCTTCTTAGCATATAACCAATGGTTTCTGAGAGTACCAAAAACTACTTCTAAATGTTGGGCATGTTCTACTGGATTTTGAGAATAAACAAGAATATTGTCAATGAAAACGATAACTAATTGGTCAAGAAAAGGCCTAAATATTCAATGTATTAGATCCATAAAAGTTACGAGTGCATAAGTTAACCCAAATGACATTATAGTGAATTCAAAATGTCCATAACGAATTCGAAAAGCAGTTTTTGGAATATCTTCTTCTCTAACTCACAATTGATGGTAATAGGGTCTTAAGTCTATTTGAGAAAAGACCCTTCCTCCTCAAAGTTGATCAAATAGATCTCCTACTTGGGGTAAAGGATACTTATTTTTAATAGTTAGTGAGTTCAATTTATGATTGTCTATGCATAATCTAAAACTTTATTTATGTTTCTTGATGGATAATACCAAATCTCCCTAAGGAGATTAACTTAGTCAAATAAAAACTTTTTCAAGAAGGTCTTCTAATTGGGTATGGAGTTTTTGAAGTTCTAAAGTATCCATTTGATATGGAGGTATCGGAATAGGAAATGTATTAGGATAAATATTGATACTAAACTCAATTTCTTGAGAAGGGAGTAATCCTGGTAATTCTTCGGGAAAAATATCTTTGAATTGTTCCAAAAGGTTTGGAATTAAAGAAGAGATTTAAATTTGGAAACTTGATGGTTCAGACGGACCTGATCCTCGAAATACAAAAAAATAGTTATCTTCGTTTAAAAAATAAATCTTCTTAGCACAACAATAAATATAAGCATGATGTCTTAACAGAACATCTATTCTGCTAATAATATTGAAACCATAAATATCCAAAATTATCAAATTAACAAGTAGTGTTCCTAAACCAAGATGAACTCTACAATTACTATAACCTTGTGTTGGTGTATTGATTTCACCTGTTGGTAATTCAATATCCAATAGAGCAATTAAAGATGAAGGAAGTAATTGCAATAATTTAGCTAGTCTAAGACTGATAAAGGAATGTGTTGAACCTGAATCTAATAAAACATGTGTAGTAAGATGTTGGAAAAATACCATACCTTCTATCACGTCATGGGAGTTTCGTGCAGGCATTATTGCATAATTATTTCTATGACTCGGGATAAGGACAATTTCCTTAACAGGATTTGGCTTAGGTTGATCTTGGATAGGATGGGATTTTGGATTTTGTGAGGGATTGTTTGACTGACAATGGATTGGAATAGATCTTAACTTAGGACATTGTGATCAGATATGTCCTACTTCGAGACATTCTTGACAACGAATAATTGAATGCTTTGTGCTATGACAGATCTGGTAGTAAGCTTGTCCACTCAAGTTTGGATGGGGTTGAGATCGAGATTGAGGTAGGGTTATAATAACATGATTATATCTAGTAACCGGGGGAGAAGATCGTATTTTGGCATAAGAATTTTATTCTGTAATTGTCGCAACGTCGATAAGTTGAGAATATTTTATAGGGCGATTGAATTCTTGATTCTTGGATGTAGTCCTATTTCAAATTTCTTGTGTCTTTATCTCAGTATCTATATACTCAACGGCGTAACGAGATAACTCGGTAAATTTAACTTCATGGAGGTCTACAGAAAGATTGTCTTGTTGTAATTTTAAGAAATCAACAGTACGTTGATCTCGTTTAGCCTCGAGAAAATACATTTTAAAGAAAATATCTTCAAATTGTTCCTAAGTAAAATTAACAACATTTTGGTTATGTGACACCGCTTGCCACCAGAAATCTGCTTCACCTTCAAACATATAGACTTCTAAAGTTACTCGGAGATTGGTAGCTATACCTACTCCATTCAGAATTTTCATAATCTGACGTATCCATTTTTCATCTTCACTGGCACTTGGATTTCCAAGAAAAGACGGAGTTCGTTGTCTCAAAAGTTCTTTAAATGCATTCATCCTACTGATTTCTTCAAAATTTCCTCTAGAGTAGAATGAGAAGTTTGTTATTGTTGGGCTAAAGAAGTGAGTTCCTGAAGATATCGCATGATTCCTTTAGTCTGAGTTTGTTTAGTTTGAGTTCCAGCAGAGGGAATTCGAGTACTAACCATCCCAAAATATAATAGAACAGTTTTAATAGTAAGCATAAAAAAACAAGGATATGTCACAAGCCTATTATATTATACAAGATAAGTTGTATGACATAATAAAGTTATATATAACTGATTAATTCTACATAAGTGCTTAACTATAACAGTTAGTTAATCTCCTAAGGCTTTGTATGGAACACTATTTATAATCCTTTATAATGCTATATACATGAGGAGACAACTTTAACTTTGGATTTTAGGTAGGAACAATAGCCTCATCATCAGAGTTGGATTTTGAACTAACTAGGTAATATTCTTGGTCTCGGAAATCATCAGTCGAGTCACTAGTGGTTTCAGGAGAGTAATTATAGTGTATTTCGCCATTTGACATTGCATCTGGATACATAGATGGGGTCGGTGGTGTATCTGTGAGTGAAAGATTGATAGCTTCTTGAAATATCAGTGGATCGTTTATGTAGTCATCTACTTTTATCATAGCTTGCATTTCACCTAGAACTCTATTAGTTAGTGCCAACCGCTTGACATCCCTACTAGCACCAACCCAATCTTCTTCTACTGAACGAATCATTTCTCGTAACTTTGCTAACGCTTCTTCCCGAAAACTAGTTTCCCAATGGTTATTCGGCTCAATATCCACATTGAAGAGAAACGTATCCAAACTATCCATACTAAAAAATGGAATTATCATGTAATAGTAATAAAAGAAGTTATGAAAATATAAAATAAATGATACCTCAAAAATTTCTTTTCCTGTATAGAATGCTAACCCGACGATATGTTAAATTTAAAACATGATCTGATACCAACTTGTCACACCCTACTTTTTGGTATGAATGCACAAGAGAGTATACATAAGGCAATGAATTAAACTTAAGGCGATATAAAAAAACTTTATTCATTATTAAAATAGTATACATAGGGTAGTACCACCATAGGGGTGAATTATATTTTTTTTAACATGGGCTATAAAGTAGAAAATCAAAAAGTACCATTCTTTGCTCCCATTTGGGTTATTCTATGCCCACACATTCATGTATGCAAACAGGTGACCTGTATCCGTATCTAAAAGGGAAGACATATTATCCTCTTTCTCTTAGTTCACCTGAAGGAAAAAGGAATTAGCACAAATATTCTAAGAAGACTTCACTAGTCCAATAAAAAATATATGTATCGATGAGAGTTAGAGTGTGTATAGAATTTAGTGTATATCAACGCTAAAGAATTAAAGCTAATAATCCCATACTTATCAGTTGATTAAGGGTTACATAAAGAAAATCAAGGATCTTTGAACTAATAATCCCATACTTACTAGTTCATTAAGGATCATATAAAGAAAGTCAAGGATCTTTGAACTAATAATCCCATACTTACAAGTTCACTAAGGGTATAGAAATAATTAAGCCATCAGTAAAACCACATAATAATCCACCAAAACCTTTGGAGAAATAACCGGCTAGGCACACAATTAAATTATCACTCATATGTATGTAGAAATTATAAACGATCTCAATAGTTTCAGACCATTAGGCCAAGCATAAAGTTTCGTGGGATAATACGTCAGTCTATTCCCTAGTTAATATTTATGCTCATTATATAAATATTTTCACAAAGATGCAGGGGTAAACTGATTCAATAGGGAACATGACATCAGTTATTAGGTGACAAGGGTTAAATTAATCCATATTTAAATTCAAATATAAATAATATTTAATAAAATATGTAGCATGGCAGTATTATAACATGCACATATTTAGAATAAATAGGAGTTATCAGATGGTGATATCAATAGGAGTATGTCAAATACGCAAAGTTTACTATTGAAAAGGTAAAATAAACCTACTTGCTCGGTATTTCGTATGACTTATGGATTAAAAGAGGATATCGGGAGGAGCTAGTACTTGATTATCTGTATTCAATGTTTGGGTATAAAAGTATTAGTTGGAATTGGGATTAGGTTGGTTAGTTTATACAAAAAACTATATCTTTTAAAGTTTCGGGAGTTTAATTACAAATAATACTGTGTCTTTAAAATCTTAGACTTGAGGTCATATTTTAACTTTGGTGTAAGAGACTTTTTGTCTTAAAGTATTTTGAAGTATTTATAGACAAAGTTTGGAGTTCAAATTCATAGGTTGAAAGAGTTAGGAGGGGTCATTGCAATTTAGGAAATATATTTCAAAGTTTAAACCTCATTTTTCCATAACTTAGTCTAGGTTGAACCAAACATGACCTTACCTTATACCATTTTGTCAAGAAATATATAATAAAAATATTGGAATTTTTTTAGAAACTTCTGATTGGCCACGCGCCCTCACGCGCGAGGTCAAAGTTTCTGGTCAAAAAGTTCATTTTCTTCCCCTCGAAAGTTGACTTTAGGGTTTTTTATTTTTTTACCTAAGATTTCTCCTTCATTTCTTAACCATTTAAGATGATTTCTTAAAAAACTCAACCTAAAATTTAATAAGGAATCCAAATATATAGGTTTTGTGGAATGAGATGCAATATATCTCGAGTTCTATAATTGTATGTTTTACTGAAATTTTGACCTAACATATTCGTGGCTTCCAAGGCTATGGCATTCTTATTAACATAGTTTGGTTTCTTCTATGTGTAGGAGTAGTTTGGTTTTGATTTCAAGGTTTGAGATGGATTATCTATAACTACGTGTTTTACTGAAATTTTGACCTAACATTCGTGGCTTCCAAGTGTATGGATGGGATTCTTATGAACATAGTTTGATTTTTGCTATGTGTAGGAGTAGTTTGGTTTTGATTTCAAGGTTTGAAATGGATTATACCGAGAGAATTTAAGACTTTTAGTTTTCTGGTTCAAAATACACTTTCAATCTATTAGAGCTTATCATGCACATTCATGGGATTTGATCAGTACATTCGAGTTCCTAAGGTTCTAATGAAGACATTCAAAGCTTTAAACCTGAGAGTTTTGATCATTATTCAAAGTTCACCATTAAAGTTAAACCTCTAATGGTGGAAACTTCATATTTTTCACCTAGGGCCTGTTTTCTACGTAAGATTTTTACTATTTTGATATATTCAATCATTATAACAACAAAAAAATCGATTGAAACTAAAAGAATTGAATATATTACATGAAATCATAGTGTACCTGTTTGGAGAAAAAAAATTGAGTTTTGAAGATGTTGTTGGGATGAGTTTGAACTGAGGAATTTGTAGGGTATTTAAAGAATTTGATCAAGAGAGTTCATCCGTGGAGAAGGGAGGTGGATTTGAACTGAATATGTGAAATGTTCTGGCTTAGTTAATGTAAGTCACATGTGTTCATAGTGTACACATGTGATTTTGGCTTCTAGTGATGATGTGTAGGCTTATTTAGATAGGAGTAATGTGAACTTATTCAAAATTTGGTGTTTGGTCCTTAGTTAGTCAAGTATTTGCACTTATAGCCTTAAAAGTGCACATTTGATGATGTTTAGGGGTATTTTTATAAATTTAGAAAGTTTCAAGGGCTGAAATTATACTTTTGTGTTAGTGGAAGTCTAGAGGATTAATTTGATATAAAGTTGAGGCTTAGCAGTTAAGTATAAGCCAAGTTATGTTGGATTGAAGTTTTTGGGGGCTAGTTTGTAATTATTAAAACTTTAGGGTGCCTAGATTAAATTAGTAAAGTTATAGGGAATCTAGAATAGTTTCATTCTTCTTTATAAGACTTTTGAATTTGAATATTTTATGTGTGTTGAAACAATGAATGAAGCAGATTAGGTTCGGTTGATAGATTTGATTCGAAAGTCCCGGTTATTACTATCTACTTACCTAAAAAAAATTCATCCTTGAATTTATCATGAACTAAGTTGGGATATTGATCTTTCATAGCCTTTTTTGGTTCCCATGTGTCCTTTTTCTGATTTTGATTCTCCCAAAGTACTTTAATTGGGGGGATTTCCTTATTTCTGAGATGCTTCACTTGACGATCCAGAATTTGAATCGGGTGTAGTTCAAATTCATGGTTTGGTTCAATAGAGATGTCTTGCCATGTAATGGTGTGAGAGGTATCAAAAATACACTAGCGTAACTAAGACACATGAAATACATTGTGAATATTTGATAATTCCACTTGTAATTCTAATTTATAGGCTACAGAGCCAACTCGTTTAGAAATTGTGAAAGGTCCAATATATCTAGGGGCTAATTTTAATTTCTTTCTAAAGCGTAAAATTCCTTTCTAAGGAGAAATTTTTTGAAATACTTCGTCATTAACTTGAAATTCTATGGGTTTTCAGCGCTGGTCGGCATAACGTTTTTGACGATCTTGGGTTGTCTTCAATCTTTCTCGAATTTGTTGTATTCTCTCATTGGTTCCTTGGATTATTTTAGGACCAAATTGTTTATTAGGTTCTAAGTCTATCCAACATACATGTGATCTACACGGTCTTCCATATAAAGAATCAAATGGGGAAGCTTTAATATTGGCATGATAATTGTTATTACATGAAATTTCAACAAGGGTAAATGTACATTTCAGTTTGGGTATATCTAACGTACAAGCGCCTAGCATATCTTCTAATGTTTGGATTGTACGTTCTGATTGTCCATCTATTTGTGGGTAGAATGGGTACTTTAATGAAGTTTAATACCCATTGCATTTTGCAGTGCTTTCCAAAGCTTTCCTATAAAATGGGAATCTATGTCTTATATGATGGATAACGGAATTCCATGTCATCAGATAATTTCTCGAATGTAGAGACTACTGAGCTTTTGAAATGAGTCGGTGGTCTTCATTAGTAGAAAATGAAAAAATTTGGTGAGTTGGTCTACTCTTACTCAAACGAAATTATATCTTTGGGGCGTGCGAGGTAGTTCGCTGATAAAATCCATGGTAATATGATCCCATTTACACTCGAGAATTGGTAAGGGTTGGAGGAGTCCACCTGGGTGTTGGTGTTCAATCTTTACTTATTGACAAGTAAGACATTTCCCCATAAGATTCTCCATATTGTTTCTCATATTTGGCCACCAATTTTTCTTTTTTTGGGCATGGTACATTTTTGAACTTCCGGGATGAATCCTAAATTTCGAATGGTGGGATTCTTGCAGTACTTCTTCTTGAAAAGATAAATCATCAGGTACATATAATATATTTCAAAATCATAAACCTATTTCCTTATCATATGAGAGGTCAGGATTTTTATCTCGAAAGGTTTGTACAAAAGAATCTATGTTTTGTTGAACTAAGATTTTCTCTCTCAATTCAGGATATCCGATGATGTTGAATTTTTTTACGAAAGGGTATATCAATCAAAGGTCATATTGCTTTATGGTAGTATCAATATCGTAAGAAATTAAAGTGTGGAGTCTTCCTACTAGAGTTCGATTTAAAGAATCGGCTACTACGTTGCCTTTTCCTGGATGGTAATTCAATTCCAGTCCTTTTGAGTAAAAATATATTTTAAACTCTTGTGATCAGAAAAGACTGAAAATTTTCACCATAAAGGTAACAACGCCAAATTTTTAATGCTAAAACTAAAGATGCTAACTCATGATCATGGACAAGGTAATTACATTCATGAGTCTTGAGTTGTCTTGACCTCTATAACTTTCTCATTCGACACTAACACACATCCTAACCCTTGCAATGAGGCATCGATATATACATCGTAGCTTACATTAGTAGAAGGAAAGGTGAGGACAGGAGCAGTGGTTAATTTGTTCTACAAAATTTGGAATGATTGATTACATTCATTAGTCCATACAAATGGAACTTCCTTCCTAGTTAGCATTAAAAGGGAGATAGAATTGCGAGAAAATCCTTCTACAAAATGACACTAATATCCAGCTAATCCTAGAAAACACCTTATCTCGGTAATATTGGTAGAAATTTTCGATTCTAAAATGGCTGAGATTTTGGCTGGATCGACTTGGATTCCATTTTCTAAAATCACATGTCCTAAAAAATTTATTTCCATCATTGAAAAATCATATTTTCTCTTCTCAGCATATAACCGATGGTTTTTAAAAGTTCATAAAACTTCTTTTAAATGTTTGGATTTTGAGAATAGACAAGAATATCATCAATGAAAACGATAAAAAATTGGTCAAGAAAAGGCCTAAAGATTCTATGCATTAGATCCATAAAAGTTGTGGGTGCTTTGGTTAACCCAAATGAAATTACAGTGAATGCAAAATGTCCATAACGAGTTCAAAAAGCAGTGTTTGGAATATCTTCTGATCTAACTCACAATTGATAGTAAGATGCTCGTAAGTCTATTTTAGAAAAGACCCTTGCTCCTCGAAGTTGATCAAATAGATCTCCTATTTGGGGTAAAGGATACTTATTCTTAGTAGTTACTAAGTTCAGTTTACGATAGTCTATGCATGATCAAATACTTCCATCATATTTCTTGACAAATAATACTAGAGCTCCCCAAGGAGATGAAGTTTGTCGAATAAAACCTTTTTCAACAAGGTCATCTAATTAGGTGCAGAGTTCTCGAAGTTCTAAAGTAGCCATTCTATACGGAGGTATCGAATTAGGAAATGTATTAGGATAAAGATTGGTACTAAACTCGATTTCTTGGGAAGGGGTAATCCTGGTAATTCTTTGAGAAAAACATCTTTGAATTGTTCCAAAAGGTTTGGAATTAAAGAAGATATTTGAATTTGGAAACTTGATGGATCAAATTTTGAGTGCTTGGAGGAAGTTAAGGCACATGAATTTGATTTTGGATCCATAAGATATCCTAAAATCACACACTAAGACACAGACACAAAAATCCTATGAGATATGGAAATAAAAACCAAGAAAAGGATACTCGAAATGGGAGAATAACCTTGTTTGCTGCTTCTTGGGTAGGAAGGTACCCTACTCCCATGTATTTACTATATCCCATATACTTTGGGACACTTATGGACTAAATGACATTCTAGCCCATAACAATGGGTTCATCTTCTTCGTTTTTAACAACCCCTCCATGAGAGATGAGGTATCGGATAATGGGCCATTGCATTTTACTGGTAATCCCGTCATCATACAAAGATGGATGCCAAATTTCAACTTCAACAAAGAAGCAACAAAGAAGGTACCTGTTTGGATTAAATTCCATAATATACCTATCTAACTTTGGACGGAAAAAGGATTTAGCTAAATTGTTAACTTTGTGGGCATACCCTTATATGCTGATAATATAGCGAAAGAAATGAAGAGAATCAGCCATGCCATAATTTGTGTGGAGCTTAAGGTGAAAGAGAGTATCCTAGGATCATTTATGTGGTGATGGAGCATGGAATGATAGCTAACATTGGGGTGGTGTATTAGGAGAAACCATCCTCTTACAAAACATGTGGTATTTTTGGGCATTCTCTCCTTAATTTCTATAAAACCATCCTCTTACAAGATTGAGACGGTGGGCCTCAATAAATCCTTTTATGCCACCTTTGTCCATGGGCATAACCAACCTACGGAGCGCAGAACCCTGTGGAACTTCATCTGAAGTAACTTTAGGATCATGAAAGAGTCTCAATGGATCCTTATGGGATACTTTAATATTTTGAGAAATAATGAGGAGAATAGAGGCATCCATAGCATTGATTTCAATACAGTCCAGGAGTTTAATTCATGTATTCATGATGCTCAGCTGGAGGATATGAGTACCACTGGATTGCGGTTCACCTGGAATAAGAATAGCTCTAGAACCACTAATGTATAATCCAGAATTAATAGAGTGATGCACAATAACCATTAGAGATCCTAATCCCCTGATTCACAAGATGAGGTTTTATGTCCTGGTGTGTTTGACCATAACCCCATCCTCATCCACATTTTGCCCAATAACGAGAGAAGAAATAAATCATTCAAGTTTTTCAATTTCAGGATGAATCATGAAGAGTTTAAGGATATTCTCACCTGCTCTTGAAATGAGGAGTATCAAGGAAATCCTATGTTTAAGTTGTCCCATAAGCTAAAGAGACGTAAACCCATTCTCAAAAACCTCAACTTGAATTTTTTTTAGAATATCCAAGAGATTCATGGAGGTGAAATACCAAATGCACTCAATTCAAAGACAAAGGGATATGGATGGTACCAAATTCACCCTTATTGAAGAGGAGAAGATCATAGTTAGAGAGTATGAAAACCTCAGAGCTAGTGAGGAAGCCTTTTATAAAAAAAATCTAGAATCAACTGGTTGAAAAAGGGAGATCCGGATACCACTTTCTTTCACAAGTGTGTAAACAAGAACACTGCCAGAAGGAAAATCATCACCATTAAGAATAGTGAAGGCTGCATGATAATACGTAAATATTGCATATTTCATCTCTTGAACCTACGCATTTTAACCCCCTCGGGTGCCTTAATCTCTAAATTTAAGCCCGTTAATAGACAACCTCGGTTTATATTATTAACATGTTATATGAGGTATAATTGGGCATTTGTAGGTATTTAGGTACTAAGTATGGAGTTCGGACGCATTTCGCTCAAGTTCCATATGCAATCGCACGTTCAAGGGCAATTCGATCAATTCACAGTTTGGGCACCTAGCCCAAAATTTTCACGGAAGTTGTAGCCCTCCTTGCAAGCTTCGCATGGCCGAAACGGTGCGCGATTCGGATCCCTAATGAAGAAGTTACGGCACTTTTGGCGGAAGATAAAAGCATTGAAACCAAAAGAGGGGGGAAGATAAGAAAAAAGAATGCAGTAGGCTTCCTTGATTCTGCCCTTAATCGATCGATCGATCAAAAGGATCGATCGATCGATCCTTCAGATTTTTGCCACGATTTCATCCATCGATCGATCGACCAAAACGGTCGATCGATCGATCCCCTATTTTCTGAAGATGTTTTCCTTTTCTTTTCATTATACTTTTCTTTTATTCCAACTTATTATATAACCCAATTTTGTTGTAATATCAGATATATTCAGTTTTAATTAGTTTAGCCCAGGGTTTGTGGGTTCGGATAGCTTGGCTTAATTTCTCTTTTGGTTGACAACCATATGGGTTGTGTATGTTGAACTTTCCATCTTATTCTCCATTAATATAAGTTGTTCTTGTTGATTTCTTGCTTTGTAGATTAAGTTCCATGCTTTCTTAATTAGCTTACTTTCTTTATTTATTTCTTTCCTAGTTTAATTAATATAAATTAGTTTAATTCATGTATTATCCTTAGATAAATAGGGTCGGGATTTCGTTCCGCCATTTTTGGGCCCCGAGCTCCGAAAATTAGGTTTTGTGCAAAACTGCATTTAATTGAACCCGCGTGAATTAAAGTCGGATTATTATGCGTTTAACTTTCTCTATCATGCAACGTTAGTGTTTAGAGAAATAATCCGAGTTTAACCTGCGTGTGACCAATTTTTCGCTAAATGTTTAATCTCGTAACTTTGGCTCAAATTCCTTATTGTGTGAAGTTTATGCTCTATTGATAATGCTCGATTAAATAGATTTCGATCCGGAATCTTAATTAGTAGTTGTTTCGATCAGAATGGTTGGATGTTATCCTGATCCTCGCTTTTACTTTATTAAGACTTAACTTCTATTTTCTTTTATTTATGAGCATACATCACCCTTTTTCAGTTTTATTCCTGAATTAATAATCCCATTAAAAATCTATTGAACATTATCTGTGGATTCGATACCCGACTTAACGCTATAGTTGTCTCGCAAGTGTAGTAGTAAATTAGGTTTCTTTTGTATTAAGGCGGTGAAACTAAAACAACGATCGTGCCTCTACACGAGCACGCTTTTCGCCCTTAATCAAAATGGCGTAGTTTTCGGGGATGATTTGTTTTGAATCTTAATTTGTTCATTGCTTTGATCCTGACAACTTGCTATCAAAATGGCGCCGTTGCCGGGGATGTTTTGATTTAGATTGTAATTGTCTTATTAGTTCGTAGTATTCTTTATTTTGTATTTGCATTCTTTCTTTTAACCTTTTTTGCAGGACTTCTACACTTGAGCGTCTAGAAACGCTTGAATTTTTCTGTCGCATATTGCTTTGTGGAATTTGTTGTCTCGAGCCTTTGTTGGGGGTAAGCATGTATTATTTCGATCCTTTCAGTAATCATTATGATAATTCTCAAAGTCTCCGTACTCCTATGACTTTTGGTCAATACTTGGAGTCCCAAAAAATTACAAATTCAAAAATGACTTTGGGCGAGTATTACAAAAGTCAAGCTTTGGAGTGTGTATATTTTGAGGATGATGATAATGATTTTGGGCCTTTACCTCCTTATAATAGGAATTTTTAAACGAATTGCAATAGTTTTCAAAACTCCTATAATAATGAGTTTAACTTTTGTGCCGATAATGATTTTCAAACTCCTCATTTTCAAGCATTCGCACCTCAGCCTATGACTTTCGGCGAGGGTTTGCTTATGCTTGAGAACGAGTGGTATGAAGAACGTTATTGGGAAGAACATCGTTGTTGGGAGCAAGACTTGGATTTATTATTCGAATCCGACGACGATTTCTCTTCTGAGACTTTTGAAGTCGAGGAATGTTTTGAACCAATTGAGGACTTTGTGCCTACTTTAGAACAAACCATTCGTCACTTGGCCCACCTTGTAATTGAGAATGAAAGAGAGGATGAATTGGATGTAGTATCCATTTGCAATGAGATGATTTCTTCTTTGAATCCCAAAGAAGAAAGTTTCATTGAAATGACCCTGTCTCCTTTGAAATTCCAACTTTGAGTGATGATAACTCATCTCTTGAGTTTGAATTTCTTTCCTCCCCATTTTCATTCTCCGTTATCACACTGTCACAAGTACCCAATGAATTGGTACCAAACTTTAAAACGTTCAACCCTTTCATCGATGAGGAGTACTTGCTCGAGTTGCTTTCCATGAAGGCCTCTTTGCCCTCATGTGCAACACCTCCCATTCCTCTTGCTAAATCTTTGGGAGGAAATTCAGTTTTTTTTGGTCCCCTAGTGTATTTGTCACCCGTCCTATCCAAATCCCCCATCCTCCCTCCTAAATTTTTAATTGGGGATGGTTCACCTTTTACACCACCCACATGCCTTCTGTCGTTTGAAAGGAATTCCTATTTTCCCGGAGGCATGCATGAGAGGGAATGTCCACCATTGATCTTCCAAAGTCAAAATGTTCTTTGGGTGGACCCTCAAAAATTTAGACTTCTAGTGTATAGTTAGTTAAGAGTCTAAATGGTGGGTTGTACATAGTTAGCTTTTTTTCTTTCTTTCTATTTATTTTAGTCTAATGTAAGTAGTTAACTTTTTGTTATTTTTTTTCGCTATGCTTGTTACTAACTTGTTTTGTAGAATCATCAGACTCGCACTTTCCGTAGATCGCTCCATTTTGGGTAATATCGCTCTTTTCCTTCTTTAACTCGGTTCTTAATTAACATTGAGGACAATGTCAGGTTTTAAGTTAGGTTGTGTGGGATATTCTATCGATTCATTGGTAGTGTCCATGTTCTTGCTCACATGTTAGTTAATAAGTGTGCTTTTCTTAGAAAAATAAAAAAATTCAAAAAGATTTTCTTTCTTTTTTCTCCTTTATTTGGACGTTTTGCCTTTGTTTCCAATGATAAATTTCAATAATTGCCCGATCCAATAGACAACCCAATCATGCATGTTCTCGATTTTAGAAGTTATTGGACTTTAGTCTTAATTACTGATATTATGAATAACTTCATGAATTAAACTTTATCCCATGAGCACATGCGCTTTCTTGTTATATTGATTTGGTTTAAGATTTTTATAACTCGGTATTCTTTTATTGCATTGTATATACTTACACCGAGTGAGATTAGAGACTTATATTCATTTGTGAGTGTATACACTATTCTTTCCTCTTTGAAAATGTTACAGTCGTTGGTAATCTCTTTATTCTTTCATTGACGGTTCATTAATTGAGTTCATATATGAAATGTATTACTTGAGCAACATTTTCATATATTGTTTTGAATCAAGAATTGCGTAAACTTTTTGAAATGATCATAGGCCATCTTTGTATATCACCCATATGACCTTGACCTCACCTTTTATATGTTCCCTAGTCAACCCACTTCAGCCTAAATACTAGCCTTTCTTTTCATTACCCCAAATCCCATAACCAACTCCAAATTGGAGTTTTTATACCATACATATTTCCTTACATACCCTTGTTTGGATTGTTTACTTGGGATTGAATGATATTGTTGTTTTTTGGTTGCAATTTGAGTATGAAAAGAGTGAGAAAAGTAAAGAAAAAGTGAGAAAAAGTGATGAAAAAGAGAAAGCAAAAAGCAAAAGAAAACAAAAGAAAAATGAGAAAAATAAGAAAACAAAAACAAAAAGAAAGAGAAAGTTGTAAATGTTGTATATAGTTCAATAAGCTTTTAATGCTCTCCCCGATGATATATCTAATGCTTGTTTGGAAATCATTTGTCCAATTTTGTTATTGCCCACTTTTTGCCATTATCTTGAGTTTCATCCCCGAACGCTTTGAATCCGAATATACATCCCTTTCATTTCGTACCCTAACCTAGCCTACATTACAACCCTATTAAAGTCCTATGTGATCTTAAGTAGATGTAATTTAAATGTTTAAATAGTTTTGATAATCTGTGAAAATGCATTTTGCCTCTTTTATATGTGCGGTATCCTTTCACTGAGATTACAGTTTTTGTTTCCTATATAGCGTTCTTCGATTGTTGCATGTGTGCGGCCTAGTTTCCCTTTACATTTACTCATTATGCCCGCATGTACCGTGTGTTACCTCCCTGTTTCAAGTGATTTCATTTGATGAGTGTAATGCCTGTGAGGACTTACTTTTATGCATGCTTTGATGTATAGTATCCTATTTATTCAAGTTTTTGCAAAATCATATTTTGCGTGAGCTCACTCCCGTCCCACATGTTAAAGTTTCAATTCATTGAGGTGCATTCTATAATGTTAATAACTACGAACTTTTCACGTGAATTCGTTTGCTTTGCTAATAACATGTTGAAATCTTGTTCGTATTGTTGAGTTTGTCGTGTATGATTGGGTATATTTTGAGGAAACTTTATGATATTTGTGGGTTTCATCCCAGAAAACCCTCACGAGACGACACTCGTCCACTAGGGTAACCTAGGGGTTTAACGGCTTATTGCATATGCTAAATGCAATCGTACCCTGGAGAAAGTGGTTGTTGAAGACAGAAAATGGCCACTGCCATTTTAGTGGCGTCAACAGCAGATAAATGATGAGGATGAGATTGAAGATGAAGATAAACATTCACATCAAACATATAAGAGACAAAGATTTTTAAAGTGGTTCAGCCTTATAAGAATGGCCTACGTCCACTGTTATGTTATTGATGAGCGTTGTGGAATTCTTGATTACAAGTTATCTCAAGAAATTCCGATCCCCTTCAATGAGGGTGATACAAGGTATTTATAGCCATTAGGCTGTATATGAAAAGGTTGATACATTAAATGATATACATACAAAATGGTAATACATTTAATGCAGCGTGTGCGTCAAGATGATAAACATTCAATGAATAATTGAACTGTTGATTATCTGGCAGTTTATGCTACGGCCAAGATGCAGCTCGGACCGCCTTAGTTCCTCGGAGCGCTAGAGTACCTCGGAGTGCTGAAGCTCCTAGGCGTATCCTCGTTGCTCGGAGAGAACATGAGTTGGTCGGGTAAATGAACTTCCTCGTTGTTATTGTGCCACGTAGATTTGACAAATGTCTTCGTATTATTCGCCCACATCAGCATATTAATTTTGGTATCAACAGAAGCCCCCAATGTTTCATATTTATAACTTTGAGGAGTATGGAACATTCTTTCTCGGTATATGGCAATATTAAATGACCTTCCTGGATTTTAGGAGCATCGTATTTGAATTTATTTCCAAATTCACAGAGTCCGCCTTTTTTTCGAATTTTTACGAGCGCTTCTATCTTTGTGCCCTTTTTTGTCCTTTTAGGCGCCGAAAGTTCGATAGTTTCTTTTTGTAATCATTTCCTTCGCAGCTTCCCAAGGTAAAGTATTTAAACTTCTTAGGTAACCATACCATTGTCTACCTTTTCCAATTTTCTGCATTCAAGCTTTTCGAATTCTCCAGTCTTTCTTTATCTTGTGCGTTCATCCTTGTTTTCGTTCGTTGTCAACAGACCTCCTTTCTTCCTGTAAGATCTTCTTCCTTTCTTTTATTCAGTATGGTTTATATTGTGGAGTCTATTGAGAAATTTCGTTTCGATTTTTCCATTCCTTCCTGGGTAACTCTGGAGGTTCTTTCTGAGCCTTTAGATTATTTTCGATTGGCTGAGGGACATTGGTTCCCCAGTCTATTCATTGACGAATGTGGATTTTCTTTTCCGCCAAATCCCTTATGCTTAGAGTTCTGTCAATACTTTGACGTTGTTCCTGCAAAAATAGCCCCCAATTCATGGAGAATAATTAATGGGGTGTATAAATTAAATCTAACTCATGGAACTCGTATAGGGATTCCTGAAATTATGTTTTGCTATAGATGGGCTATTTTAGATAATGTTTACTACTTAAAAACTAGGTTTTTAAATAGGGCTCTTGTAGTTAACCTCCCTGATGCAAATAGAGATTATTTTGAACATGGGTTAGTTTTCAAAAATTGGCAGCATGCTCCTTTAGTCGGAGACAGAGTGTATGAAGGTCCCACATGCCCCCCATATGGCAATAAGATAGGTTTATTCTCATTTTCCTTTACTTATGAAATTATGCTTTCATCATGTTTGACAAAATGTATGACTGATATCTCATTATGTATTTATTTGCAGTTGATAGCAAAAGAAAAACTCCAAAAGAATCAGAGGTTAATATTAAGCATCTGAAACTTATCTGGGGTTTGCATAAGAACGTTACAGACGAGCACATCAGGTCTGCATCATATTTGCTGCAGTATAGGAGCTATACGACTTCTTATACTGCTCGTCCTGTTGAGGCAGCTTCAACTCCAGAGGATTCTTCTTCAGATTCTCACATCCCTTTAAGTCAAAGAATGGGCAGGAAAAGAGCTCCCCCTGCTCTATTTGATGACACTACTTCTGCTGCTGAAGCCAAGAAAAGTAAAGTTGATGTCCCAGAAGGGACTAAGAAGGTGGATGTTGCACCTTCCAAAGCTGCCGAGAAGCCCCCAGTGGCTCCGAGCAAGAAGTTTGCTCCTGTCGAGATGACTGCTATCTCTCCGACCAAGAGCTCTTCCTTGGTTGAAACTACCGAAGTCCCTTTGAGGAGATTGAGGAAATCATCCTCAGTCAATTTGGCTGAAACTGTCTCTTCTCCACCATCTGGTGTTGTTGGTGTTCCAACCATCATTCCTCCGAGCTCTGCAATGAGCTCGGTAAAAACTTGGATCATACCCGAGGTCCAAGGAATTGATGAAAATATTTCTAGGGATATGCTGACATCCCTAGCTACTCGTCACCTTGCTTCGGTAAATTTCTCACACTCTGAATTTCCTTTCTGTCTTTGAATACTTGTATTTTTGCACTAACCTGTCACTTTTTCTTTTGTTTAGCTGGTGAATTGTTTTAATACCATCGTGAAGAAAGACGAGGCTATTAAAGCTTCCAGCTCCTCGTCAGGTGTAGAGGATGCTCTGCTGGGTTTAACCCAATCTTTGAAGGATTCTCGTCAGCAGTATAACGAGGACAAAGCTGAATGGGAGAAAAAGTTGTCTGTAGTTGAGGCCGAGAAGGTGAAGTTGGCTGAGACCTCCAAGAGTTTGGAGGATAAGGTGAAAAGTTTAGAGGTCGAGCATCAGAAATATGACGACAAACTCAAGAACTTTGGAGAGCTTGAAGATAAAATGAAAAAGGCAGAGGAAGAATTATCCACCCTGCAAGATATCAAGGGCCAGAAGGAAGAATTGGATGTGAAGCTCTCCTCGGAGAAACTGAAAAGAAAGCTTGCAGTTAAAAAATCCTTCAGCGCTGGCTGGGATAAAGGATGGGACAAGGGGGTTGCTGCGATGACATCCCAAGTTCAATACAGGAAGTTGAAATACTCCTGAGATGGATGGGTAGCTGCCCTGCAGGAATTGAAAATCAAAGAAGATTCTGGGCTATTCCAGCTACACCTCCCTGGTCCTCCCCCACCAATTGTGGAAGAAGAAGAAGATGAGCCTATCTCTGATGAATCTTCCATGGCTATAGGTGATCAAGTCCCTGCCTCTCTTCCTTCTGCCAACGAGGACATTTCTTCCATGCCTCCTCCTCCTGAGAAAATTTCAACTCATGATGATCAAGTTGCTGTTACCACCGAGCAACCAAGCTCCTCGTCCCAGCCTCCCGAGAAAGTCTTGGGAGACAAGGAAAAGGTGTGAAGTTGTTCGGTATCATCTCTATCTTTCATTATTTGTAATCAAACAATGTAATCCTTTTGTGATCTAATAAAATACATCTTTGTTCATCTCTGTTGTTGATGATTTGTTTTTGTTGATTGTTGTCTTCTTCTCATCCTTAGTTTATGGCTAGAATGGAATTAATATCTGCACATGATACAAAGCTGATGCAATAATGCCACGACTATTATAAAGCTGGTCATACAGACCTTAGTACATCAGAAATAAATGACATCCTTGGTCATGATGCTACAGAGCAAGCAATTGAGGCTTATCGGTACTTGAAGGATTTACTTGACCATGCTGTGGCCAACAACGTGGCCTACTACGACTTGATTGAGGAACTTCATTATTCCTTAGAAGATCTCCAAGGTCATCATAATGAATCAATTGCTTTGCTGCACAAGGACTATGAAAATAGATATCAACAGCTTTCTTCTGAAACAGGCCATAAAAAGATCCTTGCTGGATACGATGTTAGGGAAAGAACTTTAAAAGGTGAAGTTGAGGGCTGCAGGCAGATTGCTGAGTTGCTGGAACAAGAGAACAATAATTTGCAGAAAAAGCTGGCGCAGTATGAATCTGCAGCGTCATCTTCCACTGCTTTAGTACAAGTTGCCGATGAAGGTTTCTCGTTCTTAGAAGTTGAGAATGCCAAATTAAGGCAAGAACTGGATAACTTAAGAAGATCTGTTATTTCAACTACTGCTCGGGGACGAGGAAGAGGGTCTCGCGGGCGAGGAAGAGCTGTTCAAAATGTTGTCGAGGAGCAAAATTCTCCACCTGCTCGGAGTCGATCAAGAGTTCTCAGCCGTAATGTTGAAGAATCTCGTACTCTGTCAACATTGGAAACTCAAGCATACCAATTGAACGCCAAAGATCGGGCTTTATCTGAAATGTCCAAGAAAAATCTATCTTTGGAAGATCAACTTACTGCGACAAAGTCTGCTTTGACTGATAAAGATGTTTTTGCCAGGAACCTTCACGAACAATTGGATAGATTAACCTTCCAATTCCATAAACAACCCAGGGAATTTTGGATGGCAGGATACAATGAAGCCCTTGTTCATTTAGATGCTCGTATTGAACATGCCAATAATGAAGGTTATAAGCAGGGGTGGTTGAACGCCTTGGGTGTACTGAAATTGGAGCAAGGGCATTTTTTATGGGATTATCATGCTCCAGGGTTACTAGACTTGCCTGTGCCACCTTTCAAATTGGACATGGAATGGATCCCAGCTCGTTCCATTCCTCGGAGTTTAATTTCAAAATATCTTGGCGACTATAGTCTTCATTCTCAGACTGAATTATCTCGTCCCGAGCATCTCTTGGATACACCTTCTGTGATGAACGTCAGAATGCTCAGAGATATTAATTTCATCAATTCTCCTCTTTGCCTAGAAGATCCTCCTGCCGGCGAGGAACCTGTTTCAAAAGCTAAAGGAAAGAAACCAATAGAATAGGTTTTTCAATGTAATAATTAGCACATATATGTGGCTTGTAATATATTTTGACCTTAATGAAAGAATTTCATTTTCTGTTTGCAAATTTGTATTGCGATTGTCTTGTGTTTATTAAACATTTTTACATTTGTGCATATGTATCTGTTAAAAAGTTAACAATATGGTGCTGTTCATCAACCAACTTAGTAATCAAACTTACAAATATCAATGTTGCTCAATAAAGTAATGAGTATAAAATGTTTAAAATGTTTCCAACCAACCAAGGTTGTTAAATTGTGTTTGTCGACCAACTACAGTTGATGGGTTTTTATCCCCGACCAACTATACTTGGTAAACTTTTTCATAAAATGTGTCCGACCAACCATGGTCGATAATTTATCCTCGTCGACCAAGTATAGTTGATCACCGACCAACTATACTTGGTTCAATTTGGAATTCTTTGTATTTTCTGGAATGATTTTACCTTCCGACCAACTTGTTGGCCTATTTTCAAATCAAATGATATTGTTCTTCCCTCAACCGTAGTTGATTATTGAACTATCAGGTTCTTTCGAACTATCTTGTCCACTAGTTATCTTACCAACCTTAGTTGGTCACGCTAGTGTACGCCTCCTAACCAAAGGAGTATATTTTTTTGGTTCTTTCGAACTTTTTGTCCACTAGTTATCTTACCAACCTTAGTTGGTCACGCTAGTGTACGCCTCCTAACCAAAGGAGTATATTTTTTTGGTTCTTTCGAACTATCTGTCCACTAGTTATCTTACCAACCTTAGTTGGTCACGCTAGTGTACGCCTCCTAACCAAAGGAGTATATTTTTTGGTTCTTTCGAACTATCTGTCCACTAGTTATCTTACCAGCCTTAGTTGGTCACGCTAGTGTACACCTCCTAACCAAAGGAGTATATTTTTTGGTTCTCGCCCTTTTACCAACCGGAGTTGGTCGTGGGTTTGAACTATCGTCTTCTTTTTGCTGTCGAGCAGCGTAGTGTACAACACTAGTATTCCCCGAAAAACTTTCAAACAAAGGAGAGGAAAATGGTGAAAACATCATCGTTTTATTCAAATTGATGGAACCATTGTACATTTTACATCATTGATAATACTTGCGAAGGTGTTCAGCATTCCAAGCATTCTTGAATTCTTCTCCTTCTAGAGTTGCTATTCGGTAATTTCCTGGTCGAACAACTTTTGTAACTCGGTAAGGCCCATGCCAGTTTGCCTCCAATTTATTGTGTTTATGAATTACCTTCTTTAGCTCATAATCTCCTTCCTTTAAATCGCATTTCCTTACCCTTTTGTTGTAGAAAAGAGCTGTTCGTTGTTGATAAGCAGCATTCCTAATGGATGCCTCTTCTCTGACCTCCTCGAGCATATCCAAATCCAGTCTTTTCATCAAGTCACTGATAGGAGAATTGAAATTCAGTACTCTATGCGTTCGAAGACCCAACTCGGCAGGTATTACAGCCTCACTTCCAAATGCTAGCATATATGGTGATTCTCCAGTCGCTGTTCGGGGAGTTGTTCGGTAAGCCCACAATACTGATTGTAGCTCGTTAATCCAGTTAGCTTTAGCTTCACTTAGCCTTTTCTTCAAACCATTTAGCAGTGTTCTATTCGTCACTTCAGTCTGTCCATTGCTTTGAGGATGGCCTGGTGCTGAATGAACCTTCAAAATGTTCGACTGATGACAATAGGCAGCAAATTCCTCGTTATCAAATTGGGTTCCATGATCTGTGATGAAGGCATGAGGGAGACTGTATCGACAGATGATATTCTTCCAAACGAACTGGTATACCTTCTCGTACGTCATGTCGATAAGGGGTTCAGCTTCTACCCACTTAGTAAAATAGTCTACTGCGACGACGAGGTACTTGAATCTTCCTCGGGTGGTCGGCAATGGTCCCACCAAATCAATTCCCCACATGGAGAATGGCCAAGGGGAAGTTATGGGTGTTAACAATGCTTGTGGAGTTCGTCGGATAGAGGAAAAACGTTGGCACTTATCACATTTCTTAGCATAGGCTATACAATCAGCCCTCATCGTCGGCCAATAGTATCCTTGAGTCATTACCCTTTGTAAAAGTGTTCCACCTGCTACATGAGCTCCACAAGACCCTTCATGGATTTCTTCAATCAATTCTTTCACCTCGGAGGGATGTACACATCTCTGCAAACCTGCCATAATCCCTCGTCTATATAAAATACCATTATTTAATACATACCGAGCAGCTTTATACTTCAATTTTTTGGCAGCGAGCTTATCCTCTGGAAATCCTCCCTCTTCAATATATACCCTGATGGGATCCATCCAAGATGGTCCTAAATCAAGGGTAATAACATTCATTGTCAAGTTTTCATCTATGCTCCGACTTTCCAATACTTCAATTGGTATCGTTCTTCGCAGCTCGGTACGAGTAACTGATGGTAGTCGGGCGAGTGCGTCTGCTTGTACATTCTCCATCCTCGGTATTCTCACCAATTGAATGGCATCAAATTCTATCAGTAACTCCATCACCTTTGCATGATACTTTGCCATTAAATCTCCTTTAACTGCATATGTTCCTATCATCTGATTTATAATTAATTGAGAATCACTGAATACAATTACTTGCCGTGCTTCCATAACTTTTGCTAAGTTTAAACCTGCTATCATGGCCTCATACTCAACTTCATTATTAGAGGATTTGAATTGGAATCGTAAAGCATATTCCATGTCAATCTCGTCTGGGGTGTTCAAAACAATTCCTGCCTCGCAACCTGCTGTGCAAGATGAGCCATCTACATATAATCTCCATATGGGCAACCCGTCTTCAAATTCTTTATCTGACAGGGATCCTCGGTGAAATATTTGTTGCTTCTTTTCATCCTCCGTTGACACTTTTCGCTCCTCGTCGACCATCTCTTCTCGCTCTTTTACCAACCGGAGCTGGTCTGAGCTCGAAGTTGACGATCTGTCTTCATCCATAAGCCCTTTTACCAACCGGAGTTGGTCTGGATTTATGTCTATTGATCCTGTAACATCCACAGGTTGGTCAGTGAGCACCTTTTGCTCCTCGGGGGTATCAGGGTATGTAAACTCTGCTATAAAATCTGCTACAGCTTGCCCTTTTAATGATGATCTGGGTTCATACACAATATCATATTCACCGAGTTCTATTGCCCAGTACATCAGTCTTCCTGATTTTTCTGGCTTGTGAAGGGCTTGTCTCAATGGCATGTCGGTATATACGACGATTGTATGGGCATGGAAATATGGCCTCATTCTTCTACTTGCTTCAATTAATGCCAATGCCAATTTTTCTAGCTTTGGATATCTGATTTCTGCACCTCGAAAAGCCTTACTTGTGTAATAGATGGGTTTCTGAACTCCATTCTCCAATCTAATCAATGCTAAGCTAACTGCATTCTCTGATACAGCCAGATACAAGTACAACTTCTCTCCGGTTATTGGCCTGGACAGCAATAAAGGTGCTCCCAAATACTTTTTCAAGTCTTGAAAGGCCTTCTCACATTCATCAGTCCACTCAAAAGTTTTTTGAAGTGTTTTGAAGAATGGGAGGCATTTGTCAGTTGCTCGGGACACAAATCTGTTGAGCGCTGCAACTCGTCCTGTAAGACTCTGCACTTCTTTCTTTGTTGTTGGAGATCGCAACCCTAAAAGAGATTTGATCTTATCTGGATTTGCTTCAATACCTCGCTGGTTGACAATGTATCCGAGAAACATTCCTTCTCGTACTCCAAATGTGCACTTCGTCGGGTTGAGCTTCATCTGGTATTTATCCAGTTGATCAAATGTCTGAGCTAAGTCAACTAAATGATTTTCAGCTTTCTTGCTTTTTGTCAGCATATCATCGACATAGAATTCCATGTTGCAACTGATTTGTTCGGTGAAAACCTTGTTCATCAGCCGCTGGTATGTCGCTCCTGCATTTTTCAAACCAAAAGGCATAACGTTATAGCAATAAGTTCCCCTAAGGGTAATAAAAGAAGTACTTTCCCTGTCTTCAGGTTTCATTTTGATCTGGTTGTAGCCAGAATACGCATCCATGAAGCTGAGCAGCTCATGTCCCGAGGTAGCATCCACTAGTTGGTCAATTCTGGGCAATGGAAAATGATCTTTTGGGCATGCCTTGTTGAGATCAGTGAAATCAACACACATTCTCCATTTATTGTTCTTCTTCTTTACCATCACCACATTTTCCAGCCAGTCTGGATATTTCACATCTTCAATGAATTGGGCTTTCTGGAGCTTCTCGACCTCCTCTTGTATGGCTTGATTCTTCTCGGGGCTAAATACCCTTCTTCTCTGCTTTACAGGCTTGATCTCCTTATTCACATTGAGTTCGTGACATAAGAAGTTTGGATCTATTCCTGGCATGTCCTCATGACTCCATGCGAAAGTTTTCTTCCTGTTTCTCAAGAACATTATCAACTCTTGTTTTATTGAAGCATCCAACGACGAACCTATCTAGCTTACTCGTTCAGGGTGCTCCTCGTCCAGAATAACATTTTCTGTAGATTCTACCACCTGTCCTTTTACAAGTTGGGATTCATCACTGGGATCAAGAGTTTCAATTTCTGTACCTTCCTCCACCTGGTAGGTAATAGTCTTTTTCCTTGATTCCTCAAGCTCCTCTTGCTCGGCAGATGAATAATAGCATTCTCGAGCTATTTTTTGATCACCTTTCACAACTCCTACTCCGAAGTTTGTTGGGAATTTTAAGCATTGATGCACTGTAGATGGAACTGCTTCGAACTTCTTCAAACCAACTCTTCCCATGATGATGTTGTAGGCTGACTGCACATTCTTATCCATCACAAAGAAGCGTATTCTTTCTGTTCGACAAGCAGGCCAAGTTCCAATGAATATGTCCAACTTGATCGTCCCAAGTGGAAAAACTTTCTCGCCAGCAAAACCCAGAAGGCGTCTGTGATAAGGTTCCAATTGAGATAATTTCAAATTCAAGCTATCAAAACATGAATAGTACATGATGTTTGCCGAACTACCATTGTCCACCAACACCCTTGAAATCACCACATCTTTCATCCTCATTTTGATCACCAAGGGATCGTCGTGAGGGTAAAGAACACCTGCCAAATCGTTTTTTGAAAAACCAATAACTAGCTTCTCCTTATTTACCTTCCTCGGACGATCATCCTCGGCAAGATTTATTCGTTGAATATATGAGCAGGCTTGAGCCTCTCCGAGATAGGCCTTTCTTTCTGCAGTAAGGTCTCCCCCTCCAGCATCTCCTCCTGTAATAACATTACAATCAAATGACCCAAAACGTATGGAAAATACCTCTCGTTCAGGCTGTCTTGGCTTCTTTGGAAGATCGGGGTCTTCATCTGGATCATCTTCATGATCTCTTTCTTTTTCTCCTCCGTCCGACGAGGAGATCTGGAACGATCTCTAGTTCTATCATCATTCTTCCTTTCACCTCTGCGGTCTACATATTTTGACAACTTTCCTCTTCGAATGAGCGTTTCAATCTCGTTCTGAAGGGCTATGCAATTTTTGGTCGTATGGCCATGATCTTTATGGAACTCGCAATATTTGGCCCTATTCCTCAGGCCAGGATTGGTCCTCAGTTTATCTGGCCACTTGATTTCTTCGTTATTCTTGATTAATACCCATCTTCAATGGAGTATAATTATCATATTTCTTCAGGACTTCCCATGACGTCCTATTATTATTGGATTGCTTGTCACCACCATTACCTTTTTGCTCTTTCTTCTTAGATTTGTCAACCTCCACCTTGGTTTCTTTATCCATATTCTTCTTCGCAGCCATAGCCTCCTCGGCATTCATGATTTTGGCCGCTTTTTCCATCAACTCCGACATAGTTTTATGTGGATCTTTGGCCAGAGTATAGTATAACTTGTTAGGCATCAATCCACTCATCAAAGCAGTGATCGCTGTCTTTCCATCATATTTAGGGGTCACTACAGGTGCTTTGAATTTTGATGGTGTAGGAAAATTCACAATGGCCTGCACAAAAGGTGTCCCTTGAACAAAAGTTCTCTGTAAGGGATTCCTTTCTTTAACCATTTCTCCAAGTCTATCCTCCAATCGCTGAATGGAACCTTTCCATGCTTCATTTCCTTCCTCGGGCTGCTTAGTCCAGCAATTGATTGTTCTGACGTAGCTTCCTGAGATCTATCTCGACGAGTAGCTGGTCTTGATTGTGCTGATCCTTCTCTCAAACCTGATGGTGGTCGAAAGTTTCTCGATGGGGCTCTAGGTGGACTCATATTTCTCCTTGGTCCTAACCGACTGAAAGGAGATACCCTGCTTAGTCTTTCCAGGGTGCTAGTTCTCTCCGGAGAGAGGGTGATATGTTGATCTGTATCCGTAGCCCGTATCGATGAAGTTCGCCCAGGTTGATAAGAAAAATCATTAGATTCTTCATTACGATATGACCTAGTACGCCTGGATCGCGATTGCCCACGATCACTTCTTTGCCTTGAATGGGTAGGTGCACCGCCGTGAAGAGTTTGAATGAGTTGCCTCATTGTTTCTTGCATGGTGGTTTGTCCTTCAGCCAGATTCGTCATAATTCCAGCCAGATCTGGAGGTGCAGATGGATTTGGAGGATTTCCAGCATTTCCAGCATTTCGATTACTGGATTCTGGATTATCTGCCATTGATGATAAATGATTTTTGGTGAAAAACAATAGCAACAGTCGTTTCCCACAGATGGCGCCAATCTGTTGAAGACAGAAAATGGCCACTACCATTTTAGTGGCGTCAACAGCAGATAAATGATGAGGATGAGATTGAAGATGAAGATAAACATTCACATCAAACATATAAGAGACATATTTTTAAAGTGGTTCAGCCTTATAAGAATGGCCTACGTCCACTGTTATGTTATTGATGAGCGTTGTGGAATTCTTGATTACAAGTTCTCTCAAGAAATTCCGGTCCCCTTCAATGAGGGTGATACAAGGTATTTATATCCATTAGGCTGTATATGAAAAGGTTGATACATTAAATGATATACATACGAAATGGTAATACATTTAATGCAGCGTGTGCGTCAAGATGATAAACATTCAATGAATAATTGAACTGTTGATTATCTGGCAGTTTATGCTACGACCGAGATGCAGCTCGGACCGCCTTAGTTCCTCGGAGCGCTAGAGTACCTCGGAGTGCTGAAGCTCCTCGGCGTATCCTCGTTGCTCGAAGAGAACATGAGTTGGTCGGGTAAATGAACTTCCTCGTTGTTATTGTGCCACGTAGATTTGACAAATGTCTTCGTATTATTCGCCCACATCAGCATATTAATTTTGGTATCAACAGTGGCCTTATCTTTTTATTTCTTACTTATCCCATTTTTGTACTATCTCCTATTTTTGGTTTACTTGTTGTTCTTGTTGCATCCTATTTCATTGCTAGGGACTAGCAATGTGTAAGTTAGGAGGTGTGATAATACATAAATATTGCGTATTTCATCTCTCGAACCTACGCATTTTAGCCCCCTTGGGTGACTTAATCTCTATATTTAAGCCCGTTAACCAGACAACCTCGATTTATATTGTTAACATGCATTATGAGGTATAATTGGGCTTTTGTAGGTATTTAGGTACTAAGTATGGAGTTCAGACGCATTCCGCTCAAGTTTCGTATGTAATCGCACGTTAAAGGTCAATTCGGTCAATTCATAGTTTGGACACCTGGCCCAACATCTACATGGAAGTTGTAGCCCTCCTCGCAAAGTTTCTCGTGACCACGAACGGTGCACAATTAGGGTTCCTAACGAAGAAGTTACGACACTTTTGGCGGAAGAGAAAAGCATTGAAACCAAAAGAGAGGAGAAGAGAAGAAAAAAAGTATGCAGTAGGCTGCCTTGATTCTGTCCTGCTTGATCGATCGATCGATCAAAAGGATCGATCGATCGATCCTTCAGATTTTTACCATGATTTCAGCCATCGATCGATCGACCAAAGGGGTCGATCGATCGATCCCCTATTTTCTGCAGATATTTTCCTTTTCTTTTCTTTCTTCTTTTCTTTTATTCCAACTTATTATATAACCCAATTTTGTTGTAATATCATATATATTCAGTTTTAATTTGTTTAGCCTAGGGTTTGTGGGTTTGGAGAGCTTGGCTTCATTTCTCTTTTGGTTGACAACCATATGGGCTGTGTATGTTGAACTTTCCATCTCATTCTCCATTACTATAAGTTGCTCTTGTTGATTTCTTGCTTTGTAGATTAATTTCCATGCTTTCTTAATTAGCTTACTTGCTTTATTTATTTCTTTCCTAGTTTAATTAATATAAATTAGTTTAATTCATGTATTACCCTTAGATAAATAGGGTCGGGATTTCGTTCCACCATTTTCGGGTCTCGAACTTCGAAAATTAGGTTTTGTGCAAAATTGCTTTTAATTGAACCCGCGTGAATTAAAGTCGGATTATTATGCGTTTAACTTTCTCTGTCATGCAACGTTAGTGTTTATAGCGATAATCCGAGTTTAATTCGCGTGTGACCAATATTCCGTTAAATGTTTAATCTCGCAACTTTGGCTCAAATTCTTTATTGTGTGATGTATATGCTTAGTTGATAATGCTCGATTAAATAGCTTTCTAGCCGAAATCTTGATTAGTAGTTGTTTTGATTTGAATGTTTGGATGTTATCCCGATCCTCGCTTTTACTTTATTTAGACTTAACTTCTCTTTTCTTTTATTTACTAGCATACATCACCCTTTTTCACTTTTATTCTTGAATTAATAATCCAATTAAAAATCTATCGAACATTCTTTGTGGATTTGATACCCGACTTACCTCTATACTTGTATCGCAAGTGTAGTCGTAAATTAGGTTTCTTTTGTATTAAGGCGGTGAAACTAAAACAACGATCGTGCCCCTATACGGGCATGTTTTTCTCCCTTAATCAATGCACCATTGAGGGAACTAATGATGTGGCTATTAAGGCTATCTCCTTATTCAGCTCTCTCTTGAAGGATCTAGATGCCAACCTGGCCATAGACAATGACATTAACATGCGTAGAACCCTCAACTTGCTACACAAGAGGCACCGGCCAGATCTGTTTCCCATGAGGAAATCAAAAGTGCTATTTTATTTATTGGATCTGACAAAGACCTTGGGCCTGATGGCTTCAATGCCAAATTCTTCAAAGAAAACCTAAGAGGTGGTTGGTGAGGACTTGATCAATGTTGTGTCTCATTTCTTCTGCAAGGGGCACATGTTAAGGTAGTGGAACTGCACTTCCCTAGAACTTATTCCCAATGTCAAAACCCCCTAATGAAATGAAGGATTTTAGACCCCTTTATTTCCAAATTGATTGCCAATAGAATCAAACCCCTCATGCCTCTCCTTATTAATGAGATACAAGAAGCTTTTGCCACTGGTAGATCCATTGTTAACAACATCTTACTCCTACAAAAACTCATGAGGAACTACCATAAAGACCCAACCCCCAGATGTACCCTTAAAATTGACACCCTTAAGGCTTATGACACCGTGAGTTGGGAATTTATGATTGATATACTACATAAGTTGGGCTTCTCTCAGATCTTTATTAACTGGATCACTAAATGTGTGATTACTCTTAGTTTCTTCATCAGCCTTAATGGGAAACTCCAGGGTTTTTTCAACAGCTCTAGGGGTCTAAGCCAATGGTGCCCCCTCTCCCCTACATGTTCCTCTTTATCATGGAGGCCTTTGTTTGCATCTTAGATAAGTATTGCACTAAACCCCTTTACACCTAACACCCCAGGCATCAACAGTTAGGCATCAACTACCTATGCTTTGTTGATGACTTGATCATCTTCAATAATGGGGACGTTAATCTATTGAGTGCATTAAGAAAGCCTTAGATGATTTTAATTCTCTATCTGTCCGTAATCCCAATCTCTCCACAAACAGCCTTTACAACTCTAGTATTAGTGAACCTAACCTAATTCTTATGACTTCTATCATTGGGATTAGGGTGGATAAGCCTCCTTTCAAAAACTTGGGGGTTCCCCTTACCTCCACTAGGCTCAAATTTAAGGATTGCAGAATGCTCATTGAAATAATTACTCAAAAAGTAAAGTGTTGGACTTCCAAACTCCTTAGCTATGTTGGTAGATTACAACTTGTGAAACCTGTCCTTTTTAGCACCCAAGTTTATTGGAGTAGCCTTTTCATCCTTCCTAAAAGGTTCTCAATTCTATTGACCAAATCCTTATACACTTTTCATGGACTAGTAATGACCTGAAACACTCTGGGGCTGATGTTTCTACGAAGGAGGTGTTCCAAAGATGGAAGGTGACATGGGCATTAACAACCTCCAGTGGTAGAACAAAGCTTCAATGTGCAGGCATCTCTGGAACTTAAGCAAAAAGAAGGACAACCTATGGGTTAAATGGTGCCATACCTATAAGATTAAGAACGTAATCATTTGGGCCATCAATATTCCATCTGATACTTCTTGGAGTTGGAGGAAAGTACTAAAACTTAGGGAGATTAGGAGACCTCTGATAAGATCCAACATTAGGAGTGGGAAGAACACATATATGTGGTTTGACAATTGGCACCCTAGGGGACCTTTACACCTCTTAAATGGTGACAAAACTATCTATAATTCAACTAGCAATGATAACGCCAAATTTGTTGAGTTTATGAATGGCAATGATTGAAAATTGCCTACATGGGAACTCAGCGAAATCAAGAATGATAATCGTCCTATTATCAACTCCTCTTTGGAGGACACTCTCCACCGGATACCTGATGCTAGAGGAATATAAAACACTTTCTCTACTATGAGAGTCATAAGTGATCACATTCCTCTGAAGAACTGGCACAACTTGGTGTGGCACAAAGGTAACATACCTAAGTGCTTATTCATTCTTTGGCTGACCTACAGGAAGGCTCTTATCACTAAGGACAAACTCATGCTTTGGGGTGTGAGTGACAGCAAGAATTGTGAGTTTTGCAATAGTGAGGTTGAAACTCTTAACCACCTCAATCTAAGGAGGTCTGGAATGAAATTCTATACAGAAACCAATTGTATATATGGGGGCATGGTAAGATGAAGTCAATTAGGCTGCTCTAAACTCACATGGAAAGTATTTAATGATAAATAAGAGATACATGCCCCTCTTCACCACTATGTATTGCATGTGTAATGAAATAAACAATAGAATGCACATAAGAGGCACTAATTGAAATAAACAATTTGAATTTCATTCCTTGATGACCGCAAATGTATATATGGGGTTTATCTACTATTGGGGTCTCCCTGAATCCTCCCTTGATGACTAATATGATTGTTTGTGTTTATTTTTAGTTGTACTTGTTTTTTTTGCTTTCGTGATTGGGTATGCCCAACATCCTTGAATTTAGCCTTGTTGGGCTTCTAGGGGTATGCCCCTAATCTCTTAGTTTTATTGGGCTTCTATATGTACTAAGGAAAAAAACACTATGAGTAGATAAACCCCAAAAGTGTAAATAAAAATCTATACATACTCAAAGCTACTCAAAGGATTCAATCTAAACTTAAGACATCAGTCATAGAGAAAATTTCGTCAAAATCTATCAAAACTTCAATCACCAAGATCTAACTCTAAAGAAGAGTAAATATGAATATTTATGGATGGAAAGCTTACAAATATGGTGACCCATTAAAATGAGGTAAAAACAACCTAAAAATAATTCCAAGATGCTAAAATGAGAGGAAGACAAGAGGTTTCTCTAAACGTGAAAGACATTTTGAGAGATAAATGGGTAAAAGATATAAAACATCTAGATTTGGGTGTTTTTATCACTCCAAGGCACTAGCGTGGAACGAGAAATTTTCTCAGATTCCACGGTTGCATCTTTGGAGAGAAGTTCTGGTGGCATTGGCTATGTCAGGTTCCAGCAAACCAGGCAAACAAAGGATAAATACATAAGGAAATTTACATATGATATCTCAACAAAAAGCAGGTACATTTTAAACCCTAAAATTTCATTTTGAATGACTAAAGAAGCTATAAAATATCATACAATAGTTCTTGGTTATGCCAAATACTATATATAAAGAATGGTTTAGCATTCAAAGGCTTGTTAAAATTAAAGCCATATAAAAGTTTTTTTTTGGTAATTAAGTATATTGAAACAAAAAGAGGATATACAGGGTGACAATGAATCACCGAGCCAAAAGTCAAGAACACTAGGGGTAGGGCAAAAACAACACAAAACAGGCCCCCAAAATAAGGTCTAGACATACAACAACCCTAGTAAGAAGGAAAACCAAGAGAAATCAAAGATACAACATGGACTCAGGAAACCCCCATTGGTTGCACACCATCTAATTGGTGTAGGTTCTGCTAGTGTGCTTCCATCTACTGATCCTGATCTTCATCATGCTTTCAATATCTCTCATGAGTTGGAAGGAGTCTTAGCCCCTTAGTTGTGATGCCTACCATTTCTTTCCATGGTAGTAGTATATGATAACGTCCTGACTTTATTGAGGAAAGTGTTGCTATTAGCATACTCCACAACCATCTCGAGTTTCCTTTCCCAAGTCCCCATAGTCCCATAACACTTGTTTCTGTAGAGAACATCCATCCAAACCTCCTTGGAGGTAATCAACAAGGACGTGACAAAGAGTTTCAATCCCATTCGAGCACAAGTTGCATCTATTATTGTCCATAATTCCCCAATCCAAAAGTTTATCCTTAGTGATTAGGCTCCTTCTATAGGATAACCAATAAATGAAAGAGCATTTGGGGATGTTGTAAGGGTTCAAAACAAACTTAGCCCACTACACATTAGAGTTGTGGATGCACATGGACCGGTAGGCAGACCGAGTAGTAAACATCCCGAAGGTAGAAGGTATCCAAGAGACCTTATCCTCCTAATGCTAAATAACTAGGAGAGGACCTGCCTGAATGTTAATGAGCTCCTAGGTAATGTTAGATGGCCATCTCCAACTTGGACCACACACGAAATCAACTACTTTGGCAATGGAGTTACTAGCATCATAATAAATGGTCCTATCCCCAAATAAAGGTTTTAGTGGGCCATGAGGATGACAATTATCATGCCACATAAAAGTTTTATTTCCATTGCCAATGATGGACTTGATGAGAGGTTTGCCCTCCCTCCTCATTCTCAGAATTTTCCTCCATGTCCATGAACAATAATGAGGGATAGTAAGTTCCCAGAAGTTCCTTCTTTTGTCTTGTAAGTATGACACCATTTCACCCAAAGACTCCTTATTATTACAAACATTCCATATATGTTTCATCGTAGCAACCTTATTCCACTCCTCAATGCATTTGATGCCAAGAACCCCTTAGCTTTAGATTTACAAACCTTATTCTAGGCCACATCTGCCCCACTACGCTTTTTTCAGGTTAGAGCCATGCCAGATGAAGTCCCTAATCAGTTGATCAATAGCCTTGGTAACCCCTTTGGGCATGATAAAAAGACTAGCCCAATACACCTGTATGATAAAGAGGAGAGAAAGAGCCAGTTGAAGTCTGATAACATAGCTAAGAAGTTTGTTGGTCCAACTTTTTATCCTCACAGTAAGTCTAGAGATGAGATCCTTGCAGTCCTTAATTTTTAATTTGGTAAAGATTAGGGGCACACCAAGGAATCTAAAGGGGGGCCTCTACAATTGGAATCCAATTTTGTCAGTAAGAACCTGGGCATGGTTCTCATCCATACCACCACATTAGATGTTGCTTTTATCCATATTAGGACAAAGCTAAGAAAGAAGGGAAAAATCCTTAAGAGATTAGTTGGTACAATCAATTAAATGCTCACCACCCCATAGAAAATAACCAGATCATCAACAAAGAAAAGGTGGTTAAGCCCAATTTCCTTGCACTTAGGGTGGAACTTGAAGCTCATGTTGTTGCAGTGTTGGTCCAGAAGGCAGGAAAAACATTCCATAGCAAGAAGAAAAAGATAAGGGGATAATGTATCCCCTTATCTAAGACTTATAGAGCCCTTAAAGAAACCATGAGATTCACCATTGAAGCTGATGGAGTATTAAGCAGTGGTTACCCACACCTTAATCCAGGTGATCATGTTGTCAGGAAGCCTAACCTGCTCCAAAACTTCAAAGAGAAACACCCAGCTCACAATGTCATATGCCTTTATAATAGCCACCTTGATAGTACATCTAGCCTCACCATTGACCATATGATAGTTCCTCATGAGTTCTTATAATAGCAGGACATTATCAACAATATATCTCTCCTTCACAAAGAAAGATTGCCTTTCGCTTATGAGGTGATTCATGAGAGGCATAATCCTATTAGCTAAGATTTTTTAGATGTACTTATAGATAGTATTGCCACAAGCAATTTGTAATACCCCGCATTTTTGATTGAATTAAAAATTAAACTAATTGAAAAAAAAACTATGCCAGTATATATATTCGAAATGTTTGGAAATGAAAATTTAAAATGAATTAATTGAGATACGAATGTGCAACTTAAATATTATAAGCGAATTAAAGCATAAAAGGATCGAGATGGTTAAATTTGGGGCAATGGCATTTTTGTAAATAAACTAACCCTAGGTATAAATAGAAAAGAAGAGAAGAAGTCTTCATTTTATCATTTCACGAAAGGGGGCTAGGGTTTGGTAGAGAGAGAGAGTAAGAAGAGAAGAAAGCTAAGAGGATTTCAAGAAGATTCAACTTCCCCATACAATCCAAGGGAAGTGAATAACCTATATTTGTATAATATGTATCTATAATGAAATTTCACATGAACATGTATTTGGATCCCTAAATTAATATGAAATTGATGTTAAAAATGATATGCAATCTATTAGGATCATCCTCCATGTAGATTCAAATGCAATAACATCATTATAGGGATTGAATTGTTGAACAAACTCTTGAATTTCAGAAATCTATGAAATTAAGTAAATAGCCATATTAAAAACTGTTTTGATCTGTTTTAGTTCCGAAAATGGATTTTTCGTTCACGCTTCCTGGTAGAAAATCATATTCCAGACAACTTTGTAGTTTTAAGTTTTTTCAAAAACGGATCGAAAAATCCTCGAATATACGTTTTAAAATTCTGCACAGAAAGTTATCGTGAACAGGTCCGAACTGTATATGTTAGTTTCGGGTCAGTTTTATGTAGGATACGGTAGCATGTGCACGCGTCCTTGTAGAAAATCACGTTCCGAACAACTTTGTAGTGTTAAGTTTTTCCAAAAACGGATCGAAAAAGCCTCAAATCGGCGTTTTAAAATTATGGGCAGAAAGTTATCGTAAACAGGTCTGAACTGTATATGTTAGTTTCGGGTCTGTTTAAGCAGGCTACGATAGTGTTCTCTCCTGTCCTTGTAGAAAATCACATTCCGAACAACTTTTTAGTTTTTAGTTTTCCCAAAAATGGATCGAAAAAGCCTCAAATCGCCATTTTAAAATTCTGGGAAGAAAGTTGTCGAAAATAGGGGTGAATACTATATGTTAGTTTCGGGTCTGTTTAAGACGGATATGGTAGCGTGCCCACGAGTCCTTGTAGAAAATCACATTCCGAACAACTTTGTAGTTTTAAGTTTTTCCAAAACCGTATGGAAAGAGCCTCGAATCTGCATTTTATATTTTGGGCAGCATGTTGTTGAAATAAGAGTGATAATGTTTTTTTTCATGTTGTTAGTAAAATAATTGTGGTGTTGTGCCTAATATCCTAACTTGATCACATATTTATGGTTATTAGGGATATATAACCTTGAAATGATTTGATTTTGAATTTGTAAATTAATGATGTAAATTATGTTATATTATAAATAATGACTATTGTATAACTCGAGTAAGAGACTTGACACGATTGTATATATACATAAGCGTGAAATTGTTTTACATGTATATTGTTGAGTATATACTAGACTAGTCCTTCGGTCGACGTAGGCACATGTTGAATGCGATTTTTTTATGATTGATCCGGTTAGGTTCCGCTCGAGTGCCGTGTCGGAGATAAACCACCGGAACCGGACACATGGTTGTAATGCGGGTCGGATAAAAAGGCCTTGAAACACCATGTGATTTAGGACTTAGTATGATTTCCCTTGCCACATAATATTGAGGAATATTCTTGTGTAGGACTAGTGTTACGACTTGTTCCCCGGGGTAACAATAGTGGCCCTATATGACTTGTTGTGTGAGATATTATGTTTGTGTCTTAAAGTAATATCCCGAATCGATGCATTTGATATTATACTTGAAGGAAATATTTTGATACGTTAAATACTAAAATGATATTAATAATGATTAATCATGATACGATATGAGGCTACACGTTACTCGAGTTTGGGTTGGGTAGTCACGACATATGAGCATTGGTTGGGTAATTGAACAACTTAATTACTGGAGACGAGTAATGACTAGTGTGCTTTCATTATAAGTACATCTTATAATCTTATAGCTTGTTTTCTTGCTTTGACGTTCGTCTATCTTGCTTCTTTCTCATCTCCCATATATATATGTATTATACTGGTCCTCGCCCGTTGGACAGTAGACCGTGAAGCTGGATGACCTCGCATCTATTCTTAGGATCTTGTAGTGGTGGACGCTAGTCCTTATCCTATTTTGTTACTCTTCCTTAGAGTGTGGTATCAGAGATTTCTCATTGTTAGGTATTTGATAGTGTTGAGAGTTTTACATTACACACTTTACCTAGTTTATCTTTGGGCCCGTATTCTTGGGAATTGTATATTCAGTACAGATATTACTTGTGGATCATATACTTGCTATGATGTGATTTGGTTACACGTATGGGAGTGTACATGTTTACTTTACTGTATTTATTTTAAATTATGTTTCTAATACCAATATATTGACGCTCCACTTTAATTTAATTGGACGTAGCTAACCGAATTAGATTTAAAAAGCAGGGTTGTCAGAGTTGGTATCAGAGCATGATTTTAGAGCCTTTAGGGATCTGAGGGCGTCCGTTACGTTTTTCGCGCATCGTTTCCTTGATACATAGAGCCTTATGATTAGGTATTGTATTCGAGGCTTGGAAGATCTTCACGCTATGATTTTGACGGCTATTTCGGAGCTAGCCTTGTGTATAGGGAGGGTTCCTTGTTTGGATTTCATTTATGAGACGTCACACGCATGAGGTGAATCTTCGATTGACCATAGGATAGTACGCGTGAGGTCTGTGTGTGAGTACTTGTTGTAATTATGACTAGTGATCCATTTGAGTAAAAAAAATTTAGGATACGTGTTCACTTACTATCTTTTAAGATGGTGATTTGATGAGACGTGGACTCTGGAAGGACAAAGGGTCCAAGAATTTTAAGAGACCGCAATTCGCATGCAACTATCGTAGTTTCATCACCCACCAGTAGGCGAGAAAACCGATGTTGAACTCAATGATTGAGTTGACTTTTGGTGCTTTAAGGGGAGTAAACACCCGTATATTTGCTGTGCATTATCAACTTTGAATATCATCGCTCTTATGGCTGTAATGAAGTTGGTATAAATTATAGCCCACCCTGTACTACCACTGAGTTGTTGGTACCACTTGCGCGTGTAGTTGTCTGAAGTTCTTTCCAATGTGGAAGGGTAGAGCTTTAGATATGGCACACCTCAAAATGATGTGGTCCAGCTGTTGTTGTGACATTTTCCTGAGAAGAATTTATCACGCTCCACCCGTAATGGACAGACTGTTGAGGCATTCGATGACGTATTAATAAGTGAATGGTTAACAAAGTAAGTCTTGTGATAATAAGAGTATATTATTACTCATGAACATGTAAAGGAAGGGTTGTGATTTGAGAAAGGACTACTCCAAATCGGTGTATGTCCCACACCATCAAAGGATGACCTGAGGGGTCTAATTTTGGTGTACGCAAGAGTGTTATCATACTTGTGAAAAGCATGAACTAGATTAATCCATTTGATGATGTTCAATGGGAGATTCATGAGTCTAAATCTGGAATGGATAAGTGATTATCCTTGAAATATTGTGTTGGTATCAGGAAAGTTTGGTAGGCGTGTAAACCTACACGTTGTCCATGCAAGCGATAGATGTCGCATTGGGGTGGCATAGTTGTTTTTAGTGTTCTGATCTTATAAAATCCATAATGGAATCAACTTAAGGACGATTAGGTGTGTGTTCGGTCATGCACAAGATATATTAGTGGGTTGGGTACTCACTTGTTCAGAGTGGAATGTTTCAGTGAGTTATCCCGAATAAGTTCGTGAGAATGTATCAGTAATGTTACGATATCTTGGCCATAGACACTAGGGATGAGGAAGTCCGTATCGCAAGGTCATACGAGGATTGACATTGGAGAAGTCTAAAAATTTTTTTAGGTAGTTTTCTTTCCGTATTTGGCAATGAATGGAGTTCAGTGTTCTTCGTAAATCCCTAGATTAGAATTGGTGTTTGATAAGATGTGGTTATCTTGCTTTGTAGCACTGGTATATTTGTTAAAAGATGTCGAGAGAGGAACGTGACTATGGGTGTGCTAAGGGATGGACTTGAGCTGGAGTTACCTGTTGTGAACCCTACGATGAGTAGCGAATCTCTAAGGGACGAGTTATCGAGTGAGAACATCACAAGGGAGTGTTCAATAGGCGTTTCATTTTATGCGAGTGTGATCGCTTGAGTTGGTGATATATCCATGAGTTAGGTTTTAATTTATCACCCGATGATTGGGGGTACTAATTTGTTGCACCTTGATAATGGTGGTTCTTGGTTTTGTGGCTATGTTGTAGACCTCATTATGTATTAATGTGAATTAGAGCACGAGTGAGTAGTTAGTGACATGATGTTTACTTAGATCGTGTGTGATTAAAGACGCGTTCCGAAATCAAGCTTAAGATGTTCGATTTTGGTGATGTTTAGACTAGTGAATAGTCATAGAATAGTCTTGATGGTCTTTTGATAATGTTAGAGTCGTGTGTATCTCGGTCGGTTTTTTATTAACTGATGATAGTTTTACCAACTGAGTGTCGTCATTAATGGCAAGGATTGAGACATTTTGGGATTCCAAATGTCGGACCATTCGTTAAAATGGTTGTCGTAACCTCCACTGTAGGGGGACAACAAGAGAGGGTTCCGATCGTTGTTGAGAAGTTTTGTAAGGAGGGTGTGTACTCTTGGGCAAACACCCGCGAATGGTTTCATAAGATATCTAATTTTTACTTCAGTTATGTGTGGATTACTGAGTGTTAATTGGGGTCACGGTACGTGAAGGTACCCGCTACCTTATATTTACAACCTTTGACATGTTGGATAGCACACCGTTCTTCATAAAGATCAGGTAGCATTGGTGTGCTGGAAGATGAGTATTCGGATGGTGAGTGTGCCAGATCCTATATTCTGATTTGGTAAGAATTGTGGTAATTTTTGGTCTTACCCCGTTGCTTAGAAAATGTACAAGCTTTATTCGTGGTTTGAAGAACCAATTTCATTTCATGTTCGGTGAGAAAATTCTAATATACTCACAGTCCAAGGAAAATACAGTTGGATAGGTTGAATTCCTATACGTGTTTTTAACAAAAGAGCGGTATGTTGAATCTAGCGAGTGTCTATAACCTTAGGTTAAAGCTACCAAACCGTGAGAAGTGGGGGTGTGCAAGGGGGAATATTACATCTTGGGTTAGTTCGAAACCTTTGTGTGAGGGATCTTTGACCACCGAGAATGCAACTTTGTCGGTGTTGTCTTGTTCCAGAGAGTATGAACCTTGTTGATATTATTTACCTAAGTCTAGACTTGGAAAGATGGAACAATATTCGCACGTGCATAGGAGTTGTATGCTTATGCACATGTACAACCTTAGTGGACCCTAAGGGTTGCCATATCGTTTAACTCACCATCAATATAAGTGCAAGGCAAGTGTTATTGACAACTCGGAGTAGAGTTGGCTTTTGAGCTTTCACTACCATCTGTTAGTCGATTCTGAGTTGAGTATCGAGGCATGATTGATAAATAGTGACATTTGTATTGAATACGCAAAGTTGGATTATTTATTGTGTGATGAACCGTTGAGTCTAGAGATAAGTGTTTTTTTGGAGTTAGATGATTCTTGTACCACTAGGGGTCTTGAGTTGATAAATTTCTTATCTCGACAAGCTGACAGTAGTATATCGGAGGGGTTCCTTGTTTGGATTTCGCTTGCGAGACACTCCACGCATGAAACTTAGCAAGTCGGGACTTGTGGGTATTGATTTCTGGATCAACTTAGTAGTTCAGTTATGTTAGGCTTTGTGATGAGACTTCGGTTGTACAATTAGAAATGGGAAATTATCTCTATGGATTTTATTATTAGGTTGTCAAGATCGCAGCGCGGTCATGATTCGATTTGGGTCATCATCGACAGACTGCAAAGGTGGATCTTTCCTTCTAGTGATGACGGATTATGGTAGCACAGTATGCCATGATTTTTATTAACGAGATTGTGAAGTTTCACGGGGTACCGAGTGATATTGTGTCCGACCGTGGCAGTGTCTTCATCTCGCACTTTTGGGGTGGTCTTCAGGAGGCGATGGGAGTTCAGTTGATTTTAAGTATTGCATTCCACCCTCAGTTTGATGGTCAGACGGAGCGGGTAAACTAAATTTTGGAGGACATGCTATGATTTTGTGTGTTGGACTTCAAAGGTGGTTTGGATACACATTTACCACTAGTGGAGTTCGCATACACTAATAGTTATCTGACAAACTATTATCATAGAACCATATGAGAATTTTTACGATAGGACTTGTCAATCCCCGACATATTGGTTGGAGTTTGGAGAGCACCGGATGCTGGGTCCGAATATTGTTAGGGAGACCTCAGAGAAGGTTGACTTGACTCGTGCACGGATGAAGACCGCGCAAGATCGTCAAAATACTTATGTTAACATAAGGCTGAGGAAGTTAGATTTCGCTGTTGGGACCAAGTGTTGTTGAGGGTCTCGCCCATGAAAGGCGTTGTTCGTTTTGGTGCTAAAAAGAAGCTTTCAACGCGATACGTGGGTTCATTTATAGTGTTGGGTAGGGTGGGATCAGTTGCTTACCGTTTAGCCCTACATGACAATCTCCAGTGGGTACATGATGTTTTTCATGTATCCATGTTGAGGAAGTTCTTACGTCCCGAGGACTTACGCCTACACATATATTTAAATGGGGTTGATTTGCAACCCGATGGGAGCTATGAGGAGAGGCCGGTCAGGATCCTAGATCGTCGTGAGCAGCAGTTGAGGTCAAAAGTCATTCCTCTTGTTCGTGTTATGTGGAGTAATCATGATGAGTCTGAGGCCACTTGGGAGAGAGAGGATGACTTGCGAATTAGTCACCCATATCTCTTCATGGAAGGTATGTGGGAAACTACCTTACTTGACTTGAATTGATTTGTTTTATTTCGGATTTCGAGGACGAAATCTCGTTCGTAGAGGGGGAGAATGTAATACCCCACATTTTTGATTGAATTAAAAACTGAACTAATTGGAAAAAAAACTATGCCAGTATATATATTCGAAATGTTTGGAAATGAAAATTTAAAATGAATTAATTGAGATACGAATGTGCAACTTAAATATTATAAGCGAATTAACGCATAAAAGGACCGAGAGGGTTAAATTTGGGGCAATGGCATTTTGTAAATAAACTAACCCTAGGTATAAATAGAAAAGAAGAGAATAAGTCTTCATTTTATCATTTCACAAAAGGGAGCTAGGGTTTGGTAGAGAGAGAGAGTAAGAAGAGAAGAAAGCTAAGAGGATTTCAAGAAGATTCAACTTCTTCACACAATCCAAGGCAAGTTAATAACCTATATGTGTATAATATGTATCTATAATGAAATTTCACATGAACATGTATTTGGATCCCTAAATTAATATGAAATTGATGTTAAAAATGATATGCAATGTATTAGGATCATCCTCCATGTATATTCAAATGCAATAACATCATTATAGGGATTGAATTGTTGAACAAACTCTTGAATTTGAGAAATCTATGAAATTGAGTAAATCGTCATATTAAAAACTATTTTGAGTTGTTTTAGTTTTGAAAATGGATGTTTCTTCCACGTTCCCCGGTAGAAAATCATATTCGGGACAACTTTTTACTTTTAAGTTTTTTCAAAAACGGATCGGAAAATCCTCGAATATACGTTTTAAAATTCTGCACAGAAAGTTATCGTGAACAGGTCCGAACTGTATATGTTAGTTTTGGATTTTTTTATGCGGGCTACGGTAGCGTGCATGTGTGTCCTTGTAGAAAACCACGTTCCAAACAACTTTGTAGTTTTAAGTTTTTCCAAAAACGGATCGAAAAAGCCTTAAATCGGCGTTTTAAAATTCTGGGCAGAAAGTTATCGTGAACAGGTCCGAACTGTATATGTTAGTTTTGGGTCTGTTTAAGTAGGATACGGTAGTGTGCTCGCGTGTCCTTGTATAAAATCACGTTCCGAACAACTTTTTAGTTTTAAGATTTCCCAAAAATGGATCGAAAAAGCCTCAAATCGGCGTTTTAAAATTCTGGGCAGAAAGTTGTCGAAAACTAAGGAGAATACTATATGTTAGTTTCGGGTCTGTTTTAGGCCAGGTATGGTAGCATGCCCGCGAATCCTTATAGAAAAACACGTTCCGAACAACTTTGTAGTTTTAAGTTTTTCCAAAAACGGATCGGAAGAGCCTCGAATCTGCATTTTAAATTCTGGACAGCATCTTGTTGAAATAAGAGTGATAATGTTTTTTTTCATGTTGTTAGTAAAATAATTCTGGTGTTGTGCCTAATATCCTAACTTGATCACATATTTATGGTTATTAGGGATATATAACCTTGAAATGATTTGATGTTGAATTTGTAAATTAATGATGTAAATTATGTTATATTATAAATAATGACTATTGTATAACTCGAGTAAGAGACTTGACACGATTGTATATATACATAAGCGTGAAATTGTTTTACATGTATATTGTCGAGTATACACTAGACTAGTCCTCCGGTCAATGTAGGCACAAGTTGAATGCGATTTTTTTATGATTGATCTGGTTAGGTTCCGCTCGAGTGCCGTGTCGGAGATAAACCACCGGAAGCGGACACATGGTTATAATGCGGGTCGGATGGAAAGACCTTGAAACGCTATGTGATTTAAGACTTAGTATGATTTCCCTTGCCACATAATATTGGGGAATATTCGTGTGTAGGACTAGTGTTACGACTTGTTCCCCCGGGTAATGATAGTGGCCCGATATGACTTGTTGTGTGAGATATTATGTTTGTGTCTTAAAGTAATATCCCGAATCGATGGATTTGATATTATACTTGAAGAAAATATTTTGATACGTTAAACACTGAAATGAGATTAATAATGATTAATCATGATACGATATAAGGCTACACGTTACTTGAGTTTGGATTGGGTAGTCACGATATAGGAGCATTGGTTGGGTAATTGAACAACTTAATTACTTGAGACGAGTAATGACTAGTGTGCTTTCATTATAAGTACATCTTATAATCTTATAGCTTGTTTTCTTGCTTTGACGTTCGTCTATCTTGCTTCTTGCTCCTCTCCCATATATATATATATATATATATGTATTATACAGGTCCTCGCCCGTTGGACAGTAGTCCACGGAGCTGGATGACCTCGCATCTATTCTTAGGATGTTGTAGTGGTGGACGCTACTCCTTATCCTATTTTGTCACTCTTCCTTAGAGTGTGGTATCAAAGATTTCCCTTTGATAGTGTTGAGAGTTTTACATTACACACTTTACCTAGTTTATTTTTGGGCCCGTATGTTTGGGCATTGTATATTCAGTACTGATATTACTTGTGGATCATATACTTGCTATGATGTGATTTGGTTACACGTATGGGAGTGTACATGTTTACTTTACTGTATTTATTTTAAATTATGTTTATAATGCCAACATATTGACGCTCCACTTTAATTTAATTGGGCATAGCTAACCGAATTAGAGAATAAAAACAGGGTTGTCACATAATTAGTCTTAAGTCTCTCATGGTTGTAGGGTTAGAAATCTTAGGTATGAGGGCAGGGGTGGCACAATTCCACTGTCTAGGCATTTTATTAGTGATAAAGAAGTTCTTCACAGCCTTGGTCACATGATTCTCAGCAATATCCCAGTTCTTCTTAAAGAAGGCAACACTAAACCCATCAGGTCCATGAGATTTATTTTATCCAATGGAATACATAACCACTATTATTTCCTCATTGGATATGATGGAGGTGATTCCATCACACTGATTGTGTGTGAGTTTTCTGATGATTGGGTTATCCATGTTGAAAGGCCTATAGTTGTTAACCTCATTACTAGAGAACAAATTTTGGAAATAGCTAACAGCTTCATTAGCAATAGCCCCACTACCCTCAATGACAAGGCCTTGGGAATTCTGAATCATGAGGATTTTCCTTCTAGCACAGTTATGGTTAACCCTTTTATGGAAGAAGGAGGTGTTCATGTCCCCCAGTTGAAACCAATTAATCCTTGCTTTTCTGCTTGAAGAAATATTCCTGTTTAGATATCAGTTGGTTATAGTAGCTAGATTACTTAGCCTCTTCCCTTATCAGATCAGAGTTACTAATATCATTGTCCAGGTTAGATTGGACCTGATTAAGGATAGTTTTAATTTTCTCAACTCTAACAGAGATATTAGAGTAAAACTTCTTGTTCAGGCTTTTGAGAAGAGTATTAATCCTTCTAAGCTTAGTAGAGTGGTTAAATATGGGACTCCTAGTGCAATCATCATGCCAAGACTCCTTGAGAATTCCCTGAAAGTAGCATGCCTCATCCAGAATTTGAAGAACTTAAAAGGTTTAGGTATGTTATTCATAGGGGTAAGAAGGTAATGATGATGGGGATGTGATCAGAGATACATTGTCAAAGATAAATAACATGGCTATCAGGGAAGGAGGCACTCCTAGAAGGGTTCTGGAGGACTCTATCAATCTTGGTTTGGACACCCCCCCACTTTTGTTGTTCCACGAGAACCACAAACCAGTGGAATTCATATCCTCAACATGGATTTCCTCAATGTAATTGTTGAAATCTTCCATAGCTCTATAGTCAATTCCAAGATGGCCCTTCTTCTCCTCCTGACCTCTAACAACATTGAAGGCCCCTAGTATGATCCATTCCAGGTTGAGAGTGGAATTGAAGCTTCCCCTGAGGAAATCCCATAAGGCAAGTCTATTAGCAGGTAAATTATGGCTATAGATAAAAGTGGCAAAAAAAATCTTATTTAAGCCCACTACTTTGATCTTAAATAAGATAGCTTGCTGGTTCAAGTCATAAAATTCCACCTCAAACACAGTAGGGTTCCAAACAATAATGACTCTAGCCATACCACCATTATCCAGGCAGTTATGACACATGTTCCAATTAAAGAAACATTTATTCTTAATAACAATCATATGATTAAGCCTAACGTTAGTCTCCAACAGACCAAATAGAGGAATATCATTATCTCTAATGGTTTTCCTAACTTCATCCTGCTTGTAAGGGGAGTTTAGACCCCTAATGTTCCAATAAGCTAGCTTGATCATCTTGATGTAGAGTTTCCTCCTCCTCCCTTAGCATCTTTATGTGCCTTCACTAAACTAGCACTGCCCTTCTTCATCTGTTTCTTCTTCTTACTAGCTGAATTTGTTTTTAGGTAACTATTAGAGAGATTTTTAGCCATTTCATTAATGACTCTCACCTTGAGTACTATTCCACAAGGTGCTGGGGTAGTCTCCTCTGGTGACATCTCTTTTATTCCTTTAACGTTATTATTTCCTCTAGCCTTCAAGTCCTCTTACTCATCAAGAGAAAGAATGGCAAAGCTATTATGTTCAGCGATTACATTGGCTATAGTAGGTATGTCATCCTGCCTATGGTTGTGATCTCCTTCTTCCTGAGGATTGCCCCTCGCTAAAGCCCTAGCTTTAGTAACCTGCTTCCATCCATCCACCGTTGGTTTGGTCAACGTGGTATTAGAAACCTTGGGTAAAGTTTGGTCTTCATTTCTGTGAACTGGGCATGCACTGAGGCTATGACCAAATACAAGGTAGTTTAGGAATGAGGGGGGTTTGGCTTGACACTCCACTCCGACTGGGACACTAGCACCATCCTCCATAATAACATTAATTTTTTTAGGGTAAGTCTCTTTGGCATTAACATCTATACATATACGAGCATATGTTATTCTATTCATTTCTTCAGTCATCGCATCAGCATACAAAGGAAGACCCATAGATCTGGCAATGTAGTTAAGCCATTCCTCAGTCAAAGTTGGACTAGTATGTCATGGAATTTGACCTAATAGATATTTTCTTCATAGTGTCTTTATTGAAGTTAAAATTTTCTTGCCATTTCTTGAGGATGATGGTCATGCCTGCAAAATGCCAAGGGCCATTATCCAGAACCTCATCACGTTGTAGGGAGTTATCAAACATGAAGATAAAGAACCCACTATCGTGGGCAATGACCTTGGTAATTCCAAACTTACCCCAAAGTCTTGCAGCCGCATTGTTAACAGGTGGTTTGACAGTAATGGTGGAATCCACCATAAATGGTTGATGAAAGGTAAGTCTGAGTTTAGGTTTCTTCTTTTTTACTGTCACAGAGATCCACGTCTTCTCCATGCGTGCCATGTTTTTTTTGAGATATTTGGACTCCTAAAATATCTTTTCCATCGTCCTTCCTTCCATTACGAGCTGGCATAGTGGCATGTAGGGTAGAGGTTGTACTTTTAAGAGCTAAATCTTTCGAACCCTTTTCAACAACTGACTCCTTTATACCTATGTTTGTACCATTGATTCCATTGCTTCTGACATCACCAGATTCTGCTTTGTACCCCAACACCATCTCCGCTAACTTTGGTGGTTGAGCACCACCCTCTCTCCGGGCATTAGAGAGTCTGAAGTTCTTCACGTCTTCATGAGAATATCCTTTGCTCAAAAGGAAGTCCCAATAGATGTTCTTTTCATGGTTAAGCTCCTGAAGCCCCGTGACATGCTTGTTTGCTCTTGAGATGCTAGCCTCAAACGCAATAATTTGACCTTCTTCAGTTTCCTCTTCCTTGTCCAAGCACTCATCCACTGTTGAAAGTTTAGGTTGTATAGGAAGAGAAACCACGTCATAAGGCTGTACCACTGTTTTAACCAACATAGGAGAGGGGGTTTGGGAAACAACTTTCCCACGTATAACTGAAGGTAGAGAAGAAGAAGATGGGGTGGTAGGTGTTCATGACCAACGAGCTTGGTTAGAGAAGCCATCGAGTCACTAGACAGAGGGAGGTGTTTGGATAGATGACATGGTTAGAGATAAGAGAGAGTGTGGAGAGATGGAGAGAATTTTTGGCTACAATGAATAAATGCCATATAAAAGTTAGATTGATTCAAAGACATAACTTATGATAAAAGTGAATAAAATGAACATTAACCCGTAAAACGAAAGAATGAATATCATTGTTTGAACCCAATTTTGAAAAAATTGACTTTATGAAATTAAGAAAAAACCTCATTTTTCCTTGAAACAGATAAATTTTCAACTATCATTTTCCTCCCTTAAATAGCAATTTATGAATAAAAACATTTATGTCTCATAGCCTTGATTTTACTCAATTTTGGATAGATAGAAATTTTTATGAGATCGCTTTTGATAAAAAAATTCATTTGGCAGCTTTCGCTCATTCATTACAAAGGGTGGGAAATATTTCCAATATTTCAAAAGGTAGTTCCGACAACACAAAGTTCTAGTCCTTATAACATCATCAATAATGATTTTGAACACACACACACACACACACACACACACACACATATATATATATATATATATATATATATATATATATATATCCATCCGAGGACCCCTTAAGCACCTCTTTAGTTCCCTAACACTCACTCATTCACTACAAACCCTAGGTCATACTCTGAGTATTGATCTAGAGGCCACCAGGTGCTCTCAGGCCCTGTTTGACTCCAGTCAACTTTCCCATTTGTGAAAAACATCAATAAATCTTCCAAGGGCTCTGAATACCCTTTCCAACGGTCCACACCGTGCATGAATCTAACTTACGATTCGAATGAACGTTCCGTTTCGCTATCGAAAATTGATCTCGAAGCAACAAGGCACTCCCAGGCTTTGTTTGACTCGATAAACTTCCTCGCCTGAGTGAAAACTTAATGAATATTCAAAAGGCTCTAAATCCCCTTTCCAATGGTCCAATGTGTGCAAATTGGCCTTATGTTTTAGACGAATGATCCATTTTACCTCAAAATTGATTTGGAGCTCACTAGGAGCTCGCGACCCCATTTGACAATGAGGCTGATGAATATTCGAAGGTCTCTAAATATACTTTCCAACGGTCCATCCCGTGTGCAAATCAATCTTATGGATCGGATGAATGACCCATTTTACTCCCAAGGGTCACCGAGGGCTTCTGAGCCCATTTGACCTAGGTCAAATCCTGAACTGAATGAAGCTGAATGAAATCTCAAAGGGTACTGAATACCCTTTCCAACCGTCCAACTCGGGAATGAATCAACCTTATAGTTTGAACGAATGATTCATTTTCCTACGAGATTTTTTTATCGAGTGACCAACGAGTCATTTCGCGCTCTATTTGACTTTGATCAGCTCCCTAACCCGGCAGTGGATCAAGGGATTCTCAATGGGCTCTAAATACCCTTCCAATGGTTCATTCCGTTCGTAATTCAGATTTGTGTTTGCATTTTATGACCATTTTTCCAAAAAATCTCCCTCATATTGTCGAATGGCACCCCCTGGACCCTACCTATCTCAGGTATGGGGTTCTATGCCGAAAGGCAGGTCTAGGACCATGCCGATCAGCACCCCCTTGAACCTACAAATAGAGGCCTTGACCTCGCTTTAAAAATCACCCATGAACATCCCTTTCAGTAATTCAGAGAACATTATCTCGAATTCAGAGATATTCCCCTCTTAAAAGCCCCATCCCCCACATTGCTTCCATCCTTTTCATACTCCTTTTAGTAAGTTCTCACCTCTCCCCTCATACCACCACCATCTCATCGTGAGACCAACGCATCTACAATCAAGATCCATTCTAAGTCTTCATAATAAGGTCCAACTCTCCTCCTTTCTTTGTCTTTAAATTCTCTTAATTTAGCATTAGTCACTTTATTTTCACTTCAGTATTTTATTTCATTACATCATACATCTTAATCAAAATCTTTATTATCAGTATTTGCACACACTTTATTTTCATAAAAATATAAAAAACAAGAAAAAAATGGTTTACTTGTAAATTTCAAACGGGGAATTCTCATAACATTTTCACACACTAAAATACCTTTTTCTACACACACATATAAAAAAAATCTCCGGTTGGATTTATGGGTTAAAACACACCTCGTATTGTCTTGGAACTACATGGACTTTGATTCCCCTTGGGCTATAGGCGTCTTGGGTAAATCCATAGACTCGAGTCCTCCCATATCCATTTGTTACCTTGCTATTATTATATATTCATAATATATTTTATATGCTTGATTGTTTGTGTCTTTTCTGATATACACTTTCATTCTTCTATAACGCCTTGTGAATCTACAAACACTTACGTTGTACTTTGAATTACTATTTTGGTAACACTCATAAGGATGACCTCACTCTGCCTTTGTCCGTGACGTGAGTTGGGCGATTCCATTATCATTTGTATCATGCACATAAGCACGTACTTCACGAGAAAATATTAACACATGCCCATGAGAGACCAAAAGGGAGGGATGTGTGACTAACACCTTTGCATTCCATAACTTAGTCCCCGGACCCTTGAACTACTTGTTTTCGTAAGCATCAATATTGTCCTTGATGTCATTCTCTCGAGGCTGCAACATTTCTTTTACTGTTTTGTGCAAAATAGGCTAATGACCCTATCTCTACATATCACCCCACATCGATGACGATCAAGCACCTTGAGAAAAGATGCAGTCGTACACTGGAAGGGCAGGAAAGGGGGAAGGAAGAGGATCCTCATCGGGAGACCCCCCGACCCCGACTTCAATATGGACATAGGGGTGACTCTATTAGGGACCTTTTAAGAGGACTGGATTCTCTTTTCTACGTGGGTATTATTCTTTTCTACATGTGTACGTATGCACCTACATGTATGTTCCCTATTCTCCTCTAGTTATTTTTCTGTATATCTACCTCATGTATATATCATTTTTCACTCACTTATACACTTCACACACTATATATACTCTCCATGTACACTTCACACACTTACACTTAGCTTCATTTTTTACTCACATGCTTCACACACCTCTTAGAATATCCATATTTAGGCTTCACTAGCACACACACACACTTCCCACACTTGTATATATCTCCATGATCACTTACACATATCACACACCACTTTCATTTGATCCATGTATAGGCTCACTACCACACACATTCACTTGTATATGTTCCCACGTCAGTTACTCACTCACATATATCCATGCGTTGTGTACTCTCCTTGCTAGATTTACTTTTCATAATACTTGTATATTCTCCCTCATTAGTGTAGTACTACTCCCTTTACTCATCATGATAAAAATGATAAAAATTTACTCTCTTTCTCTTTCCATAATATGTTAATTATGACTCATGCATTTTTGCACACTACATCACCAAGAGCATGACAATATTAACCAAAATTTTATCCAGTACTGAGGGGTCAATTTGGGATGGGCGTTGGTCCTGCGGGTCACGGTTAGCCTAAGATATATACTCTCACCTTCCATTGTCCTCGTACCTTCAACGTATATCACGGTTAACCACTTGACCGAACTCATAACGAGAGGTATATAGAAGGGAACTCGTTCACATACGTTGAGTATATTGAATTAGCTTTCACATGTACTATCCCCACGAGGTATATAGTGAGGCAATTCATGTAAATGCAGGTATATTAAATGTATTATCCACACGTACCAATGAATGATTTGCCTTAAAGGTAAGAGGTATATCGTGGAATTCATATGCCAAAGGGGGGGACCCTTACACTAACCCAACAAGTGCATAAACCTCATATAGGTGTCAAACATAGGGCACTCATATTTAGTTTGCTGATTACCATGTGAAACTCTGCCGAAACTTCGAGTCAGCATACTGCAAAATTTTCACGCTATTTGGCTTTTTTTTCAAAACAGGACCCCATCTGTGAGCCTGGACACAAGTTAAATCGTGTTTTACATATTTTCAAACCTTATTTCCCCAGGGTCGCGTCCCATTCGATATTTTTTTTGCATTTAGGCAAACCTAATACAAGTGAGAAGCTAATAATAACATTAATAATAATCATGCTAAGATTCCTCACCCTTCTCAAAAATAACCAAAACCTTTTTTTCTCCTCACAAAATACCCCAAAAATTTCTTCCTCTTTCTTTCAATTTTTTTTAGCCATTTCCCTCTCAGTTCGACCGCATATCTGATTTTGGCCTGGCTCCCCATTGGCTTCGATCTTCCATTAAACCGCCTCGAAGCTTCGCCAGTTCTTCTGCTAGTTCTCCGAGTTTGGGATTTACCTTCACGAGCTCTTCATAGAGAACACTGACCAAGAACCGAGTGTGCATCCTGATTTGATGACTGTCTTAGCCCAACTTAGTGCCAAGATTGACAAGCTTCAAATCAAGGTCTATGAAATGCAGCATCACTAGGCCCAAATTCCTATAGAACCCGAGGTTATCTTTCCTCGTGCCATGGGTCCACCTACTCCTGAGCCTATTTGGGTCCTAGAAGAGTATCAACTTATTTCGCAAGCCCCACCTGCCAATGGGATGCTACTAGCTCAATTACCTATTCTGAACCTTGCCCAACTAGGGTCTAACCTGGCAGTCCCTGCGGATTCCAAAGAGGAGTAAATGAACAAGATCAAAGAAGACCTCAAACTGTTGTTAAAGAAGTTTGACCAACTCAAGATATCCGAGAACTACATGGAATACACCTATATATCTCCCTATCCCAAAGCCAAACTATTAGAGAAATTCAAGATGCCAGACATCGAGAAGTTCAGGAGAATCAAACCCCCAATTATTCACCTTCAAAGCTATCACTGAGCCATGACCCTCCTTGGTGCCTTTGAAGATATAATGGCCCATATGTTCCAGCAAAACTTGAAAGAAAGTGCCCTCCGATGGTTTTTGTCCCTTGAAGAATCTAGAATCTGTAGTTGGGAAGATATTTCCCGAGAATTCATGTCTCGATACAACTACAATGAGGAGCTAAAGGTTACACATCGAGATCTAGATCTTCTTAAGAAAAACACTGGTGAAACAGTAAGTAACTTCATAGGAAGGTGGAGAGAGAAAAATGCTACTATGACCAACTAACCCTCAGAGGAGGAATAAGTTAGTATTACGAAGAAGAACTTCTCACATCATATCTGAGCATCCATAGGAGGATAGTATTACCCACACTTTTGAGCCCTTCATGAGGCTGGTGTAAAAATTGAGGAAGGCATTGCCAAAGTGGAATTCGAGCCAAAGAAAGTGATCGGACAATTTACTCCCCAAAAGTATGAGAAGCTCGCATGTGCTACAGTCTCAACCATCAATAGCATTTCACAACCTTCTACCTCTCGGGCACCCGAAAGTCACCCCAATCATACCAAGAAAGAGTACACCAAACTTCATACTCCCCTGTCCAAAGTCTACCAGGCCTTGTTAAGCTAAAACCTCATCAAACCCTTGGACCCCCGTCCATTAACAAATCCACTTCATAAAAAACTTCAAGCCTGATGCCCATTGCAATTTCCACCAATCCACTAGTCATGTTACTGACCAATGCTCCCACCTTAGGAATGTGATCCAATGCCTAAAGACCAGGGTATCATTGCCCCACCAGCTAATCCTATACCCAATCCCACTCACAACTAACTTTCAGAACATACAAATGCCATCTTTCTAAAAAGTGACCCGAAATTTAACCTATCTACTCAAATTGTGCCGGCAAATCATCCATCGTCCCTATAATTTAACCCAAACTGCTCAAGGTTTTCTCATATTTTCTCCTACACCCTACCTATTTTACCGATCAAGCTTTGTCACTCCTTATAAGGGCCTACATTGGTGTTCACACCCGATTTGAGGGGAAAGACATGGAGTTACCAACTGTGTTAAACTAACTCATAGAATTTGGGTTGAAGTTTCCCACTGAGATGACCATTAATTATCGAAAATGTAGTGGCTTGTTCATGGAGGCCTAGAAGTGGGCTCGGGGATCAGATGCATGGGTCATACCTGTTAATGAAGTCAGTTTAGATGATGTGGTACAGATCCTGGTAGACATGTTTTGATAGAAAATTAAAATCTGTAACATTTATAAGTTACTCACCTATTTGAAGCTTCAAGAACGATTGGTCCCTTCATTCATACACCTCCCCGCTGAGTTAGAATATTTGTACAATGAAGCCGTTGAGGTTATTGAATGTGTTTATTTCTCTTGGCATTAGGAAATTCTCGCCACCAAATGGGGGTATGATTTTAATAGTTTAGATGATAAACCCAATCGAGAAAAATCCAGTCTAATATCCAACCTATTCAGAATGATATCCTTTGAAGATCTAATAGGGGAAATTAATATGGTGGCCATTCAGCCCGAGGATGAAGACACGGGGTTCTTATTCTTCCCCACCTCAGTAAATCACATGACTAGGTCTGGGAGACATTACAAAGAACCAATTCCTCATGTAATCGAGATAGACACAGGAAAGGGAGTTATCGAAGAACTTCCCAAAGTAGAGATGGCCATTGAAGAGAGAAAAGTCCTCGACCAACTCAGGAAGGCCCAAGCCAGTATCACCTTATAGGGGATTTTCATATCCTGTCAAATGCATCGAAATGCTTTGATAAAATGCCTCATCGAACCCACAGTCCCTCCTTCCAGCACTCCCAAAGAAGCTCTAAACATTGTTAGGTCCTTGACCTCTTATAGACTTTTCTCCTTTTTTGAAGAAAAGATACCGAATATCGGTCGTGATCATAATTATGACCTCTACATTTTTGTTGAAGTCTTAGGCAATATAGTCCAACTTTCACTTGTTGACATCTGATCTGCTCTCAATGTTTATCCTCTCAAAACCTTCAATTGTTTGGCATTGAAAGTCAATGATATCACTCCCACTTCTATCGGTGTACATTTTTATGACAATACCCTCCATGAAGTAATAGAGTCTATAAATCTCACAATAGGGGTTGGACCTATCAATACTGTGATCGAATTCCCATTAATACACCTGTATGTTTTTATCCACTCATTGGTCGTCCATGGATCCACATCATCCGAGGGGTATCTTATTCTCTTTATCAATTGAAGTTCTTCGCCAAAGGTTAGGTTATCACTATTTGGGGGGATGATGACGGTATAGACATTTTCTGCACTTGCAACCCGATATTAAAAATCCATAATGGGACGAATGACATGCTTCTCTTTGGCTTCAGGGTTGATCCACTTCCCCTTTCAACGGGAGATAATTTAAAGACCGAGTCTTTTCGAAACACATTCCTTATGGCAACATCAATGTGATTCAAATATTCAAGAACATACACTTCATGATTGGAATGGGGCTAGGGCGATGCCAGTAAAGTATCCTTGAGCCCATAGTCCTGAAGGAGGACTTACCCCACATGGATTGGGTTGCTAGACTTCACCAGACGAACTCAAAGCACTCCGATGACCAAGACCAAAAAGATGCTTAGAAGATTAAAAGACTATTTTGAGAGACTTTTTGAATAGAAGGTTTATCAAAGAGTGTGAAGACTTACCATTCTGTGGCTTCTCGGAACCATGGTATGACCATGTGGACAAGAAGATGAAACTAGGGCTCAAAATCTTCTTTTAAGATAAGAACTCCTGGGCAGAAGATGCCAACATGAAGTGCAACCTCTCAAGAGAAAGTTATGAGAATTACTGGGGATTTCGAGGAAAGTGATTTCAAGGACTCATTCCACCTTTAAACACTGGGCTGAGTCTCTTCATGATCCACTCAGATGTTGTGCCGTAGGACCCCTCCTCTCAGATCAAAGATGCTGACATGCCTCTCCTCAACGGGAATGTCATGCTTGTTCAACTATTCAGATTCAACCTGACCCTGCGTTTACCCTATACTAGTCTCTTCACCCGATTGTGTCATTCCCTTTTCTGATATTGATGTAACTGAGACCTCTTTTGGCAAGGTTCTCAATGGATTTTTTTTCAAAAATTGAAATAAACAAGGATTTTTAGTATCTTGTTGGGCCTTATATTAATTATCTTGATTTTAATCAAACCTTTAATAATGATGATTTTACAAATGAACAATTCTGAATTGATCTTAATAAGGAGAATAAGAAACAAATAGCTGCATTAAAATTAATAATGATAATAAGACAGTTGTTATTAATCTCGGTTCTTGTAGCCATCAGCGCGAGATTAGGATAGGGTCCATACTTGACAAGCATGAGCGTGCATAATTTGAAAAGCTACCGAGAGAATTTGAGGACATCTTTGCATGGTCCTATGATGACATACCCAAAATTGACCTGAAAATAGCTCAGCATGAGCCCTGACATTCCTGGAATGCAAGACGATCAAATAAAAGCTAAGGAAGATTCACAACGAATAGTCTCTCAAAGTCAAAGAGGAAATGATCAAGCAATTGAACATAGGTTTCATTCGCATAGGGCATGCCAACATCGCCTCCATGCCAAAGTTAGGAAGAAAAGTCCACATGTGCATTGGATACTGGGATTTGAATAAAGCATCCCCAAAAGACGATTACCCATTGCCCAACATTGATATGATTGTGGAAAACAAAACTAGACACACCTTCAAGTAATTTGTCGATGGATTCACCAGATACAACCATATTAAGATGTACCTTGACCATTAGGACAAAATCACATTTATTACTCCATGGGGAACTTTCTGCTACACCGTCATGCCATTTGGACTTAAGAATGCTAGGGATACCTACCAAAGGGATTCCATAACCATCCTGCATGACCTTATTCACAAGGAGGTCAAGATATATGTGGAAGAAATGATCGTCAATCCTTAAACTCGGGAAGGCCATATTCTCACCTTTCGAAAGTTCTTTGAGCGATTGCGACAATACCAGATATGGCTCAATCCACACAAATGTATTTTTGACGTCAGGAAAGAAAAACTCTTGGGATTCATGGTGAGTGAGATGGGAATCATAGCAAAACCTGCCAAGTTAAAATCCATACATGAGATTTCACCACCACAGGCAAAGAAGGAAGTTCAAGGATTACTGGCTAAACTATAGTACATCAGTCGATTCATCAGCAGCTGACTTCTATCTATGAACCCATTTTCAAAATTCTTTGAAAAAATTCAACTAAAGTCTTGAATAAGGCTTGCCAAGAAGCCTTTGACCGAATCAAGCGATATCTCATTCGACCTCTGGTTCTTATTCCTCCACAACCAGGTCTCCCCTCCTCTTACAATCAAGTATAAGAGGACGTGTGAGAGCCATCAAGGGTATCGCCCTGATCTAGAGGCCATTGGGTGCTCTCGTGCCCATTTGACTTCAATTAACTTCCTTGCCTGAGTAAAAGCTCAATGATTATTTTAAGGACTCTGAATCCCCTTTCCAAAAGTCTTCCCCATGCATGAATAGAATTTTTGGTTCAGACGAACGACCCATTTTACTATTAAAAACTGATTTAGAGGCTACCGGGCGCTCTCTGGCCCCGTTTGACTTTGGTCAACTTCCTCAGCTGAGAAAAAATTCAATGTATCTTCGAAGGACTCCAAATCCCCTTTCCAACGGTCTTCCCCGTGCATGAATCAGCCTTATAGTTATGACGAATAATTTATTTTACCTCAAAAATTGACTTAAAGGCCACCGTGTGCTTCCGGGACCCATTTGACCCTATTCAATTATTCAACTTGAATAAGTCTGAATGAATATTTGAATGGTTCTAAATACCTTTTCCAACGATCCACCTATTGCACGAATCAGCCTTACAATTCGAACAAACAACCCATTTTACTCTGAAGGATGACTGGGTGATTTCGGGCATCATTTGACTGAGGTGAAATCACCGAACTGAATGAAATCTCGAAGGGAACTAAATACCCTTTCCAACGATATGTCTTGTGCATGAATCGTCCTTACGGTTTGGAAGAATGATCCATTTTCCTTCGAGAATTTTTGTCTAGTGACTAATGGGGGAATCTGTCTCCTGTTCCACAAATCCAATTTACATTTCTTTAAAAAAAATCCATCTTTTTCTCAACAATGTATTTGTCATTTGATCCATAGCATTCCGTTAGATAGGAAAAGATTTGATAGTCAACTCTCGAACTCGGGAGTGGCGCTTCGAATACCATTTCCAATGGTCTTCCCCAGGTGCAATTTTGACTTACGATTCGCGTTTCATGAGCATTTTTTCAAAAAACTTGTCTTAGACTACTGAATGGAACCCCTAGGACCCTGACTATCAGTAGTGTGTCTAGGGTTCTATGCTGATAGGAAGGTCTAGGTCCATGCCGATCGGCATCCCCTTGGACCTATAAATAGAGGCCATGACCTAACTTTCAAAATCACCCCTTAACATCCATCTTTAAAATTCAGAGAACGTTCTTTCGAATTCATACTTATTCCCCTCTTAAAAATCTCATTTCCCACATTCTTCCCATCATTTTCATACTCCTTTTAGTAAATTCTCAACTCTCTCCTCATACCACCATTATCTCATCATGAGATCAGCGCATCTAAAATCAAGATCCGTTCTCAGTCTTTGTTAGAAGGTTTAACTCTCCACCTTTGTCTTTAAATTCTCTTATTTTAGCATTAGTCACTTTATTTTCACTTTAGTAATTTATTTCATTACATCATACACCTTACTTCCAAAATTTTATTATTAGTATTTGTACATACTTTATTTTCATTAAAAAAATAAGAAACAGAGGGTTTACTTGTAAATCCCCAGTTGGATTTATGGGTTGACCCCTCCCCCCCTTATTGTCTTTGAACTATGTGGACTTTAATTCCCCCCAGGCTATGTCTTAGGTAAATCCCTCAGGTTACGTGTTATATGCTTGCTTGCTTGTGTCTTGTTCAATATAAGCATTCTTTCTTCTATAACGACTCATGAATCGACAAACACTTACATTATACTTTGAATTACTATTTTGGGAACACTCATAAGGATGATCTCACTTCGCCTTTGTCCATGACGCGAGTTGAGATATTCCATTCTGCATTTATATTATTCACATAAGCGCACACTTCACGAAGTTTAACAGGAGAAGATTAACATGTACGCATGACAGATCGAAAGGGTGGGATGGGTGCCTAATACCTTCCCATTTCGTAACTTAGTCCTCAGACCCTTGAACTACTTGGTTTTGCAAGCATTAGTATTGTCGTGCCATTCTCTCGAGGCGGTAACTTTCTTTTGCATGTTTTGTGCAAAATAGGTTGGCGGCTCTATCTCTATATATCACCCCACATCGACCACGGCCTAACGAGAAACGATGTAGTCCTGCGCGCACATCAGAAGAGAAGGAAAGGGGGGACGGAAGTGGATACTCCTAGGGATACCCTCTGACCCCATCCTCGGGATGGCCATAGACATCCTTTTATCAAAACATTGTGCAAAACTTTTAATTTTTGATACAATTAGAAAACAAATCTATTTATTATATTTTGCATGACAATGCTCAAGTTTATTGTGCAATGTAAAGTGCATGAGTTATAAAAATACTCTAAAATAGAAAGATCAATTTACGAAGGAATTTCAGGCTATAAACATTTTAAGCATGGAGTATTAAAAGACATAAATTAAACCATTAATATAATAACTAAGCGTAGGTTTGCATTTAATTTCATGGAATAAAATAATACCTAACAATCCTAGAAGACCGAGATTATACAAGTCCAAAGTTTTAAAGGTATGAACAAAACAAAGATCTTATCTAAATAGTAAAAGAAATGATTAAGAGATATCAAGAAGCCTATCCAAAAAACGAGTAAACCAAACACTGTAGGATACCTAGACAAAAATAATCCTCTTTCTTTTTCAACAAAGACCAGGTCTTATCATGTTTTTCTAGAGATTCTTGTTCTCCTCTATCAATAGTTTATTTCATAACCCTATCCAAATCAAGTCTCAAGGAATTGGAACCGAATTGAGAAGTGTGGGAGGATCAAACATTTTCCCCTTTCCCTTTTCTTTGGAAGAAACCTTTTGAGGGGCTTCCATCTTCTTCTTACCTTTTATATTGACGTTTCTACCCATATCAAAATCACCTAAATGTGACATGGGTCAAAGCATAATACAAAACTTCTTAAGGCTTCCTAACTTATGAGAATTTGAGCAGCTATAGGGTTATGGGTCAACGTGACATTTGATTTGTTGATTATTAAGTCTAAAGTAAAACTGCTTCAAGTGTAATTCCTTATTTCAAAAGGAAAACACGAGAGTCACCTTAACTTGGTTTCCTTTTTCTGTGGAATGAGTTGAAGATTCACCAACGGGAGATGGAATAATGGATTGGGATGCTAAGAAATCTTGTCTAGACATAGAGCCATCATTCTCAATGTTGAGTCCTCATTTACTCGTAGTGGATAGCTTAGCAATAAAAAGAATCTTATTCAATTTTTTAGACGTACCGGTCATATTCACATTGAAAGTGGTCATGAATAGTTGCTTGGTCTCAAGAAAAGAGATTTGGTTCTGTAGATCTGTTATTGAGTTTTTACTCTTGTGTAAGGACATCCTAAGGAACTCAATCTCCATATGACGAAAGTAAATGTAACTTCCTTCAAAATGTGGTGAACTACTCACCACGTATGGTGCAAAAAATTGGTTCACACTACTCTCACTCACCATAGCCATTTGGTTCTCGACATTAGCTAACTTGGTGGAGAGTTCCATGTTATGCCTTTATGGACTCTTCGTAAAGTCTAACATAGTCCATTTGAAGATCATTTTCCTATACTCTTATAAGCCACGATCATGACTGGTTTACAGAGGGTCTAGTAGACGGCGTAAACTGTGTGTAAAATATGTCGTTGGGCGTTTACGCCTCTACACAAACAAATACCTAGACATGGCACACTAACTACGGAGTGCAGCGACAAGTAAGGATCGAATCCACAGGGAGTGTTCGATAGATTGGAACGGATTTTTCAGTTCCGAAAAAAAGGGTGATGTATGCTAGTAATTAAAAGAAAAGAGAGAAGTTAAGTCTAAAATAAAGTCAAAGCAAGGATCGAGATATGATCCAACTATGTGGGTCGAAAAAACTATTAGTCAGAATTTCGGCTCAAGAGATATTTAATAGAGCATTATAAATTAATCTTAAACTCGGATTATCACTTTAAATACTAACGTTGTGTGACAAAGAAAGTTAAACGCATAATAATTCGACTTTAATTCGCGGGGGTTCAATTAAACGCAATTCTGTACAAAACCTAATTTTTGGAGCTCGGGGCCCGTTACTGGCGCAACGACATCCCGACCCTAATTATCTAAGGGCACATAATGATTAAACTAGATTACAACTAATTAAACTAGGAAAGCAAGAAATAAAGCAATTAAACTAATTAACAAAGCATGGAAATTAATCTACAAAGCAAGAAATCAACAAGACAACTTATATAAATGGAGATGGAAGTGGAAAGTTCAACATAAACAACCCATATGGTTGTCAACCCAAAGAGAAATGAAGCCAAGCTCTCCAAACCCACAAACCCTAGGCTACACTAATTAAAACTGAATATGTCTGATATTACAACAAAATTGGGTTATATAGTAAGTTGGAATAAAAGAAAAGAAGAAAGAAAAGAAAAGGAAAATATCTGCAGAAAATAGGGGATAGATCGATCGACCCCTTTGGTCGATCGATCGATGGTTGAAAACGTGGCAAAAAATATGAAGGATCAATCGATCGATCCTTCTGATCGATCGATTGATCAAGAAGGGAAGACTCTCCTTTCCTCCTATTTTGGCATGTATGAAATTCTCGTCCGCTAGAAATGCCGTAACTTCTTCGTTCGGACTCAGAATAGTGCACTGTTCACGGCCACGTGAAGCTTGCGAGGAGGGATACAACTTTCGTGAAATGTCAAGCCAGGTGCCCAAATTGTGAATTGACAGAATTTCCCTTGAACGTGCAAATACGTACGAAACTTGAGCGAAATGCGTTCGAACTCCATTCTTAGTACCTAAATACCTACAAAAGCCCAATTATACCTCATATAGCATGTTAACAATATAAACCGAGGTTGTCTGGTTAACGGGCTTAAATATAGAGATTAAGGCACCCCCGCTAAAATGCATAGGTTCGACGGATGAAATATGCAATATTTGCGTATTATCACACCCCTAACTTACACATTGCTAGTCCCTAGCAATGAAATAGGATGCAACAAGAACAACAAGTAAACCAAAAATAGGAGATAGTACAAAAACGGGATAAGCAAGCAATAAAAAGATAAGGCCACTTTCGCGGGCGAACGATTGCATTTAGCATATGCAATAAGCCGTTAAACTCCTAGGTTACCCTAGTGGACGAGTGTCCCCACAAACATCATAAAGTTTCCTCAAAATATGCCCAATCACATGCGACAAACTCAACAATACGAAAAAGATTTCAACATGTTATTAGCAAAGCAAACGAATTCACGTGAAAAGTCCATAGTTATTAACATTATCGAATGCACCTAGATGAATTGAAACTTTAACATATGGGAGGGGAGTGAGCACACGCAAAATATGATATGGAAAAAACTTAAATAACTCGGATACTAAATATCAAAGCATGCATATAAGTCAATCTCCACGGGCATTACGCTCATAAAATAAATTCACTTGAAACAGGGAGGTACCACACGGGACATGCGGGCATAAGGAGTAAATGTAAGTGGAAACTAGGCCGCTCACATGTCACAATCGAAGAATGCTATATAGAAAATAAAAACTGTAATCTCAGTGAAAGGATACCGCACATATAAAAGAGGCGAAATGCATTTTCACAGATTATCAGAACTATTTAAACCTTTGAATTACATCTACTTAAGATCACATAGGACTTTAATAGGGTTGTAATGTAGGCTAGGCTAGGGTAAGAAATGAAAGGGATGTATATAGGAATTCAAAGTGTTTGGGGATAAAACTCGGGATAATGGGAAGAAGTGGGCAATTTCAAAATTGGACAAATGATTTCCAAATGAGCATTAGAAATAACAATTGTAGAGTAACAAGGATTATTGAATCACAACAAACAATATATACAACTTTCTCTTTATTTTTCTTTTCTTCTTTTTCTCACTTTTTCTTTTCTTCTTTTGTTTTCAACTTTCTCTTTTTCTTCTCTTTTTCACTACACTTTCTTCTTTTCTCACTCTTTTTATGCTCAAATTACAACCACAAAACAACAATATCATTTAATCCCAAGTAAACAATCCAAACAAGGGTATGTAAGGTAATATATATGGTATATAACTCCAATTTGAAGTTGGTTATGGGATTTTGGGTAATGAAGCGAAAGGCTAGTATTTAGGCTCAAGTGGGTTGACTAGGGAACATATAAAAGGCGAGGTCAAGGTCATATGGGTGATATACAAAGATGGCCTATGATCATTTCAAAAAGTTTACACAATTCTCGAGTCAAAACAATAAATGAAAATCATGCTCAGTAACACATTTCAAGTATGAACTCAATTAATGAGCAGTCAATGAAAGAATAAAGAGATTACCAACGACTGTAACATTTTCAAAGAGGAAAGAATAGTGTATACACTCACAAATTAAGATAAGTCTCTAATCTCACTCGGTGTAAGTATATACAATGCGACAAAAGATCATCGAGTTATAAAAATCGTAAACCAAATCAATATAACAATGAAAGCGCATGTGCTCATGGGATAAAGTTTAATTCATGAAGTTATTCATAATATTAATGATTTGAGGACTAAAGACTAATAACTTTTAAAATCGAGAACATGCATCGTTGAATTGTCAAATGGATCGGACAGTTATTAAACTTTATCATCGAAAACAAGGGAAAAATGCCCAACAAAGGAGAAAAAAGAAAGAAAATATTTTTGAAATTTTTAACAAAAAACATGCTTTGTAACTAAATTGTGGTCAAATTCAAGGACTAAACATGAAATGGATAGAATATCCCACACCCCCTAAATTAAATGTTGCATTGTCCCCAATGCGTCCATTAAAAGAACACAACACAAAGATAGGAAAAGAATGATATTACCCAAATTTGGAGCGATCTCCATAAGTACAAGTCCAAATGAATATGCAAAACAAGTTAGTACAAAGAATAGGAAGAATATATATCGATGTATTATGTTAAAAGAATCTATGTCACAAGTCACAACAATATAGAGGGGCTGAATTGGAAATACTAGATAAATTGATGGTGAACATTTTGATTTTATAAAATGGAAGGTCACACACATCAAAATCCAATAAACAACCACAAACTGCGTTTTCATTTCTCATTCCATAAGTTTAATACAAAACAACTTAATACATTACAACTATTAAAATGAAAGTAATAAAAATAAAAATAAAAAATACAACATAATATCCGTCCCAGAAATGAAAAAATGACCCAAAACAGCAGTAGCCTAGTGGCCGGAACCACTAGGATTAGATGGATCCTGAAAATGAGGAGGTAGCGTTGTGTCCGAATTATGCCTCTGCAAGTAAAGGTGTCGCATCATCGCCTGCAACATCCGGTACTCATGACTTTTCTACGCTTTGGCCTGCCTCTGCTCGGCTCTAAACTACCGGCGCTCATCTCTATCCTACCGCAGATCGGCCTGTTGCTGTCTCAGCTCTAACTGCTGCTGGTCCAGGCGGGACTTCCATGTAGCCCACCTGAGCTGGGTCTCCTCCCAGCGCTGGTCCTGCGCTGCCTGAAATGCCGCAAAGCGAGCATCTAAATCTGTGTGTGGCATGTGAGAACCCTCACCCTCCTCCATACCTCAAATCTCAGCCTCCTCCTCTTCCATATCAGCCACCACTGCCCTCTATCTTTTGTTCCTCGACTCCCCTCAAGCTTGAGTCAACTTCTTCGAGATATTGTCCTTTGTGAGAAGCCCTAGTGGCTCATGCTTGTGATCAGCATCATATTCTGGGCAACCATGAGAAGTGCAGATCCTCGTGATGAGGGCAGGAAAAGGAAGGGAATACCTCCGGGCGATCTCAGTGGATGTCGCCAGCATCGTCTCCAAAAATATTTTGGGCAAACTGATATCGCCCAAATCATGAAGCATAGTGTAGATGAATTCTGCCTTCTTGTGACGAACCTCTGACTGATTGCTCGTCACCATGAATGAGTGGACGTTGATGTAGTGAAAAAGTCTCGATAAGTCTGCCATTGCCGCCGAACGGAACGCACCTTTCTTCCATTCCTCTCTCGGTGCAAGGGCCTCAATCAACGTCGCACGCCCAGACATATCCCCATCCAAAAATCTTATAGGATCTGCAGGGTCTGGAACACCCATAAAAGCTGCCAAATCTGCACGGTGGCGCGGTATCCGAACTCCACGAACCATGGCCTCATATATGGTAGGCCCCTACACCCTCACCTCTACCAATGTCGCATAAAACATACGGACAAGCTCTTCTTTAACGCGCCCATTGGTAGCGAGAAAGGGCTCCCATCCCTATCAGCGCAATAAAACTGGCGCCTCCTGTGGTATATGATCAAGGGTCCAGGCAAAGTGATAACCCAACGGTCGCTCGAATGTCTGAAAATAGGCCTGAAACCAGTCTCACTCCTGCTCGCAACAAAACCCCTCGAATCCCCGGTTGGGCATGCACCTAGTGAACTTGTATTTTTTTAGATTTTCCATTTCAACCTATAAAACAGTAATTAAGCAATACAAAGGAAATTGTAAGCACAATTAATGGTTAGTTAGTGTACGAGTTGAAACGGTGGGTGCACGTGCGCAAAACCAAGGGAAAAATCAACATTGCGATAAAATTTGTTAGAATGCGACAAGGAGTGAAAATCACCCAAGTGTGAGCCAAAAATTGGATTGAAAACTGTTTTGGGCATTTTAGCGAACACTTGGCGTGCGCAATGTGCGAAGAGGGTGAAAAATACCATTTTGAACCAACAAATTAGCCCCATTCATGAAGACAACAACAATGCAACAATACACATGTGTTCATGAATGGATATAAATCAATAATCTCAAGTGAAATCAATTGGAACAACACAAAATAGGGATAAAACCACACACATTCAATATATGTCAAAAATTGGAGAAAACATGGAGATCATGACAAATTTGAACCAAAATCTACAAATACACAATACAATAGGAAGGATGATACCTTGCAAGTGTAGAAAATGGGTGGAAATTGAAGGAAAATGTGGTGGGGGGAATTAGGGCACGAAATTGGGAAGAGAGGAGAGAAAAAGAAATGAGGAGAAAGGGTAAAAAAAACTGACCTGCCTTGGCTTTTTATTGGTCGATCGATCGATCGACCCTTGGGCATCGATCGATCGATCAAGCAGTAAAAAGCCTACTGCCTCCAGTTTTTACATAGGGGGAAAATGCAATTAAGGGGAGTGTGGGGGGGGGGGTAGAAATGTATATATATATATATATATATATATATAATAAAGGAGGAGGGCATTTTTTATCTAGACCAACTAATGGTTGAGGTTGAAAGTTGGTTGATTTGGTGTTTATCAACTGCCGGATGAGATTAAATGTGTATAAGAGTTTTCGAATAGTGCACATGAAGAAATCTAACAGTAAATCCTCCCTTGAGCCAAGAGCGGACACTGCCTCCCTTGAGCCAAGAGCCCACGTTCTTTCTCAATGAAAGTGCATACCTTTTTACTCTATTTGGTACTTACTTACCCACTCCCTTACACTATTTTCTTTGAGAGGTTCACCACCACGATATCCTCTCTCTCGAACTTCATTTTTTCTTGGACCGCTGTTGGTATTTTCTCTACCCTTCATCTCTCTCCCTCTCTCATAATAAGTTTTTGACCACTGGTTGTATTGTTTGTTTACTAATAAGTTTTTATTTTCAGGTGTTGACATTTTTTTTGGATCTCTGTTGGTATTGTTTGTTTACTAATAAGTTTTTATTTTCAAGGGTTGAAAGCTTAAAACGTGGGATGATTTTTATTTTCAGGGGTTGAAAGATTGAAACGTGGAGACGAAATATCAACCCAGGTACTTTGCAGAGATGAGTTTTTGAACACACACATCTTTTAACACACATGAGTTTTTGCATAGATGAGTTTTTGAACACACACATTTTCTGATTTGATTTTTCGCATCTTCTCTAAGTTGGGTTGCTGTCTGCAAGCAAATCTGAGTCACCCCATTTCAAAAACTCAAAACGTGTGCCTTCAAACACCTTACACAATTTTATGTTCAAAACCCGAGTAGATTCTGAAGTTGCTTCTCCTAAATCGCTGGTCATTGGGATAACCTGTGACGGGAATAACCCCCACTATTTCTTCTGACCTGTGTTAGCCCGACTTGAGCCACCAACAACATTTCTTGGTAAGGTGAGTTTTGCATTATGTCGTGTTCAACACATAGATCTGGGTCTTTGAAATATGGGTTTTATAAACTGGGTGAAAAACTGATCGCTGAAAACGGATATTTGAAACGAGTTTGAGTTTTTTACTAATATTTGTTCCTATATAACTCTCAGTCAACGTTGTTTACTAATATTTGAAACGAATTTGAGTTTTTCGTTTGAGTCTTTTGGAGACTGGGTTATGGGCAAGGCCAACATCCACTTTTTTGGGTCTTAAAACATGTTTTTGTTGTTCTCTCACTTGCTGGGTTATAACTGTTTTTGATGGGTTATAGCTGGGAGTTTTATAACTCACAAAATAGGTCCTAGATGAAACACATGATAGATGAGAGGTTTATAACCCACCGTAGGACCTGTTTACCACACTACCGGAGTTGCAGCACCGTCTTAACACTATAGACATCTTAACACTACAGCCATCCAAGTCTGAGTGACGATTACAGAGATACCGTTGTGGGCCCCATGAGTAGATAGATAATCCTTCCAAACATCGTAACTGCGTATGAATGCAAATATGATGGGTGTGGAGAGATGGTGCTCAGAATATGGGTATTCTTGAGGTGATTTTTTGGTTTTGGTCGTTGGAAGATATTACTGTTTTAATAAGTAATTTGGGTATGAATCTCGCTCTCTCCTACCCGTATTTTGGTATCAAGTATGGATTTAACTTCTCTCTCTCTCTCTCTCTCTCTCTCTCTCCTCTCATAACCGTATTTTTTATTTTAAAATAGGGTCTCAGTTTTTTAGGTCTTTGACACAATGTAAAATCATGGATTTAGCATTTGTAAGATCTTTAATCGGCTAGAGAAAGCTTGGACTGATGGTTATCTTCTTTGTATTACAAAATTTCATTTTTTATTTTGAATTTTTTCCTTTATTTTGAATGTTGTAATGGGTCTTTGTGTAGTGTAGGACATGTGAGGGTGAAAGGTGGGTTCGGATTAAATCAGGTTCAAAACTAGGGATCCGTCTTTAGGAGTTTGAAAACATAATTTTTTGGGGCTTACCTGTTCTCAAAATGGGAGAATTGGGTTTTCAAAATATGTTTTATTTTATTTGGATCTTTTTAAGTTTCTATAGTGGTATATTGTAAAAAAAATCATATAGAGTTGTAAGACATATGTTTTTATGTTTTTTCACTGTATATTGTTTATTTGATCAATAAAATTGGTTATTTTCCACATGTAAATAATATGTTTGTTGCACTTTTTTTTAGCTAATAACCACTTCTGCATAATGGAATTTTTGTTGGTCAATAAATTGAGAGCAAGTTAGAGTTGTTTTTAGCTGATAACTATTTTTGCATAATTGCAATTTTGTTAGTTGAGAACAGTTTGAGTGCTTTTTCTTTTGATTACAGTTGAGAACATGTTGCATAATGGCATTGTATTATATCTATATATGCAAAGAAAGCTTCGGTGGTTTTGATTACAGCATATGTTGCCTAATGGCATTTGATTACAATATTCCATTGAGGTTTTTGGGTGCTTTGTTTTAAATAAAACATTGTGCATACATGGTACTGCATATGACAAAAATGAGAAAAACTAAAAAAAAATTGTGCATATGGATGTACCTAGAATACCGCTCACTGCATGGGCGGGCACATGGTATTGTGGTACCTTTTTTTAATATTCAATGGTACTTTCTAATCCATATGTAATTTGGAGTATCTTTCCCAGATTCACGAACTAAACAAGATGTGAGAGAGTCCATGTTAGGTCTCGAAACTAAAAGAGTTCTGTCAGTCAGGTCAGTGTGACACCCCGCCTAATTAAACCTTGGGTGATCAAGCCTTATTTTTAATATAAACAGGTTTCTTAAATGGCTCATTCTTAGCATCACTGTCGAACGCCTTTTTAAAATTACTAACCACCTAAATGTAATTAAAACGGGTGCCAAATTTTATCTTTCTTAAAACAATAAATAATCCAAACCACACATAACCAAAACTAGATATGAATGCTCAGTACATAAAAATCTGAAAGCAAATAAAGTCTTGCAGTAAACCACGGCCCAAAGACAACTACAAATCCATAACTAGAATAAACTGTAATAGTAAAGGTGGAACAACATGTTCCAACTAGAAATAATAAAACTGAGATCCTGCACTAGAAATGAAAAAAGAGAAGCGTCTAAACAATCCCTGCAACCTCCACACTGACTGCAACTCCCAAATCTCTGACATGAAATCGAGCTGTGTGTCCTTGTGGCTGGGCACCTAAAAGGTTTTTAAAAATTTACATAGCAAGAGTTAGTACTCAAAACATTTGAAAATATTTTGCAAGCGGTTATCACAATTAAGTTATTGATTACACACATTAAGGTTTCACACTCTCCCTTGGACCTCCTCACCTCTCTTACATAGTATATAACTATCGAGGAAACTTGGTCTACCTAGTTATACTGTCCATAATTGTAGTTAACTCAATAACTGCTCGTTACCTTATTCCTGTAATAATTACATCATGCGATAAATTATTACTGAGATCATTTCACTGTCTACTATTCTCAATTTGTAGATTTAGCACATAAAACATTTTATCACACAACAATGTATATAATATTAGTTACCACTAATATATCCTTTTATTACACACAAAGGACCCTTGGCTCAGAATAATTCATCGACTCCAAGTGAAAGTTGGTTCGGAATGGTTCATCGACCCCAACTATCTATAAATATAAATATAGACACATATTCTGGTTCGGGACTCTTTCATCACGGCACCAGTTCAAAGTTTGGTTCGGCATTAAACATCGACCCCAAATTTATAATAGTCTTATGTTAGTTCGGAATGTCACATCGACCCTAACATCATTAATTTAGGTAATATTCTCTTAACCCAAAACTATTTATATAAATTTAGTAGGTACGCACCCGACCTAGTAAATCATACCCGTACGTAATATATTTTTCTTATATTCTCCGTACTTATTAATTTCAACATATCTCACTATTGTATTTATTCGAGTATTCGCGTAACTCTAAGGTGCCTAGTTACCCCTCCCTTAATTCAGTAGTTAAGTTAACTTTAACCTACTGGTATTTTCTTTTCGGAATTAAGTCTCACTCTTTCCGTAATTAAATTAACCATTTTCACTCACGGCTAAGTCAATCGTTCTACCGTCATTCCATTTCTCCAACATTCCTACTCAATCATTAGTGGAGGAACCTAATGGTACACCTACTAGTAATTTCCAAGTCCCCTCATAGGAAAAATATCAATTCTAAGGTTCCCATTAAGTAACGACAATTAAAGAAATTTTTACACAACTTTTTATAGTTCAGACAGGGTCGATCGATCGACGGAAGATGGTCGATCGATCGACTGCTTCGATCGATCGATACTCCAGGGTCGATCGATCGATCAAGCAGTGACAGACCCAGTTCATCTTCTTCCTACGGGTTTCACCATTTTTACATCTCTAACTTTCATGATAAGCCATCAAATTCACAACCAACAATTTCTAATCATTCCTACATGTTCTGGGATGATTACTAACGATTTAAAATAACAAAATCATTATAAATCTTGGCTAAATTCACTGAAATTATCCATAATATTCAAGAACCCTAAAACTGCATTCTTTATATTTTTCATCAAAATACCAGATTTTCATACGAATTTCTCATCAGATTTTCTATGATATAAACCTACTTGGTAATTCAAAAACGTCCTACATGCAAATCCTAATCAATCATGGATTATTATCAACTGTTTATTCCCAAGAATATCATAAAAATCATGTTCTTCCTCAAGCTTAAACATGGGTATTATAACTCAATTATTTTGCAAATAACCACTTGCCTTAAGATTTGTAGGGTCTGATTTCGTGGTTGTTGATGATGATTGATGATATTGGTGTCTCAATCCTTCTTCCCAACAATCTTTGTGGTGAAATCTTCCTAAGATGATCCCTCCTTCCTTCTTGCCTAAGGAATTTGCCTCTCTCTCTCTCTCTAATGGCTATGGTGTAACTCTAACTGTCTAACCCTAGCCACCACTCTTATAATCAGATATAGGGTTACAAAAATTCGTAGGTCTTCTTTCCCATAATTGTAAAGAGACCAAAATACCCCCGAATGGTCCCGGTTTAGCCCGTAAATGACCCGGCACTCAACTAGTACCCCCGGGTACACTATTTTGACTAATTCGACCCTTTCGGAATCAACCGTAGACTCTAAATTATCATTTGAGTCTCGTAAATATTTTTCTACTCTCATTCTTAATTTTGTCGAGTTATATCCGGTACGTCCATATAGTCACTAGACCCTACATATCAGCATTGAAAATTTCTACTCGCCTTAGTAAATTTTCTATAACACATATTCTTCTTTATTAATATAATATCTATTTAAATTACTCTACTCACGTAATTTAAATCAAACATATTAAATCACATTAAATTACTCTACTCACGTAATTTAATTAAAGCGTATTTAATCCCATTAAATTACTCTACTTACGTAATTTAGAATTAAGCAGAATTACGGGGTGTTACAGTCAGGTCACCATTTATTTTATACAAATCAAGGATAGAGTTATTGGCAATTGAGTTACAACAAGTTAATCAAATATAAGTGAGTATATATTGTTTATAAAATATCATGTCAAAAAAAGAATATTGAAGTGGTTTAAATATTGTTTATCAGTGAGTATATATTGTTTATCAGTCAGGTCAGGTCACCTTGAGCAATAACATGTCAAAAAAAGATTTTTTTTAAAATGGTTTAAATAACTGTACAAGGTAAAAATTATGGGATGGGAAATTTTGTTGTAAAACGATATTGAAGTGGATTAGAGCAAAAACAATATTGGCCCACTGGATTGAAATATCTCATATTCATGAGAAACGTGACACTAATTGCAAGTTTTAAAATTAATTTTTTGAATCTTTAATTTAATAAATTGGCCGACTAATGGTTGACTCAAGTATATGGTGAGTTTGGTGTGTATTTCTAAAGGTCTACTATTAAGATTAAAAAAAGAATTGTAATGGTTTCCACACCTGTCCACTTACCATGTTGCCATTTAGGTAGTTTTTCCGTCCACGTTTTCATGTGTGTAGAAGTGCTCAATGAGGAACAACTACAAAATATTTTGATGTGACTTGAGATGAATTGAAACTAATACTCGCTGTGTCATGCACACATTAAGTTATAACTTCGTGTCGGTTCGTATTATATTATCGCGTGTTTTATTTTGCCAAACCAAATCAGTATTACGAAATATTCGGATTGTTTTTGCAACCGTGCCATCGGCATGGGTACACCCTAGTATATATATATATATATATATATATATATAAGCATATATATAGTATATATAAGTATAAGTATATAAAAATACAAATAAAAAAATTAAAAAAAATTAAAAAAATAAATAAATAAGGAATTGGACTAAATATGCATACATACACATATGGTAACAAAAAAAATGAAAAATATATACGACGAGCGACACACACGCATGTTCACAAAGAAATGAAAAATAAAAGAAAAAGAAAAACAAACGCAAATGTGTGAGAATGAGTGTGTAAAAATAAGAAAAAATCTTTTTGTGAGTGTTTTCATTTTTTTCTTAACAAAAGTATGCCCGGACGACCAATCTTTACAAATTCAAGCTGTGTTGAACCTACATCAAGAGTTAGAACCAATCATACAAAGAATATAACAAGGGATTAATTAATTACACTAGACTAAATTAAGAAAAATAAAAAAATTAAGAAGTTAGTATATACAACCTACACATAGGAATCCTAATTAGCTATATACTAAAAGTAGGAATTTTTTAGGGTCCACCCAAACAACATTTTGACATTGGAAGACCAATAGTGGACCTTCCCTCTCATGTATGCCTCCCGTAAAATAGGAATTCCGTTCAAACGACGGAAGGCATGTGTAAGGCGGTGAAAGTGAACCATCCCCAATTGAAACTTTGGGAGGGAGGATGGGGGATTTCGATAGGAGGAGCGACAAATACACTTGGGGAAAAAAAACTGAATTTTCTCCTAAAGATTTAGCAAGCGGAATGGGAGGTGGTGCACACGGAGGCAAAGATGCCTTCATGGAAAGCAAATCGAGCAAGTACTCCTCGTCGGTGAAAGGGTTGAACGTTTTAAAGTTCGGTACCGATTCATCGGAAACTTGTGACGGTGTGATAATCGAGAATGAAAATGGGGAGGAAAGAAACTCAAACTCAAGAGATGAGTTATCATAACTCAAAGTTGGAATTTCAAAGGAGATAGGATCATTTTAATGAAACTTTCTTCTTTGGGATCCAAAGAAGAAATAATCTCATTTCAAATGGATACTAAATCCAATTCATCCTTGCATTCATTCTCAATTACAAGATGGGCCAAGTGACGAATGGTTTGTTCCAAAGTAGGCACAAAGTCCTCAATTGGTTCAAAACATTCCTCGACTTCAAAAGTCTCGAAAGAGAAATCATCATCGGATTCTAATAATAAATCCAAGTCTTTCTCCCAACAAAGATGTTCTTCCCGATAACGTTCTTCATACCTCTTGTTCTTAAGAATAAGCAAGCCCTCGCCGAAAGTCATATGCCGAGGTGTGGATGCTTGAAAATGAGGAGTTTGAAAATCATTATCGGCACAAAAGTTAAACTCGTTATTATAGGAGTTTTGAAAACTATAGCTTTTAGTTTCAACATTCCTATTATAAGGAATTAGAGGCCCAAAATCGTTATCATCCTCCTCAAAATACACGCACTCCAAAGCTTGACTTTTGTAATACTCGCCCAAAGTCACTTTTGAATTTACAATTTTTTGGGACTCTAAGTATTGAACAAAAGTCAAAGGAGTACGAGAATTTTGAGAATTGTCATAATGATTACCGAAAGGATTGGAATAAGACATGCTTACCCCAACAAAGGCTCGACACGAAAAATTCCACAAAGCAATGTGCAACGGGAAAATTCGAGCGTTTCTAGGTGCTCAAATGTAGAAGTCCCGCAAAAAAGGTTAAAAGAAAGAATACAAATACAAAAGAAAGAATATTACGAACTAATAAGACAATTACAATCTGTAACAAAACATTCCTCGGCAACGACGCCATTTTGATTACGCGCATGAAATGCGTGCTCGTGTAAGGGTACGGTCGTTGTTTTAGTTTCACCGCGGTAATACAAACAAACCTAAATTACTACTACACTTGCAAGGCAAGCACAACGGTAAGTCGGGTATCGAAAATCCACAGGGACGAGATGCTAGAATTTAAGTTATTTAATATTCCTAAATAAAAGTGTGAAAGATAAATTACAAACTAAAAAGTAAAAAGATGCATAAAAGGTAAATGTTTATCTAGGCGAGGGAAATGAAACTAGATTAAGAAAGCGGTAAAACTATAGGTTGCGTCGAATATTCATCACCCGAGTTAATTTGTATAAAATTGATACATTGGTCGACGAGTTATTACAAATGCGTCTCGTTTTGACAGTTAATTAAATCAAGGGTTGTCTCCCCCCTAAATCCTCATAAAATCCTAATAAGATTTTGGCGTCAACAAATATCCCAAAAATTACGCGCGAAAGGTCGTAAGCATGGGACATACATGATATGCCCCGTCAAATCTCCTAGGCTTAATAACTAGGACAACGCACCCGAAATACACCCGTAAACACTATCACCAAGTAAAGAAATGCGTTAACCCGAGTGAGTTCCATTCAAACACAACCTAATTTAAATTACCAAGAAAGCATGTTAAAAACGTGAGAAATAAAGCGGTAAATAAACGCGTCAAAGATTTTGTAGATTAAACCTCTCCCTTCTGGTGGGATAGTCCCCTCAAATTAAACACATGCATTTCCTCTCAGTAAATTTGAAAACACAATCAGACCTAAAGTTGGGTTGTCAACTGTTAAGTGGTTTACCAAATTTTATGTCCTTGTAACTATTCTTCTTATTCTTTAATTTCATCCAAACATTTTATTCTTAACAAAGACAAGCAAGCCTCCTTCTGTTTAGCACACTTTTTTTACTATAAATAGGTAGGGATTTTGGTTCATTTCGGTTTTAAATATAGTTTACAATGCATTTAGATACTTTCATGCATGTAAAAAATATGATATGAACTTCGTATTTTTAGTAAGTATTGCATATGTAAAAAGGGTTTATGTGTAGAATATTCAGACGCATTTTAAGAGTGTTAATTGTTATACACATTTGGCTAAATGGGTAAAAAAAAATTGTCAAAAAATGGAAATCTGAATTAAGGTTTGTTCTTAATATAATATCCTAAAAATATTATTACCCTACACTTTTGAAAATTGGTTATTTGGGGCCAAAGGTTGTTATAAATTATATTTTAACCCCTAAACTTTGTCAAAATTGTTTTGACTCCAAACTTTCATGAAATTATAGTTTGGACCCTAAAAGTATTAACAAGTTTTATCTTGACCCTAAAAATGTATTTGTTGGAAATATTTATAAGTTATTCCTTGAGCTTTAAATATTTACAAAACGGCCCCCGAACATTGGAAAATTACCAAAAATAACCACATATTTTTGTAAAATTGTAAAAATGGCTCTAAAACTTATGGTTCTGGGAATTAGTCCTTAATATGTGAATGGTTTTGTACTGTTATATATGTTTAAGTACATAAAGGGGATAAATGTAGAAAGTATGCATAATGTATTATTCATATAAGTAATAAATGCGGTGTAAGCCGGGTATCTGGATAAATAGAGTGCTGGGTGGGTATTTTATTAAATACAACAGTTGGATCGTAAGGAAATGAACTTAATGAAACATCTAAGATTTTTCACAAAGGAGTAACCTAGATATATTTAAAAAAGGCTTGAAGCTTTAGGGTGCGACTTTGGCTTAGACTAAAAACAAATGGCCAGTAAAGATATTGGCTGCGACATTTATGGCAGGTGGCACAATCCCGTAAACATAAATGGGACGTTTGACGATCGTAAGGGTGAAGAATTCACACTTACAACAATGTTATTATGAGTGTTACATAACTTTCCAGACTATGAGACCTTTTCTGGTTGCAAAGCTTTTCAGATGAAAACCTTTTGAGATGGAAACATTTGTTTTTTAGTGAGATATGGACATCTCTCTCTCCCTCTTCACAAAAATGTGAATAGTGATTTCACTCTCCCTTGCTAACCATTAATAATGATTATTATGCCACTTAAAACCCTATCTTACAATAATATATATAGGTATGAGTCATGGGTTTGGGATAATCTTGATTTTAGAGAGTCTGGACCTGCGACTTTGGCATATGGACTATACTGGGGACCCACGATCAAATAATTGAATATGCTTTGAAATAAGTACTCAGAAATACCAAATTGCAACCCCCTAATTTATTTTCTATCTTTATTTTATCGTAAGTAATTCCATTAAATAATTATGAATGCACTCTAACTTAATTATCTCAAAATCACTTGGAGTAACGAGGTCTTATTTGTGAAGTTGATATAGTACATAATATTAATCACTACATTAAGTATCCAATACCTGCTTGGTCAAATCAATTTGTCGCTAATTTATTTTAACCAATATTTAATGAATTCCTTGATTCTCAAACCTAAGTTATTTTGCTAGTCCACCAGATTATAAATAATCCAATGATCAGGTGTAGTTGGAAACAAATTTTATAAGTCTATAAGGGGTAATGCAATCCAAAATCTTTCTTAGATGCGAATTTTTTCGAATTATGATCTCAGACCTACTCACACAATCTTTGCCCAACTGGCGGGGAATTATTAATCCAATATAAAATTGAGTCACACCCATAACAATCAAAGCAAAAATCATGTAAGAATTCCAATCCTCATAACCCGGATTAAGAATGTATACATCCTGTGCAAATGGTATGAGATTGTCCAAGTCTAATCAAGACAACCCTCAGACTTTAATCTCACGGGTGGTGTCGTTTAATAATTTCTTTAATGTACCGAAATCCTCTTTCAATCTGTAAAATAAGTTCTTGAACCATCAAATAGGTTCCTGTAGTTTGAGATAAGCTATTTGGATTTCACATGCAACTATATTGATAGGATGTCAACTCCGTATCTTGATTGTGGACTATTTAATTATAATATAATCAAAATTCCGATCGCTTGTAATCAAGCCGAACCCAACTCACTGAAAGTCTTACTAATTACAATTGACTTGTATAACATACAATATATTTAAAGCATAAATATAAAGCATTCTCATAAGCATGATTCTCATTTCAAACGAACTTGAAAACACTTTATTGAAAATATAATTTCATTACATGGTTTAAGAATAAAACCCCAACAATGATGTACACGAGGAAGAATTTTGTACAACATCACATAGGAACATGTTTGGGTGGTTCCCATTTGAAAGATGGAGAGAAGGCATGCCGTGGTCTAAAGGTGATGAAAATTAAAAAATGTTTGTGGTTAAAAACTGATCCTACATTAGGAAGAAATATGGTCCCCGCCGATGATTTCACTAGGGCTCTATGTATATGGCGACAATCCCTCCTTCTTCCTTGTATATGACCAATCCTGGCCTTATTATCTCCCCTACAATCAATTCTCAACCTGTTTCCAACCCTCAAAACCTTTCCAGACCTTTTTTCTCTAAGTCTTTCGCTAAAGTGGTAGGAAAATCCAACCTTAATACTCTTACTTTGCATGAGATTAGATCCTACAAAGGAGAGCTTGCCCTTTTTCTTGATAATGAGAACATTGAAAAGATCTAAGAGCCTTTCAAACAATCCCTTATTGTAAATTTTATGCATGGAAGACCTTATATATAAGATAGTAGAAAGATGTTGACATCAATGGGTTTGAAAGTAGCCTTTAATGTGGGACTCATTGCTTTCAAACATGTCACGATCAGATTGTTTCATGAAAAGATTTTCATGGATTGTGGTATAGAAAAACATGGTACATCCATCATTTTCCAATGAGGATATTCAAATGGACAACTGAATTCCACACTAAAAGTGAGAATCCCTTGGTTCCAGTTTGGGTAAGTCTACCTCTTCTTCCTATTCATCTTTATAATAGGGGAAGTTTATTCTCTATATGTTGAGAAACGGGAGAACCTTTAAACATGGATAGTACCACTACTTCTTTGGGAAGACCAAGCCTAGCAAGGGTTCGTTTAGGGGTTGATCTTAGGAAATAATTACCTGAGAAGATTTGTATTATCAACAAAGAATCTGGCAAAGGATTTTGGCAAAATTTTGAATATGAAGAGCTCCCAAATATTGTTTTCACTATATAAAAGAGGACACTTAGAAGAAAGCTATTTGTTCATAATAGAGAAGACTACCATAGATGATCATAAGGAGGTTAAGGAAGCTGACTAAAACACTTTGACCAAGGAAGTTGCAGTTAGAAAATAATCCATAAAGAATGGGTGACTTTCAAGCATGATAAAAAAACTCATCAAGAACCCTCAAGAACCATCAACAATCAACCTCTGCCTATTAGTGTCAACCAAGAACAAACAATATTGATACTCAAGACCCTATCACCAAGTCCAAACAAAAATAACCAAACAAACATAACCTCTTTTATGAGAAGAAGGAGAAATCGAAGATTATTCAAAAGTTGACTAAAACTCCTCATAAGCTATCAGATCTAACGGTCTCATTTGAATATGACGATCTTCTAATCTAGTCTCCTAATAACCCTACCATGTCCAACTGTGATGTTGTGGACAGAAAAGTCAATTAAAATATCATTCTTGGAGAAGATAGTCTTAATCTATCCAAGAATACAAATGAATTAAAAGTAGAATTAAATGAATTAAAAGGAGAATACAAATGAATTAAAAGGAGAATTAAATAAATCTAGTTACCCAGTTTTAAAAGGTGGAACAAAGAATATCAATATCAATAAGCCAGTCCTTTATAAGCATACAAGGGTAAAGGTCAAATCTCAAAATGTAACAATTTTGAGATCAGATACTAAATGTTATCTTTCAAATTTATCCTAATGATTAACACTACCATTTGGAATATTAAAGGAATAACTAAAAAATGAGTCGTTAAAAGGATTAAAAGATTGAGTAAAATTCATAAAATTTCTATCTTTATCATCATTGAACCAAAGCTTGAAGTGGATCAGATGGAATCATTCAGAATAAGGCTAGGATTTTTTGACGCTTTTGCTAATTCAACAACAAGATATGGTGTTTTGTTAAAGAAGGCATTCCTTGATCTTTTATGTCCTTTATGGATCAATGCCTTAATTTGTTGTGGAAATCTCAGGGTCGGATTCCCTTCCACGCACATACGGGGTGATACCTTTCTTGGGACGCTCGGCCATCGTTAATGTGAGGATAATGTAAAAAGATAGAGTCACCAGCATATTCTTCTCAAAACAGGCAAAAGAATGTCGTCGCCTCAAGAGAACGACATCAAGGATAATACAGATTCATACGAAACCAAGCAGTTCGAAGGTCCAGGGACTAAGTTACGGAATGGGAAGGTGTTAGGCACCTATCCTTCCCTTTTGGTCTCTCATGGGCAAATGTCTATCTTTAGATTTTAGACTCCGTGAATCATGGGCATATGTGTATAGTATAGGTGAATAATGTTATCATTCAACTCACATCATGGAAAATGATGGAGTGAATTCATCCTTAGGAATGTTCCCAAAAATAATAATTCAAAATATAATATTAGTATTTACTGAATCACAAGTCGCTATGGAGGAGCGAATGTGTGTATGAGACAAACACAAGCATGTAAGAATATGAGATTTATAAATAATATACATAAGACATGAAAGAAACATATAAACATGCATAAAAGCGGACTCGAATCTCGGGTTTGGCACAAGACGCCTACATAATCCAAGGGGAATAAAAATCCATGTAGTTCAAAGATAGAATAGGGTGGGGTTCAATCCATATATCCAAACGGGGGATTTCTCTTATATTTGCGTGTTGAGAAAATGTGCTTTTAATAGTGAGTTTTAAATGGAAACCCTCTTTTATAATTAATGGATAAACCGTCTTTTTCTTCTTTTGGCTTTTTTATGAAAATAGATTATGTGCAAATACTACTAATAAAATGTTGAGATTGATGGATGCGATGTGATGAAACAAAAATACTAAAGGTATAAATAAAGATAAATAACACTAAAATGGAAGAATTTGAAAAAATGATGGAAAATTTGACCTCTTATGAATGCTTGATCTTGACCTTGAGATGTAGATATGTTGATCTTGCAATGGTATGAAAGTGGTAGGGAGAGGTGGGGGGAATTACCAAGTGAGGTCAGAAACCGATAAAAGTGAATGTGGAAAAATGAGTTTTTAGGAAAGGGAAAAACTCTGAATTCAAGAGATTGTTCTCTGACTTGCTGAGAGGGTATTATAATGTGTCCCTCAAGGCGAGGTCATGGCCTCTATTTATAGGGACAAAGGAGTTTTTGATTGATAGGGGTCGCCTATCGACATAGCATCTTAGGCACACTGCCAATAGGCGGGGTCCCAGGGTTCCAATAGGTAATCCGAAATAATTTTTTTAAAAAAATGGGCATAAAGTGCAAACTATAAGTACGAATAGCGTACAGGGTAGACTATTGGAAAGGGTATTCGGATCCCATTAAGAATTCATTGAGCTACTCCTGGGTCCGAGAGTTGACCAAAGTGATACGGGGTTCAAAAGAGCCCGATGGTCTCTAAATGGGAGGTTTTTTGAGGAAAACAGAACGTTCATCCCAACTGTAAGGCCGATTAAAACATAGAGTAGACCATTGGAAAGGGAATTCAGTTCTGTTTGAGATTTCATTCAGATTCGTTCAATGCAGAGAGTTGGCTAGGGTCAAACGGGGCTCAAAATCAATCGATGACCCTTTGGAGTAAAATAGGCCGTTCATCCGAATTGTAAGGATGATTCATGCACAGGATGGACAGTTGGAAAGGGGATTTGAAGCCCTTCAAATATTCATTGAGATTCACTCAAGTTTAAGAGTTTACCAAAGTCCAACAAGGCTTGGGAGCGCCCGGTGGCCGCCAGATCAATTTTTGGTGTAAAACGGACCACTCGTTCAGATTGTAAGTTTAATTCATACATGCGATAGACTGTTGGGAAGGGAATTCAGAGGCCTTTGAAGATTTATTGAGCTTTGCTCACGATGGAGAGTTAACTACAGTCAAACGGGGCCCAGGAGTGCCATATAGCCTCCAGATCAGTTTCTAAGGTATGACTTATGGTTTATGGTGGATGGATGAGTGCTAGGGACAAAAGGAGATCTTAGGGGGATCCTAGTATGGGTTTGTATATAAATCCCCTTGACGGGAGAACTTGAAACTAGTGAAGGCTGTCGAATGATAAACACCACATCGATATTGGGGAAGAGGAATTTAGGTCAATTCTGCTGACCTAGAAGATGAAGTTGGCCAATTTAGAGGGTTGAGGTTAATTTTGCAGACTTAAGCAGTGTAGGGACTGATTCAGTGGGACGAGGTCAATTCTGAGGACCTAAGGAGTGTAGGGACCCATTTAGCGAATCGAGGTCAATTCTGAGGAGCTTGAGTGGAAACGATGAATTTCGTAGGTTGAGGTCAATTCTCAGGACCTAAGGTTGGGATGACAAATTTTGTGAGCCTAGGTCAATTATAACGACCTTGATTTATGACGATCGATTATGTGGACTGAGATCAATTCTTAGGACCTTGAGTTATGACGATCGATTTTACGGGTCGAGGTCAATTTTGAGGACATGGAGTTGTGATGATATATTCTACGAGTCGAGGTAAAGTTTGAGGACCTAAGGTTAGGATGATCGATTCTACAGGTAGATGTCAATTCTAAGTACCTTGAGTTGTGACAACCGTTCTATGGGCTGAGATAAATTATGAGGACCTGAGGTTGGGCTGCCCAATTCTATGGGCCAAGGTCCATTATGAGGACCTTAAGTTCTGACGAACGATTATGTGGGTCGAGGTTAATTTTGAGGATTTTAAGTTCTGACGATTGATTTTTTAGGTCTAGGTCAATTATAAGGACCTAAGGTTGGGACGATTAATTATGTGGGTCGAGGTCAATTCTGAGGACCTTGAGTTGTGACAAATCATTATATGGGCCGAGGTCAATTCTGAGGACCAAAGTTCATGACGACCAATTCTATGGATCGAGGTCAATTATGAGGGCCTTGAGTTATGATGACGATTCAGTGGGTCGAGGTTATTACTGAGGATCTAAAGTTGTAGTTTGTGGGGGAATAGTTCCTCTTGGGAAAGCGTAAATGATTTTGGGTTTAGGCGTACCATGGGTTCAGTTGGGGAATATGTAGGTTTGTGATTCTTGTTGGTTATTTTGAGAGTTGTAAAGGTGCTTGGTGATCCAAAGTGATTTTCATAGGAGAAAATAATGTTTTATATTTTTCAAGCATTTTTAGGAATTTTTTGAGCATTATTCGAATTTTTTGAGCATTTTCGAGATGAAATTGAGGGGGAACTGTCGATAGGCAGGCCTGGGGAGGTGCCTATTGACATAGGGCACGGACTCTTGGGCTTATTAGGGAAGAAGAAAGGTCATTTCCAATTTCAGACTTTTTTGTGGCTTTTGGATATTACTTACTCTTTCTAGGGATATAGGTGACCTTATATCCTTGGAGTCTTCCTTTGAGGGTCACGGGGGCTACGAGTGTGCACGTACAGATGAGGCAGTTGTTGGCACATGGGGAGTTAATGCCTAGGTATGTGGGGTCTTTGCCCATGATTGAGAGGGCAGGTCCAGTTGCGTATAGGCTTGCCTTACCAGAACATTTGTAGCGGATTCACTATGTGTTTTACGTGTTATGATTGAGGAGGTATCTCAGAGATGACTTGGCTTACCGATATATAGAACTGGAGGAGATAGACTTGCAGCTGAGTGCCAGAAAAAGAGACAAAATACGATTGGTTGAAAAACTTCATATCAACTAATGATATTTAATTAAACTAGTAAATTAACTACACTTGCAAGAGTAACTAAAGGAGTTTTAAATCTATGTGGGAAAATGGAGTTAGGGTACACTCCCCCGAATCGTCGATAATTACTTAGAACATAAAAACATCAAAAATCTAATTCTCAATTCGAAGAAACATCAAATACTCTCTAAGCATATGACATATGCGAATTTTACTCCTCACAATATCAAATTAAAAATTGTATTATACAAGAATGATAAATTACCAAAATGCCAATTGCACTCTTAAACATTTCTATTACTTAGGGAAAATGAAATTAAAAGATCTATAACCCTTATTTTGATAAAAATCAAACCTGTGAATTGAGAAAGGGATCAAAGTGGGATTTGATGCCTCTAAAAATGAGGTTGATTATGAGTCGCTCATCGCCGGACTTCGCAAAGTACATTTGCTCGGGACAAAGAGACTCAATTTTTATTATGACTCCAAATTGGTTTCCAATCAAGTCAGTGAGGAATTTAATGCCAAAGATAACTGGATGTCATCCTACTTCACAGTCATACCGACGCTCTTGGAGCACTAAGCTCAGTAGTGGACTCGGATCTCGGGAGAACCATTGAAGTGGAATTCCTGGAAAAACCTAGTTTTGACAAGACATTTGACCCCAAGCACATCCTTTCCATCAACAAAGGTCCCAAATTGGGTACGTTTGGTCCCTGGGGGAGAGGATTGTTTGAAAGATGAGGTGACATCCATATTTCATTCTTTCCCTTCAATATTTTCTTGCAAATTCCTTGTTGCGACTGGAGGAGCTTGGCGATGACCATAATGTATGCTTTGTAACTGGAAAGAGAGACCAAGAAGGAAAAAATGATGAATTTTTTGTTTGATTATCTTGATTTAGTGGTTTATTCTACATGCACTTTAAATTTTCCGCTCAGGTTTTGTTTTGCAAAGCCAGATAAGAATTAAAATAATTTAGAGGAAAATATTTATTTTATGAAAAGGGGAGTAATAAAAAGGAATAACTTTGGCATAACTTTTCAATGTAAGGATCTTTTTTTGGAAATTAATTTTGGGCAACAGAGGAAAATGGAATTTTTCTAAATAGGGGGTTACCGATTGTCATACCCCTTGTCCTACCGTTCGGCATAAGGGTCAAGTCAAATCTCTCCTTTGTCTTTGACTGCACTTTCCTTCATACCTGTGGTCTATTTTTTTGCAACGGTTTTTAGGTATAAAAGGAGAGTTAGGGGATATATTCTTTTCACCACCAATCTTATTTTTTTTATATCTTCCTTCTCTTTTCTCAAATGGCTCTTCCAATGTAGGAAGAATTCTCTTCTTACCTTGAAGGTTTAGAGGCTACATGCCTCTATAATGTCGACTAGGATACTTTTAGCTAGCATCGGGTTTCATTATGGCATAATGGGGTCATATGCTAGAATTTTCTGGCAGCGATGATACAATTCTAGTACCCTGAGGATCATGTATTCTAGTTCGACCTAGATGAGACTTGTCGTACCTATTAGGAATTTTTTGAAATGTTGGGGATGAGCCCCAATTTTGTGTTCTCCTCGGGTATCTTGGCTGAGTTACTCCATATTTCCCCTTCGGTGGCTTGATCTTTGGTTCCTGGAGGGTCTATTCTCTTCTAGTTATTACGCATTCGGTGAGTCAGAGGGGTTTTGCTGATGCTCTCTTTGCCGAAGTTGTTGCCTTGGGCCTGACTATGAGGCTGTTACTGGTGATGAGTGACTTAAAATTCGATCCTTAGGTGGCCACGATAGTGGCATGGATGTCTTATCACTGTAGTCCTACGATAGTGGTACTGGTGGAGACCTTAAATTGTCTCGATGCTTGGAAAGAAGGCCGTTGTGATTTTTTTAGGGGGAGCCCGGTGATGTTTATGTGGCTTGTGGAGAGGTTTTGTCTGCCGAACCCTCCTGAGTATCCCCTGTTTGGTGTGTCTAATTTATTTTTGTGAGCTTTCTTCAGTTTCAACCCTTCAATAGAGCACTCGATTAATTGGTTTATGGAGCGTGGGGCCCGATGTCTTCAGTTATCGATGCCATGGCGGGGAGACATACAGCCCATTTTGCAACTTGGGGATCATCAATATTTGTGACTATTTGGCCTCCAAGAGAGTTCTTTTTATCCCCCTTGGTGGCTTCTGTGCCAAGCTAGGTTAGAACAAATAGTGCCTCCATGCATAATGAATTTCTTACTAGTTTGATCGGACTAAATCTTTACAAATGGTAATGGGACCCTTATGGCAGTGTCGCCGGTCGTCTACCTGTTTGTCATAATTTATAGGAAGGTCTTGGCATGTGTTTATGGATTATCTGAAGTGGTTGTGGAAACGGGTAATTGGGAAGATCTTGGAAGCGGAGACTGATCAAAGGTAGCTTATGGATTTTGACACCATAGGGGAGGGTGTGATGGTTTCGGCCAAGCTTGTCAAGGTGTATCGTTGCATGGAATGTATACAAAGCATTAATCAGGAGTGGGAGATCACCTTTGGGAGCAGGTAGTATGATGAGGCAGGGCGTCTGGCAGTTGAGGGCAAGATCAGAGTATCTCGGGGTATCATCTTTAAAGCTAGGAAAAATTTGTGTTTTGGATAATTTGTGTTAGTATCAAGCATGCTTTAGGGTTTTTTCTATGAGTCTTGGTTATTTGGTAGGGACTAGGTAAGTTATTGGGAAAATGTAGGTTGTAAATGTTTGACTCCCTCGACTGATATTTCATGTAATGGCTATATTCCTTACTTTGAAATAAAATAGATTTTGATATATTTTGTTGTGTCTTTTATGACTTTTACTCTTGAATTATTATTACCAATCACTAAGGCATACATAATATTTTTGTTCATGTAAGTGATAAGATGGAATATTGTTCTCGGGGCTTAGAATAAAACAACATTTAATGAAAAAATGATCTTGCCCATGTGAAATAGGATGCCTACGTACCTCTGAGGGTTTTGAGAATTTGTAAGCTTCATTTTGCAAAGAATTATTTTGAGAGGATCAGGTTCCACGTAGTTTTGGGTAAAGGGAAAGGAGATTTTTTTTAAGAGCAGAAGGGGGATGAGAAGAATCGTAGCGCCCTGAGAATTCGAATTAAGGGTGGAATTTCTTGAGACGATCTAGATTGACTTGATGCATCATCTTTTCTCCATCGAGGGTTGTGAACAGAGCGGTGCCACCTGACATGATTTTCTTCACGGTGTAGGGGCCGCTCCAATTAGTTTTGAACTTTCCTTTGCATTCTTATATAGGTTCTACGATTTCTTTAAGAGCAAGGTCTCCTTTTTTTACACCGCGGTCCTTGACTTTCCTATTGATGATCACTTTATCCGATGATGGTACCCCTATATGTGGTATAGACCCTTAAGTCTCTTTTCATCCCAAAGTGAGAGTTTATCACAATGCCTCTGATTCTAATCTTCTTTTCTTCGAGAATGACAAGTGGGGAAGGTACTTCTAGCTCAACGGGGAGAATTTATTCCATGTCGTATACTAGAGAATAGGGTTAGTCCTAATAGGTGTTCTAATACAAGTGCGATATCTCCAAAGAGCGTATGGAATTCAATTGGAATAGTCTCTATAATATTCAATCATCTAACTGATGATGGTTTTGAGGCTTTTATTGGTGGCTTCGACAACTCCATTGGTAGGTCGGTAAGGAGAAGACTTGTGTCTTTGAATCACATACTCGTCGACCAATTCTTTGACCTTGACTTCGAAGTGGAGCCCATTTTTTTTATACTAATTCATGAGGAACCCCATATCAGCAAATAAGGTTCTTTCTGATGAACCTAACCACTTTCTTGGCATTTCGCACTACGTATGACTCGGTTTTGACCCATTTGGTGAAGTAATCAATGGTGACTAGGATTAAATTATGACCATTTGAAGCTTTAGGAGTGTCATTACCTCTGATGTTAAGTCCTCTTTAAATGGATAAGGGCCAGGGAGAGGTCATGTTATATAATTATCGAGGAGAAAAGAATTGGAGATTGACAAACTGTTGGCACTTGAGGCTTCTTTGAACATAGGTCGTGCAGTTTTAAACCATGGCAGTCCAATAGGACCCTTGTCGGATGATCTTCTTGGCAAGCATATGACCATTAATGTGGGTCTTGTATTACCCATTGTGGATCTTCTCCCTCATTCTTTAATATCAGCCCCTGTTATATAATGCAAATGGGTTCCATCAAAGTTTATCTTAAAGAGCTCTTTGTCACAGACGATGTATTAGGTATCCAGTTTACAAAGGTCGCACGGTCTTTCTTATCTACGTCTCGGGGATACCTACCATGCTTGAGAGGGTACCAAATGTCATAGTACCATAATGTGGCCATTTATGGATCTTCTTCGGTAATGAGCTCAATGTGGTAGTCGTGGGTGGGCATAAACTGTTTCTAAACCAGGGAGGGGGGCATTGTTATTCCTTTGGGCATGTGGATAATGGAGGTTTGGGTTACAAGGCAATGGCTAGGCTATTCTTTGAGGTGAGCTTAGAAAGGTAGGAGCTTCTCGTCTTTAACTTTCCACTTTTTGAGGATTTGGTCGACAATGAGAGCGGAGTCCTCATAAACGTCTAGGTTCTTAATACCTTTCTTGAGGGCAATCTTGAGGCCTACGGTGCCTGCCTCCTATTCGTTCATGTTGTTTGGTTCAAGGGAAGTCTACCTTTATGGCAATGGGGGTGTGAGAGTCATTAGGGTCGATCAGGATTATCCCAATGCCATATTCTTTCTTGTTGGAATCTCTGTTGAAGAATATCTGCCATTTGAGATGCTCCTAAGAGTCGTAGAGAATGTATTTATCTGGGAATTTAGAGACCCAAACATCAGTTCCTTCTATGGGATAATTGACGAGATAGTCGAATATGTCCCTCCATTTCATGGATTTTTGTGTGATATACACAATATCAAACTCGGCTAGCAACATCAACCAATAGGCCATTTGACTTGACAGAGCAGGTTTCTCTAGAAGGTACTTAATGGGATCTATTCAGAATACTAGTCTATTGAGAAACGCAAACATTTATTGACCTAACTTCTGTGTGAACCAGACTAGGGCAACACATGCTTTCTCCAAAGAATTATAATCAACTTTGTGCTAGTCCAGTTTTCTACATGTGTAGTGGATGGATCTTTCCTTGTGAGATTATTCAATGTATTGGGCCAACAATGCCCCTACTGCAGTATCAGTAATAGTTAAGAATATGAGGAGGGGGTGACCTAGCTGTAGAGGCATGAGTGCTGGAGGTCAAATGAGATATCGCTTGATTTGGTCAAAGGCTTCTTGGCAGGCTTCGTTCCTGATTTTGGTTGAATCCTTCCGGAGAAGTTTAACAATAGGTTCCCAGATGGAGGTTAGTTAGCTGATGAACCGACTCATCTATTATAATTTACCTAGGAATCCTTAGACTTCCTTCTCCTTCCGGTGTGGTGTCATCTCAAGTATGGATTTCAATTTGGTGGGGTTCTATTCAATTTCTCACTGACCTTGAATCCTAAGAGTTTCCCCTTAGTAATGCCGAAAAAACACTTATGTGTATTCAACCACATTTGGTACTGATGCAGTTACTCGAAGAACTTTTTGAGGGCAAAAATGTGACCTTCTTGAGTCTTGGACTTGGTGATCATATCCTCCACATATACCTCCACCTCTTTGTGAATAAGGTTGTCCAAGACAGTTATGGAAGCCCTTTGGTAGGTAACCATTCCATTTTTTAGCCTAAATGGCATAATGGTGTAATAGAAAGTTCCCCAAGGGGTGATGAAGGCTGTTTTCTCTTGATGATCAAGGTGGATCTTAATCTGGTTATAACAGACAAATCGATTGAAAAATGACTTGAAGGCGTGGCAAGCCGTATTGTCCACGATCATGTCGATATTTGGCAATGGGTAATCATCTTTCGATGATTCTTTATTGAATTACCAATAATCGATACCCATGTAGAATTTTCCTCCCGACTTCGGCACAGGGACGATGTTATCAAGCCATTAAGGGTATTCAACCATGTGAATAAAATCCACGTTTAGTTGTTTGACCACCACCTCTTCTTTGACTTTAAGTGACCATTCCGTTCGGAGTTTCCTCAACTTCTGTTTGACTGGTTTTCATTCTAGGAATGTCAGGATCTCATGTAGATCTAAATCTGAGTCAATGCTAGGCATGTCATTATAAGGCCATGCAAAGACGTCTATGCAATCTTTTTGCAACTCTTTAAATTGGGCACACTCATGCTTATTATGGGTAGACTCTATCATAATCTCTCCCTGGTGGCTACTAGAACTGAGATTAATAACAACAGTCTCATCATCATTAGTTTCAACGAATTTATGTTGTTTATTTTTTTCCTTATTGAGATTAGTTAAGAATTATTCATTTGCAATTTCATCATGATCAAGAGTTGCATTAGAATCAACACAGTTTATGTAAGGCACAACAAGATACTCAAAATCCTTATTTATTTCATTTTTAGGGAAAACAAATTTTAGAACCTCGTCAAAAGAGGTCACAATTACATTTACATGAAAAAAAAGGAGAAACATAAATAGGTGTGGAGATTGCTTGGACAGGATTGAAAATAGATTTTAGCTGGGCTTGAGCAGGAAGGATTGGGATATAATGCCAGTTTAGGGGAGGGATATCAGTAGTCGTGATCTTGATAGATGGGTTTGATGGCGCAACATCTTGTGGATCATGCAGAGATTCAACCCCAGTGTTTGCAAAGGATTCTTAAGAGTCACTTCCATCGGATTTGTTAGTGATTGTCCATGATTTTTTGGGTTAGAGGATTCATTTCATGATTCGAGTCTTCATCCCAAATGTGGTTGTCTTGAAAGAAGATCGCTAACCCCAGTTTCATCTTCTTGTCAACATGGTGATACTAAGATTCTAGGAATCCACAAAAGGGGAAGTATTCACCCTCCTTGATAAATCTTCCATTTAGAGAGTTTCCTGAAACAGTCTTTTCATTCTCTAGGCATCTTTTCAGTTGCGGTTGTCAGAGTTCTTTCAGTTCAACTAGTGAAGGTTAGTAGCCCAAACCACATGGAGGAAAGGCTTCTTTCAGAACTATGGGCTCAAGGATTCCCTACTAACGTCGTCTTAGCTCCATTATAGGCATGAGTAAATATTCTTGAATATCTGAATTACATTGACATTATTGTTAGTACTGTGTTCTGGGCAGACTCAGTCTTTGAAGTTATCCCCCGCTGGGAGAGGGAGTGGGGTAATTTTGAAACCAAAGAGGAGCATGTCATTGGTCCCATGCTGAATCTCAAATACTGAACTGTTGGTAATCTTCGTACTATCATTGTACCCCAAAATGGTGATGACCCACAAAGAACTTTAGTTCTTAATGAAGAGAAGAGGATACTCCTTGAATACTATAGAGCCATGGAAGGAAAAGGAGTAGATTCAGGCATGCAATTATGTCATTTACTTGGAATTCTGTTAGAGGATTGATAGGGCCAGCACCAAGTGTAAGCTTTATAGAACCTATTACTTCTAAATGACTGTTAATATAGGCGCGCATGACAGTAGATGTAGGAGTGAGGTCACTGACTTTTAATCCCATGTAGTTGGAGGTTCTAAGTGGGCAAAAATTGAGAGCAAATCCATTGTCGAAAAGTGATAGTGGGATTGTCTTCCCCAAGACTTCAATGGACATGATAAGAGCATAGTTGTGATTAGGGCCAAAATTTAAGATTTCTTCTTCAAAGAAAGAGAGGAATCTGGTAGAGGTTAAGGATCCAACCTTATTTACGGATTCTTTGGAAGTAGTATAGGGATAAATCGTGGTTCTAGTGAGGAGTTTTATTAGGGCATTTCGATGTATCTAAGAGGACATGAAGAGTCCCCATAAGGTTATATTGGCTTGTGTTTTCTTGAGCTGATCAAGGACTTTGCTTTCTTCAACGGTCATTTCGGCATGGGGAGTTCTTCAGTAATTCCCTTTCCTTTGTTTACCCTGATTGAATGGGAAATTGGATCTTTATAGTACCACCTTGATTTGGTCATGTGGTTCACAGATGTGGGGAAAAATAAGAACCCAACGGCTTCATCTATCTTGGGATGAATGGATACTTTGTTGATTTCTCCTAACAAATCTTTAAAAGAGATCATTCCACACAAACTGAGTTGAATTGGCTTCTTCATGATTCGATTTATCATCTAAACAGTCAAAGTCATCCCCATATGGTGGCGATGATGTCTTTCTGCCAAGAGTAATCAATGCACTCAATAACTTTCTAAAGCTTCATCACATAAATCTTCCCACTCAATGAGGAAGTGTAAGATTGAAGGGACCAACCATCCCTGAAGTCTCAAAGCAGCGAGTAACTAAAAAATGCTATAAATTTTATTTATCTGGTGAAACACATCGGCCATGATATGTACAATGTTATCTAGATTGGATTCTTCAATACACCCAATCATTTGATTCTTGATCCCACTTTTGAGATTCCATAAATAGCTCACTAAATTTTTCTTAGTCGATGGACATCTCGGCTGGAAATTTTAGCCCAAATTTTTAAAGCTGGTCTAACACAATAGGTAGTTCCATGCCCCTTCCCTCATATCGGATGCGGGCGACAATATAGGCCCTTGTGAGGAGAGACATAGCTTGATCAGCGAGGCATGTAGGGCGAAAGAGAAAGGATGGTCAAACTTTGAGAGGTTTATGGATGATGGGTGCTTTGATTTCCCCACCAGCTAATACCTCCTTCGATTTCCACACTAGCCTATTGGAGGGCTCAAAAGTGAGGGTAGTAATGTCCTCCCATGGATGCTCGAATATGGGGAAGGAAGTTATTTTTCATCATGCTCACTTATTCTTCCTATAAGGGCCTATTAGTCACAGTGGCGGCTTTCTCTCTCCACCTTCTAATAAAGCTGCTAACTGATTCCTCGGGGTTTTTCTTAAGCAACTTTAGGTCTCGACACGTGACCTCTAATTATTCATTATACTTGTACTGAGACATGAATTCTTATGCCACATATTCCCAACTATGGATTCTGGATTCTTCAAGAGATAAGAACCATCAAAGGGCACTTTCTTCCAAGCTATCTTGACGCAATTAGGCCATCATATCTTCAAAGGCACCAAGAAGGGTCATGGCTTATTGATAGCTTCAAAGATGCATAATTGGAGGCTTACTTCCCTCAAACATCTTGATGTCTGTCATCTTGAACTTCTCTGGAAGTCTGTCTTTGGGATAAAGTGTCATATGGGTGTAGTCCATGTGGTTCTTGAACATCTTGACTTGTTCAAACTTCTTTAAGAATAATCTGAGGTCTTCTTTGACCATGTTCAATTCCTTTTATTTAGGATCCATGGGTACTGATATGTTAGACCCTGGCTCAGCAAGGTTCAAAATCGAGAGTTGAGTAGGTGGCAGCCCATCTGCAGGCGGGGCACGCGAGATATGCTGGTATTCTTTTGGGACACAAACAGCCTCGAGGGCAGGTGGACCATAACACGAGGAAAGAGGACCTCGATTTCTTTGAGAATCTGGGCTCGATGTCGATGCATTACTTGGATATCAGTTTGAAGGTGGCCAATCTCGCCGCTGAGTTGGGCTAGGACGGCCATTAGATCTAGCTGAACATTTGGTGCTTAGTCAGTGTTCTCCATATAGATCTCATGGAGGTAGATCCTAAATTCGATTGAACGAGCAGAAGAAATGATAGAGCTTCAAAGTGGTTTGACAGAAGACCAAAGCCAATAGGGAGCCAGACCAAAGTCGAGTATGCGATCGACATGAGAGGGAAAATGGTTGGAATTTATTTTTTAGGGGAAGAGGGAAAACGTTTTTGGTACTTAGGAAGGAGGAGAAAAATGTTTTTGGTATATTTGGTTTTTAAAAAGGAGGGAAAAGGAGAGGAATCTCAGTATGATTATTATTATTAGGTTTTCACTTGTATTAGTTTTATCTAAATGTAAGAAAAATGTCGAACACGACTCGATTATGGGAAAATAGGGTTTAAAAGTATAAGACATCGTGTTTGACTTGTTTCTGGTATCACAGACATGGTCTTATTATAAAAAGGCGAAATAATGCAAAAATATGATAAGTATTCCCACCCGGAATTATGGCAGAGTTTCGTATGGTAACCGACAAACTAATTATGAGTTCCCTAAGGTTGACGCCTATATGAGGTTTATGCACTTTCTAGGTTAGTGGAAGGATTCCCCCATTTGGCATGACTTCCATGTTATACCTCTTACCTATAAGAGAAATAATTCATCGGTACGTGAACGAGTTCCCTGTTATATACCTCCCGTCGTGAGTTCGGTCAAGCAGTACGATGTGGGGGGAACCGTTCGATATACATCAAAGGTATGAGGCCAATGGAATGAGAGTGATAGCTTAGGTTAACTGCACCCCAGTGAAGCCGGGACCCATCACAAAGTGAGCCTCCAAATAGGGATAAAATTTTGGTCAATATAGCCATGTTCTTGCTGATGTAGTGTGCAAGAATGCATGAGTCTTAATTAGTACATTGTGAAAATAGATTTTTTATTTGCATGCTAAGTAAAGGGAGTACTATACTAATGAGGGAGGATATAAAAATATCAGGAAACATAAACCTAGCATGGAGCATGAAGACTACACTAATCACGGTGATAGGTAAGCATGGGGATATATACATGTGAGTCAGTGACAGGTGAATACATACAAGTGAGTGTTTTATGCTAGTGAGCCTATGCATAAATCAACTACAAGTGGTGTGTGAGATGTGTGAGTGAGAATGGTGATATATACAAGTGAGAGAAGTGTGGGTGTGTGCTAGTGAAGCTAATCATGGATAATCTAAGTGGTGTGTGGAATATGTTGGTAGAAGTGAAACTATATTCAAGTGTATGTGTGTGAAGTGAATATGGAGAATATATACAAGTGTGAAGTATATTAAGTGAGTGAAAAGTACTATGTACATGAGAAGGGGGCATGGTAGCTATAAGAATTAGGTATATATAAAAAATTAAGTAGAGGAGTAATGTAGGAGGGATCATATGTGTACATGTGGAAAAGAATAACACCCATGTAAAAATAGAGTCTAGTCCTCTTAAAATAAATTTCCCCAGTGAAGTCGCCATTGTGGCCATCCCAGGATTAGATTTCCTCCAGGGCACGTAGGGGGTGCGCCCTTTCTCGAGGCGCTCGGTCATCGTCATTGTGTGGGATAATGTAAAGAGATAGAGTCACTAACCTATTTTGCTCAAAATAGGCAATAGAATGTCACCACCTCGAGAGAACGACATCAAGACCAATACTGATGCTTGCGAAACCTAGTAGTTTGAAGGCCCGGGGACTAAGTTATGGAATGGGAAGGTGTTAGGCACCCATCCCTCCCTTTCGTTCTCTCATGGGAAAATGTTAATATTTATCTTAACGAGTCCATAAAAAATGTGCACATGTGCATAATATAGGTGAAGAATGAAATCATTCAAATCGCATCATGGAAAGATTGAATTCATCCTTAAGAATGTTCCCGAAAATAATAATTCAAAATATAATATGAGTATCTGCCGAATCAGAAGTCGCTATGGAAGAGCGCATGTGTGTATCGAATGAAACACAAGCATGTGAGAATATGAGATCCATACAGAATATATATATAGGAGGACTCGAGGCCAAGGTGTCTACATAGCCCAAGTGGCATCAAAATTCACGTAGTTCAAAGATAGCATAGGGTGGGTTTAATCCATAAATCCAAATGAGGGATTTCTCTTATGTGTGTGTGTGTAGAGAAAATGCGCTTTTAAGAGTGAGAGTGTGAAATAGAAATCCCGATTTTAGAAATTAAGGATAAACCCACTTTTTCTTCTTTTGGGTTTTTTTATGAAAACACATTATGTGCAAAAAAAAAGTTGAGATCAATGTATGTGATGTGATGAAACAAAAATAATAAAGTAGAAATAAAGATAAATAGCACTAAAATGGAAGAATTATCATAAGAAAGGTCAAGACAAAATGCTCTCCCCTCTCTCTAAAACTCTCCTACCCTTAGCCCTAAACAACCACCACCTAAACAATCATTCCAAGTTTAGGGCCACCTTCTAAAAACCCTATGGACACCATGCAAGCCCTCCCACATAAGACCAGACTGCCCCTTGGTCTGGCAGCGAAGACAGTATCATCTAATCAAAACCCTAACCTGTTGCACAGGAAGAACCTTACGCCACCCCCTCCCATTGATAGAGTGGAGGGTGGAAAATATCCAGTTTCTAATGATGAAAACCCCATTATTGAGATAGTCTCCACTTCTTTAAACCTTGTTCAAGCTTCCTCTGAGCATGAGGCTATTGTGGACGACCAAGTTGTTGATATAACCTCTACTGTTATAAATGAGGAGATACATGATGGGACTCTGAAACTAGTAATCCCCATTGGAAACACTACAAATCACCATGGTGGAATGGAGGAGTTTCCTCATCAAAAAAAATTTAGAAACTGTGTGAGGCAAAAAAGTGTTGAAGATCCCTCAGATCTGGGAGGGGGGGGGGGCAACAAGGAAAACCTCCATATGGAAATCTCTTAAATGTGATGGGACCCTTTAATCCAATCAACCTTAAAAAGTTAACAATAACCAAAACCACACTACACAGACTAGTGGTACGATCAAATCTTGCAGTGAAATCGTAGATCCTAAACGTACACCTATCGTAAAACTTTCTTACCACCAACCTTTATTGGTTCAAGGCAAACCAGTGGTTAAATCACCTCCTGAAGTGGCTGTATCTGGGAAATCAAAATGGAGTAACAGTGTTATGGGGTATTTCCTAGGAAGAAGACTCCCCTTCTCTCCGATTAGTAACGTTGACCATAAACTATGGGATCAACATGGGCTCTTATATGTTATCCCACGTGATAATGTATTCTTTCTATTTAAATTCAAAATAAAGAGGAGAGAGAAGCTGTTATTGCAAACGGCCCTTGGCACTTTACTGGAAATCCCATCTCCCTTAAGAAATGGGAACCAAACTTCAAAGCCAACGAACACTTAACCAAATCTGTGCCCATTTGGGTGCGATTCCATAACGTCCCAATTCAATACTGGTCTGAAGATGGTCTCAGTTACATTGCGAGTGCCATTGGCAAACATCTATATGCTGATGCAGCAACTGAGATAATGAACCATCCCAGCTACCCTAAAACCTCTGAACTACAGCATGATGATGGAGCAATTACTGAAATACACGTGGAATACTAAGGCACGCCCTACTCCTGCTCCAAATGCCTTGTCTTTGGGCATAAAATTTCTAAATGCTCCCATGTAAATCAAGTTTGCATGCCAAAAGATGCTACTAAGGAAAAATCATAGAACCCCAAAGAGATGATAGGACCATAATAGGGAAAAAAGGCAAGAAAGGGGGTAAGATAGAGCAAGAATATAACGACTTGACCCCTATAGTTACACCTTCTGCCACTCCAAATGGGGTGGACCAAAAGACAAATGCTACTCCTACTGACCCAATAACTGAGATGGCACAAAAGGCAGATGATACTACACCTGTACCATCAATTGTGGGGGCTCCAAAGGTTGATGCTACGCCAAGCAATGCCAATAGGTTTGATGCTCTTAAAAACATAGGAGAGGAAGGGGAAGTTGACACAACCCCAACTCCAAAGGGAATTGTCTCAAAATCATTGATATTGACAGTATGAAGGGAAAAGGAGATCTAAACCTTTCAAAAAATTAGAAAAATAAGTCCAGAAAGAAGACTTTAGGTATGGCCAATACTATCTCACCCCCTACCCTAATCAATCTTAATGATTAAGCCGGCAACTTGGAATATTAGAGGGCTTAACAACCCTTTAAAACAACAAGAAGTGAGCAATCTCATCAGAGACCATCATCTCTCCCTTATTTGTCTAGTTGAAACCAAGGTTAGAAGATGCAATATGCTCGGTGTTACCAAAAATAGTTTTCCTAACTGGGTCATCATTGATAACTGCCCTGTGGAGGGAGGGGTAGCTAGAATCATTGGGGGATGGAACCCTAATCACTTTAATATTACCTCTCTAGGCCTTGATAAATATTTTGTTGCTACCTTTGTTTATGCCCTTAACCTACTATCCCTGAGACTTCCCCTCTTATCCTATCTTAAATCTTGCTCTCTGACAATCCAAGACAACAGGGGGATAATCATGTGTGATTCGAATATTGTTAGGGACAGAAGTGAAAAAAATGGTATCCTCAACATTGATGTCAATGTTGTTAATGATTTCAACCAAATGCCTCTATAACATTGGAATGGAAGATATGATCACGAGTGGCCTCTTCTACACTTGGACTAGGAACCATAATGAGGGTACCAGTATTTAAACCAAAATTGATCGCTTTCTCACTAATGATAGCTGGAAGTCCAACTTCTCTGAGTCTCAGGTTGATATCATATGTTAAGGCTTATCTGACCACTACCCATTATTGCTACCATCATTCCAACCCCCTCCCCCCAACTTGTCCATTCCCTTCAAATTCTTTAACTTCTGGATGCACCACGATGAGTTCAAACCTAGTATCGAGGAAGTTTAGGCCTCTCGGGTGCATGGAAGCCCTATGTACCAACTTTACAGCCAGCTTAAGAGGGTAAAACTTACTCTAAAAAACTTCAATAAAAATTTATATAGCCATGTCTCTAAAAGAACTGTTGAGCCTAAAGATGGGCTCATGAATATACAAAACCAAATACACAGTGATGGAAGCATCCCTACCCTACAAGCTGATGAGATAAAGGCCAAATCTGAATACGCTGATTGTTGCATGGCAGAAGAGGCTTACTTCAAGCAAAAGTCTAGAATTCGCTGGCTCCAGGAAGGGGACTGTATTACCCCGTATTTCAGAGGATATTTAATTTAATTAAATTGGTGATCTAGGATTTAATTAAATTAATGATTTGGAATTTATTTGATTCGATGATTTCGAGTTTATTTGATTTGGATAAATTATTTAATTCGGTGATGAAGAGTAAATCACTCAAATTTAAGTTTAATTTCACGCGTGTCGTATTTTGAGGTGGAATTAAGATGATTTTATAAAGTGACTCGGTTGGTAATTTAGAGGTCACGGATGGTTTCGAAAGGATCAAAATAGTCAAAAAAGTGTACTCGGGTGTACAGTTTGGGTCCCGAGATGATTTTGGACCAACCCGGCATCGTTTAAGGGTATTTTGGTCATTTGGGAGTTGGAGGTTTAGAGAACTCCGAAAATATTAAGGGTATATCTGCCATTAGAGATAAAGGTCTAGGGTTAACACAGTCACAATAGAAGAAAGGCCATTGAAGTGGAAGAGGAAGATAAAGCCAAAGCTTCCTACACAGTTTTTCGTCCCGAACGCAACGAAATCGAGATCGGAGAGAGGGGAGAAGAACCACAACATCATATTAATGAAATTAAGACCTTCTATTGAGAGGCAAGTATTTAAATGGAAATTTATATTAAGCATGTTATAATACCCATGTAGATTAGGGTTTGATTTCATACTTTTGGAAGTTTTATATGAATTTGGGAGGATTTAATTCATAGACGAAAGTAGGAATGCATGTAGAGATGTTCCTTAATGATGATAATATGAAATCAATGGGTTTGGGTTGATTAATAGGATATAAATATGAGTTCTTGATTAATAAAGATGATGAATAAGAGAAAACTAGGGTTCTATGTTTATTAAAGGAGAATTTGATTCGTGGATTGAATCTTTGATGTTTTTTGTAAACTTTTCATTGGAAATTATACCTATGTGAAGATAAAATGTTATTATAATATATTTGATGATTACTATAGAAACTTGATGGGTACTTGGTTGAAGAACATGAATCTTGAATGACTTAGGGTTTAATTAATGAACACAAGATGTCAATCTGCCAGAATTTTTAACGTAAATTTAAATGTTTTCCATTTCAATTGTACTTCGAATTAGAGTGATATACTTATATTCCTGGAAAGGTATATCTCTTAGCTTTCTAATTAGCTTGGAATCAGGTAAATCAGAATTTTGTAGAGGGATTAATCGACGTTTTACTATAGGGTGTTTGATCTGCTAGCATAGTAATTTGCCAGAATTTTTTACGTTACTTTAAACGTATGCCATTTCAATTGTATTTCGAATTAGAGTGAGAGCCTTACATTAATGGAAAGGTATATCTCTTATATTTATAATGATCTTGGGATCAGGTTAATTGGAGTTCTTTAGAGTGAGTAATCGACATTTTAGTACAACGTGTTTAATCTGCCAGAAAATTTATGACTCGATTTGGTGTGCTAGATTTTGGCAAATTCCCTTGTTTAAGCCCGGAACTTGCAGATAAACTATCGGGAGCATTTTTTATGAAATCCTTACAATATTATGAGGGATATATTAGATGCCATTAGTCCTTTATCGGTTTGAGACTTAGTCATGTATGCGACAGTTAAGGCTAAGGTTAGTTGGGCATAATTGTTAAAATGAGATTTTTGGCACTTCTAACGAGATCCCAAAAAATTGAAATATTCTCCGGACGATTAGGAGTTTTATGAAATTAACCCGATAAAAAGGATAGTCATAATGGCCCAATGTACCATGAGTATTTGAGAGAATTATACTACATATTTAACTAAAATAATTGGGTTGGGTGAATACCTAATGTTTATATCGGGATGCGTGAATACCTAAGGTTTATTATGGGTTGAGTGAATGCCTAAGATTTATTCTGGGTTTTGTGAATACCTAAGATTTATTATGGGTTGTGTGAATACCTAAAAAAATGATGATAGGTTGTGTGAATACCTAAGACTATTATAGGTTAACTGTATACCTGTGGATTGATTGATTATGTGTATGACATACCTACGCTTCTTGCTATCGGGTGAAGGTTGCGGGCATGGGCGGTCTTATCCTGATGAGCCTTTGGGGGGATTTTTAGACTCGTACCATAGAACATAGAACCTTGGGAATGTGATATCCGAGATATGATAGTTCGACAGTCAAATAGGAGCGTAGGTATGTGCGTGACCCATCGTACTGGGGACTATGTTCGCCTCCAATATGTGTGATTTGTATTTTGATGATTCATGGGAGATTATTCGAACCCTTTATCCCTATTCAGTGCGAGATGTATCGGGATATGATAGTAGAGTATGCATTGCGCCAAGAGGTCTTAACCTAGGGGTGCAGGATTTGTATATATATATATATATATATATGATATTGGACATATATATGAAAGTGTGAATAATTCTACTGTGTGAAATTAGTAGATATGGGAATAATGTTAAGTAAAATAATCTTAGTGAGTAAAAGATTAATTATACGAATGGCGAACTTGTAATTTGGCTTACATGTATAAATTATTTTGTTAACGTATTATAGTGAGATGAGATAATGTGTATATAAAGAACGATTAATCTACTAAAGAGCAAATAGTAGGGAGATTAGATAGTGTACATCTAATAAATGATGAATCTACTAATGTGTAAACAGTAGGAAGATAGATAATGAATATCTAAGATAAAGTTTAAGTAGATAAACTTAATGGAAAGACTGAATAATAACATATATGAAATGTTAACATTGGGTAGATGATAACATAAGAGAGATTTTAATTATTAATTAATTCGATAGAGTATTGTATGGGTGGTACTAGTAAGTTAAGGGGAACGTTAACTAAGGACCGGATGGTAATTAAAGGTATTCGGTAGAGTACTCTATGGGCGGTACGGGTGAGCTAGATTAATTTGGAGTTTATTAGATACTTTAGGCCTAGTTAGTTTGGGTAGAATGACTAAGTGGGATTGAGTAGGAAAGGTTAGGTGCGCACTATAGAGGAGAGGTGAGGAACTCAAGGGAGTATTCTCAACCTAACATGTGTATCTAATAATTGTTCATTTAAATTTCAATTTAAATGCTTGCTAAATATTTTGAAATGATTTCTACTTGGGATCTGGCCCGTACTTGCAAAACTTTTTCCAAAACCTTTTAGGTGTCCAGCCACAAGGACGCCAAGCAGGATGATCCATTCCAAGGATGCGTAGCTGCAGTACTTATTGGTGCTTGCAGAATTTGAACTTAGATGCTTCAGTTACTTCATTCCTAGTGTAGGGTGCAGTTTGGTATTTCATTCGGGCATATCACCCTCAGTTATTTTTTGTTATATCAGTTAGACTTTGTACATAGAGATTATTATTCATATTGGATTTTATATTGGGTTTTAACCGATGGTTTATTCGGTATCATTTTTATATCAGTCATTTATCTTGTGGATGGATTTATATTACTATTGCATGGAATGTTGATTATCGTAATAGTGTTCCACATGTTGTTGTTACTGTTTAAATAAAAGATAAAATCTGACACCGACTTTTTGAATATTAGGTGGTTAGTAAAATCTTTAAAATGTTTTCGACAGTGATGCTAAGAATGAACCAAATGGGAATCCTATTTTAATTTAATAAAGGCCTGATCATCCGGTATTTAATTAGGCGGGTTGTCACAGATGGTATTAGAGCCAGGTTCTAATGTCCTTAGGATCTGTGCGGCTTTTCACGTTTTAGTGAAGAATTCTTTGATGTAGAGCCTTATGATAGAATTATTATATTCCTTCACGTATGTTCATTTTCGTCCTCCTACTATCAGGTATAGTCACCCCGTAAAGTTAGAAAAAAGGGGGGAGTCATAAGGACTATTTTGAAGAGGTATTGTAGGGATTTGAGGAAGAGAGGAAGTGTGATGAGCCAACGAAAATAAAGTCTAAAGGCGATTGTGTAGGGTGGAATGCAGCGACACCCAAGATTTAATTTTGAGCAAATATTTTATCTCTTAGCAGTAGCGTTGAGTGATGATAGTCAGTCACCACTTATAAAGAAGTATATACGGAATTAGATGAGAATTTGTGGTTGTGATTGAATCATAAGATCTTACATCTTCTATTCAGACAGAGATGCGAATGGAATTTTGAAATCTATCAAATGGACAATATAGAAACTGATCATGAGTGAGAAGTTGAATAGCTCAGTGAACTTTGTACATGACGAAAGGGATACGGAGGATAAAAAAGGGTGCGTAAGTTGATAATGGAATCGTGAGTAGAATACAAAACTATGGATGAGAAATCCGATTAGGATGAATAGTGTTGAGGTCGTCAAAAGTCATACGTTTACGAGTTTGCATTAACACTTCCATGAGAAGGGAGCCAAGAGGGTTAGAGAATCTACATGAAGAGAAAGATTGGATTTAACTGTGATATTGAAACACCACAGGAGGGTATACACGTTAGGGAACCCATTTATATGATTCAGATATGATCATTTCCTACCGAGCGACGGTGGATTCCATCAGGGCCTTCGAGGCCAGCAACGAGTCCATAGGGCCAGCGGAGCTAAAGGGACAACGGGGGTAGTAAATGAAGCTAAGATTTATAGGTTTGAGAGAAGGACACACTGACATGGTCAGTGGGGCCAGAGATAGGGTATGGTATAGAAAGGTATCATATGTGTGAAGAGTAGGGACACCAGTATTGAACTTATCCACATCAAGAAAGTGAGACCCGTCAGGCTAGGAAGTAGATGGAAATAGTGCCAGTGGGGCACAACAATAGAAGGAGCGAGATTTCCAGTAAGGGAATCTGGCTAAGATATTTAGGCCCAGGAGTTAATAACTTAAGATTAGTGGGTTTAAGTATGAAGAGCAAGGTCCTCAATAACAACAGTAGCATATTTGTTCTTTAGGACCGTGATCATAGGCAGGGAAATTTCCAAGCCGATGTTTCACTTACGGGGGTATAGGCCATGAAAGGAGAAGTATTACCCTAAGGATAGGTAGGGGAAGCTATAGGATGGTATCCTGGATGTATAACCATTGCAACAGATCTTAGGTCAGTTCCGATGCGAGAGTTTCATTTAGGAACCGATGGACCTGGTGAGACTGATAGCGAATGTGAGTAACATTTTTGTTCATCCTTAGGGGTATGGGATTGATTCAGGTGACAAGTTCACACAAGTAAGATTATGATAACTTTAATTCGCGAGTGAGTTAAATTTAGTGGGGGCGTTGGCCAAAATAGCCTTATTATGTATTTGTATAATTAGTTACCATGGGGTAATGGAGATTTTAGTGTCACCTAAGTGAGAGCGGGTGTATTCACTAAAGGGATGTTTACATTATATGTTAGTTTACTGCTTTCGAGAGTTATGAGAATAGAGTAGACTACGTTTCAAGATTTGATTGGTTAGTGATGGGTTGAGAGATCGTAGATATTGTGATAGTGAAATATTGTGTTCGTTGTCCCGGGGTATGATTTGTTTTGTTTTACTAGGTATCACCAGAAACAAGGTAGATCTTATATATATATATATATACACTAGGGTGTACCCGTGCCAATGGCACGGTGACAAATTTACTCCCGAATATTTTTGGATATATAATAATCATACCCTTGTCGATGCCACGATGACAAATTTGCTCCCGATTATTTGTGATTACAGAACACTCACACTCCCATCCCATAATTATCATCCACTATTGTACAAAACTTATTGTGTTAAGCCCAAGTCAGTGTATTGAACTTTTTGCACAAAATGTTTTAAGCCTAAATCACATAATGAACCTTTGTTCCAGAGTGTTTGTAATTATAGAACACTCGCACTCCCATTCGTGGTATTATTCACTTTAAGAATAACTTAAAAATACTCACAAAATTCCATCTTATTTAATAATGATGTTACACACACACCTTTTGTAGCACGATATTTTTTAGCTTTTTTTATGACAATCATGGGGTGTCCGGGCCAGCATACACGCACCTTGACTAATCTCCATTGGCGGTTCATGACTTCCGCTGGCCAAGCATTATTTTGACAATGCTAGGGATCGAACTGGGGACCAAACCAAATCCACCCCAAGACTGTCCCAGTGACAGCCTTATACCACTGGTCCAAGAGGCTTGATTTCTATATTTTCTAGCTACATGTTACTTAATGCTACATGTCACGTGTGCCCGTGTTGATGGAACGTTGAAAATTATAATACCTTTGAAATTCATTCAAATATAAGTGATTTGAAATGTCAAAATAAATGTAACATGAGTCAACTTTCCTAAATATAGATATTTTCCCACAACTTCACTTTGTCCCACAACATGAGTTTGCCTCATAGATATTTCAAGTGTGCTACTACAAAAACTCACTATAATGCCTTTTCTTTTACTCTTTTACTTCATTTACTTAAAAAAACTCACATTATAGTGTATAAGTTATTTGTATTGGAATAATGTTCTAATTGTATAATTGAGTGAACTTAAATTCGAATATTTAAAATCAACTCCGTCGTAGAGTGAGATGTAAATTTTTCAACAAATAATTTTTAATAAAATTGTACTTGATAGCATTTTTTAATAAAATGTTGGGATGACATCATCATAACAAATATAGTTTGAATGGGGAATACATAAAAGACACATCATGGGGTGAGTTGAAAAATGTCAATAAAAGTGTAGAGGCCACCATTTATACGTGAGCAACATATATAAGGGAATAAATCGTGTACACATTTAAGATTCTTATATGTATAGTAGAAAATATGTGTGACACGTATCGCATACATGTCGTGTACTCATTTGTATTGAGCACGGGCCCGTGATGCCATCCACACATAAAAATTTTCTTATAAAATTATTCAATAAGTTTATATTAATATAGTATTTTTCATGGACTAACGAAACTATATGCATGTCAAAATGATAAATTATTTTAAATTAGTTAAATATTGAGTAAAATAAATTGCATTAATAAAAAAAATATCATGTTGAACTAAAAATTCTTTAAAAAATTAATAGTGAACGAACTGAGCAAAATATTTTTACTCATTAAAAAATTATACCAATTTGTTTAAGCCCCTTTTCGTATTAATTTTTTTTTGTAATGACTTTCCAAATAATATTTTACTCATCAAGTACTTACATAATTATGGCGGTTCGAGAGTAGGGTATAACACTTTACTTATTCTTCATACACACTTCCTAAATTGATTGGGACATTTCATAACTGTGTATTTTGTAACGGAGTCTATATAAGAGGCACCGATTTGAAACAAAAGTTTGAAATGATGATGTTCAGTCTAGTAAGGTCATATCACTTCAAGTCTATTTTTTCATAGGTGCAACTTTATTAGTTGCAAGCTATTTTTTCATAATTGATTATTTGCCTGCTTTTTAGAGGGAACAGATGCTCCATCGTCTTTTTAATTTTAGTTAGTTCATTTCAAAGCATTTTTTTTGTTGCTTGGTTTTACTCTCATCTATACTTGTTAACACAATATAAAGATGATGTGTGTCTCTCTCTCTCATCACTTTCATACAACCAAGCCCACTATCAATCAGGAGAGGAAAGTTTCAAAACAAAAATTCATCCCAAAGACTATTCAAGATCAAGTCAATCTTTTAATTCGGTTCAAACTACTACTGTAGTCAGCAATGTGGAAAGGGAGACTGAAAATTGCTAATGACATGGTTCAAGAAATTAATGACGTGATTCAAGAAGTCAATAATGAGGTTCCTATGTCCCGTGTTTCCCTTTGTTGCTGATGCATATGATTATGGAATTAAAACTTCCTCTTTTCTTCCTCCTAAAAAAAAAACTATTCTCTCCATTCCTCCATTAAAGAGCCCAGGCTCCAAACCACCTTAAGCAACCAAACATCAAGCGCCAAACCACTATACTAATACCCGAATCCTTATTTATCTAATCATTTGACCCACCTCACACCACCACATTATCCGCTGGAAAGAAAACCCCACCCACCCACCTGCTAACTCGGTAGCAGGTGATACACACAAGCTCAATCAACACACTCAGCTACCAACAATATCCATCCTCCACCTCCTTAGCTTTCCTACCAACCAACAACCCCCTGCCCAAACCAACTCAACCTGTTGCTCTCCTCACCTCTGGACAACACCAAACCAAGACCCAACAGTCCCAAACACACTCCTAACCCGGTACCTCACTGAACCCACTCACATCTCAACCCCACACCATACTCATTTAACTTCCAACTAAACCCACCTTCATATTATACTACCCATCAAACCCAACATTTTGTCTCCTAGTTGCCAAGAAACTCAGTACCTGTCCAAAGTGTTTAGTTACCTAAATATTAACTTCACATATGGAATCAAAATCAAAACACACACCACCAATCACATGAATATAACTCCATAAACAAAAATATAAGAATGTTATCGATTATCACCCTTCCAGAAAATATCAGCTATCCAAATCCCGTACTACAAACCTTGTGTTTGAAATATAAAGATATAATAAGGTATGTAGAGGAAAGCCACGGAGAGAGAGTGATATAGAGAGAAAAAACACTTGAGGAGATATGATTTGTTTCTTCTTAAATCACAGTAGAAGCACATATGCAGTAGCCTAAACATTCACACAAACTCAAATAAATTAATATAGAAGAACATACATGATGAGGGTGAGATTAAGCTCCAATATTTTACCCTGAGACTCATATCTTCATTATCACTGTGCAGGAGAGGGATGAGGGCGTGGGTGGCGGTGGACAGAACTGTGTAGAAGCACATAGGAGTTGTGTTTTCTCGAGCCTTGTGCTCAATATGAATATCTTAGTACAGAGATTCTGTACAGTAGTGTATCAGTTCATGCAACCCATCTACATAGCTGTGTATTCTCAATCGTTAGATACATTAAATCTGAGTCGCTAGTTGATAAACACCAAACTCTTCAAAATGTAATCTGAACCGTTAGTTGGGGTGGACAAAAAGTCCCTCCTCCTTTATTATATATATATATATATATATATATATATATATATATATAGAGAGAGAGAGAGAGAGAGAGAGAGAGGCAGGCTCCTGTGCACACTAAGTTTGCATAGTGCTGGCGCACACCAATTTTTTTAAAGGATTAAAAAAATCATTATGAGTTGATTTTTTTTATGTGATATCTAAACATTTCAACGAACCCATGTAAAAAAAATCAGCCCAAAAAAACTTTTTTTGCTATTTTTAAAAAATCGGTCAAACTTTCTCAGCTTTTAAAGTGCTTAAAAAATGCGAAAGTTTGACCGATTTTTTAAAAATAGCAAAAAAGTTTTTTTGGGATGATTTTTTTTACATGAGTTCGTTGAAATATTTAGATATCACATAAAAAAAATCAACTCAAAAATATTTCTTTTACTATTTTAAAAAAGGATGTGCAAACTTAGTGTGCACTTGAGCCTCTCTCTCTCTCTATATATATATATATATATATGTGTGTGTGTGTGTGTGTGTGTGTGTGTGTGTGTATGTTATGATATATTGTGTAGTAGACTTCTGTGTGTATGCTGTATAGTTAAAATTAATCTCGGTGCATAGGAACTTGTTACTGATGTGATTCAGGGTAAATTGGCTTATTATCGAGCATAGACATATAACTCGTGATTTATTCGCTCTAAAAAGTAGTGATAGTAAGAGAGTCGTGATATATGTTGTCTTTTGTAGCATGAGATTGGACGAGTATACTTTTATGTCAAAAGATTAGGATTTGGGGGGTACGTGCCATGGACTGAGGACTTAACCAATCTTGACGACCAACAATGTTAGGTAGTAGTGTATTGGGGGGTTCATTGTTTGGATTTCACTATGAGAGACATCCCACACATGAAACTTAGCACAACGTTGGAAGTGGGGAGATGTTGGGTCCTTAGGACATGGGTTACGTACCTTGGTTATTATATATATATGTAGTCTTAACAGCGAGTGATAGTTATAATACGATTTGAGGCTAGTGGAGACGGTCAGCATTTGTGCATCAATGCACTAGTATAGGGGTGTATGGGCATCCTACGAAGATGATTTTTTTATTATCCGCGATTACAGGGTGGTAGAAATATATGTATTGATCTTTAGAGTCTATGTTTAAGGTAGTCTCGAAACCTAGGAGTGCTAGACTTATCTGAATTTCAAGGATGAAATTCCTTTGTAAGGGGGGAAGTATGTAATACCCCGTATTTCTGAGGATATTAAATTTAATTAAATTGGTGATCTAGGATTTAATTAAATCGATGATTTGGAATTTATTGGATCTAGATAAATTATTTAATTCGGCGATGAAGAGTAAATCAATTCAATTTAAGTTTAATTTCACGCGTGTTGTATTTTGAGGTGGAATTAAGATGATTTTATAAAGTGACTCGGATGGTAATTTTGAGGTCACGGTTGGTTCCGAAAGGGTCAAAATGGCCAAAAAAGTGTACTCAGGTGTACAGTTTGGGTCCCGAGAAGATTTTGGACCAACCAGACATCGTTTATGGGTATTTCGGTCATTCGGGAGTTGAAGGTTTAGAGAACTCCGAAAATATTAAGTGTATATCTTCCATTAGAGATAAAGGTCTAAGGTTAACACAATCACAATATAAGAGAGGCCATTGAAGATGAAGAGGAAGAGAAAGCCAAATCTTCCTACATAGTTTTTTGCCCTGAACGCAACGGAATCGAGTTCAGAGTGAGGGGAGAACAACCACACCATCATATTAATGAAATTCATACCTCCTATTGAGAGGCAAGTATTTAAATGGAAATTTATATTCAGCATGTTATAATACCCATGTAGATTAGGGTTTGATTTCATGATTTTGGAAGTTTTATATGAATTTGGGAGGATTTAATCCATAGACTAAAGTAGGAATGCATATAGAGATGTTCCTTAATGATGATAATACAAAATCAATGGGTTTGGGTTGATTAATAGGATAAAAATCTGAGTTCTTGATTAATAAAGATGATGAACAAGAGAAAACTAGGGTTCTATGTTTATGAAAGGAGAATTTGATTCTTGGATTGAATCTTTGATGTTTTTGTGTAAAATTTTCATTGGAAATTATCCCTATGTGAAGATAAGAAAAAATTTAGAATATATTTTATGATTAGGATTGAATCTTGATGGGTTCTTGGTTGAAGAACATGAATCTTGAACGACTTAGGGTTTAATTAATGAATACAAGATGTCAATCTGTCATAATTTTTAATGTAATTTTAAACGTATGCCATTTCAATTGTACTTCGAATTAGAGTGATATACTTATATGCCTGGAAAGGTATATCTCTTATCTTTGTAATTATATTAGAATCATGTAAATCGGAGTTCTGTAGAGGGAGTAATCGACATTTTACCATACATTGTTTGATCTACCAGCATTGTAATCTGCCGAAATTTTTGACGTAACTTTAAAGGTATGCCATTTCAACTGCGCTTCGAATTAGAGTGAGATCCTTACATTCCTGGAAAGGTACATCTCTTATCTTTCTAATGAGATTGTAATAACGTTAATTGGAGTTCTTTAGAGTGATTAATCAACATTTTAGTACATTCTGTTTAATCTGGCAGAAAATTTATGACTCGATTTGGTTTGCTAGATTTTGGCAAATTCCCCCGTTTAAGCCCAAAAATTGCATATAAACTATCGGGGGCATTTTTGAGACGCCCTTAGAATATTATGAGGGATATATTAGATTCCATTAGGCCTTGATCGGTTTGAGGATTAGTCATGTATGCGAGAGTTAACGCTAAGTTTAGTTGGGCTTAATTGTTAAAACAAGATTTCTGGCACTTCTAACAAGATCCCAGAAAATTGAAATATTCGTCGGACGATTAGGATTTTTACGAAATTAACCCGATAGAGAGGGTAGTCATAATGGGCCAACGTACCGTGAGTAGTAGAGATAATAATACTACGTATTTAACTAAAATAATTGGGTTGGGTGAATACCTAAGGCTTATATTAGGTTGCGTGAATACCTAAGGTTTATTATGGGTTGCGTGAATGCCTAAGATTTATTATGGGTTGTGTGAATACCTAAGATTTATTACGGGTTATGTGAATACCTAAGAAAATGATGATAGGTTGTGTGAATACCTAAGACTATTATAGGTTGCGTGTATAACTATTTATTAATTGATTATGTGTATGACATACCTACATTGCTTGCTATTGGGTGGAGGTTGCGTGCCTGGGCGGCCTTATCCTGATGAGCCTTCAGGGGGATTTTTAGACTCGTACCATAGAACATACAACCTAGGAAATGTTATATCCGTGATATGATATTTAGACGATCAAATGGGAGCATAGGTATGTACGTGTCCCATCAGGCTAGGGACTATGTTCACCTCCAATATGTGTGATTTGTATTTTGATGGTTCGTGGGAGATTATCCGAAGCCTTTATCCCTATTTAGTGCGAGATATACCGGGATACGATAGCAGAGTATGCATTGCGCCAAGAGGTCTTAACCTAGGGGTGCAGGATTTGTATATATATATTTATGATGATGATATTGGATATATATATATACATACATACTTGTGAATAATTATAATGTGTGCAATTAGTAGATATGGGAATAATGTTAAGTTAAATAATATTAGTGAGTAAGAGATTAATTATACGAATGGCGAACTTGTAATTTGGGTTACTGGTATAAATTATTTTGTTAACGTATTGTAGTGAGATGAGATAATGTGTATCTACATAACGATTAATCTACTAGAGAGTAAATAGTAGGGAGATTAGATAGTGTACATCTAATAAATGACGAATCTACTACTATGTAAATAGTAGGAAGATAGAACATGTATATCTAAGATAAAGTTTAAGTAGATAAACTTAATGGAAAGGATGAATAATAACATATATGAAATGTTAACTTTGGGTAGATGATAACATAAGAGAGATGCTAATTATTAATCAATTCGATAGAGTATTGTATGGGTGGTACGAGTAAGTTAAGGGGAAACTTAACTAAGGACTGGATGGTAATCAAGGGTATTCGGTAGAGTACTACATGGGCGGTACGGGTGAGCTAGATTAATTTGGAGTTTATCAGATACTTTAGACCTAGTTAGTTTGGGTATAATGACTAGGTGGGATTGAGTAGGAAACGTTAGGTGCGCACTATAGAGGAGAGGTGAGGAACTTAAGGGAGTGTTCATAACCTAACATGTGTATCTAATAACTGTTCATTTAAATTGTAGTATAAATGCTTGCTAAATATTTTTAAATGATTTCTACTTGGGTTTTGACCTGTACTTGCAAAAAAAAAATCCAAAACCTTTTAGGTGTCCAGCCACATGGACGCCAACACGATGATCCATTCTAGGGATGCGTAGCTACATCACTTGTGGATGCTTGCAGGATTTGAACTTAGATGCTTCAGTTACTTCATTCCTAGTGTAGGGTGCAGTTTGGTATTTCATTCTTGCATGCCACCCTCAGTTATTTTCTGCTATATCAGTTAGACTTTGTTCTTATAGACTTTTATTCATATTGGATTTTATATTGGTTTTTAGCCGATGGTTTATTCGGTATCATTATTATATGAGTCATTTATCTTGTGGATGGATTTATATTACTATTGCATGGAATGTTGATTATCGTAATAATGTTCCGCATGTTTTTGTTATTGTTTAAATATAAGATAAAATTTGACACCGACTTTTTGAATACTAGGTGGTTAGTAAAAACTTTAAAACGTTTTCAACAGTTATGCTAAGAATGAACCAAATGCGAATTCTATTTTAATTTAATAAAGGCCTGGTCACCCGATATTTAATTGGACGGGTTATGATAGGGACCTCAATATTAGCTTCTTTCATGCTAAGGTGAGAGGCAATATCAGTAGAAATAAAATCCTAAACATTCATGATCATCACGGCCAGAAGCTGGAGGGGCATGAACATGTTGCTATAGAGGTTGTCCGATTTTTCTCTAATCTCTTGGGCCAATCCATTCTCACAACTGCCCAACATATCCTCAACCATGCCATTAGTAATAAGCTCTCACGTACTCAGGCTTGCTAAATCACTAACCCCATATCACATGAGTATATTAAGGATGCATTCCTTGACCTTGGCTGTAATACCCCGTATTTTTATGCTATATTAATTTGGGGATTTATTAAATTGAATGTGAATGTTTTATTTAATAAAAATCCGGAAATTAATTATGTTATAATTATTAATGTGACGAGAGTTAGTAATTATGGGAAATTTGTTGAATATTACTTATGACAAAGTAATATATATTATATTGGTCATATTGAATGTCATGAGTGAATTAAATGACTATTTCGGAAATTTAAGTCGGGACGTGCCCGTGTCACGTCGGGACTAATTTTGTTAAATAAAAAGTGAATATTTTATAAGTTGTCCGTATGGTCGTTTTGAGTGCGCCAACATGTCCGTTAGGGTCGAGATAGTCAGAAAAGTGTACCCGGGGTGTAGTTTGGGTCTCGGGGCATTTTTAGGCCTAATTAGTACCCCGGGAGGGCATTTTAGTCATTTTACATAATTGGGTAATTAAACCCACGAATTTCAGCAACCTATATCAGCCATTAGGTTATCCTTTTAGGGTTAGAATATCCAGAAATCAAGTGACGGCCATTGGAGAAGAGAGGAGAGAGCTCCAAGGCAATTCAAGGCCAAAAAGCCACCGGATTGCACCGCCACCACCACCACTGCGTAGATCGCGAGACAAGGAACGCATCCATACCAAAATCATCCGTGAATCAGCATACCAAAAATCCCAGGAAAGTATTTGACTTGCGTATTTTCGTTAATGCAATCTTCATATTAGTCTAGGATTGTTTAGGGATGGAAACTATGGAAGAAAACTCAATTTGTGTTAGGATAATGCATGTAGTTTTGATTATATGGAAATTCTCGAACCCTTGCCATGTAGAGGAATATAACCCATGAAATTTTGATGATATATTAGAAGGAATTTCTGGTAAAAACAGATTAACACCTTGATTAAGGAAAACTCTAGGGTTCTTGATGATTAGATGGGATTTTGAGTTAATTATCCATGTTTAATGATAGTTATACACATGCTTTACGTTATAAACACCCGGTGTAATGTTATAATGATGATAGTAGGATTTTTGGGACGATTGGAATGGAAAAACATAGTTTTGGATGAAGAAGTTTAGTGAAACCCGTAACTGCATTCTGCAGAATTTTGCCCAGACCTGCTTGATCGATCGATCGAGCCTAGAGCTTCGATCGATCGAGCCCCAAGCTTCGATCGATCGACCCCTCCTGGCAGACTCCTATTTCCCTTGTTTAATTAGTTAAATTAATTTTATCGTGAAATAATTATTGGGCATTCTTAATAAAGTAATTTGGGAGACATTGAGGACCAGTAGAGTATATGAAAAGATGTTGGGATCTTTAATATTCGACGAGGATGGTATTTATGGGGTATTTACCTTAGGTTGGATAAATTATCGTTTTAAAGGGAAAGTTACATAAGAGGGTTACGTTGGAACGTAAATAGGACACCTACTGAATTTTATACTTGGGAAGAGAGAGTCCATGTGAGTTACGTAATAAGATGGAAGAATACTTCGAATTAAGGTTAGAGACGAACCCTTATACGCGATACTAATAATATGATAATATGGAAATGTCAAAATTATGGGAATTGAGAATTTACCTAATAATGTTATGGTAATGTTAGTATAGTTATATGATTGTGTATGCATATACTATCTATGTGTGAAAATCATGCCCACGCTACTTGCTATCCCTGAGGTTACCGCGCTGGGACAAGTCTTATCTCGATGGGACCTTTATGGGGGATATTGACTTGTACCCTATAAGATAGATGTCCTTGGTACAGGCTATCGACGTGATAGTTCAGACGGTCCTAAGAGACGCAGGCATGTGCCATCCTCTTAGAGACTTGGAATCTATTCTTTGCCTCAATATTGTTTGTGTATGTATTGTTAATACATTTCGAGAGTGATTCCGAATGTATGCCCCTTAATATGAGTGATATGGGGCTTTGGATAGTAGAGTATGCCCGCACCATAATTTAGTTGGGGGTGCTGTTATAATATATATTATACGAGTAGTTAATATATATATGAAATTCTGAAATTTGGGACTACCTACCGTGATTTGATATGTAGGACATGGTTGATGACTAAAAATTGTAAATGCTTGTTTTGAGAAAGCAGAGTATGCCTACACCATAGTTATATGTTGGTGCTGTTAATATATATATATATATATATATATATATATATATATATATATATATATATATATATATATATATATATATATATATATATCTGGATTGAGGGATTTAAACTGTTGTTGTAACGTAGTAAGTGAGGAATAATTCTGGACTAAATTATGAATACTTGTTTTGAGAAAGTATAATATGTCACTGGAAAACTTTATTGTTTTTATAAAGTTAAAACTAGAGAATTTTGGTTATAAATTGGAACATCTTTTTGAAAGTGGAAATGGTGAATTATAAATCTTACGAGTAATCTAAGTTAAGTTAAATCTTTTAGAAGGACTAGTGCGTTAAATGTTAAAACAAACCGTTGGGAAGATTAGTACGATAGGTGTGCACATTAGAAGAGAGGTGAGTATTTCTCAAGAGAGTGACGCACTAATATATGTTGTTGCATTAGCCTGTATCAATTTAAATACTTGCTAAATGTATTTTAAATCGAACACACTTTCGGGCTCTGACCCGTTTCTTTCTCTCTCTCTCTCTCTCTCTCTTGTATATATATATGTATATATTTCAGGTGCCCAACCATAGGGGCGTCTTGCGTAGGATCCCTTGAGAGGAACGTGATGCAGCTTAGGTGGGAGTTGCAGGTCACTTGCGTAGACGGCTTCCTTTATTGACTCCACTTCTATATTTCTCATTTATTGGGCATGTGTCGCCCTTTTCATTATTTCATTTGTTGTTGGGACATTTATATTTTAGTTATTTCCAGTATTGTTATATGGGTTTTATTCAGTATGGGTTTGTGATTTTAATTTCATACGTTGACATTCGATTGGCGAATGTATTATATTATTTGGATTATCGTGGTGTGATTCTTAATTGTAGGAATGTTGTTTTAAATAAATAAATCTTTTTCTTTAATTAAAATTTGGAAAGTTTGTATGAAAATGCTTTTGACACTTAGCTTAATTATTTAGGGTGTTAATTGGAAAATTTATTTTTATCGACAGTGATGCTGAGAATGAACCAACTGTTTACCTTGATTTAATTTAATAAAGGAGTGATCGCCCGGTATTTAATTAGGCAGGGTGTCACAGGTGGTATCAGAGCATCAGGTTCTAGTGTCCATAGGATCTGTGCGGCTTATTATGCTTTCAGCGCTGCTTTCTTTGATATAGAGCCCTAATACTAGGAATGTAGTGTTCATCTCTATGCATTGGGAATTCGTTCTTCTGCGATTTGTTTATTTGAATGATGAACTCATCCAAATTCATTTCAATTTTCAGATGGACCGTCGAGAAGAACTAGCTAAAACGGTTGAGGGAGTCGACGAGCAAAATCGACTCGCACCTCAGGTGTTCCCAGGGAGAATATAAACCGCCGAGTTAGCAGGCATCGTAGCACAAGCAGTCACCACTGCAGTTTTACAATACCAAGAACGCAGCATGCAACTTAGAGAAGGCAAAAGACCTAGAGAGGTTATCCAAATTCATGTGACCAAAGCTGACAAATGTGCGAAGACTCCGAAATTGCGACAGCAAAATACCCAAGACCGGGTAAATTCTACTCAACAACGTGGTAAAATGAAGTAGTTTCAAAAAAGGAATAAAGCCCCAAGTCAGCAAGGCCGACACCAACAGCAGCAGGGTCAGAGGGGGAGTAACTTCAGAGGCAAATGTTTTGTGTGTGGCACGCATGGCCATAAACGCCAAGATTGCCCAAAGGGTGTTAGGGCCTCACAGCCACAATGTTCCCGTAAGAAGCCACAGGGGCCACTTTTTCCAGTCGCTCTCCCAGCACCAGCTCAGGTACCAGACCTACCAACCTTTCCAGTAGCACCAGTGCAACAGGGGCAGTTACAGTACAAACATATCTTTAATGTCCACCAGGCAGCAGCTCCAAAGGCACCACCCGCGATTTGGGGTATGTTTTCTATCCATGGAACTTTGGGTCAAAGTCTATTTGTTACTGGGGAAAACGCATTATTTTATAGATACATATTTTACGAAGTCCTTAGGGTTGTTAGCCACAGCAGAGAGCACCGTGGCGTGTGTCAACTCACCACTGGGGAGTGGGTCACTTATTTTTATTTATATGCCGGGGAGTAGGGGTAGAGATTGGTAGCTTGGTTTTACCTGCAGACATGTTAGTCTTAGACATGCACGAGCATGATGTGATTATTGGGATGGACTGGCTCGCAGCTTATAGAGCCATGATTGATTGCTTCGGTGGGAGAATTGTTTTTGCCATTCCGGGGCAAGAGATGTTTGTAGTGGCGTTGCCTCGCCCAGAGGGAGGTTCGACCGCTCATTTGTATTACATAGAGGAGGATACCTCTAAGGAGGTTGTGATTCCCTTGGATTCAATCCCAGTTGTTAGGGAGTATTCCGATGTATTTCAGGAGATACCAGGCCTACCGCCCAATCGAGAGATAGACTTTGTTATAGATTTATTACCAGATACGAGACCTATAGCACGTGCACCGTACCGTATGGCTCCGACAGAGATGCGGGAGCTACGAGATCAAATAGAGCAGCAGTTAGGTCAGGGCTTTATTCGTAGGAGTACCTCACCTTGGGGTGCTCCAGTCTTGTTTGTAAAGAAGAGAGATGGTTCACTAAGATTGTGTGTGGACTACCGGGAGCTGAACAAGGTCACGATACGGAATAAATATCCGTTACCTCGAATCGATGATCTGTTCGACCAACTGAGGGGCGCAACTTTCTTTTCAAAGATAGATCTGAGGTCGGGGTACCATCAGTTACGTATTAGAGAGCAGGATGTTTCAAAGACTGCCTTCTTATTGAGATATGGGCCCTATGAGTTCAGGGTGATGCCGTTCGGACTCACAAATGTCCCAGCCGTTTTCATGGACTTGATGAATCGAGTATTCAGAGAGTTCTTGGATCAGTTTGTCATCGTCTTCATAGATGACATCTTGATATATTCACACTCCGAGGAGGATCATGCCGAGCACTTGAGGCAGGTTCTTCAGACTCTACGAGAGCATCGGTTGAATGCTAAGTACGAGAAGTGTGGATTCTGGTTGCGAGAGGTACAGTTCTTGGGCCATGTTGTTTCTGAACAAGGGATATCAGTTGACCCGAGTAAAGTGTCAGTGGTGAGGGAGTGGGGACAGCCCACGACACCGACGGAAGTGCGTAGTTTCTTGGGATTAGCCGGGTACTACAGAAGATTCATTCGGGGATTCTCCAAAATAGCGGGTCCATTGACGAATCTGACTCGCAAAGGGGTACCATATATTTGGGATGACGCTTGTCAGTTGGCTTTCGACGAGCTGAAAGACAAGCTTACTTCAGCGCCAGTCCTTGCGCTACCAAAGCCGGGTGTAGAGTACCTGGTTTACACCGATGCGTCCTTACGGGGACTTGGGGGAGTACTTCAGCAGGAGGAGAAGGCTATATCTTTTGCTTCCCTCAAGCTTAAGCCGCATGAGAAGAATTACCCCACCCACGACCTGGAGTTAGCAGCGGTCGTCTTTGCTTTGAGGATATGGAGGCACTATTTATTGGGGGAGAAATTTCGTTTGTTTACAGACCATAAGTCACTGCATTACCTGTTCACTTAGCGAGAGCTGAATATGCATCAGCGCAGATGGTTAGAGTTTGTTAAAGACTACCAGTTCGATATACAGTATCATCCGAGGAAGGCCAACGTAGTTGCTGATGCGTTGAGTCGTAGACCGGTAGACGATGTAGCGGACGTCTAGAAAGCAAAATGGAAGGAGTTGGGTCACCAGGACGCAGTGGCACGTTCTTTCCTATCCGTGATGTCAGTCACCCCCGAGATTGTTACGAGGGTGATACAGGCACAGACCACAGACCCATTTTGCCAGGAGCAGATTGTGCGACTTCTAGCCGAGGGTGCTGAGTCCTATTCTGTTAGTTCTGATGGAGGTTTACGATTTAATGGGAGATTGGTAGTTCCAGAAGGAGAAGAGTTACGTCATGAAGTGATGACTTATTCTCATGGGTCCCGATTTGCAGTACATCCGGGAGGCGATAAGATGTACCAGGACATGAGGCGACAATACTGGTGGAGTGGGATGAAGAAGGACATTGCTGAGTTTGTGTCCAAGTGTTCTACCTGCCAACTGGTAAAGGTGGACCACTAGAGACCGTCAGGATTGCTTCAGCCATTAGAAGTACCCGTGTGGAAGTGGGAGAGTATTTCCATGGATTTCATTACAGGGTTGCCTATATCACAGCGGGGCCACGATTCTATCTGGGTGATTGTAGACCGTTTGACCAAGGTGGCTCATTTTCTGCCAGTGAAGATAGATTATACCACGGGTCAGTATGCTCAGTTGTTCATCGCTGAGATTGTCAGATTACATGGGGTGCCCCTGAATATTGTGTTAGAAAGAGACAAGATTTTTGTGTCACGTTTCTGGGAAAACTTTCAGGAGGCTATGGGTACTGAGTTGAGGTTGAGTTCAGCTTACCACCCAAAAACAGATAGACAAACAGAGCGTACTAATCAGATGTTAGAGGATATGCTACGCATATGTGTTCTCGATTTTGGAGGAGGATGGGAGCCATATCTTCCACTGGTAGAGTTTGTTTATAATAACTTGTATCAGTTTACGATTGGTATGTCTCCATTTGAGGCTTTGTATGGCAGGCCTTGTCGTTCTCCAACTTGTTGGCTCGAGGTGGGGGACAACAAGTTGCTAGGACCAGAAGTGATTCAGGAGACCTCCGCGAGGATTGAGATAATCAGGAGTCGTATTCGGGTAGCCCATGACAGGTAGAAGAGCTACGCCGATGCGAAACGGTTCTTCCGAGAGTTTGATGTGGGAGATCAAGTGTTATTGCGTGTATCTCCTATGAAGGGAGTGATGAGGTTCGGGAAGAAGGGGGAAGTTGGCTCCGAGGTACGTGAGACCATTTCCCATCATCAAGAGGATTGGGCCGGTAGTATATCAGGTTGGGATTGCCAGAACATTTACATTGCATCCACGATGTATTCCACATCTCGTCGTTGAGACGATATCTTCGGGACGATATTGCCCATACTCACATTGCAATAGACGAGATAGACCTACAGTCTGATAGCTCTTACGAGGAGAGACCAGTGGCTATTCTAGACTATAGTGAGAGGAGATTGAGGTCGAAAATACTTCCGCTTGTGCGAGTCTTGTGGGAGCATCATAATGTGGAGGAATCCACTTGAGAGCGTGAGGCAGATATGCGCGAGAGATATCCAGAGTTGTTTTTACCCGGTATGCCTTATTTTCCGAATTTCGGGACGAAATTCCGTTATTAGGAGGGAAGTATGTAATACCCCATATTTTTAAGCTATATTAATTTGGGGATTCATTAAATTGAATGTGAATGTTTTATTTAATAAAAATCTGGAAATTAATTATGTTATAATTATCAACGTGACGAGAGTTAGTAATTATGGGAAATTTGTTGAATATTACTTATGACAAAGCAATATATATTATATTGGTCATATTGAATGTCATGAGTGAATTAAATGACTATTTCAGAAATTTAAGTCGGGACGTGCCCGTGTCACGTCGGGACTAATTTTGTTAAATAAAAAGTGAATATTTTATAAGTTGTCTGTATGGTCATTTTGAGTGCGCCAACACATCCGGTAGGGTCGAGATAGTCAGAAAAGTGTACCCGGAGGTGTAGTTTGGGTCTCGGGGCATTTTTAGGCCTAATTAGTACCCTGGGAGGGCATTTTAGTCATTTTATATAATTGGGTAATTAAACCCACGAATTTCAGCAACTTATATCAGCCATTAGGTTAGCCTTTTAGGGTTAGAATATCCAGAAATCAAGTGATGGCCATTGGAGAAGAGAGGAGAGAGCTCCAAGGAAATTCAAGGCCAAAAAGCCACCGGATTGCACCGCCACCACCACCACCGCGTAGATCGCGAGACAAGGAACGCATCCATACCAAAATCATCCGTGAATCTGCATACCAAAAATCCCAGGAAAGTATTTGACTTGCGTATTTTTGTTAATGCAATCTTCATATTAGTCTAGGATTGTTTAGGGATGGAAACTATGGAAGAAAACTCAATTTGTGTTAGGATAATGCATGTAGTTTTGATTATATGGAAATTTTGGAACCCTTGCCATGTAGAGGAATATAACCCACGAAATTTTGATGATATATTAGAAGGAATTTCTGGTAAAAACAGATTAGCACCTTGATTAAGGAAAACTCTAGGGTTCTTGATGATTAGATGGGATTTTGAGTTAATTATCCATGTTTAATGATAGTTATACACACGCTTTACGTTATAAACACCTGGTGTAATGTTATAATGATGATAGTAGGATTTTTGGGACGATTGGAATGGAAAAACATAGTTTTGGATGAAGAAGTTTAGTGAAACCCGTAACTGCATTCTGTAGAATTTTTCCCAGACCTGTTTGATCGATCGATCGAGCCTAGAGCTTCGATCGATCGAAGGTTCGATCGATCGAGCCCCAAGCTTCGATCGATCGACCCCTCCTGGCAGACTCCTATTTCCCTTGTTTAATTAGTTAAATTAAGTTTATCGTGAAATAATTATTGGGCATTCTTAATAAAGTAATTTGGGAGACATTGAGGACCAGTAGAGTATATGAAAAGATGTTGGGATCTTTAATATTCGACGAGGATGGTATTTATGGGGTATTTACCTTAGGTTGGATAAATTATCGTTTTAAAGGGAAAGTTACATAAGAGGGTTACGTTGGAACGTAAATAGGACACCTACTGAATTTTATACTTAGGAAGAGAGAGTCCATGTGAGTTACGTAATAAGATGGAAGAATACTTCGAATTAAGGTTAGAGACGAACCCTTATACGTGATACTAATAATATGATAATATGGAAATGTCAAAATTATGGGAATTGAGAATTTACCTAATATTGTTATGGTAATGTTAGTATAGTTATATGATTGTGTATGCATATACTATCTATGTGTGAAAAACATGCCCACGCTACTTGCTATCCCTGAGGTTACCGCGCTGGGACAAGTCTTATCTCGATGGGACCTTTATGGGGGATATTGACTTGTACCCTAGAAGATAGATGTCCTTGGTACAGGCTATCGACGTGATAGTTCAGACGGTCCTAAGAGACGCAGGCATGTGCCATCCTCTTAGAGACTTGGAATCTATTCTTTGCCTCAATATTGTTTGTGTATGTATTGTTAATACATTTCGAGAGTGATTCCGAATGTATTCCCCTTAATATGAGTGATATGGGGCTTTGGATAGTAGAGTATGCCCGCACCATAATTTAGTTGGGGGTGCTGTTATAATATATATTATACGAGTAGTTAATATATATATGAAATTCTGAAATTTGGAACTACCTACCGTGATTTGATATGTAGGACATGGTTGATGACTAAAAAATGTAAATGCTTGTTTTGAGAAAGCAGAGTATGCCTACACCATAGTTATATGTTGGTGTTGTTAAAATATATATATATATATATATATATATATATATATATATATATATATATATATATATATATATATATATATATATATATATATATATATTATACGAGTGCTTTATATATATATATATCTGGATTGAGGGATTTAAACTGTTGTTGTAACGTAGTAAGTGAGGAATAATTCTGGACTAAATTATGAATACTTGTTTTGAGAAAGTATAATATGTCACTGGAAAACTTTATTGTTTTTAAAAAGTTAAAACTAGAGAACTTTGGTTATAAATTGGAACATCTTTTTGAAAGTGGAAATGGTGAATTATAAATCTTACGAGTAATCTAAGTTAAGTTAAATCTTTTAGAAGGACTAGTGCGTTAAATGTTAAAACAAACCGTTGGGAAGATTAGTGCGATATGTGTGCACATTAGAAGAGAGGTGAGTATTTCTCAAGAGAGTGACGCACTAATATATGTTGTTGCATTGTCCTGTATCAATTTAAATACTTGCTAAACGTATTTTAAATCAAACACACTTTCGGGCTCTGACCCGTTTCTTTCTTTCTCTCTCTCTCTTGTATATATATGTATATATTTCAGGTGCCCAGCCACAGGGGCGTCTTGCTTAGGATCCCTTGAGAGGAACGTGCTGCAGCTTAGGTCGGAGTTGCAGGTCACTTGCGTAGACGGCTTCCTTTATTGACTCCACTTCTAGCTTTCTCATTTATTGGGCATGTGTCGCCCTTTTCATTATTTCATTTGTTGTTGGGACATTTATATTTCAGTTATTTCCAGTATTGTTATATGGGTTTTATTCAGTATGGGTTTGTGATTTTAATTTCATATGTTGACATTCGATTGGCGAATGTATTATATTATTTGGATTATCGTGGTGTGATTCTTAATTGTAGGAATGTTGTTTTAAATAAATAAATCTTTTTCTTTAATTAAAATTTGGAAAGTTTGTATGAAAATGTTTTTGACACTTAGCTTAATTATTTAGGATGTTAATTGGAAAATTTATTTTTATCGACAGTGATGCTGAGAATGAACCAACTGTTTACCTTGATTTAATTTAATAAAGGAGTGATCGCCCGGTATTTAATTAGGCATGGTGTCACATTGGCAAAGACAAGCTCCTAGTCCAGACGGCTTCAATGATGAATTCTTCACCCATAACTAGGATTTGGTTGGTAATGAGGTCATTGCTACAATGGAATCCTTCTTCCTAAATAGCACTCTCCTCAAGAAATGGAACTGTACTAATCTTATGCTAATCCCCAAATCCAAAACCCCAACCACTATGATGGACTTCAGGCCTATTGCTTGTTGTAACACCCTTTACAAGTGCATCTCCAAGATCATTGTCAAACGTATGAAGCCTCTCAATCATTTCCTTATCAATGATAGGCAATCCGCCCATGGTAGGTCCATAGGGGACAACATCCTTATGATGCAAGAGTTAATGCGAAATTATTATAGGAACCATGGTTCCCTAAGATGTACTTTGAAGATTGATATTCAAAAGGCTTATTACATGGTCAAATGGGACTTTTTAACCCATGTTCTCTTCCACATGGGTTCCCCCCCCCCCCCCCCCCCCATCTTCATTGACTGGATTAAAGAGTGTATTACCACTCCTATATTTTCCATCATCAACAATGGAGCCTCACATGGGTTTTCCCCAGCCAAGAGAGGGTTCAGGCAGGGAGACCCTCTCCCACCCCACCTTTTCCTATTCATAATGGAAGCCTTTGCAGGCATCTTGGACCTGAACACGAATTCTCCTCTATTTACTTTCCACCCCAAATGTAAAGAGCTGCACCTGAATCATATGTGTTTTGCTGACGATCTTTTTATCTTATTAGGTGCTGACCTTAACTCTCTTGAAATCATTAACACTTCCTTGAATCATTTCAGCTCCATGTCTGGTTTATACCCAAACCCTTCTAAGTGCTCCTTCTTCACTGTTGGACTCTCCCTCTGTGAGAAATCTACTATAGCCAACCTGATGGGTTTTCAACTTGGTCATCTCCTAGTTAAATAACTTGGTGTCCCTTTGATTTCTACTAAACTCAAATATGAAGATTGCCTCCCTCTTATTGACAAAATCATTAATAGAAACATGAGTTGGACTAATAAATTTTTGAGCTATGCAGGTAGACTGAACCTGGTTTCTTCTGTCCTCTTTAGCATGCAAATTTATTGGTCAAGCGTCTTCATTTTGCCTAAAAGAACTATAGTTGATATTGACACTAAACTTCATAGATTCCTGTGGTTCGGTCCTGACTTAAAACTTGCTGGAGCTAAGGTGAATTGGTATGATGTTTGCTGCCCAAAATTAGAGGGGGGTCTTGGCCTAAAAATGACAAGGTAGTGGAGCAAGGCCATCATGTTCAAACACCTATGGGATCTTTGCAGCAAAAAAGATAATTTGTGGGTTAAGTGGTGCCATATTTATGGCATATTTTAGTCCCTTCCAATGCTTCTTGGTCTTGAACCAAACTCATGCAACTTAGAGACAAGTTCAGACCTCTCGTAAAATGTACCATTGGGAATGACCACAACACATTCTTTTGGCATAATCAGTGGCACCTTAGAGGCCCTCTATGGATGCTATATGGTGACATAACAATTTACGACGCGTCTAGTAATCACACAGCTAAGGTTGCTAACTTCATTTCAAATGGTATGTGGACTTGGGAAACTACTACTACTTGGGGACTAAATGAGATTAAATATGATACTCTCCCCCTATCTATCCCAATAAGGAAGATTGTGCTTGCTGGACCCCAAAGTCTAATGGTGTTTTCACCGTAAGTTCTTCCTTGAACATCATCAGAAACCATCAAGACCCCCCAAATGGATACCATTGTTTGGAATAGTAGTGTTATTATAAAGTGTGCTTTCATTCTGTGGTTGTCTTGCAAAAATACAATCAACACTAAAGATAAAACTCACAGCTGGGGAATCTCTAATGATAGCAACTGTGCTTTTTGTAACGATGCTATTGAGAATCGTGACCACCTATTCTTTAACTGTATATTTTCGAAACCTATTTGGGAAGAGGTCAAGTACAACAATTCCTACAACAACACTACTACAAATTAGGAGGGAATCATTGATGAGGCCTCTACTCAGTTTGATGGTAAAAACTTTATCGCCAAAATCAGGAAATCTTCCTTTGCTGCCACTATCTATTGCTTATGGATTGAGAGGAATAATAGAATCTTCAAGAATAAAACCTCCACCCATAAAGACATTATTAGTGACATTTCATTCCTTTTTAGATTCAAATCCCTTAAGTGGACTAAATCAAGGAGAAACTTCAAGTCATGGCTTATCTGCAGAAATTGGGGTCTTGATGAGAACCATTTACTTTTATGTTAGTTGCCGTGTGTCCTAGACTGTGTGATCTTTTCCTGTAGCTATTCTTGCATTATTTGGATCCTTTTCTCCTGTGAAAATTGATCTTAGGTGGGTATGCCCTTCTTATCTTGTACGTTTGTCTTTGTTTAATTGATTCTTACTTACCAAAAAAATGGAAGTATTAGAGATAGGGATGGATAATTTTACCTCCTTATGAATGCTAAATGTTGACCTTGATATGTAGATATGCTAATCTTGCAATGGTATTAAAGTGATATGGAGAGGTGGGGGAAATTACCAAATGAGTTAAGAAAGTGATGGAAGGGAATGTGGGAAAATGATTTTTTTAGGAAAATGAACAACTCTTAATTCGAGAGAATGTTCTCTGACTTGCTGAGAGTGGTGTTCTAGTGTGTTCATCAAGGTGAGGTCATGGCCTCTATTTATTGTGCCTAAGGGGGTGTCGATTGGCAGCGGTCTTGGACTTCCTATCGACATAGCACCTCATGCACACTACTAATAGGCAGGGTTCCTAGGGTGAGCCTATAGGTAGTCCATTTTTTTTTTAAAATAGGCATAAAAGGCAAACAGTAAGTCTAACTCACACAGAGGGAAAACTATTGAAAAGGGTATTAAGATCCCTTTAATAATCCATTGAACCACTCCCGGGTCTGGGAGTTGACCAAAGTCAAATGGGGATCGGAAGCAACCGATGGTCTCGAGACGGGAGGTTTTCGAAGGAAAACAGATCGTTAGTCCAAATCGTAAGGCCGATTCAAACATAAGGTGGACTGTTGGAAAGGGAATTCAGTGCCCTTCTAGATTTCATTCAGCTTCCTTCAGTTTGAAGAGTTAATCAAGGTCAAACGGCCCCTAGAAGCACGCGATGACCCTTTGGAGTAAAACGCGTTATCCGTTAGAACCATAAGGCTAATTGGCGCACGAAACAGACAGTTAAAAAGGGGATTCAGAGTTCATTGAGATTCACTCAAGCTGGAGAGTTGAACAGAGCTAAATGGGGCCCAGAAGCACCTAGTGTCCTCCAAATAACTTTTTTAGGGTAAAATAGATCGTTCATTCGGACCTTAAGTCTGATTCATGCATGGGATGGACCATTGGAAAGGGGATTTAGATCCCTTCAAAGATTTATTGAGCTTTACGCAAACTGGAGAGTTAACTGGAGTAAAAGGGGACTCGGGAGCACCTGGTGGCCTCCAGATCAATTTTTGGGGTATAACTTATGGTTTATGGTGGATGGATGAGTGCTAGGGACATAAGGAGATGCTTGGGGGGGGGGGGTCCTAGGATGGGGTGTATACATTTGTCATTCAATATAAATAATAATTCAATGCTCACTACTTTTGTCTATGTTAAAAAATCCAAGATTTAGAGGAGGGACCTTTGGCAATTTCTTCATCAAAATTATACAACTAATAGTTGGTTAGCTGGGGGAGATTTCAATGTAGTTACTAATAGTGATGAAAAATATGGAGGAAATGAGGTTAATATGGCTGCTGCATACGAGTTTTTACTATTTATGGAGAGTAATAAGCGCATTGACCTTGGGCATAAAGGTTCCAAAACACATGGTTCAACAAAGGAGAAGGTGAAGACAGGATTTGGTGTAGGTTAGATAAAGTTTTTGCTAATCTTCAAATTTTTTACGGTGGCTCTGATCATTGTCCCATCCTAATTTTTTTCTCAAACCCTATAAATTAAAAGCCTAGACCTTTCGAGTTCCTTCATTTCTGGTGTTCTCATCACAACATTAAAGACATGGTTTCAAAGCATGGAACTCAATCTCCCATCACAACCCCTATGTTTCTATTACCTTAAAGCTCAAATCCATTAGGAAATACATATTTGTTTGGACTAGAACTACTTATGGATACATATTCCAAGAAGATAGAAATTCAAAAGATGCCCTTCTATCTAAGGAGTTAGAGTTTGACAGAGATCCTTTTGAAGCAAATAGAGAAAACTTAGCTTTGGCCCAAGCTAGGGGCATTTAAAAGTTGGAGATTGAATATTCTTACTAGAGACAAAAGTCTCATAAACACTGGCTTAAAGACGGGGATAGGAGTTATTCAGTTTTCTTTAATTCAATAAAAGTTAAGAGGATGAATTTTGGCATTAAAGAAATCAAAGACTGAAGAGGTCAACTCAGAATTGAGGAAAATTATATTCAAGAAGCTTTAGTGGAGTTCTTTAAAGAACAATTCTCTTTAGAAGATCGATCTTTCATTTCAGAAGAAGACCATTTCCTAAGAGCTATTCCCGAATTATTATCTCAAGAAGTTAACTCAAAGTTATGCAATGTTCATGAGACAGAGGAGATTATAGAGGTAGTTTATCAGTTGAACAGTAAGAGCTGTGCTGGTCCAGATGGTTTTCATGGTATCGTCTATGCCCATTTTAGGGATATAATTCAAAATGATGTTATAGTAGCAGTTCAAAGTTTCTTATTGGGATATTATATTCCAAAAAGTGTGTCAGCAACATTGATAGCTCTTATTCCCAAGGTCACCTCTCCTAAAGATTTTCTAACTTTAGACTTTTAAGACTAGTGAATTTCCTCAACAAAATCCTATCCAAAATTCTAGCAAATAGGCATGGTATTTATCTTCCTGATCTCATTTCTCCCAACCAAATAGGTTTCATCAAAGGAAAGGATATTTTTAAGAATGCAATGCTTGCTCAAGAAATTATTTCAATGATAAACCATTTTTTTAGGGGTAATGTGGTGCTTAAGTTGGATCTAGATAAATCCCATGATAGAGTTTCTTGGTTGTTTCTCATTCATGTGCTTAGAAAGTTTGGTTTCTTAGAGCAGTGAATTGATATGATTAGGAGATTAATTTCTAATTACTGGTTTTCAGTGATAGTTAATGGTAAGCAAAGTGGATTTTTCAAATTCTTTAAGGGATTTAGATAAGGTGATCCTTTGGAAACCACTAGATCATCTAGATTATGCAGGTGACTTAATAATATTCTCTTCAGGTGCCCAGAAAGATTTAAAATCTATCATGGGTATAATCAAGGAGTATGAAAGGGCTGGTGGCCAAAAGTTAAAAATATCAAAAAGCTTAATATTTCTTTCCAAACACATGCCCCTGCTAAAGCCTCAGTAATCCAATGCATCACTGGCATTAATAATAAAAAAAATCCTATTTTATATTTAGGTTGTCTTCTTTTTGCAGGTTGAAATAAGAGTTCCTTATTTGATCATTTTCTCCTGAAGATTAAAATAATGCTTAGCGGATGGATATCAAAGTTCTTGAACTTAGTAGGCAAAGTTCAACTAATCAAAAGTGTTCTAACTAGTATGCCCATTCACACCATTTCCGCAATCAGCTCTACGAAGTCACTAATATAAAAAATTGAATCTTTATTTTCAAGGTCCCTGTGGGGTTCAACTAAGGAATTGAGGAAAAAGCATTGGTACAAGTGGGATCTAGTTTGTAAACCTATGATTGAAGGAGGTCTTCGAGTCAGGAAACTAAAGGATATTTGTAATGCCATGTCAATTAAACTATGATGGAAGCTTAGAACTTCAAATTCTCTATGGGCTAGTTTCATCAAAGCTAAATATTTAAGGAAAAACATCCAATGGTGGTGTGTCCCAAGAATTTTTCAAATTCTTAGGGAAGAATGTGCAAGGGGAGAGAAATAGTTGAAAATAACATCAAATGAAGAATGGGAAATGGATAAATTGATTTGATTATGGACCACTGGATAGAAGCAAGACCACTTGATGCCAGATGTGGAATTTAAAGTGTAGGGAAAGTGATTGACTACTAGTCCAGTTACAAGTAGTGGAGCAAAGATAAGCTCTTAGAGCTTCTTGCTATGAAAATATTAAATAAAATATTCCTAAAATATACTTAGGACATTCATCAAGATGAAGGTATTTGGATCCTAAATGACTGAGGTCAGTTCTCTTTTTCTTCAGCTTAGCAGTTGTGCAAGAAGGTGGACTGTAAAATCAGCAGTACTAGATTTATTTAGGACCCTCTCATTCCTCCTAAATTTTCAATTCTTAGTTGGAAAATCCTAACCAGAATTATACCTACAGATGATTATAGAAGAAGAATTTGTTTCAAAGGTACTTCAAAATGTGTTTATTGTAAGAGAATGAAAAAGAAAGCCTTGAGCATTTATTTTCCTCAAGTGAGATAGCTACGAAAGTTTGGGCTCATTTCAATAACATGATGGGGGTTCAATCTTCTTCTTGTTTAATAAGACATAGAATGATCTCTTGGTGGTTGGCTTCTAAAAGTATTAAACAATCTAAGTTCAAGACAATTCTAGCTCTCATATGTTGGCATTTATGGATCGAGAGGAATAAAGCTAAGTTTGAAAATATCCCCATGTTCTTTGATTCCATTATAAAACATATTTAAATTGACCTTAATATTTTAAAGGCCCCTGAGAAAATTTATATCCTTTTTCTATGTTGGTTCAATGGAAACTTTCTTCAAAAGGTAGCCTTACACTCTTTTTTTGGTAATTAAGTATAGTGAAACAAAAAGAGGATATACAAGGTGACAATGAATCACCAAGCCAAAAGTCAAGAACTCTAGGGGTAGGGCATACCCCACTCCCACACTAAAAATAACGCAAAACAGGCCCCCAAAATAAGGGTCAGACCTATAACAACCCTAGTAAGAAGGAAAACAAGAGAAATCAAAGACACAACATGGACTTAAGAAGCCCCCATTGGTTGCACACCATCCAATTGGTGTAGGTTCTACTAGTGTGCTTCCATCTATTGATCCTGATCGTCATCATGATTTTAATATCTCTCATGAGTTAGATAGGAGTTTAAGCCCCTCTGTTGTGATGTTTTCCATTTCTTTCCATCCAAAGATAATAGATGATAATAGTATATGATAAGGTCCTGACTTTGTTGAGGAAAGTGTTGCTGTTAGCATACTTCACATCCATCTCCAGTTCCCTCTCCCAAGTCCCCATAGTCATATAGCACTGGTTTCTGCAGATAACATCCATCCAAAACTCCTTGGAGGCAATCAACAAGGATGTGACAAAGAGTTTCAATCCCATCAGAGCATAAGTTGCATCTATTATTGTCCATAATTCCCCAATCCAGAAGTTTATCCTTAGTGATTAGGCTCCTTCTACAGGCCGACCAGGAAGTAAAAGAGCATTTGGGGATGTTGGCACGGTTCCAAACAAACTTGGCCCACTCCACATTGGAGTTATGGCTGCACATGGACTAGTAGCCAAACTGAGTAGTAAAAATCTCGGAGATAGAAGGTATCCAGGAGACCTTATCCTCCTGATGCAAAATAACTGGGAGAGGACCTAGCTAAATGTCAATGAGCTCCAGATAATGGTAAATGGCCATCTCCAACTTGGACCACACATGAAATCAGTAACTTTGGCAATGGAGTTATTGGCTACATCATAAATGTCCTATCCCCAAACAAAGGTTGTAGTGGTCTAAGAGGATGACAATTATCATGCCACATAAAAGTGGTGTTTCCATTGCCAATGATGGACTTAATAAGAGATATGCCATCCCTCCTCATTTTCAGAATTTTCCTCCATGTCCATGAACAGTCACTAGGGATATCCCAGAACCTCCTTCTTTTGATCTTGTAAGTATGACACCATTTCACCCAAAGTCTCTCCTTATTGCTGCAAATATTTCATATGTTTCATCATAGCAGCCTTATTCAAATCATCAACATATTTGATGCCAAGACCCCCCACAACTTTAGATTTACAAATCTTATTCCAGGCCACTTTGGCCCCACTATGCTTGAGGTCAGAGACATTCCAGATGATGTTCCTAATTAGTTGATCAATAGCCTTGGTAACCCCTTTGGGCATTATGAAAAGACCTGCCCAATACACATGTATGCTGAAGAGGACAGAAAGAGCTATCTGAAGTTTGCCAGCATAACTAAGAAGTTTATTGGTCCAGCTTTTTTTCCTCCCAGTAAGTCTAGAAATGAGATCCTTGCAGTTCTAATTTTTTAATCTGGTAGAGATCATGGGCACACCAAGGTATTTGAAGGGGGGCTCTGCAATTGAAATCCAATTTTGTCAGCAAGAGCCTAGGCATGGTACTCATCCATACCACCACAGTAGATGTTGCTTTCATCCATATTAGGAAAAAGCCTAAAAAGAAGGGCAAACTCCTCAAGAGATTGGTTGATACTGTCAATTGAATTCTCACCCCCCCCCCCCCCCCACACACAAAAAAAATCACCAGATCATAAGAAAAGCAAAGGTGGTTAGGCCAAATTTCCTTACACTAAAGGTGGAACTTAAAGCTCATGTTGTTGCAGTATTGGTCCAGAAGGTAGGAAAAGCATTCCATAGCCAGAAGAAAAAGATAAGGGGATAATGGATCCCCTTGTCTAATGCCTCTAGAGCCCTTAAGGAAACCATGAGATTCACCATGGTAGACTTACACTCAATGTTTCGGGGAGCTCTTTTGGCACCCTCTTCATAGTGGGGGTGGTGGTATTTAGAGAAACCATTTGGGTGAAGTTTTATGGGTGTTTCATTCCTATTATAAGATCAAAACAAGACTAGAAGTAGAGGCAACTTACTTCATCAAGCTTTTTCTTTCTACCGAGGTTTAAAAGATTGTGAATTAATTAATGAATCTGACTCAAATATCTTAATTGAAGTGTTAAAGTGAAAATTTTCCTTTCCTTGGAGATATATATGGGATTATGAGAAAAATAAGGCTTTGTTATCTCAATATTCTTGCAGTTTTCATCATGTCTATAGAGAAGCAAATATGGCAGCTGATCTCTTAGCAAAATTTGGTAGTTCTCAAAATCATTCAATGTTTTCTTTTCAGTTATATGCTCTTCCTTGAGTAATTAGTATTTAGGGGATTGCTTGAGATTGATAAGCTTTATATTCCTTAAATTAGGAATTTGAAATTTGAAATTTCTTTGTATTTTGTTTCTTAAGGGATCTATTTATATAGATCCTTCTTTTATTTTCTCTAGTTAGTTGTAATCTTTAGTGATGGATTTTCTCACTTGTGTATAAATAAATTCCCCATTTCTTTAAAAAGTTTATGATTTCACTTTGAGTATGAGTGATAAAAAGATCCTCCTACATAGGCTGTTCAACTTGAAGACTCCGACCAATTATTTTAATAATTTATGCACGTTTGTAAACTATCAATGAAATGATTTGAAATAGGGCAAGTTTTATAACTGACACATCATTATCCAATCAATCCCCTTTTGTTCGGTAAGTAAACTGAGAATATATAGACAATAAATAGATATACATGAGGAGGGGTTATCGGGACCTAAGAGCCCAAGAGGGCAAAACAAAAAGATGAGGGAATTCCCAAACATATAAGCAAGCAATACAGAAAAGCCACAGATAACTAAGCTAGTCACTAAAGGAGGATTCAATCAGGTTCTAATATTTTCAAGCCATACAAATGTGGTAGTTTCTCTTTTCTTTGTCCCAAGTCAGAATTTTGCATCTTATCATGAATTCAATGTCCTTAATCAGCTCAGAGGGATTTTTGAAGCCTTTTATGTGGATCATGTTGCTTCGTTCAGCCCATATGCAGTATACAGTGGTGGAGAAAGACAAAGCTTTGATTTTATTCATGAAGGATTTGGCTTGATTATTCTTCACAGCATTAATTCCAGGTCCCCATTGCTCTATATTGTATGTTTTTGTATAGGATTTTATTCCACACTATCTTAGAGTAGGGGCAGTCAGCCATGAGGTGGTTGATGGTTTCAATCCCTGTGTCACAAAGCTCATAGTTGGTGTTCTCACTCACCCCCAAAGTAAGACCTTATCATTAGTGCTCAAGGCCTTCCTACAAGTGAGTCATAAGATAAAGGAATATTTTGGGATGTTTGCACTATGCCAACCCAATATATGCCAATTCTTAAGAGGCAGGTGCTCCTCAATATCTCTCATAGATGACGAGGTGCTATACTTACCTTTGGTGTCAGGTAACTAGATGAGAGAGTCCTCTATAGAAGTATTAATGAAAGGGAGTAGATCATTTTTTATTTCATTGAGTTCCCAAGTGGTAGAGCTGGGTCATCTCCAAGTATTACCATTCACAAACTCTGTAACTTTAGCTTTGTCATTGCTTGAAGCATCATATATAGTTATATTACCATAGAGAGGCTAGATGGGACCCCTAGGATGCCAAATATCATACCACGTGAAAGTATTATTCCTATTCCCTATAGTAGACCTGATGAGGGGTATTCCACTCAATCTAAGCTTAAACACTTTCCTCCAACTCCATAAAGTATCATTAGGTATGTTGATAGCCCATAGAGTTTTGTTCTTGAATTTATAAGTGTGGCACCACTTCATCCAAAGGTTATCATTCTTGTTTCTTAGGTTCCATAGTTGTTTGAGCATTGAGGCTTTGTTCCAGTCATGGAGGCAGTTGATGCCAATACCTCCCTCATATTTTGGCTTACACACATATTTCCATTCGACCTTAGTGCCAATGTGTTTCAGGTCAGTTCCAGTCCTCAAGAAATCCCCAAGAATTTGATCAATAGAGTTTATCACTTTTTTGGGTAGAATGAACAAGCTACTCCAGTAAACTTGGTTGCTGAAGAGGACAGCCTTGACCAGTTGAAGTCTGCCAGCATAACTGAGTAATCTAGAGGTACAACACTTGAATTTTTGCATTATTTTATCAATGAGCAGTATGCAGTCCTCAAACTTCAGCTTAGTGGATATGAGGGGGACCCCCAAGTACTTGAAGGGAGGTTTATCAATTATGAGCCCAATAATAGAGGTCATGAGATTCAAGTCATCATCACAGATCCCAAAGCTGTACATATTGATTTTAGCTAGGTTAGGTTTGAGGTCTAACAAAGAGGAGAAATCATCCAGAGTTCTCTTGATGCATTCCATAGATTGAATGTTCCCATGGCTGAAGATGATCAGGTCATCAGCAAAGCAAAGATGGTTGATGTTTAAATGCTGGCACTTAGGATGGTACATGTAAGGTGGTTGAGAGAAATGCTTATCAATGATACAAGAAAAAGCCTCCATAATGAGGAGGAACATGTAGGGGGGGTGGGGATAGCCCTGTCTGAGGACCCTAGAGCTATTGAAGAAACTGTGAAGACCTCCATTGAGGCTGATAGAGAATATGGGGGTGGTGATACATTTAGAGATCCATCCACTAAATACATGAAGGAAACCCAAACTATGCATAATCTCAATGAGGAACTTCTAGCTAATAGCGCCTTATGTTTTGAGTAAATCAATTTTTAGGGTGCATCTAGGAGAGAGGTCTCTATGGTAATTCCTCATGAGTTCCTGGAGAAGAAGGATGTTGTTGTTAGCAATGGAACTTCCTTCGATAAAGGCTACTTGTCTCTCATTGATAAGGGAGGGCATTAGAGATTTCATTCTGTTGGTAAGAACCTTAGAAATTCACTTATAAGTGGTATTACAGCAGGAAATGGGTCTAAAGTCTTTCATTTCATTAGGATTCTTGACCTTTGGGATGAGGGCTAAGGTAGTGCAATTCCATTGTCTGAGTATGTGACCTTTAGAAATAGGAGACTGCATTGGTTAAATCTTCCCCCAACCAACTCCCTGTTAGATTTGAATAAGTGACCATTGAAGCCATCAGGTTCTGGAGCTTTGTCAGATCCTATAGAGAAGAGGAAGTTTTTTATTTCCTTATGCGTGATAGGTCTAGCTAAGGTCTGATGCTGCCTCTGAATTAGGGTTCTAGGCATGCTGAAGTCATAGGTCAAACTCATGTTATCCACTGGATCTTTCAGAAGGGAACTGAAGAAAGTGATGTCCTCGTTGTTAATATTAGTGGTTCCTTCAATAGTGTAGCCCTCACTGATCTTCAAGGTGATAATTTTCTTTCTAGCAGTGTTTTTATTCACATATTTGTGGAAGAAAGAAGTGTTTAAATCACCCTCCTTTAACCATTTAATTCTGGACATCTGCTTGTAAAAATCTTCTTCACTAGCTCTTAGGTTGGCATACTCTCTAACAATGTTCCTCTCATCAATAATGAGGGTGGGATTGTTGATACCATATCTATCTCTAAGTCTCTGAATGGCATGCATTTGATCTTTCACCTGAGTGACACGCTGAGAGATGCTGTTATAGAACTTCTTGTTAAGACTACTAAGCATAGGTTTTAGACTCTTAAGTTTAAAAGAGAGTTTGTACATAGGGTTACCAGAGCACTCCTCACTCCAAGAATCACAAAGGATGCTCTTGAAATCATCATGCCTCATCCAGAAGTTGTAGAACTTAAATGTCTTGTTAGCTCTCACCTCATTAGGCATAAGGATAAGGATATGAATGGGGCTATGGTCAGAAACTTTAGGGCAAAGGACCTCAGCTTATGAGTCAGGGAAAATGGATCTCCATTGATTGTTGTGCATAACACCATCAATTATTGATTATACATTGTTGGATGAAGAGCAGTTCTTATTCTAGGTAAACCAAAGCCTATTGTTATTCATGTCATCCAGCTGGGCATCATGGATACAGGTGTTGAATTTATGAAGTGCATTAAAGTTAATACTATGGATGCCTTTCTTCTCATCATCACTTCTAACAATATTAAAGTCACCCACTAAGATCCGTTGCATCTCTTTAGCAGTGCGAGAGTTGGCTAACAAGAAATTCCAAATGGATATCCTCTCCATTTGGGAGTTGCTCCTATAGACAAAGGTAGCGTAGAAGCATTTGTTGAGGCTCACCAACTCCAATTTGTATAAAATGTCCTGGGGGTGCACACTTACAAACTCAAGTTTGATATGGCTAGGGTCCCAGCCCATAATAACACGAGCTACCCCCCATTGGAAGGGAAGTTATGGATGGCTTCCCAATTCCAGAAGAAGTTCTTAGAGATATCTTCAAACTGGTGTCTTCGAACTTTGGATTCAAGGATACAGATAAGAGATAGCTTATACTCAGCAATGAGTCACTTAATTTCAACTTGTTTGGGGGGATATTTGAGACCCCTAATATTCCAAGAGGATAATTTGGTCATAATAATTTCTTGTGTTTTCCTCCAGACTTCTTTCTTCATTTCCCTTTCCTATTGGTGCTATTGCTAAGAATGAGGTTTGGGTTAAGCTTTCTCTTATCAACTAGTTCATCCACAGCTATTACCTTCAGTTCTAGCCCAGAGGGTTTAAGAGTGGCATCACATTCCTCATAATCACCATTGACCACCTCAAAAGTATTGGACGTTTTGATAAAGGCGCTTGAATGAAATGGAGGCTTCAGCTGTGCCATCAATGGAACTCTCCTTGTTGATCTCCGTCTTATTAGAGGGCCCCTCATCTGGAGATATGACATTCTTGGGAGGGCTAGGGTGTGGTTCATGTGGAGTAGCATTAACATTAATGTTTTTCCTGTTAATAATAGTCCACCCTTCCTTCAATGCCTTCGTAACCTCACCTTGTTTTGGAAGTAGGTATGATTCCTCCTTGTTTTCTTTGTGGACCCATATTTTCTTGGTTTTAAAACAGTTGAGAATAGAGTGACCAAATATTCCACAGGTTTTGTAAGAAATTGGTTTCCCCTCATACTCCACTCCAATCTCGGCTATTAATCCATCCTTCATTACCACATTAATGATTTTTGGGAACTCATACCTCACCTACAGTTCCACACATATTCTAGCATATCTTATCCTCTTCATTTCTTCAGTGACGTTATCAGCATATAATGGTATACCCATTGAGCTAGCAACGTAACTTAGGCCTTGTTCAGTCCACAACTGGATAGGTATATTATGGAATCTGATCCACACTGGTAACTTCTTTGTTGTTTCTTTATTATATTTAAAGTTAGGCATCCATTTCTACAGAATAATTAGGTTACCTGAGAAGAACCAGGGCCCAGAGTCCAGGACCACATCTCGCATGGTCGTGTTTTCAAACAAAAAAAATAAGAAGACGTTGTCATAGGCTAGAATTTCCTTGAGTCCATAGATATCCCATAGCTTATGGGCAACGTTGCAGATGTGAGAGTATGGTAGTTTTCTCCCCAATAAGCATCCAATAAGGTTGTTTTCCCATTTTGAATAACCTTTATGGGGGACGTCTAGAGGAGGAGCAATGGTGATTTTGTCATTCACCAGAGTAGGATCGTGGTAGGTAAGGTTTAGCTTAGGTATACATTTGGAAGATACCACTTTACTCCACGAAAGAGCTGTTACAGGTACACTGTTAGGTGAAGTAGGGTTTGCTTTATCCTTCCTAAGATTTTCTGACACCTTTTCATCCTCAGACCTACTAGCACCCCCTAATGTATCGTTAGTTGTACTTTTGGCATGCTCAGTTAACAACATTGAGGGGACCTACATGGGGGTTGAGGGTTGTGCACTGCCTTCAGAGGTGGTTTTCATAGAGCAAAATGTGTTTATATCGTCATATGAATACCCTTTTCTTTTTAGAAACTCCCAGTATACATTTTTCTTATCGTTTAGCTCTTGTAACCTGGACACATGGAGGTTTGCTTTGATTATACAGGCATTCAACACAGTAACTTAACCTTCTTCAAGTTCATCCTCCCTAGTAGAGGCTGCTGTGGAAGACTGAGATGGGTTGGAGGGTTCGATGGTAACAACAATGGAATCAAATGTAGGTAGCATGGAATGACCAGGCATGGACGAGAGTGGAGAGAGTAGCTAGGGGAAGTTAGGGTAGGAGGTGGGGGTGGAGGTGGTAGAGGGGTGGTGTTTGGTTAGTGTTTGGCTGGTGTTTTTAGAGAGAGGATATAGCATTTTAGAATACCTTTGGGATAAATAAGTTATTTTTTTCAATTAATCCCTTTGTTGTTTAGGCATTGCTTTTTTTTTAGCACAAAGATCTCAATGGGAAAATTATGCAGATTAGTATGTGCCTAACCTTATTGCATACAAAAGTTGTAAACAAAAATCACATTGCGATTGCAAGAGAAACTCTAGACGAGGCAACTTGTGTCTTAAAGAAATATTTTCCTCCGTCGTTATTTTATATAACTTCCACCTACTTTTACCTCTATGAGACATTATTATGTGGAACTGTCCAGTATAATTGAATGTATCCTTTTGAGTTCTTGATGAAAACCTTCAAAGATTATGTTAAGTTGCTGAATTTATCTCGAATGGGAATTGGGCTTGGCTTGCTACCATAACCTGGGAGTTGAATGAGATCAAGAATTCAAATTTCCTTATCATCAACCCCACCGTTGAGGATATCACTAAGTGGAATCCCACTTCTGATGGCCTTTTCTCCACTATGTGTGCCTGGAACTCCATCAGAGTGCATCACTCCCATTCGAACTGGAAAAACCTGGTATGGAATAATAGTAACATCCCCAAGTGTTCTTTCGCCCTTTGGCTTGTGTTCTTGAATGCCATCAACACCAAGGATAATACCCTCAACTGGGGAAGTAGCCAGGACAACCTTTGTGTGTTGTGTGAGAATGAATTTGAGGATCGGGACCATCTATTTTTCAAATACAGTCTCTCTAAGGCAATCTGGGAGGACACTAAATATAACAACTCCTATATCAATAATGGAAACACCTGAGATGAGGTGATTGTTGATGCTACTATCAACTTCAAAGGGAAATCCCTCCTTAACAAGATTAGGAGAACTTCCTTTTTAGCTGCCATATATTGCTTATGGATGGAGAGGAATAATAGGATTTTCAGGAATAAAAAGGCTAATCATCGTGACATAATGAATGAGATATCCTTCTTTGTTAGATGCAAGTCCTACAAGTGTCCTAAGTCTAGAAGAAACTTCGACAACTGGCTCATTTGTATGAACTGGGGTCTTAATGACTCCAAGTTGCTTAGTACATAGGTTTCTGTTATTTTTCTATTTCTTGGAAAAATTTCGATTGTGAAATTTGGTCCTAGGTGGGTATGACCATCTTTTCTTGTATATATTTTCCTTATTTTATGTCATTGCTTCTAGTTAAAAAAAAATTGGAAGGTTAATTGTAGAAGAATATATAATATACGAATCATCGTTATATGATCGGGAACATATGACGGAACAAGGGACTAGGAGGTTCAATTTTCATGGAAATGATAAATTGAGGAAGTTGACAAACTTAATGATGAAGAGTCTTCCGGGAACCCTAAATAGGTGAGACTGACATATGTGCAAATAAAGCAAGCAAATCGCTATATGTTTTAAACACATGATGAAGTTGAGAAACAGAGAGGGTAAGTAACTACATGTATAACATGTTTTTGTTTAAGTATGTTTATTCTATATATTTTTACCTAATTTTTACAAGTTCATGAACATGTATAGGAAGTATTAGAGAGAACTTGCTTCGAATAAGTAGCAAAAAGTCCAACAGACGCAGTGGATGATATTGGGTTATGAATATCAAAAGAGGTAACTGTTACCTCATTTGTTGCAGTTAATTATGAATGTGTTGTAAAATATACCCTAATAAAAGTCCATTAATAAATGAAACACTTAAAAATAGGTGATGTCTCTTCAAGGCTTGCACGTCTTGCCAACAGTCCCAATTTTCATGCAAAAGAGTTTAAAAATTATGCACCTATGCGAGGAAAACTTATTGACATAAAATAAAATAATTTCAATTTTTTCCTTGACTTCTTCTATGGCTAGCAGAAGCGATAAAAATGCCAAGGATACATGCTAAAAGATAATGCGATTGTCTAACAAATAATAGAACTAGATTACATAGATTTTAAAGAAATTGTCGTCTATGATTAGGTAGAGGTGGAGGTTACTACTAATGGTTGTAATGTTGATCCTTCCCCAAAACTAGTCAAGGTATATTTATTCAAGATGAAGAGTAAATATAGAATGGTTACGGACCTTTTGTTTGCGCATTTTAAAACATGAAGAAGGTATTCTACTAAAAGTGGATAAACGATGGTAATTGGTTTGTTGCTTTGTATGCGCCAAAGGGTTTGACTACTCATGAGGATGCATTAAATTCGCCTATAGTGTTGATACATTACTTTATTCTACTTGTTATTATAAATTTAGATAATGATTGAGTGCTGAGACATTAATTCATGTTCATGTATGATTTTATTCTCAAATTTAGGAAGTTGATATTTGCCTTCTTAAGTTGGGTGCTACTTTATACGATATTTTCATGGATGAAAATTTACTTTTGGTGTTTCTTTTTATGGAATCCTTTCTTTGTGCCAAAGTTTAATGTTCTTTGTTCCAAACCCTCTCTGATTATTATATTTATTCTTGCTACCAGATTAATTCTTATTTTCTAGAAGATGAGCTCTAGTCGTGGTGGATGAAAACGTCGATTACAACAAGATTGCATTTGCATTGGGGACACCAAGGAATGCAGTGCATGCTCTCTATAACGAGTTGAAGATAAGAGTTCCCCAAAACTTTATGAATAATATGTCTTATAGAATAACATTAAGTATGAAATTGTAGGGATTTAATATTATTATTTATTTTTTGGGGGAAATTATGTATATATCAACAATAGGAACTACCAACAAGTGCAAAACAAAAGTGAAACAATCCCTAAGAACATCCTATGGGGCATACCCCAAAAGGACAAAAGAGAAAACAATGGGAAAAATACACAAAACCCCCATAACCCAAATCATAATCGAGTATACTATCAGGGATTCCCCAGTTCATGCATGCCATCCAGTTTTTGAATCTTCTTCTTCCTTTCTCCCATGATATGGCCCTTGCTCTGATCATAACCTCAATCTCTTTGATAATGGCTTCAGTGTTCCTACTCACTTTCTTGAAAAGTCTGGCGTGGGTATTGTACAAACCCCACTAGTAACAGGACTGGGTAGTAGCCTAAAGGAGGAAGGGACGGGTTGCGTTATTTCCATGTGGGAGGTTAGATGGTGTTTAACGGGTAGAATATGGTGTTTGGGAGAAAGGTGTTGACAGTTGTGGTTTGGTGAGGTTTAGAGAGAAGGCAGAGCATCGCTTGTTTTTTAATACTACCTAACTTGAAATTCATATTATTATTTTTGAATTCATTTAATTCATTTGATGGATTGATAATTTTAATATTATTAGTTTTCGATTGATAAATTAGTTAGTTCTATAACCGAATCATCTAAGAATTTTGAAACATGTACATGATTTTTTGGAAATGTACAAATCATTTTTTTAATAAGATTATAATGGGTCATAGTCATCACATGTGATAAATTTATCCAGAATCATGGCATGGGTCACGGTCGTGAACCGTGACCAGCTAATATATTGGTCACGGTGTGGGTCACGGTTGTGAACCTTGGCAAGCTAATATATTGGTCACGATTAAGGTCACAGTCGTAAATCATGACAAGTGGTCACAGTCTCCAATTGTGACCATTTTCTAAAATTGAGGTTTCTGATGGGTCTATGATTAGTACATATAGTCATTGATATCGACCATGGCCTATAAAATGGTTAAAACATATTTTGTCACTAGCGATGACGATGACAAAATGTGTTTGTCATGGGCATAGACCGTGACAATTTTTAGTTTTTGGTGCAGTGTTAATTGATGAAAATTTATTAATTCTCAAATGAATCTGTAAGGACCTAAAACATGATTAGGAAGGTTAATTACATGATTAATTATAACTTAGGAGTTATAAGTTATAAATTGGTTATGTGTGTTAAACATGTTAATTATCATGTTTAGGGGATGCATGCCCATGTGATATATGTGTTGTTTACATTAGGTGCTAATTGAACTTATGATCGGGGATACCATGTTTAGAACATATGATTAGTTATGTGATTAAATGAATCATAAATTATTTTTTTAATGCATGATTATGTTTATAAAAGTAAATTAGGGTGTTGATATGAAATTGGCAATGTTTGGTCGCCATATGTGATAGTTTTGAGATTTTCGATAAATTGCTACTTTCTTGTTCGAGCCCAAATTAGGCGTATTAATTTTATGATTTTGGGAAACCACAAAATATGAAAGTTGTAGATATTTAAGTTATATACCCATAGACACAAATAGGTAGTAAATCGGGGCACGTGATAGTGAGTAATGGAAATTTTACCAAGGTGGGACAAATGTGTCATTAATGGAATTGTCTAATTCGACCTTACATCCAACCAATCACGTGTTACCACTACCCCTATTGCTATTGGACAACTATACAACGTACTTATGATTATAAATGAGAGTTATGTCTTATTCCTCATAAGAAATAACAAGTTTTGCCTAAAGAGAGAGAAAGAGAATAAAGTTAAGGAAGAAATCTTTGGAAAATTTCTATAAATCGAGGAATCCTCGTAAGGTAATAACATCTTTATTAAAGTTGGTCACATGGATGAGTTCTATACTTGACATGTTTTTATTTTTGATTTGGATATATATTTTAATGATACCCATATTGCTGTGGAACAAGGATGGGTTAAGAACATAAGTTAGAATTGGAGCTAGGATCGTAAATGCATACTTTAAAGTCCTAAATTTACATCATCTTTTCGTAAAGCATTTTGATTTAGAAAATTCATGATTATGATGTATATTTCTGCTAAAAAATGTTTATTATATGTTTCCATGAATTATACCCAAGGTCAAGGTTATGTATGCTTAAAAATGTTAAGTTATGCCTTAATGATCTATTTTGACCTAGTTATGCTAAAAATGGCACAAATCATGGAATACTTATTGGAATTTACTGATTCAAGTTGGAGAGTAAAATATACTCATACATGTATAACATATCAGAAAATTTTGTAAACATACCAAGGAATGAACCCTTGGTGATAGTTTGAAGTTTTCGTTTAAAATATGCCCTAAAGGAGCAAGAATGCATACCAGGTGTTTGACGTTTTGCTCGACATAGAAAATGAACCCAAAAAAAATTATGAAACACTAATTTTGTATTATTCAATAGTTTTACTGATATTGGGTGGAATATCATGCAAAGTTATGTTGTATAAAAATTATGAAAACTCAAGGAAGTTGAAGTTGTGTTGTGGTTTTTCTTGAAAAACAATTTGGAAAAGGTTGTAATAAAATGGGCATAACTTTGTCTAGCGAATTGGTAATTTAATTCCGTAAATTGTGTTAGAACCCTAATTACTTGGGTGTTATAAAAATGTGAAGTATAATATTTATTTCCTCTTTAGTTATTTCTGATTGACCAAATGATGTGATGTATTACTAGGTTTAATGTTAATTGGTGTATTCAGATACTAATGACGTCGACTTGTTAGGTGGGGAAGCAACTAATACTACCATACCAAGGAAGTAGTTTGGTATTAATCTTAGCACTAAATCCAAGGTGAGTGACCTGTCCTATGAAATATAGATGATTATATGTTCATATGGAAATGTGTAGTTCAATACATGTGTTAAAATGCTTATGGGAGTGATGTTGTATTTAGGAAACATATGCATATGATTGAAATGTTAAGTGATGTTATTTAATGTTAAGGACTGTGGTGGGTCCTACAGGATGTGGCAGCCCTGTTAATCCAAGATAAAGGTTTGTGTACTCGGGCCTAATAAATGGATGTGGTGGTCCCCAATAACTGTGGTGGATTAATTGGACCGTGGCGGGTCCAGGCTTGCGAGAGTTTCACAATTCATATTGGGTTATAGCATTATAACAAAATAAAAATGGTTATTTAATTTGGTTATAGGTGTGGTATATGGTCATTAACTAAGCTGATATTGGTTACACTCCTATAATGTTATGTTTCAAGGATTCCTATCATTTGGAGTTCACTGCCAAGTTAGGACCTTAAAACGGGGGAGTGACGGATATCTTGTATGGTTTGAATATTAAGAATATTATTGTGTAAATATTAAACTAAAGATCTTGGTTATGTACGGTTGTGTAGTACTTATAGGTGACATGTAAATGTAGTTATGCTGTCATCTACACATACCTTGAAAAAAAAAATCTCATGCTACTTTTCCTTAGAGATTTAAATTAAAGCATTGTTTATTATTTAAGGCAATTTATCGCTAATTAACAAGGATGAGTTTAACTGAATTAAGTCAGGGGACGACAGAATCAGCACATATCATTATGTTTTGGTTAATTTGTATTTATTAAAGGATATCATTTATAATCTCACAAGTCATTCAGGTTTGTTCTCCATCTATAATATTCTTCTTATCTTTATGTTGTTTTGATTTTGTTTGGTATTGTTTTCTAAAATCAATTGGTGTATTCATTTATAAAACATTGGTTTATATGTCTATAAAGATTCAAAATATGCTAAAATACGACTACCTTGGATTCTTTTTTGGTTTGAACTAATAATTCTATTGAGTGAACAGTAAATAATGAAATTAATGTCTAATGTACTTGAAATGACATGCCAGAGTTTACTTTCGAACATCTATAATTTTCAAATACATGTAAAATTGTTTTTACGGGATACGAGTTAGCTAACTACAGGTGTGACTAACATTGGCAATGTACACACTGCTAGACGACACACGTACCATGCCATAACATGTTTTACGACTTGTTTGGAGACAAAACTATAAAAGAACAAATAAAAAACAATGCCATCAACACGGGTTATACCTAATATATATAGACAAAAATTCTCGTGTAAGAATCCCACACAAGATTTATTTACAAACCTTGTTTTAAATTAATTTAACTCTCTTGGATTATGCATAAAAAAATCAATATTTCCATGCCTTCCATGTCGGGAATCCTTGAAATGACCAGAATTATTTAACACCCATATGTGAAAATATAGTAATAAATGTGTTAGATCACCTTAACACATCACATATATACAAAGATTTACACATACCATATACATAAAAATTTACATATAAACCACCTTAACATATCACATATACACAAAAATTTACATGAAATGGTTGGATATGCTCATAGTGAATAAGTGGAATATTAAATACATGTATAAATTCATTAAGTCATTTTTAAAAGTTGGTACATGTTGTGAATATCCACCATGATTGTTTAATGTGCGATTTTTTTGTCAAACGAAAGTGAATATTGTCTAGAACAGAATTTTTGTTGCTATATTTAATATTTAGTGTTAGGTTGTAAGATGTGATTGGTATAGTGTTGCCATATTTGCAACATGTAGTGAAGATTCAATACATGTATAACTTGATAAGAGAAATTTGTGGGTACAAGTTGTAAATATTAACCATTTTGAGATGACTTGTAAACTATAATATGTGGTTATTTGAAAAATTAGCAAAATATAGTGAATATTCACTAATTGTTGAAAATGTTTGCAAACTTGTTTACTATGGAAAATTTATGTTAGAAGATAATGAATGTCGTCTATAATATAAGATCATATTGTTGTCATTGAATGTTTACTGTAAGGAAGTGATATGCTAACTTGATTTATATCAGAGTTCCATATTTGCAGCATGTAGTGAAGCTTCACTACATGTATAACCTGATTGGGGAACTTTTTGCTAACAAGTTGTTAATATTCACCTTTTTTATATGACTTGTAAACTTTAATATGGAATGTTCTTGCAAAATTTGTGAAATACAGTGAATACTCACTGATTGTTAAAATTGTTTGCAAACTTGTATACTGTGAAAATTTTCTATTAGAAGACACTGAATATTGTATAGAATATAAGGTTATATTGTTGTCATTTAATGTTTACTATAAGGAAGTGACGTTATCATGATTGGTATCATTTTGATATATTAGAAACATGTAGTAATATTAACTACATGTAGAATTTTATTGCGACATTTTTAAAAAGTTGGGTACATGTTGTGGATATTCACCTTCATGATATGACTACATAAATTTTCTTTCAAAATATAACTGATTGTTATAAATGTTTGCAAACTTGTTTACTTTGAAATTTTTTTGTTAGAAGACACAGAATATTGTATAGAATCGAAAGTTATATTGTTATCATTTAAGGTTTATTGTAAGGAAGTGAGATGTCAACTTGATTGGTATAATTCTATGTATTTGCAACACATAGTAAATATTTTAGTACATGTATAAATTGATTAGGGAACTTTTTTATTAAAGTTGGGTACATGTTATGAATATACACCCTTGTACTAAATATTATGTTGTTGTGCATGCAGTGATTTTATGTTATTATGTTTTTTACTATCTCTAAAACTATTTTAATTTAATATATAATTGTCCCTAATTTGTAGATGGTGAAGAATAAAGATAGTGCTATGTCATGATTGAATGAGGGTGATGGCCTTGACATGAAAATCTAATAAGACCAAAAAAAGTTAATATCGTTGCACTATATATGTGTGACACCCTGTACAATTTAATACTAGATTGATCAGGTATATTACAAACTCACGTGAATCAAACATTTGAATATCATTCTAAGCATGAATGTAATAAAACTAAATTCATAAAATAAATAATTGAAACATACCATAGGTGAACCACATAGCCCTAATACCCAAACAAACAAACAATACTAGTACCACCTAGTTGTGTACATGACTGGTATCATTTTGACATATTTGATATATGTAGTGAACATTCACTACATATATGTATTAATTGGGAACGCTTTTAAAAAATTGATACATGTGAATATTCACATTTGTGAGATTACTTAAAACTGTTTGCAAACTTGTTTAAAGTGCGAATGTTTTTTATTGAACTACAGTGAATACCGTCTAGAATAGAAATTTATGTTTCTTTCATTTAATGTTTAGTATAAGGATGTCAGATGTTAACTTGATTGGTATAATATTGCTATATTTCTAAGATGTGGTGAAGATTCAATACATATTAACTTGATTGAGCACTTTTTTGATACAAGTTGTGAATATTCACCATTTCCAGATGACTTGTAAACTTTAATACGAGGTTCTTTGAAAATTTTGCAAAATACATTGAATATTCACTAATTGTTTATAATGTATGCAAACTTGTTGTGAAAATTTATGTTAGAAGACATGAAATATTGTCTAAAAAAAGGTTATATTGTTGTCATTTAATGTTTACCGCAAGGAAGTTTTATGTTAACTTGATTTTTATCATTGTGCCATATTGCAACATGTAGTGAAACTTCAGTACATGTATAACCAGATTGGGGGCACTTGTTACTTGTATGTTATGAATAGTCACCTTTTTTAGATGACTTATAAAGTTTAATGTGGAATCTTCTTGCAAAATATAGTGAGTAGTCACTGATTGTTGAAAATGTTTGCAAACATGTTTACTGTGAATTTTTTTTGTAAGAAGACACTGAATATTGTTTTGAATAGAAGGTTATATCATTATCATTTAGTGTTTACTATATGGAAGTGATGTTATCTTGATTGGTACCAATTTGCTATATTTGCAACATGTAGTGAATATTCACTACATGTAGAATTTGACCGTGACACTCAAAAATTTGGGTACATGTTTTGAATATTCACCTTTGTGAGATGACTTCTAAACTTGTATATAGAATTTTCTTTCAAAATTTCAAAATATAGTGAATATTCACTGGTTGTTAAAAATGTTTGCAAACTTGTTTACTGTAAAAAATTTATTTTAGAAAACATTGAATATTCTATAGAATATAAATTTATATTGTTATCATTTAAGCTTTATTATAAGGAAGTGAGATGTTAACTTGATTGGTATCATTTTATGTATTTGCAACATGTAGTAAATATTTTTTTTAGTAAGCAAGTAAACTAGATAAATAAACAAAATAGGTACAAACAATAGAGAGGGCATACCCTCCCGAGACCAGTGCACAATTTGTAACTAGCCAACAAGAAAACACGAGCCAAAGAACATATGGCTCATAATAGAAACCCGACCTCGGGGGTGAGAAAACCCCAACCAAACCAAACATAATTGTAAATAAAGAAAACACTACAAGGTGACAAAACAATTGTCCGGAGGAAAACAAGCCCAAAAATAAAGTCACTTCCATTAAAAGGGAAAAACAAAAACAAGCCCAACGAACGGGGGAATCACACAGCCCATAGAAACAGGCCCAAAATATGCAGCATCCTGTGACAGCCCCTAATTAATTATCGGGTGATCAATCCTTAATTAATTAATTTCAGAATATCAAGTTGGTACAGATAATGCATCACTGTCGAAATCTCAAATTTTAATTTAATAAAAACCAACCACCTAGTATTTAAAAAGGGTGATGTCCAATTTTTATCTTATTACTAACCAATATCAAAAGAATATCAACAAATACCATGCGTCACAGTAATATAAATAAAGTCTAACTGAACTAAAATAAATGACTGGAGTAAAACACATCCAAATACAATCCCATACAATAAATCCAATAAAAAGGAAATCAAATCTAAGAGAGAATTTAAAACAACTAAATCTCTTAATGTAAACCTAAGAAAGGACGACATGTCCAACATAATAGATAACCGACAAGGATAATAGGCTGAGTCATCTACTAAAAATTATCCTGCAGCTTCCACAGTAGCTACAGCACAACAACTGAATAGAGTCTCTTAAGGCTGCTGTCCTTGTGGCTTGGCACCTAACATAATGGAACAATAGAAAGATATACAGAAAAAAGGGTCAGAGCCCGAGTTGAAAACAGTTTAAAATAGGAAGTGCTTAAATTGATTTCAATTAGCACAATTATTAATCAAGTTAACTTAGCGTACTCACTTCAGATACTTACCCCTTGATCTAGTGTACACACCTAACGAGCCTATCTACCCATACTAGTCATGATACCCTGATTGGATACTAGGTACATACTATTATGCTGATAAGTCTCCCTAAATAACTCAAGCCGACGTACTTAAGATTTCAATATAGGTTTAGAATTACTTTAGTTTATTCACATATTTTTCTTATTGCCCAGTTGATAATACCACAAGCACACGTCTAAAAATAGTGTCATCAGCATAAGACGCCAAATAGGATTTCGGTATACACACATTATTCTCTTTGTGCATACATATCAATTTTAATATAAATATAATAATATCGCACCCCTGGTTGAGAAACCCTTAGTGCTAATCATACTCGGCTATCGAGTCCCATTGCAACGCTTACGGATAGAGGACAACTAGTTCAATCTCTCAAGAACCAATAAAAACACAAACACCTATTGGAGGCGAACATAGTCCCAAGCCAATGGGAAACGCACATACCTACGGACCCAGACGACCGTCATCACTATCATTCTCACGGATAGCCCGTACCTAGGTTCCATGCTCTCGTGTTACAACTCTAAATCCCCGGAAGGCAGACAAGATCCGATCGTCCACAATGCATTAACCTCCGTTCGATAGCCAGTAGCTAGGTATGTCATACACGTAATATGTAGAGCAATAAGAAAACACACCACTTATATAAATTCATTAGCTTTCCCGCAGCCTAGTATTCGCAGTACGCATAACATCCCCTATTATACCCCGTACCTTATTTGTAAATATATTCTCCCTTGTACTTTCGCATATCTCAAATTCTATAAATTTTCATACCATCCGAGGGTTGACATATTCTCCGCTCACTAATAATTATAAATTTTAAGACATTTGACACCCAAACGGGTCTAACACTCACATTAATAAGCCTACGGGACGTTCGAAACAAAATCGAGCCTTAAAAGTCATTCTAGAATCTCATTAGAAGACCCAGGGAATCTTGTTCGAATGAGGTCATTCGACCGAGGGTCATTTGAACAAAGTTCCCCCCCCCCCCCCCCCCCCCCACTTCGAACGAACTACCAAATTCATTAAAAGGTCCACTAGAAACTCGTTAGAAGTCTCGTTCGAACGAGGTCGTTCGAACAACCTGGGCTGGACTTCTAATGAAAATTACGCAGTTGCCCAGTTCATCTTCAAAGTTCATTTTTTCCAAGATTTTCTCCCTTTCAATATCAACCTAAACCTATTCCAACCCAAGTACAAGGTTTCTAAACTACCCTAAGACACTCTAGAATGTTTCTTAACATAGTTTTGGGGTAAAATCCTTCTAATCAATAAATAAATTCTACAAACTCCTAAATTTTCCCTTGAATCATATTAACATAAATCAAGATTTATAGATCCATAAAAGTCCCATTTTAATTTCATGATTAGCATCTAATTCACCAAATTTCACACTCCTATAAAGGGGAAAACCCTCTACATGCAAACCGCCATCAAATATCTAAGATTCCTGCACAATCTCATTATAGGTAAACCAATTTTGGTGTTAATAGTTCTAAAATATTAACATATGTTAACAAGAATAATAAATGCTAAGAGAAAGAGAAAGATAATCACTTGCCCTAAAATGAACTTCTGATTCGCGGGCTGAAATTGGTATGGGAACGATCCTCCTGACACGATCTACGTGCTAGTGTACTTTTTGATGTGAAAACATAAAGTTCTTGGCTTAGGGATCTAATGGAGTATTCTCCTTCTTCCATGGTTCTCTCTCTTTTCCTATCTTTCTCATGTAGGTTGAAAACTAACATGCCATTAACCCTAAATGCTATTAATTAAACCCAATTTTCTTCCATTTAATTACCGTAAAATTTTAAAAGACCAAAATACCCCTTCGGCGTGTCATTTTGGGCTAAAAATGTCCCGGACTCCAAATAAAATACCCGAGTAGTGTTTTCTGACTATTTTGACCCTTCTTGACACTCTGGCGCACTCTAAATAGTCATTCGAGTTATACAAAAATAATTTACCTTTTAAACCTCCAAATATATACTAGTGATGTGGCTCATACGCGTCCCAAATATTTATTTAATAATTGTCGTGTATCTCATCCCCGGCCATAATATTATTTCAATAACTACTAATTCTCATCACGCTGTAATTATTATAATAAAATTGGATTAATTTAAATTTTCACCCTTTAATTTAATTAATCCCCATTTTCCTATTTTTCATAATTTCATAAAAAATAAATATGCGTAAAAATACGGGGTATTACATACTTCCCCCTTAAAAACAGAATGTCTTCCCGAAATTCAGAAAATAATATATATACCTGGCAAGAATAACTCTGGATAACGTTCACTCATGTCATCCTCGCGCTCCCAGGTTGATTCCTCAACATTATGGTGCCTCCACTGAACACGTACTAGTGGTACTATTTTCGATATCAACTTCCTCTCACTATAGTCTAGAATAGAAACCGACCCCTCCTTGTATGAGATATCAGGCTTTAAATCTATCTCCTTTAACGCAATTAGTTTGTGGGCGAAATCATCTCGAAGAAATCTCCTCAACGAAGAGATATGGAACACATCATCGACTCTGTGCAAGTGCTCTGATAACCCAAGTTAAGCAACTGGCCCAATCCTCTCGATAATGGGGAATGGTCCTACATACCTAGGTGACAGTTTTCCCTTCTTCCCAAAATGCATAACTCCCTTCATAGGAGACACCTGAAGTAAAACCTGATCCTCAATGTTGAACTCGCAAAAATACCGTTTGGCGTCAGCGTAGATCTTCTGTTGATCTTCAGCAACCCGAATACGGCTCCGTATCAATTCTGTCCACTCTGAAGTATCCTGAATCACTTCCAGACCAAGTAACTTGTTGTCCCCCACCTTTAGCCAATATGCTGGGGAACGACAAGGTCTACCGTATAGTGCCTCGAATGGAGCCATACCGATAGTAAACTGGTAGGAGTTATTATAGGCAAACTCCACCAGTGGAAGGTACTGCTCCTAGCCTCTGCCAAAATCAATGATGCACATACATAACATGTCCTCTAACATCTGATTCGATCACTCGATATGACCATCTGTCTACGGGTGATAGGTTGTGCTCAGTCGCAACTCCGTACCCAACGCCTCCTGAAAACTCTCCTAAAATCGAGACACAAACACCTTATCTCTGTTAGACACAATATTGAGAGGTACTCTGTGGAGTCTCACTATTTCTGCTATAAATATCTAGGCGTACTGTCCCGTGGTGTAGTCTATCCTGGTTGGCAGAAAGTGGGCTACTTTGATCACCCTATCCACTATCACCCTTATCGAATTGTGACCCCTCTGTGATGTAGGTAATCCTATGATGAAGCCCATGAAAATGCTCTCCCATTTCCACATAAGAATCTCTAATGGTTACAGAAGTCCTGTCGGTCTTTGATGGTCCACCTTTACCAACTGACAAGTGGTATATTTCGAGACAAACTCGGTAATATCCCTCTTCATCCCGCTCCACCAGTACTGTCTACACATATCCTGGTACATCTTATCCCCGCCGGTATGTACCGCAAATTAAGAACCATGCGACTCTGTCATCACCTTGTGTCACAAATCTTCACCCTCGGGAACAACCAACCTCCCATTGAAACGTAGACCCCCGTCTGAACCCACGGTGTAAGACTTGGCCCCCTCGGTTAGAAGATTCACTATCTGACTTTGGCAGAATGGATCATCTGTCTGGGCATATACTATTCCCATAATAATCTTGGGCGTACCATAATCACAGACATAAATGATCGAGCCATCGCATCCTGGTTCCCTAACTCCTTCCATTTCGCTTTCCATACCTCGGCCACCTCACCTACTGGACTATGGCTCAACGCGTCAGCTACCACATTAGCCTTCCTCTGGTGGTATTGGATAACAAAATGATAATCCTTCACAAACTCAAGATACCGACGTTGATTCATATTTAACTCCTTCTGCGTGAAGAGGTACTGTAATGATTTGTGGTCCATGAATAAACGAAATTTCTCCCCTAGAAGGTAATGTCTCTAAATTCGAAGTGCAAACACCACCACCACCAACTCTAAACCGTGGGTGGGGTTGTTCCTCTCGTGAGGCTTAAGCTTTCGGAAAGCATAAGCTATAGCCTAATCCTCATGTTGCAGTACACCTCCAAGTCCTAACAAGGACGCATCAGTGTAGACTAGATACTCCACTCCTGGCTTGGGTAATTCTAACACTAGTGCTGAGGTTAACTTGTCTTTCAACTCATCAAAGGCTAACTGACAGGCATCACTCCAGAGAAACGGCACCCCCTTGCGAGTCAGGTGTGTTAATGGACCCGCTATCTATGAAAACCCTCGAATGAACCTCCTGTAGTACCCAGCTAAACCCAAGAAACTGCGTATCTCGGTTGGTGTCGTGGGTTGTACCCACTCCCTCACCACTGACACCTTCACCGAATCCACGGATATCCCTCTATCGAAGATGATATGCCCCAAAAATTGTACCTCCTTTAGCTAAAATCCACATTTCTCGTATTTTACGTACAACTCATGTTGGCACAGTGTCTGCAAAACTTACCTCAAGTGCTCGGCATGATCCTCCTCGATCTGGGAGCAAACCAGAACGGCATCTATGAATACGATGATGAACTAATCCAGGAACTCTCTGAACACCCTGTTCATCAAGTCCATGAACATGGCTGGGGCGTTGGTTAGCCCGAAAGTCATAACCCTGAATTTATAGGAACCATATCTCATCAGGAAGGAAGTCTTCAACACATCCTGCTCCCTGATACGTAGTTGATGGTATCCCGATCTTAAATCAATCTTCGAGAAGAAATCCGCTCATCTCAACTGGTCGAATAAGTCATCGATTCGAGGAAATAGATATGTGTTCCGTATCGTGACTTTATTCAACTCTCGGTAGTCAACACATAACCTCAACGATCCATCCCTCTTCTTAACAAATAGTATGGGAGCACCCCATAGAGAAGTACTCCTACGGATAAACCCCTGACCTAATAACTGCTCAATCTGGTTACATAACTCCCTCATCTCTGCTGGAGCCATACGATAAGGCGCGCTAGCTATCAGTCGAGTATCTAGCGCTAAATCAATGATGAAGTCTATCTCTCTACTCTGTGGTAATCCTAAAATCTCCTGAAACACATCGGTAAACTCTTGAACTACAGGAATCGAATCAAGCGGTACCACAACCTCCGTAGAGGTCTCCTCCTCTATATAGTATAAATGAGTGGACGATCCTCCCTCGGAGCGAGGCATCGCCACCAGAAAGATCTCCTGCCCGGGTATGGCAAAAACTATACTCTTACTATAACAATCAATCATGTCCCTATACCTAACAAGTCAATCCATACCCACAATCACGTCATACTCGGACATGTCTAATACGAGCATGTCAGCGGTTAAGATAAACCTCGCAATCTATATACCCACTCCCCGATAAATAAAAGAAATAATGGAACCCTTACTCAACGGCGAATCCACACAAGTAATCGTACTCTCTGATGTGTCACATAATCTTATAGTACGTGAAAACCCCGTGGAAACAAAATAGTGTGTGGCTCCCGTATCAAATAAAATGAGCCCCAAAGTCCCCTGGATAGAAAACATACCCTCAATCACTGGTGGGTCCTGTGGAACTGCAGCCTGGTGTAGATTATAGACTCGTCCATACTGAAGCTTCCCTTGCTGAACTGGGGCGCTGGAATGGGTGACAGTGCTGCCATCTATCGAGGTGCTGGGAGAGCTGTGGGAAATACCGGTCTCTGGGGCTTCTGACGAACACCTGGTTGCTGCTGCTGACCTCTACGCTTGTGAGGCTAGTCCTGAAATTTGTGGCCAGTGTTTCCACACGTGAAACATCTCCCTGGAAATGGTCCTCCCCTCTGTCCTTATTGTCCCCTACCCTGATGGCCGTTACCACCCCTCCCTTGGCCATACTGGCCCTGCTGAACCTGCTGCTGAACCTAATGCTAGGCCTGAGTACCATGTTCGCCCTGATGGCCATGTTGAAAGCCTCCCTGCCCATGTCTAAAACCTCCTGACCTGAACCTCTTAGGATCCCCTTGTTGGGAACCCTGATCACTGTGCCTATGCTGACCCTTGAACTGTTTGTGTCCCACCGGCACCATTCCCTCCTGCCCTACCTTGCTGGCTAGATTCTCCCACTTTCATAACCTCGGACAAGTGGAAATGGTGGTCATAGAAATGGAGTAGTGCTGCATTGACCACATCTGAATAGGTGGCCAAACAGAGATTGCCTATTAAATGCTGGTGGATCTTCCATGGCAACCCATCTATGAAGCGCTAAATCTTTTTCTCTTCGGTCGAGATCTCACTCGGTACAATGTTGAGAAGATTAGTAAACTCTGACTCGTATTTTGCCACGGTCCTTCCCTCCTGCTTCAGATTTGCTAACTTTTAACTCATCTCTATCTGGACAGCCGAAGGGAAATACTTATGGTCGAACCACACCTAAAAGTTTCAGATACTTAGTGTGTCTCTCTCCTCAATGGTAATGATGGACTCCCACCACTGTAGAGCTGCCCCCACCAGTTTGATCGTGGCCAAGATCCGACTTTGTACTTACGTGCACTCATGCATCCTCAAATTCCTTTGGATGTCCTTTTTCCATTGGCTCGCTACGACTACATCAAAGCTCCCTAAATATTTCGGAGGATGCGCCTTCTAGAAGGAATCCCTAACACACTCCCAAGAAGGCAGGAACACCTGGTCCTGAACTAGATCCACCACCGGTGCCTGAGGTGGTGCCTATTGTACTACAGCCAAAGCAGCATTTACTTCTTGAGTTATAATGGCGGCCACTTCAGCGGCGTTCATACCCTGGGCAGGTGCAGGCTGAGGCTTCGGTTGAGCATCCCTGGGAACTCTTTGTGCACGTTTAGGAGGCATCCGAACAAAGAAAAGTTTCATAAGTCTACAATTATATTCTCAAAATAGCAAAAGAACGTAAAACGTATGAAGAGTACAATAATCCTAAAATATAGAGATCTATGTCAAAGGACGCTACGCGGAAACATAATAAGCCGTACAGATCCTAAGGACACTAGAACTTGATGCTCTAATACCACCTGTGACACCCCCTAAGTAATTACCTGGTGATGAGTCCTTAATGAATTAATTTCAGAATATCAAGTTGGTACAGATAATGCATCACTGTCGAAATCTCAAATTTTAATTTAATAAAAACTAACCACCTAGTATTTAAAAAGGGTGATGTCCAAATTTTATCTTATTACTAACCAATATCAAAAGAATATCAAAAAATACCATGCGTCACAGTAATATAAATAAAGTCTAACTGAAGTAAAACACATCGAGATACAATCCCATACAATAAATCTAATAAAAAGAAAATGAAATCTAAGAGAGAATTTAAAACAACTAAATCTCTTAATGTAAACCTAAGAAAGGACGGCATGTCCAATAGAACAAATAATTGAAAAAGGAGAATAGGCTGAGTCGTCTACTAGCAATTATCATGCAGCTCCCATAGCAGCTACAACACGACAACTGAATATAGTCTCCTAAGGCTGGTGTCCCTGTGGCTGTGCACCTAAAATAATGGAACAATAGAAAGATATACAGAAAATAGGTTAGAGCCCGAGTTGAAAACAGTTTAAAATAGCAAGTGCTTAAATTGATTTCAATTAGCACAATTATTAATCAAGTTAACTTAGCGTACTCACTTGAGATACTTACCCCTCGATCTAGTGTGCACGCCTAACGAGCCTAGCTACCCATACTAGTCATGATACCCTTACTGGCTACTAGGTAGATACTATTATGATGATAAGTCTCCCTAAATAACTCCAAGCCGACATACTTAAGATTTCAATTTAGGTTTAGAATTACTTTAGTTTATTCACATATTTTTCTAATTGCCCAGCTGATAATACCACAAGCACACGTCTAAAAATAGAGTCATCAACATAAGATGCCAAACAGGATTTCGGTATACACACATTATTCTCTTTGTGTATACATATCAATTTATATATAAATATAGCAATATCGCACCCCTGGTTAAGAAACCCTTAGTGCTACGCATACTCGGCTATCTAGTCCCATTGCAATGCTCACGTATAGAGGACAACTGGTTCAATCTCTCGAGAACCAATAAAAACACAAACACCTATTGGAGGCTAACATAGTCCCAAGCCGATGGGCTACGCACATGACTACGCACCCATACGACCATCATCACTATCATTCTCATGGATAGCCCGTACCTAGGTTCCATGCTCTAGTGGTACGACTCTAAATTGCCCGAAGGCACACAAGATCCGGTCGTCCACAACGCATTAACCTCCGCTCGATAGCCAGTAGCTAGGTATGTCATACACATAATATGTAGAGCAATAAGCATACACACCACTTATATAAATTCTTTGGTTTTCCCGCAGCCTAGTATTTGCAGTACGCATAACATCCCCTATTATACCCCGTACCTTATTCATATATATATTCTCCCTTGTATTTTTGCATCTCTTAAATTCTATAAATTTTCATACCATCCGAGGGTCGACATATTCTCCGCTAACTAATAATTATAAATTTTAAGTCACTCGACATCCAAACAGGTCTAACACTCACATAAATAAGCCTACGGGATGTTCAAAACAAAATCGGGCCTTAAAAGTCATTCTGGATTCTCATTAGAAGACCCAGGGAATCTTGTTCGAACGAGGTCATTCGAATGAGGGTCGTTCGAAAGAAGTTCCACCCACTTTGAATGAACTACCAAACTCGTTAGAAGGGCCACTGGAAACTCGTTAGAAGTCTCGTTCGAACGAGGTCGTTCGAACGAGGTCGTTCGAACGACCTGGGCTGGACTTCTAATGAAAATTCCGCAGTTTCCCAGTTCATCTTCAAAGTTCATTTTTTTCCGGATTTTCTCCCCTTCAATATCAACCTAAACCCATTCCAACCCAAGTATAAGGTTTCTAAACTACTCTAAGTCACTCTAGAACGTTTTTTAACATAGTTTAGGGGTCAAATCCTTCTAATCAACAAATAAATTCTACAAAATCCTAAATTTTCCCTTGAATCATATTAACATAAATCAAGAATTATAGATCCATAAAAGTACCATTTTAATTTCATGATTAGCATCTAATTCACCAAATTTCACACTCCTATAAAGGGGAAAATCCTCTACATGCAAACCTCCATCAAATTTCTAAGATTCCTACACAATCTCATTATAGGTAAACCAATTTTGGTGTTAATATTTCTAAAATCTCAACATATGTTAACAAGAATAATAAATTCTAAGAGAAAGAGAAAGATAATCACTTGCCTTAAAATGAACTTCTGATTCACGAGTTGAAATTGGTATGGGAACGATCCTCCTAACACGATCTACGCGTTGGTGTACTTTTTGATGTGAAAACCTAAGTTCTTGGCTTAGGGCTCTAATGGAGTCTTCTCCTTATTCCATGGTTCTCTCTCTTTTCCTCTCTTTCTCACGTACGTTGAAAACTAACAGGCCAATAACCCTAAATGCTATTAATTAAACCCATGTTTCGTCCATTTAATTACCCCAAAATTTTAAAAGACCTAAATACCCCTTCAGGGTGTCGTTTTGGACTAAAAATGTTCCGGACTCCAAATAAAATACCCGAGTAGTATTTTCTGACTATTTTGACCCTTTCGAACATTCTGGCGCACTCTAAATAGTCATTCGAGTTATACAAAAATAATTTACCTTTTAAACTCCCAAATATATACTAGTGATGTGACTCATACGCGTCCCAAATATTTATAACATAACTATCGTGTATCTTATCCCCGACCATAATATTTTTTCAATAACTAGTAATTCTCATCATGCTAGTAATTTTTATCTTAAAATTGGATTAATTTAAATTTTCACCCTTTAATTTAATTAATTCCCATTTCCCCATTTTCCATAATTTCATAAAAATAAATATTCGTAAAAATACGGAGTATTACACATCCATGAAAGGAATGAGCCACATAGAAAAATGAACCCAAATAAGGCCCACAAGCCCAAACGACAAAATATTGATTGACCAACCCGAAATCAAGAGCCGTTACCGACGCAAAACTCCGCGGTGGCAACACAGTACCCACCGGAGCCAAGAAAATAGCAGCAGGAAAACCTACATCATCACGGATGTTTCTAGCAAAATGTCCCCAGCACCATATCTCAATAAGAGCAATGAGGTCCGAACCAATAATGGTATACAAGCCATACCTAGTGCGAAGCATCAGCGTCGACGAACAACAACAAACTAAGCGACAGTGAAAACTCAGACCAAACACCATCATCAGAGAGGAATCGTCAAATGCAGCAGAGAAAAGTGAAAGAAACCACCAATGGCTTCAAAATCATGGCCTCAAAGAGGACAAGACCAGTAACCAAATGAAAATCCGCCGAAATGGGATCGCAAAAAACTAATCGCATCAAAAACCCAGTTGCGAGACCCCATCCCCAACCGCACACAGAACCAATCCAGACCACCAGACATGAAGAACACATCCCAGAGTGGCGATCCTAAGTAGAGGTGAATCAGGCAAATGGGGAGGTTGGAGTCGCATAGTGGAAACCACTCCCGATCAGAACCACCAAAGGGGTTGGGAAAACCCACCTCAACCAAGCATCGATCGAACCACCACGCTGGAGCTAGGCGCACTCGATCTGACATGAAGCAAGAAAAAACACCATTTCTTAAAAAGTAGCGATCGAGACCAACGACCATCTCAAGAGATGGTAAGACTAGGAATATTGAGGGAACACCACCACAAGGGGGAAACACTCCCACAAACTAATTCTGACTTAAAGCAAACTGGGTATAAAATAGCGATTTAGAGAGGGTACTGTGATAAACCATATGGGTAATGGTGGAGATGACTGGAGGAGGAGTTTGGAGGGGTGTGGTTGCTAAGGAAGTGGGGTCTCAAGTAACCCTAGAAAGAGAGTCTCTCAAAACCGTTCGAAAATGGACCCATCGGAATGTAGTAAATATTCTAGTATGTATATAACTTGATTGGGGCACTTTTTTTAACGTTGGGTATATGTTATGAATATTCACAATTGTATTAAAAATTACGTGATGTTATTATGTCTTTTACTATCTACAAATCTATTTTAATTCAATATATAATTGTCCTCGATTTGTAGATGGTGAAGACTAAAGATAGTTTTATGTCATCATTGAATGACGATAATGGCCTTGACATGAAAATCCAATAAGACCACAAAAGTCAATATCAGTGCACTATATATGTGTGAATCCTCATAAAAATTAATACTAGATTAATCATGTCTAATACAAACTCACGTGAATTAAACAATTGAATATCATTCTAAGCATGAATGTAATAAAATTAAAATAAATAACTGAAACATACCATAGGTTAACCACATAACCCTAAATACCTAATAAACCAAAAATACTAGTACCACCTAGTTGTGTACATGATTGGTATCATTTTGATATAATTGAAATATGTAGTGTTTATTCACTACATGTATAAATTAGTTGGGTCACTTAAAAAATTGGTACATGTTATGAATATTCACCTTTGTTACATTGCCTGAAACTGTTTGTAAACTCGTTTATTGTGCGAATGTTTTTGTTGAACAATAGTGAATACTATCTAAAATAGAAATTTATGTTGGTTTCATTTAATGTGTAGTATAAGGATGTGATATGGTACCTTAATTGGCATAATATTGCCATTTCTGCAAGATATAGTGAAGATTCGATATATGTATAACTTGATTGGGGCACTTTTTAGGTACAAGTTGTAAATATTCACTGTTTTGAGATGACTTGTAAACTTCAATATTTGGTTCTTTGAATTTTTTTCAAAATACGGTTAATATTCACTGATTGTTGAAAATGTTTGTGGACTTGTTTATTGTTAAAATTTATGTTAGACGATAGTGAATATTGTCTATAATATAGGTTATATTGCTGTCATTTAATATTTTTTGTAAGGAACTAATATGTTTTTTTTTGTAAGTAAAATGAAATATATATATATAAACAAAGGAATTACAAAGAAAAGAAACTCATACAACTAAACTAATCAGTCATAGAGGACTCAGGGAGGTTCCAATACAAACAAGCCATCCAGTTGTAGTAGTTTTATATATATAAACAAAGGAATTACAAAGAAAAGAAACTCATACAACTAAACTAATCAGTCATAGAGGACTCAGGGAGGTTCCAATACAAACAAGTCATCCAGTTGTAGTAGTTTTTCTTAGATTTTTTCCACTTTAAGATCTTGCACCTCATCATGAACTCAATGTCCAGGACCAACTCATTTTGATTCTTGGAGCTTCTTATGTGTATCATATTGTTTCGTTCCATCCAAAGGCAATAAATAGTAGTGGAGAAGGTAAGAGTTATAATCTTCAACATGAAGGAACTGCCATGAGCCGTTTGCACAACTGCATTAATCTTATCCTGCTAATTTCCCATCGTTCTATACAGATGGTTTATGTAGAGGATTTCATTCAAAACATCCTTGGAGAAGAGGCATTCATAAAAAAGGTGGTGGATAGTCTCAATCCCACTACCACAAAACTCACAACTGGTATCATCACTTATCCCCCATACCTCAAACTTGTCTTTGGTGACCAAAGCATTACTGCAAGTTAACCATAGAATGAAGGAGCATTTAGAGATGTTGGCTTTATGCCAAGCCAAAGTGTGCCAAGTCTTGATTGGAAGGTGGTCTATGATGGCTCTCATGGTAAATGAAGTACTATACAGCCCCTTCTTATCAGGAAGCCAAGTAAGAGAGTCCTCCACATCAGGGTTGGGGTTAGGAAGGTTGTCATGTTTGATTTCATTCAACTCCCAGGTGGTAGAACTCGGCCATCTCCATCTACTGCCACTCATAAAATTAGCTACTTTGGCAGTGGAATTAATTGTAGTATCACAAATGGTTCTATTTCCATATAAAGGTTGAAGGGTCCCCCAGGGTGCCATTTATCAAACAACATGAACATGCTCTTACCATTCCCAATGTTGGATTTAATGAATGGTCTAGCAGTGTCTCTAATCTTCAACACTTTTCTCCAGCTCCCATGAGGTATCATAAGGGATATTAATGGCCTAAATGTTTATGTTCTTAATTTTGTACATGTGGCACCACTTCTCCCATAAGTTGTCCTTCTTCTTGTTCAGGTTCCATAAGTGCCTCATCATGGAAGCTTTGTTCCAATCTTGGAGATAGTTAATGCCAAGCCCACCTTCCTTTTTAGTCTTACAAGCCTCCTTCCAGGCAACCTTGGCTCCCGTGTATTTCAAATCAGATCATGTCCATAAGAAGTCTCTGAGGAGTTATTAATAGAGTTGAAGACCTTCTTAGGTAGAATGAAAAAGCTCCTCCAATAAACCTGTGTGCTGAAGAGGATAGCCTTAACCAATTGAAGTCTACCCGCTTAGCTTAGTAATTTGAAGGTCCAGCACCTGACTTTATTAGTGATTCTATCAATGACCATCCCGCAGTCCTCAAATTTGAGCCTAGTGGAGATGAGGGGAACCCTAAGGTATTTGAAAGGAGGCTTATCCACCTCGAGGCCAGTGATAGAAGTCATGAGGTTCAATTCATCATCATCAATCCCACAGGAGTAGATGTTGCTTTTAGCCAAATTAGGTCAAAGACCAGACAAAGAGGAAAACTCATCTAAGGCTCTCTTGATGCAATCAATAGACTAAGTGTCCCCTTTGCTGAAGATAATTAAGTCATCAGCAAAGCAAAGATGGTTGATATTTAACAGTTGACACTTAGGGTGATAAGTAAAGGGGGGTTGGGAGTAGTGCTTATCCATAATACAAGCAAATGACTCCATAATAAAAGAAGGAATGATAGGGGGAGAGGGACATCCCTACCTAAGACCTCTGGAGCTATTAAAGAATCCATGAATTTCACCGTTGAGGCTGACAGAAAACATAGGGGTGGTGACACATTCAGCAACCCAACCAATAAAGATAAGGGGGAAGCCCATCCTGTGCATAATATCAAAGAGGAAGTCCCAACTCACAGTGTCATAGACCTTGAGGATGTCAATTTTGAGGGTGCATCTGGGAGTAAGATCTCTATGGTAGTTCCTCATAATCTATTGAAGGATAAGAATGTTGTCAGGAATTACTCTACCTCCCACAAAGGCTACATGTATTTCATTGATAAGGAAAGGCAGAATATGTTTAATTCTATTGGCAAGCACTTTAGAAATATGTTTATGAATGGTGTTGCAGCATGCTATGGGTCTAAAGTCCTTCATTTCATTTGGGTTCTCAACCTTCGGGATAAGAGCAAGAATGGTATAATTCCATTGTCTAAGCATGTGTCCATTAACAAAGAAGTGGGAGACAACATTGATTAAATCTCCCCCAACCACCTCCCAGTTAGCTTTAAAGAAATGAGCATTGAAGCCATCTGGCCCAGGGGCTTTGTCGGAGCTCATAGAGAATATGGCATTTTTTATTTCATCATGTATAATGGGGTTGTCCTAAGTCTCATACTGCATCTGGTTGAGAGTTCTAGGCAAGATTAAGTTGGGGTTCTGATATCTACTAGCCATAGGGGCCTTAAAAAGGGAGCTGAAGAAGGAAATCGCCACTTGTGCCACATTAGCAGACCCTTCAATAGTGCAACCCTCACTGTTCTGAATGGTGATGATCTTTCTTCTAGCAGTGTTTGTGCTCACGCATTTATGAAAGAAAGAAGTGTTTAAGTCACCCTCCTTCAACCAGTTGATTTTGGATTTTTGTTTGTAAAATGCTTCTTCACTAGCTCTAAGATTAGCATACTCTCTAAAATAAAATTCTCTTCTTTAATGAGGGAGGGGTTAGATCCATCTCTATCTCTGCTCCTCTAGATGGCATGCATTTAGTCTTTCACTTCGTTTACACGCAAAGAAATGTGGTTGTGGAACTTCTCATTAAGGCTTTTAAGCTTGGGTTTAAGCTTCTTGAGTTTAAGAGAAAGCTTATACATGGGGTTACGAGTGAAATCTTCACTCTAGGAGTCTATGAGGATGATCTTAAAATCATCTTATTTCATCCAAAAGTTGTAAAATTTGAAGGGTTTGTGTCTTCTTTCCTCATGAGGCGGCATATGGGTAATGATGGGGTTGCGATTAGATACACCTGGGCATAAGACCTCAGCTTGAGAGTCAGGGAAAGTAAAGCTCCACTGGTTATTGTGCAAGACCCTATCAATTCTGGATTGAACATTATAAGAAAGTGAAGAGGTTTTGTTCCAGGTAAACCACAAGCCATTAGAATTCATATCATCCAACTGGGCATTATGAATACAATTGTTGAACTCCTGCACAACATTGAAAACAATGTTGTGTATGCCTTTCTTCTCATCATTATTTCGTAAAATATTGAAGTCACCCATAAGGATCTATTGCGTCTCATCAGCAGTGGAAGAATTTCTCAGGATAAAAGTCCAGAGAGATTTTCGATCCACTTGAAAGTTGCTACCATAGACAAAGATGGCATAGAAGAACTTGTTAGTTATAACCATCTTAACCTTGCAGAAAATTTCTTGTGGGTGATTATGGACAACATCAAGTTTGAGGTGGGAAGGGTCCTAACCAACAATAACACGGGCTACCCCACTAGATGTGGGGCAGTTATGAATGGCATCCCAGTTCCAGAAATAGTTCTTGGAGATGTTATCAAAGTGATTACTTCTAACTTTAGGTTTAAGAATACAAATGAGGGATATCTTGTGCTCAGCTATGAATCTCTTCATTTCAACTTGTTTATGGGGATAATTAAGTCCCCTAATGTTCCAAGAGGCTAGCTTGGTCATGAGAATTTTTTTCTTGCTGCCTGACTTCTTTTTCACTTTTCTTTTCCCATTCCCACTTTTGCTGGTGTTGAGAGGATCGAGCTTCTTCTTATCAACTAACTTATCCACTGTTGTGACCTTGAGAGCTAAACCAGATGGTTTAGGAGTGGCATCGTACTCTTCCACAGTGTCCCCATATCCAAAAAACACCTCAAAAGAGTTGGACATTTTGATAAAAGGGGAGATGGGAACCTTAGTATAAGGAGAAGTAGTAGTTAGGGCCGTGTCATTGCTTTCATAAGTGATTCCAACCTACATAGAGGGTCCCTCATCATTAGGAAAACCATTCTCTGAGGTGGAGGGTGGGGTGGCCTTAGGGGTATTAGCTTCCACATTGTTTCTCCTGTTGATAGTAGTCCATCCATACTTCAAAGCCTTCAGAACCTCTCCCCATTTAGGGACTGGATATGCCTCCTTCGTGTTTCTTTTTGAACCCACATTTGTTTGGTTTTTGTGCAATTGAGGATAGAGTGACACTTTTTACAAGAGTGTGGTTTCCCCTCATACTCCACTTCAATCTCAACATCCTAGCCATCCTACATTACCACATCAATGGTTTTAGGGTATTCATCTCTCACTGCCAGTTCAATACAGGTTCTAGCATAGCTAATCCTTCTCATTTCTTCGGTCACGGTGTCAGCATATAATGGTATACCCAAGGAACTTGCTATGTAACTTAAGCCTTCTTGGGTCCATAGCTTCATAGGGATGTTGTGAAATCTAATCCAGACTGGGAGCTTTTTCGTGGTTTCTTTGCTATATTTGAAGTTAGGCATCTAGCGCTATAAAATTATAGGGCTACCTGAGAAGAACAAAGGGCCAGAGTCCAGCACCTCATCACGCATGGTCATGTTGTCAAACATGAAGAAAAATAAGCCATTGTCATGGGATAGAATATCTTTGAGTCCATAGGAGCCCCAAAGCTTATGTGCAACATTGCAGACATGGGAATATGGGAGCTTTCTTCCCAAGAAATAACCAACCAGGCTAGTTTCCCATTTAGTGTACCCTAATTTAGTAATATCCAGAGGGGGGCAACTGTTATTTTGTCGTTAACGAAGGATAGTTTGTGGTAGGTAAGTTGTAGCTTAGGAACTCTCTTGGGGGACACAACACTGCTCCACATGCGGTTAGGTACAGGGATGGTCTTAGGTAATGTAATACCCTGTATTTTTATGACTTTCGAAATTCGGGGATTTTATTAAATTTAAATTGAGATATCAATTTAATATTAATCGGGAAATTTACTTTAAATATTTACTAGCATGACGAGAGTTAGTAATTATTGGGAATTTGTCGAATATTACTAAATGAGTAAAGTAATATATAAGATTGATTTTATAAAAATTGTCACGAGTGAATAAAATAGCACTTATGGAAATTTAAGTCGGGACGCGCCCGTGTCGTGTCAGGACTAAATTATTATTATTAAAAGTGAATGAATTATAAGTCACCCGTATGATCGTTTCGAGTGTGACAATGTGTCTTCAAGGGTCGAATATAGTCAAAATAATGTACCTAGGGGTCTAGTTTGGGTCTCGAGGCGTTTTTAGGCCTAATTGGCATCCCGGGAGGGTATTACGGACATTTCATACTTTTGGGCAATTAAACCCATGAATTTCCCAAGGTTATATCAGCCTTTAGGAGTTGTCCTCTAGGGTTAGCAAGAGCAAAATCAAAGAACGTCCATTAGAGAAGAGGTGGGGAAGCTTCCCAAGCAATTCAAGGCCGAAAACTCAACCGTTTTCACCGCCACCACCACTGAGTCGTAGATCGCGAGATAGGGAACGCAACTGTACCACTTTCTTCCACAAATCAGAAACTCAATTCCCAGGCAAGTATCTATCTTGCTTTATTTTTAGTTGATGCCTCAATTATGTTAGTCTAGGGTTGATTAGAACTAGTTTCATGAATGTAAGTGTAATTTGGAGATTAGAATTCGCATGTTGTAGAGGTAATAATCATAGTATGGGCATCCAATCCACATGTAGAGGATATACCACGAAATTTCATGGTTTTAGAAGTAGAAAATCTGGACAAGAATTGAAAGAACTGAAACTTAAAGAAAAGACTAGGGTTCTTGAGGTTTATTTAGATTTTACCCTTTAAATTGTTATACTTGATGAAAACCCACATGTTTTACGTAGAAAATTTTGTATTTGGGTATATAGTACTGGTAGTATCATTATATGGGAGTTTGGGAGTTAAAAATGGTGATTTAGTGGAGGTTGGAGGAGGATTCCCGTAACTGGGTTTCTGTAGTTTTTCCATAACTGCTTGATCAATCGATCGACACCATTTCCTCGATCGATCGACCCCTCCTGGGAAACTGCATATTCCCCTTATGATGGTTTAATCCGATTAAAAATGCGTAGTAACCCTTGATTATTATTGTTGGAGCATAATGGGATATAAATAGGACCAATAGGGTCTAGGTAAACTCCGTTGAGTGAGAATTTAATGTAAGATGAAATTAAGGGTTAACGGGGAGTTATTCACACGTATGAAATCATGCGTATGTTTAATAAAAGGTCGAGACTTGTAAGGAAGTTAGACTAGAAGGTAAGTGAGTGTATGCCTACTGAAGTTATTCTTAGAATACTTCGAGGGAGGAGAAGTGAGTATGACGTGAATTATAAATGAAAATAAAAATAACGAGCCTGTTATGCGAAATAATCGAGTAAAATGTGTTAATAACGGATAATTATAATTATGGGTTGTGGGGGCACCTAATTTAGAAATGTGAATACTTATACATATGACAGTGATTGTGCATATTATATATCTGTGTGAAAATCATACCCGGACTACTTGCTATCACGGGGGTTTCCGCTCCGGTACGGTCTTATCTCGATTGGACCTTTATGGGGGATATTGACTCATACCCTAGGAGCTAGTATCCTCGATAGAGGCTATCCAAAAATGATATTCAGATGTTCTAAGAGACGTGAGGGTATGTGCTGACCTCTTAGGACCTGGAACTATGCTTCGCCTCCATTTGTTTGTGCATTGTGTTAATACAGTTCGAGAGTGATTCCGGACTAGTATTTCCCTTAGTTTGTGTGATATGGGGACTTGATAGCAGAGTATGCCAGCACCATAGGTTTTATGTGGGGTGCCGATAGTATATATATTATATGTGTGATTAATATATATACGTATATCTATATGGGAACTTCCTACTGTGCGTATAAGTAGATAAGTAATGAATAAATGCTTCAATTTTATTATAAGTGTTCGGGAACTTTATAAGGGAAATGAGTTGTTCTAAATAACGTAGAAATCCTGAAGCGAATGATTTCCTAAAGTAAATATCATAACCTCGCTTTTCACCTGATAAAACTATATGGAGAATAAGTTAAAGAAGCTTATGAGATTTATTAGTACGGTAGGCGTGCACACTAGAATGAGAGGTGAGAATTCTCAAGAGAGTGTCGAATACTAACATGGTTGTTACATTAGCCGGTAAGCATTTTAAATACTTGCTAAACTAATTTTAAACTGTTTTGCACTCGGGCTCTGACCCGTTTCCTGTCATTTCTTCTCTTTTGTATATATATATATATATATATATATATATATATATAATACAGGTGCCCAGCCACAGGGGCGTCATGCTTAGGTTCTTTGGACCGAACGCGCTGCAGCTTATGTGGGAGTTGCAGGTCATTTCTTAGACGATCTCATTGTTGATTCTACTCTTACTTTTAGTTCTTATTAGTTAGGGCATGTGTCGCCCATTTCTCTATTCAGTTTGGATTTTTGTCTGAGATTTACGTTCCTTTATATTTCCATTAGTTGGTACTCTTTGGGATTTAATTACTGTCAGGATGGTTTTAATTATAGTTTAAACTGGTTTGGTTTATATGGATGAAGCTAATTCTTGTGTGTTATTACCCATCTTTAGTATGTCAGAGTTCTTAAATTGTTGGTTATTTAAAAAGGTTTGCATATTTGGATTTAATAAAATGGAAATAAGGTTATAAATTTTTTTTGACACTTAGCTTAATTATTTAGGGTGTTAAAATTGGAAAATTTTATTTTACGACAGTGATGCTAAGAATGAACCAACCGTTCACCTTGATTTTAATTTAATAAAGGAATGATCGCCCGGTATTTAATTAGGCGGGGTGTCATAGGTAATCTAGGGTTTGAATCATTCCCAGTCTCTTCTTGCAGCTTTCCCCCATCAGTCACACCCATAACCTCAGTCGTACCAGAAGCCATGTGGTTAACAGCATGGCTAGGCTCAGAAATCGACAAACAGGGGACCCCAGCACTGGTTAAGGGTTGTGTTCCGCCTTCAGAGGTGGTTTTCATGGAGCAAAACCGATTGATATCATCATAGGAAAAACCTTTGCTCATGAGAAATTCCCAGTAGACATTATTCTCATTATTCAGCTCTTGTAACTTGGACACGTGGTAGTTAGCTTTGGTTATACTAGAATCTGACGCAGTAACTTGGCCTTATTCAAGATCATCCGCCCCTATATAGTCTGCCGTGGCAGTTAAAATAAGGTTGGAGGGTTCGAAGGGAATAACAACCTCATCAAAGATAGGTAGCATGGTATGGTTAAACTTGGACGAGAGTGGAAGGAGTAACTAGGGGCCGCAATGGGATAACGGGGTGGTGGTGGTGGTGGTGGTAGAAGGTTGGAGTTTGGTTAGTGTTTGGCCGGAGTTCTTAGAGATAGGAGAGAGCATTTTTGAAGTATGAACTAATATGTTAACTTGATTTGTATCATTATGCCATATTTGCAACATGTTGTGAATGTTTACCCTTTTGAGATGATTTTTAAATTTCAACATGAAGATGCACTACATGTATAACTGGATTGGGGGAACTTTTTGCGTACATGTTGTGAATATTTACCCTTTTGAGATGATTTGTAAACTTCAATGTGGAATCATCTTGCAAAATTTGTAAAATACAGTGAATACTCATTGATTGTTGAAAATGTTTGCAAACTTGTTTAATGTGATTTTTTTGTTAGAAGACATTGAATATTGTATATAATCAAAGGTCATTTTGTTGTCATTTAATGTTTACTATAAGGAAGTGATATCTTTGTGACACCCCGCCTAATTAATCCCGGGTGATCAGTCCTAAATCAAGTTAGAACAGGTTTCCCATTTGGTCCATTCTTAGCATCACTGTCGTCTTATTAAATTACTAACCACCTAAGTGAGAAAAATAGACTGGTGCCAATTTTTTTATCTTTCATTATTTAAACAAAACCCCATGCGGATAATAAAACAATATAACAATCATAGATAACTGAAATAATCATCCACAAGTAAAAGTAATTAACCGAATAAACCATCGGTCCAAATAATAAATCCCGTAAAGACAAGAATGAACTCCCAACAAGTCTACTACAAATAAATGGAATGTGAGCAACATGCTCGAATAACTAATCATGAATTTCTACATTAAGAAAGAAGAATGAGGCGTCTATCAAAGCCCCGCAACATCCACATATGCTGCAGCAACGGATCCCTGGAATTGAGTCAAGGTTGGCGTCCCTGTGGCTAGACACCTAAAAGGGTTTTTTAAAAGTTTTTATAGCAAGGGTTAGTACCCAAAAACATTTGAAAAACATTTAACAAATGATTAACTTGCAGTAATAAATAAATATGCATGCTCTTCATATTTTAGTTAGTATCGCACTCTCTTGAGGACTTCCTTACCCTCCTCTAATGTACGCTACAAACGCTTTAATTAAATTACCTAGTTATTCATCTCATGACTAGATAATTAACAAAGTTCCTTTATACCCACCCTACTCTAACTGAGTATGTAGTGATTATGATTTTTAAGTTATTAGTAACATCAACTTAACTAAATCATTTCCCTTTTTAAAATTCATATAACTTATACACTTGTTATACATGTGAAATAACTCATATTTTTCATTAATAACCCGTATATAATTAATTATCCAATTATATACTTAATATCATATTTCATCATTCACAATCATACTGTAATATATTTAACACTTGCATTCACCCGAGTAAAATACTCACAGAAAGTAAATTCTATAAAGTGTTATCCCACTAGGTACAATCACATAGCCTAGTTATCCCAAGTCAGAATTTCACACCAACTTGATAAAAATAAATCATTGGAGGCGGTCATATTCCTTCCCTGAAAGTGAGATGTCCCTCACCCATATAATGGACGTTATGACCTCGGGAATATACTCACCCTACTCCTCAAGCTAGGGGATTCATCCCCTATGCGCAACCTCCCTCTATAGCACTATAGTATAAAATATCTAATCACTGATATTAATGTACACACCATATATATATACTATCACATCCGTATAAATATAAAAGTCCCGGCTATACCGTGCGGTAAATCCGTAACATAAGCCTATTAAATTTATCAAGAGTTTAAGGTCCAACTCTAAATATTAATTAAATTTCACCTTAATTAATTAAGTTACTTTTGGTGTCGCCCCCCACCATAAATTTGGACTTACTGTCGTAGCCCAAAATAAATTTACCCGAGTCAAAATCCCCGACTCTAATTTATTAGCCTCTGTCTAATTAAATTATTACATTTCGGTTTCGCTCAACCAAATTTTCTGCCTCAAACCTTAATTAATTTATCTACCATTAATTAGATTTAAACTCATGTATTTAATTTCTCAATAATTAATTACATAAGATTTTTATATGAATTTCCCCTTTTTATTATTAACTGGCAAAACTGCCAAGTTCTGCCGACCGTCGATCGGTCGACCCCAGACCGTCGATCGATCGATCGAACAGGTCTTCGTCTTCCTCGCGAAGACAGGGCAGCCATGGACGGATTTTCTTAAACCCTAATTTCTTCTAACATGAATTACAAGTCTTCTTATCACAAGTACATATTATAAACCTTATTAAGATCCCCCAGAAAGTCCACAACAATCATCAATTCGTCCATAAACTAATGATTCATACTTTTGGGGAAAAATCTATCTTTATCCTTAAACACATTTACACCCCAAATTTCTTCATCAAACTCGTTCTAATTTATCCGGATATCATTCTAACAGATACACATCAATATTTCAATATCAGATTTTTTTTCATAAATCCTCATAAACTTTGGCAAATCAGATTAATATCTTCTTTTGTTTTTTTCAAAACCCCATGTTTATGCCATGAAACCCCAAAATGAATTTTAATTCATTACATCACACATATATGAATTGAAAGACAGATTTAATGCTATTGCAAGTTATTCACTTGCCTTAGGTTTCGTAGTGTCTGAATTTGGGATGCATTCCAAGGTTGAAGATGACCTTTGTTGGCTCTTTTGAGATCCCCAAATGGTTTTGGCTGCTGCTAGGGTTTCCTAACCCTTTAATTCTTTTCTCTAATTAAGCTCAGCCATGCCCTTACTTCTTTTTATTAGATTAATTACCCCAATCCCGTTTTTTGACTAATGGGCCAAGCCCAAGTGACCTAAATGCCCCCGAGTGGGCCCGACTATGTCTAAAAACGTTCCGTGACCCGTTTACTACCCCCGGGTACACTTTTTCGACTATCTCGACCCATCCGGACTCAACTGTACACTCAAAATTTGCATCCGAATTAATTTATAAAAATACTTATCCCCCACCCAATATAGTCTATACCGACTTCCGGATGTGATAAGTACATACCTCGTCATTAATACTCGAAACGACGTAATTACATTATTACTATTCACTTAGTAAATAAATTTCCCTAAATATTAACCATTCAATCCCAGATTAATATTTATATATTATTTTACCATAATTAATTCATTAAATTACAACACACTAGTAATTTAGAATTTCCGAATTAATTAAATTTTAAATGTTCCAAAAATACGGGGTGTTACATACTCCCCCCCCCCCCCCCCCTACAAATGAATTTCGTCCCCGAAATTAGATCGTACCTGCGGTGAAAAGCTCTGGATATCGTTCCCGCATTACCTCCTCCCGCTCCCAGGTAGACTCGTCAACATTGTGATGACCCCACTGTACTCTAACCAATGGAACAACCTTGGATCGCAATTTCCGCTCACTATGATCCAGAATAGCTACCGGCCTCTCCTCATACGAGATGTCTAGCTGTAAGTCGATCTCCTCGAGTGGAATGTGCCAAAAGGCTCCCTCGCTCCTTCGATATTTCTTCAGCGATGCCACATGGAATACATCATGTATCCGCTGAAGATGTTCTGGTAATCCAAGCTTGTACGCCACCGATCCCACCCTCTCAATAATAAGGAAGGGTCCTACGTACCGCAGTGCTAACTTACCCTTCTTGCCGAACCTCATCACTCCTTTCATAGGGGATACCCGGACTAAAACCTGGTCCCCAACTTCTAGCTCCACATGTCTTCGAGAAGCATCAGCATAACTCTTCTGCCTGTCCCGAGCTATCCGAATCCTTCCTCGAATCAACTCTATCTTGGAAGATGTCTCCTGGACAATCTCCGGCCCCAAGAGTTTGTTTTCCCCCACCTCTAACCAACAGGCGGGCGAACGACAAGTTCTCCCGTACAGTGCCTCAAACGGTGCCATGCCAATCGTGAATTGGTAAGAGTTGTTATACGCAAACTCTACCAAAGGAAGATATTTCTCCCATCCTCCCCCGAAGTCCGAAATGCACATTCTGAGCATGTCTTCCAGCATCTGATTAACTCTCTCAGTCTTTCCGTCAGTCTGTGGGTGATACGCTGTACTCAAGCGCAACTCCGTGCCCATTGCCTCCTGAAAGCTCTGCCAAAAGTGGGTGACAAAGATTTTGTCTCGGTCGGATACAATATTTATTGGTACCCCATGCAGCTTAACAATCTCTGCTATGAATAGCTGTGCATAACGCATCGTCTCAAAGTCTGTGCGTACCAGCAAAAAGTGGGCCACCTTAGTCAACCGATCCACAATAACCCATATGGAGTCATGACCCCTCTGCGATACAGGTAACCCTGTGATGAAGTCCATGGAGATGCTCTCCCACTTCCACACGGGAATTTCTAATGGCTGTAGCATCCCTGATGGTCTCTGGTGGTCAACTTTCACAAGCTGACACATGGCACATTTCGAAACAAACTCCGTTATGTCCCGTTTCATCCCTGTCCACCAATACTGCCTCCTCATATCTTGGTACATTTTATCCCCACCGGGATGTACCGCAAATTTCGAACCATGGGATTCTGTCATAACAGCGTGCCTCAAATCCTTATCCTCTGGCACCATTATCCTCCCATTAAAGCGTAGGCCTCCTTCTGAGCTAATTGAGTAACCCTCTGCTCCCTCAGCTAACAACTGGCCCACCCTATCCCGGCAAATCTGATCCTCTGCCTGAGCCTTCACAACTCGCATAATGATCTCGGGTGTGATGGATAATGCTGACATGCAAGACTTGGCTACGTCATCCTCATATCGAAGCTTTCTCCACTTCGCTTTCCATACCTCCGATATCTCCCCAGTCGACCTTCGGCTCAATGCGTCTGCTACCACATTGGCCTTACCAGGATGATACTGAATATCAAACTGGTAGTCCTTCACGAATTCTAGCCACCGCCTCTGCCTCATATTTAAATCCTTCTGTGTGAAGAGATACTGAAGTGACTTGTGATCCGTGAATAGAGTAAACTGCTCTCCTAGAAGATAATGCCTCCATATCCTCAAAGCAAAAACGACCGCTGCCAACTCTAGGTCGTGAGTGGGGTAATTCCTCTCGTGGGGATTTAGCTTCCTGGAAGCATAAGCTATAGACCTTTCCTCCTGCTGGAGCACACCCCCAAGACCCCGTAAGGATGCGTCTGTATAAACTCGATACTCTAGCCCTCCCTTTGGCAATGCAAGCACGGGTGCAGATGTCAACTTGTCCTTTAGCTCGTCGAACGCTAATTGACAATTATCATCCCACTTGAAAGGTACCCCTTTCCGAGTCAGATTCGTCAAAGGTCTTGCAATCTTAGAGAATCCCTTAATGAATCGCCTGTAGTAACCGGCCAAACCCAAAAAATTGCGCACCTCGGTTGGTGTCGTGGGTTGTCCCCACTCCCTCACCGCCGACACCTTATTCGGATCCACTGCAATACCCTGATCTGACACGACGTGACCAAGGAACTGTACCTCCCGTAGCTAGAATCCACACTTCCCTAATTTGGCTTAGAGCTGATGATCCCTCAGTGTCTGTAAAACCATGCGCATATGCTCTGCGTGCTCTTCCTCGGTGCGCGAGTAGATTAGGATGTCATCAATGAACACGATGATAAACTGATCTAGGTACTCCCTGAAAACCCTGTTCATGAGATCCATGAACACTGCAGGTGCATTGGTGAGCCCGAAGGGAATCACCCTGAAATCATATGATCCATACCGGGACAAGAAAGCGGTCTTAGGAACATCCCCCTCTCGGATACGCAGTTAATGATACCCTGACCTCAAGTCGACCTTGGAGAAGTAAGACGCCCCTCTCAATTGGTCAAATAAATCGTCAATCCGAGGTAACGGATATTTATTCCGTATCGTCACCTTGTTCAGCTCCCTATAATCCACGCACAAGCAGAGTGAACCATCTCTCTTCTTTACAAACAACACCGGCGCACCCCACGGCGATGTACTCCGCCGAATAAAACCCTGACCCAGTAGTTGCTAAATCTGTTCCCTCAATTCCCGCATCTCTGAAGGGGTCATACGGTAAGGTGCCCGAGAAATCGGCCTCGTCCCCGGTGCCAAATCGATAACAAATTCGATTTCTCTGCTGGGTGGTAATCCTGGTATCTCCTGGAATACATCCTCAAAGTCCCTCACTACAGGAATAGAGTCTAAAGGGACTACCACCTCCTGTGAGGTTTCCTCCTCAATGTAATATAAGTGAGTACGCGACCCTCCCTCAGGAAGCGGCATTGCTATCAGGAACATCTCCTGTCCCGGAATGGAGAACACGATTGTTCTCTCATAACAATCCACCGTAGCCCGGTAACCTTCCAACCAATCCATGCCCGAGATGACATCATACCCCTCCATATCTAATATTAAGAGGTCTACTGCTAAACTAAGCCTCCCAATCAAAATGTCTACTCCTCGACAAATCGAGCGAATCAAAGCCCCGCTGCCTACTGGCGACTCTACACTCATACGGAGGCTACCCGCTGTCTTTAATAACCCAACCCGTTTAGCAAAATTAGATTTAATGAATGAATGTGATGCTCCCGTGTCAAAAATAATGCTACCCTCATCCCCATGAATGAAAAACATACCCTCAACCGCTGGCGGCGCCTGCTGTACTGGAGGATTGGGAACATCCCGAACGTTATACACACGTCCGTAGTGCATCTGCCCCTGCTGCTGTGGGGCGGGTGGAGCTGGTGCTGCTGGCGGCATCTGACCCTGTTGCCCCTGCTGGGCACCCTGCTGATGGCCTCTGCCCCTCTACGGGCACTCCCTCTTGAAGTGTCCTGGCTGGCCACAGGCGAAACAGCGTTTCTGGTCGTCACCCTGCCGTTGGCCCTGCTGGCCCTGACGTTGCTGGCCCTGTTGGCCTCCCCCGTTGTTCCCTTGGCCCTGACGGCCCTGAGGAACCTGTTGTTGCTGATTAGGGCCTGGTTGCCCCTGCCTGAACCCCTGTCCTCCCGGTCGGAACCCACGAGGCTTAAACTTCTTAGCCTGATTCCCTTGCTGAATGATAACTTGCTGCTGTGTGCCACTTGTCTCACTACTAGTAACCGCCTTGCCTTGCTGGCTCGTCTCACCTGCCTTCTTGTTCCCCTTAGCATGGAAACGATGATCCTGGCAATGTACAAGTGCGGCATTAACGACATCTGTATAATTCACTAACGCCGGATTTCCAATCAAGTGCTGCCTGATTCTCCAGGCTAAGCCATCCATGAACTTTGACTTCTTCCGCTCCTCATTTCTCACCTCATTTGGCACAAAGTTTGACAAACGGGTGAGCTCCTCCTCATATTCTGCCACTGACCTGTCACCCTATACCAAATAACTGAATTTCTTTCTCATCTCAGACTCTACTGCTAGAGGGAAGTACTTGCGGTCAAACCGCACCCAGAATTCAGAAATCGGCATCAAATCCCGCTCCTCAGCGGTGGTAACGGACTCCCACCACTGTAAGGCTGCCCCCGACAGACGAAAGGTAGCCAGCATCTGTTTCTGCACCTCTGTACCCTCTAACATGCGCAGATGGCGCTGAATGTTCTTCTTCCAGTCCAAGCCTCAACCACATTGGTGCTACCTCAAAACTCAGGTGGATGACCCTTCTGAAAGGTCTCCCTCACTCGCTGCCAAGATGGTGGCCCCACTGGAGCCTGAACTGCTGGAGCCATTGGAGGCGGTGCCTGGGGCTGTGGAAAATGAGCTGCCATAGATCGCATTGCTGTCTCGACCGCTTGGGCCACTATCACTGCCACCTGAGTGGTAGAAATCAACTCGGGTGGGGGTGGTGGTGGCGGTATCTGTGGCTCCTGGCGAGCCTCCCTCACCTCATCTCTAGCCTCAGCCCTCTCCACTCTCTGTCTCTTTGGTGGCATCTGAAATAGATTTAATTGTATAAGTACACAATTTATACAAAAACTACTAGCAGGATTACGATATCTCACAAGCGGAAAATATAATCAACAGTCCTAATAATAGGGCTCTATAACAACCGAACGCTACGCTGAAACGTAGAAAGCCGCACAGATCCTAAGGACACTAGAACCTGATGCTCTGATACCATTTGTGACACCTCGCCTAATTAATCCCGGGTGATCAGTCCTAAATCAAGTTAGAACAGGTTTCTCATTTGGTCCATTCTTAGCATCACTGTCGTCTTATTAAATTACTAACCACCTAAGTGAGAAAAATAGACTGGTGCCAATTTTTTTATCTTTCATTATTTAAACAAAAACCCATGCGGATAATAAAACAATATAACAATCACAGATAACTGAAATAATCATTCACAAGTAAAACTAATTAACCGAATAAACCATCGGTCCAAATAATAAATCCCGTAAAGACAAGAATGAACTCCCAACAAGTCTACTACAAATAAATGGAATGTGAGCAACATGCTCGAATAACTAATCATGAATTTCTACATTAAGAATGAAGACTGAGGCGTTTATCAAAGCCCCGCAACATCCACATATGCTGCAGCAACGAATCCCTGGAATTGAGTCAAGGCTGGCGTCACTGTGGCTGGACACCTAAAAGGGTTTTTTAAAAGTTTTTATAGCAAGGTTTAGTACCCAAAAACATTTGAAAAACATTTAACAAATGATTAACTTGGAGTAATAAATAAATATGCATGCTCTTCATATTTTAGTTAGTATCGCACTCTCTTGAGTACTTCCTTACCCCTCCTCTAATGTACGCTACTAACGCTTTAATTAAATTACCTAGTTATTCATCTCATGACTAGATAATTAACAAAGTTCCTTTATACCCACCCTACTCTAACTGAGTATGCAGTGATTATGATTTTTAAGTTATTAGTAACATCAACTTAACTAAATCATTTCCTTTTTTAAAATTCATATAACTTCTACACTTGTTATACATGTGAAATAACTCATATTTTTCATTAATAACCCGTATATAATTAATTATCCAATTATATACTTAATATCATATTTCAGCATTCACAATCATACTGTAATATATTTAACACTTGCATTCACCCGAGTAAAATACTCACAGAATGTAAATTCTATAAAGTGCTATCCCACTAGGTACAATCACATATCCTAGTTATCCCAAGTCAGAATTTCATACCAACTTGATAAAAAAAAATAATTGGAGGCGGTCATATTCCTTCCCTGAAAGTGAGATGTCCCTCACCCATATAATGGACGCTATGACCTCGGGAATATACTCACCCTACTCCTCAAGCTAGGGGATTCATTCACTACGCGCAACCTTCCCCTATAGCACTATAGTATAAAATATCTAATCACTGATATTAATGTACACACCATATATATATACTATCACATCCGTATAAATATAAAAGTCCCGGCTATACCGTGCGGTAAATCCGTAACATAAGCCTATTAAATTTATCAAGAGTTTATGGTCCAACTCTAAATATTAATTAAATTGCACCTTAATTAATTAAGTTACTTTTGGTGTCGCCCCCACCATAAATTTGGACTTACTCTCGTAGCCCAAAATAAATTTACCCGAGTCATAATCCCCGACTCTAATTTATTAGCCTCCGTCTAATTAAATTATTACATTTCGGTTTCGCTCAACCAAATTTTCTGCCTCAAACCTTAATTAATTTATCTACCATTAATTAGATTTAAACTCATGTATTTAATTTCTCAATAATTAATTACATAAGATTTTTATATGAATTTCCCCTTTTTATTATTAACTGGCGAAACTACCAAGTTCTGCCGACCGTCGATCGATCGACCCCAGACCGTCGATCGATCGATCGAACAGGTCTTCGTCTTCCTCGCGAAGACAGGGGAGCCATGGATGGATTTTCTTAAACCCTAATTTCTTCTAATATGAATTACAAGTCTTCTTATCACAAGTACATATGAGAAACCTTATTAAGATCCCCCAGAAAGTCCACAACAATCATCAATTCGTCCATAAACTACTGATTCATAATTTTGGGGAAAAATCTATCTTTATCCTTAAACACATTTACACCCCAAATTTCTTCATCAAACTAGTTCTAATTTATCCGGATATCATTCTAACAGATACACATCAATATTTCAATATCAGATTTTTTTCATAAATCCTCATAAACTTTGGCAAATCAGATTAATATCTTCTTTTGTTTTTTTCAAAACCCCATGTTTATGCCATGAAACCCCAAAATGTTTTAATTCATTACATCACATAGATATGAATTGAAAGACATATATAATGCTATTGCAAGTTATTCACTTGCCTTAGGTTTCGTAGTGTCTGAATTTGCGATGGATTCCAAGGTTGAAGATGACCTTTGTTGGCTCTTTTGAGATCCCCAAATGGCTTTGGCTGCTGCTAGGGTTTCCTAACCCTTTAATTCTTTTCTCTAATTAAGCCCAGCCATGCCCTTACTTCTTTTTATTAGATTAATTACCCCAATCCCGTTTTTTGACTAATGGGCCAAGCCCAAGTGACCTAAATGTCCCCGAGTGGGCCCGACTATGTCTAAAAACGTCCCGTGACCCGTTTACTACCCCCGGGTACAGTTTTCCGACTATCTCGGCCCATTCGGACTCAACTGTACACTCAGAATTTGCATCCGAATTAAGTTATAAAAATACTTATCCCCCACCCAATATAGTCTATACCGACTTCCGGATGTGATAAGTACATACCTCGTCATTAATACTCGAAACGACATAATTACATTATTACTATTCACTTAGTAAATAAATTTCCCTAAATATTAACCATTCAATCCCAGATTAATATTTATATATTATTTTATCATAATTAATTCATTAAATTACAACACACTAGTAATTTAGAATTTCTGAATTAATTAAATTTTAAATGTTCCAAAAATACGGGGTGTTACAATCTTGATTGGTATCATTTTTCTACATTTGAAACTTGTAGTGAATATTCACTGCATGTAGATCTTCATTGAGACACTTTAAAATGTTGGATACATCTTGTGAATATTTTCCCTTGTGAGATGACTTCTAAACTTGTATATAAAATCTTCTTTCAAAATTTTAACATACAGTGAAGACTGGTTGTTAAAAATGTTTGCAAAGTTATTTACTGTAAAAATTTTATGTTATTAGACATTGAGTATTGTACAAAATAGAAAGTTATATTGTTATCATTTAAGGTTTATTATAGTGTGATGTCAACTTGATTGGTATCATTCTATGTATATGCAACATGTAGTAAATATTCTAGTACATGCATAATTTGAATGGGGCACTTTTGTTTAAAGTTGGGTACATGTTATGAATATTTACCATGGTACAAAAGATTATGTTATTGTGCATGCAGTGTTGTTATTATGTTTTTTACTATCTCCAAAACTATTTTAATTTAATATATAGACTGTCCCTGATTTGTAGACGGTGAAGACTAATTATAATGCTATGTCATCCTTGAATAAGGATGATGGTCTTGACATGAAAATCCCATAAGGCCAAAAAAGTCAATATTAGTGCACTATATATGTGTGACACCCAGTAAAATTTAATGATAGATTATCAGGACTAATACAAACTCACGTAAATCAAACAATTAAATATCATTCTAAGCATTAATGTAATAAAACTAAATGACTAAAGTAAATAAATGAAACATACCGTAGGTGAACAACATAAACGTCATACCAAACAAACCAATAATACTAGTACCACCTAGTTGTGTATGATTGGTGTCATTTTAACATATTTGCAATATGTAGTGAATATTCACTACATGTATAAATTCATTGGGCCATTTTTAAAAATTTGGTACATGTTGTGAATATTTACTTTTGTGAGATTACTTAAAACTGTTTGCAAACTTGTTTACTATGCGAATTATTTTCATTGAACAATACTGAATATTTTCTCGAATAGAAATTCATGTTGCTTTCATTTATTGTTTTGTATAAGTATGCGATATGTTAACTGTATTGGTATTATATTTCCATATTTGCGACATGCGGTGAAGATTCAATACATATATGACTTGATTGGGGAACATTTTGTGTGCAAGTTGTGAATATTCACCATTATGAAATGACTTGTAAACTTTAATGTGGTTCTTTGAATTTTTTTCAAAATATAGTGAATATTCAATAATTGTTGAAAATGTGTGCAAATTTGTTTACTATGAAAGTTTTAGTTAGAAGAAGATGAACATTGTCTAGAATATATGGTTATACTGTTGTCATTTAATGTTTACTATAAGGAAGTGATATGTTAACTTGATACGTATTGTTATGCCATATTTGCAACATGTAGTGAAGCTTCACTACATGTATAACCAGATTGGGGGGGGGGGGGGGGGCGACTTTTTGCGTACATGTTATGAATATTTACCATTTTGAGATGACTTATAAACTTTAATATGGAATATTCTAGCAAAATTTGCAAAATAGAGTGAATACTCGCTGACTGTTCAAAATGTTTGCAAACTTATTTACGGCTAAAAATTTTCTGTTAGAAGACACTGAATATTGTATAGAATTGAAGGTTATATTGTTGTCATTTAATGTTTACTATAAGGAAGTGATGTTATCTTGATTGGTATCATTTTGCTATATTTGCAACATGTAGTGAATATTCAGTACATGTAGAATTTGATTGCGATATTTTTAAAATGTTGGGTAATGTTGTGAATATTCAACTTCGTAAGATAACTTCTAAACTTGTATATAGAATCTTCTTTCAAAATTTCAAAATATAGTGAATATTCACTGATTGTTAAAAATGTTTGCAAACTTGTTTACTGTGAAAGTTTTATGTTTGAAGACACTTAATATTGTACATAATAGAAAGTTATATTGTTGTCATCTAAGGTTTATTGCAAGGTAGTGAGATGTTAACTTCATGGGTATCATTCTATGTATTTGCAACATGTAGTAAATATTATATTATATGTATAACTTGATTAGGGAACTTTTATTGAAAGTTGGGTACATGTTATGAATATTCACCTTTTTACTAAACATTATGTTGTTATGCATGCGGTGTAATATGTTTTTATGTTTTTTACTATCTCCAAAACTATTTTAATTTTATATATAGATTGTCCCCAATTTATAAATGATGAAGACAAAATAATTCTATGTCATCAGTGAATGAGGATGATGGTCTTGACATGAAAATCCAATAATACCAAAAAAATCAATATCCGTGCACTATATATGTTTGACACCCCATAAAATTTAATACTAGATTGATTAGGTCGAATCATGGAAACAAACAATTGAATATCATTCTGAGCATGAATGTATTAAAACTAAATTCATAAAACAAATAACTGAAACATTCCATAGTTTAACCACATAACTATGATTCCAAATAAACCACCAATACTGGTACCATCGCATAACTACAATTGTATCAACATAAAACAAACTACTGAAGGATCTCCGAACGAATACGAACCAAAGTGAACCATAATTACTGGAACACTTAACTAAAAGATTAAATAAAATCAAGAGAGATTTATAAATGGATGATAAAATGATTCTTAACAAAAGGTTGAGGAACATTCCCCCACCTCGGATGATCACGAACCAAACGGTTCTTATGATTGATACACAATCAAATGGGAATAAGATGTTGTTCTCAACAATCTCTCATGAAATATATCATCCCAATAATACGAGGTGAAGGTTTTAATATATTATCGAATAAATGCGATGATGTTAGAGTTAAGTTTGAAAGCTAACTCTTGCATGATACGAGAGGTTAGAATCCTACGAAACTCCAATATCAACACATACACCCATTTATTATATTCAAACATTAAAATAATCAAGAAGTGAAACCATCGAAGGTGGGTTTATGCTCCCAACCTGAGGAAACTAGCTACTCATAGCACTAACTATGCATACACACAACATATGGTTAATTAAAAAAGGAAAAACCATTACAAAAGATAGCATTCAATACAAACAACTATATTTATAAACCAACTAATGTCAATATTCAACAAAGTACAACAAAAATGGAACTTGATATCTTACAAATAATGAAGTAGAAAATGGAAAGCAAGAATAAATGCACAAGCCCTAGGTTAGAGAAGAGAGAACGAATCCAACAAATATCTATCTTCTCTTCTTTCACACGATTCCAGGAACACTTCAAAATCTAGAAACCACTTTTTATTTATAGTAAGTGGAAATAAACCACCAAACAAGATTTTTAAAAACCAATACCAAAAATAAAAACCAAAACTACTAACCAAAGATTCGCAGATCTGAGGGGAAGGGTCGATCGCGGGTCTGAGCCCGATCGACCCGGACTTCAAAAACTTGCGTGCCTTGGTTCATAGGAAAAAACTAAAAATATGGTCGACCACGGCTTTGAGGGTGGTCAACCAGGGCCTGTACTTCTAGGGCTTTTCCTCCCATCACTTTCCACACAAAGGACCTCGGAGTAAATTGACTATAACTTGGTCGTTAGGAACCGGATTCATGAACTGTCAATGGCTATGAAAAGTTGACTCGAAGAGCTATAACTTCCGTGAATATTTTTGGCACGAAGCTTGAATGTAGAAATATTGCCCTTGAAGCTGCGTAATGCATTTTAACTTCCCCGAAAAGCACACACTTGCACTGTATAGCATTCCAATACCTACAAAAGATCAAATAAACCTTGCAAAACATGTATATATCGAAACCAAAGGTTATAAAGTACGTGATCTTAAATACGGGAATTAATGGACATAAATGTGCATGCACGCATACGTAACGGTAGCTAATATGCAATATTCATGACTAATCACAAAAAACTTGACTCGCTCAAAATTGCGTCATTGTCGAGGACTAGTTTTCGCTAGAATTTTATTGACTTAGTATTTCCTACTACTTTTCTTTCAATTTGATAATTTTGTTTTAATCGTTTTTGCATACTTGCACATCTGAGTGCCAAAAAATGTCGAATTTGCGCCTGCACACCACACTTTTGAGCATCCATCGATGAACCATTTTGGGTAAGTATGTCTTACACTAATTTTTTCAATAGTTGTAATGATTTGGGTTCGAGAGTTTGCCCTAAGAAAAAATTTCATAGTCCCTTTAAGCCTATAACATTTAGTGAATACTTGCATGTCTAAAAGAATGAAAATCTCAAGATTACTCTTGGTGAGTATTTATAAAATCAAAATAATGATTTGGGGATTTTTAAAACTTATTCTAAGGACAAAATGATCAAAACTTATTGCAATAATGAAAGTGAAAGCCACTGCGATAGTAGTTCTCTGAACTATTATGATAATAGCTTGCAAAGTTGTTATACTAATAAGCTTGAAAGTTCCGATAATAGTTCTTAAATTAGTCTTTTTGGAGAAGTTGCAAAACCACCGAATTCATTTGGTGCATTGTCATAATGTCAAAATATGGAAAATTTTGATAACTTTTATCTGAAAGAGAATCATTGTTGGGAGCATGATTTAGATTTATTATTGAAAACCAAGGATGATTATTCTCTTGAAACTTGGGAAGATTAGAATGATTTGAACCAAATGAGGAATCTGAGTTCTTGAGCCAACGATGCCTACTTTGAAAACATTTGCATTTAGCCCAAGGAATAATAATTGAAAATGAAAATTGTGATGATATGGAGATTTACGCAATTTTCAATGAGATGACTTTTTCCTTGAACAACAAAGATGAGTCGAACACTTTTGTTTCACCTTAAACAATTTTGGAACAACATTTCACTGAAAGTGAATCTTTTTCCTTTGGAATTCAACCATCGAGCGATGATGAGTCATCTCTTCAAGTTGAATTCATTTACTCCCCAATTCCATTCACCATTATCTAACCATTACAACTTTCCTATGAGTCGTTTGGACACTTTGAAACGTTCAATTCGTTCACCGATAAGGAATACTTGCTTGAGTTGCTCGCTTTTATAGGATCCTCTATGTTGTGTGATCCTCCTTCAAAGATTTTTTAAAATCCTTTGGGAAGATATTAGATTTTTCTAGGATCCCATGTGTGCCTGTCTCCCGACCAATCCAAACTCCCCATCATCCCTCCCAAAACTGATGGTGATTCCTTTCTTTCTTCGTAAACATACCTTTTGTTGTTCAAACAAAATTCTTATTTTTCAGAAGGTATGCACTCAATTGAGGTACCGCCAATTATCCCTCAAAGTCAAATCAGTATTTGGTTGGACCCTCAGAAATTTCAACTCTTATTGTATAGGTAAGTGAGTTGTTGAAATTTAGGTTGCACATAGTTAATTGTTTATTTTTATTTCAGTATAGTTTGTAGCATACTTACATAACTGACTTGAATTATTCAAGCCTTGATGAATTTTTGTTCCATGTACCTTCTTCATAATGATATTTAGGAGTCCATCTACACACTGTCACAACATGTACTTCTTATAAACCTCAGTATCCATCGATCTTGGCTCAGAAAATCATCAACGAATCGAACACGGAGTCCATCGCTTCAAATCGCCATGCATACAGATTCTAAGGTATGTAAATAATACTCAACAAGGATAATGAGTAAACAAACTTTGGCATTAGACAAGAGATCTCAAACAACCATATTTAATTGAAACTTGGATCTCAAAATGATTGGGTGAAACTAGGGTTTAGAGGATCTTGGATGTTTCTTAAAAAATAATTTTAACCAAAATCACCTCACAAAAACTGATGTCAGCATTCCTTTATATTGAAAATACAAAAATGGAGGCAGTTATGGTATTGCGGGCCAAGATCAATGATGCACTCATGGGGAAACTTTGTGCATTTATGGTGTATTATTGGGAGTGCTTGTCTCCCGATCCTCCACATGCCCCTAAAGTCAGGTTATCGATTCGGCATTGGTCAAAAGGACTTGCCCCTTGACGATGCTTGACATCATCTCTAGTTTGAGTCACACATCCCTAGTTCTTAGTCCTAGGACCAAGTGTGTCCCGTGTGATAGAGGGTTCATTTGGTTTCTTCAATTTTTCTAGTTTGTTTTATACAGAAACTAACAAAAGATTCAGGTTAGCCCTTTCGATCTAATCCGAAGGCAAGATTAAGTTTTGATCTAAAGATTCTTTTTATGTGGGTTCGAAAACCAAGTTACGAGTGGGGAAGGTATTAAGCCCCCCACTTATTTTTTAAGCTTTGTTAATTATATGTTTATTATCTCTCAACATTAATTGATTACTTATTAGTTACTTTTAGAGAAAGTTTAGAGACATTAGATATTGAATACCTTAAACATGGATATATGCTTAGGTAAGAAGATGATATCAGTGAGAGGTATAAGAATGTCACTAGAACTAGTGCAGTACATAAGGGTTCTTGTGTATGACTCTGTGCTTATATAATGGCTAGCCATTGGTATGCATGCATGTGTGCAAGAGAGCTCAGCTTTTGAGATAGTTTGAGAGATGATGCATCTATGTTATGAAAGCATGTCGAGAGATATGTTTTTGAGGTTTGTGCTCAAGATAAGGACATGGTATTGCGCCTATGTACCCAATGAGACTTGGGATCTAGCTTATGCAGTTCAGTTTTGTATATGCATTTAAACATTTGTATATGTTTACACAGGAAGCCACGACTTGAGATCTTTTGATATCTTATTTGTTTTGTCAAAGGATATAAGAGATGAGGGCTAATGTTTTTTCGTCCTTTAAAATGTGTACGCTTGAGTTTAAAAAGATAACAATTGTTTCAATAGTTACTCTCGCACTTTAAGTAAGTCATAATCACGCAAGGTATGAGGCCCACACAAATTGGGCCGCTTAATCATTATAGTGTTAACAACTATGAATATACTTATTTTTCTTCCGACATCTCAATGGAGAATACTAATTTCAAGGGGTGGACAGATAATCCATGGCTCACAGTCTGGTTGTGCATAGCATGTATGATTTTGACCATTTCTATGAGGTGCGCGAGAGATCACGACTTTGATACAACTTGATATCTCGTTATGGTATGTATGAGAGAGGGTGTAAATGATAAATGGGTGCATCTCTGTGGGGGTAATATATGATGAGAAATATTGTCATGGATAGAGCTCATGAGAAGGACTCAGTATTGTGCCTACATACTGTGTAGCCATAAGATTAAAGCCTATGTTGATTAGGGTGGCTCACTTGTTCAAACGTGATGTGTGTGGAAGTGTAGGGATTAGCTTAGGAGGTGGATAAGCTATCTGGGAGGCCAAGGTTAGCTTCGGTGGAGGTTCAGAATGGGAGTCAACCTGAAGTCATAGATAAAGACATCATTCAGATTTATAGGGATCACCAACTAAAAGGTATTGTTAAAAATTGAGGCTAGTTTGGAGGTGTAGTGCTAAGAATGTCATCTATCAGACATCCTCGTCTAGGGAGGTAGAGGTAACAATTGAGGGAGTTTAGACTGGGGATGGATGCATCTGAAAGAAATAACATGTCATTAAACGTATTTTGAGGCTTAGGCTTCACGAGTTTAGTTCAGTATCCTATATACCCTAGAAGACTTGGGATCAAAGATAATGTAGTTCCAATAAATGAGGTATAATTACGGGTGTAGGTGATGGGATACCGGGCATCCAATATACAACATTGCAGTATTTATAGGGCCTAGTCCTTAATATATCACTTCCATTGTGTTGGATTTATATATTAATATGTTAAAAGTATGTCTAATCATAGTCCAACTTTTTACAAATATTGAATATAAAAACACATATTCGGGGTTTCGCCACAGGGATGGGCTTTGTTCATTTGGAGAAGCATGGGAGTAGTTGGATTTTGGACTTTATCTTGTGCAAAGTTTGAAACTGACTCTACCCACGGGTGATTTCCTCTGAACAATTTTGAAAAGTATATTTTCATGTTTTGTAATTGTCGTTGTGGCCTTTGATTAACATTTTTTAACATATGAGAATGTCAAGTCAATTAATAGAGGTGCTGGGTTAAAACCAAGTTTAAACGTTGTAAAGTGCATACACAGTCCCTTCAACGGAGGCCGAGTTAAAAGAGACAAACAGATATGGGCAGTTTATTGTAATATATATGGGGTTCTTTACACTAAATTTGGGCAGAGGTTCTTTATCACAATATATACAGCGGTGTTTGGCCCCAAATTTGAGCAGAGTTTCCTTACCCTTGTAGCATTAACTAAATTCATTTCCAATGTGGGTAGAGCTCCGTTTAGTTGGGCAAAACTTCATTTAGAAGTGCTAACATTCTCAGAATGTGAACAGAGGTTTGCCTATATTTTTCTTTTAGATGCGATCTTTCGAAAGTACAAACCTTTTTTGGGACTAAAGTGACTTTCAGGAAGTACAAACTTTCTTGAGGGGAAAGAGACTTAGCCAAAGTATGAACTTCTTCAAGACTTTTCATAATAAGCTCGAGTATTCCGAATGCTCGGGGGAGAAGAATCTATAAAAACAGGATCGAGATCGAGTTTTGGTGCCCATTTCTTGGTTGGTGGGGATATGTATTTATAATGATCTAGCTCAGGGCATTTAACCGATCGGTTAAAGCCCCTGGATGGTGGATCCAAGGGGTGAGATACGCGTATGGCTGATAAATAATTTTTAAAGATCTCGTAATGATCACTCCGGAGGGGGATAACCTATCGGTTATCGGTTTGGGGTTTTTTAACCGATCAGTTATCGATTTGGAGGGGTCTTTAACCAATAGATTAAATGACCCAGAGGGCATGTTTGGATCGCTTTTTCCTTCTTTTTCCAATTTTACTTTTGACTCATTGGGGTCATGTTCTTGGTTTTTTGACCTCTTAAAGTTCTATTTTTTATTTGGGATGTTGGTATTTTTGTGGATTTTTCAAGGTTCATGTCCATGGTTGTTGTGCGAGGATAGAACGTACCACACCTCGATTGCATATTGGGTAACCATAGAGGAATTCGTCTAAGAATGTGCATGCACGAATACGCTTTATCAAAATTGGAAGGTAAAAGAATAGGTTTGCCTATTCTTTAGGGGAGTATGAGGTATAAGGGTAATACGTGGAAAGTGTTGGGAGAAAATGCTATTTTTGAAAATATGTGGGGGATTTTAACTAATCGGCTAACCCTTGGGTTTGAATGGTTAAACGGCCGGTTAACCCTTGGGTTTTGCATGTTTAATCGATCAGTAAATGCTGGAAATATTTAATTGACGGGTTAAACATTCTAGTGGCCTAAACCTATAGATTGTTCTCTTTATGACAGTTTCCTCATTCCTTCACACATCTTCTCTTTCTTTATCTCTCTACTTTTGAGACACCTATGCTCTTTTGAGAGCATTTTTTTAGACCTCGTTGTTGTTATCGATTCATTGGAGTCAGCCTTGGGGGATGAGGATGAGGTTCTAGTTTTGAACTAAGATGAGGGGGTCGTGGGGGATGATGGCGGGGTGGTGGTGCACAATAGGTAGTTGACGCTGAGTTATGGCCGGATGTGTTCAATTTGGGGCCCGTTAGGCATCAGATCATGGCCCCTCATGAGGATGAATGGATCGGGAAAGTCTAGCAGGGAAGGGATGCAGATGTTGTTTTATGACCCCCCACTACTGGTTGATGAGGAGGATACCGATATCCTTTTGTGGAAGTGTGAGCATCACCGAGCCATAGTGGCGCATCCGATAAGTTTTTATGGACTTTTTTCTTCCTATGTTTTTTTGCATGTTTTTGTGTTAATTATTTTATCATTTTAATGTTGAACTTGGTGATGGTATTTTCCTATGTCCAGAAGAGAACATGATAATTGGATATTTATCGCTAATTTAAGTAGTATTACAATTGGACCGTTGTTTCTAAATAAAAGTAATAATGATAAAAAAGAATAAAAAATAAGATAATATAAGATAAATTATAACGGAGAGGGGTAAACGTATCCTTCACGGGGTGAGAAAATAGGGGTAACCTAAAGAGTAAACGGGATGGGGTTATGACGCGGTGGTGGTATTGTAAACCAAAAAGGTTAATGGAAGTAGCCATAAATAATTATGAAAATAAATAGTGGGGTAACAGGGAAGAGAAAAGCTAGTGCTAAGCATGAGTGAAAAAGAATAAAGTTTATATAAATATAGGCCCGGGGATATGGCTCATACTGAAGAAAATAAATTAATAAGAGTGTATAATAATTACGGGCTAGATCCGTGCATCATGTTTGTATCATTTTATGATAAAAATATTAATATATTGGGGATTCGATTCATCTTTCAGACTATCCTTCCTGGTTAGATGGAACCGAAGGTGGGGGACTATGTGGAGGCATATGGGGTTTGAAGCACCGAGAGGGAGAAAACTATGGGGGGTACAGGGTATCTCAATTTTTTACTTTGGTTTTAGCAAAGATTCAAAATATTCCAACCCTTTCTATTTTAGGTCGCTCAGGGGACCAGACATAGAAACGTGGGGTTTATGCGATGTTTATTGGGGTTGTATTATTGCCTCACTACTGGTTAACCTCTTAGTTAGTGGCAACTGAAGAGAGTCCTCTTAAGTGTGAACGTAGGGTGAATTTCTACCTAGGGGAAACATAATCGTGGGTGCAGGCTATCTTAATTTCCAACTTTTGTTCTATTTTTAGGTTGCTCGTGGGACCCAATGCATGAATGCGGGGTTTCAGTAGTGTCTATTGGGGTGTAGGATCACCTCATTACTAGTTAACCTTTTAATTAGTGGTAACTAAAAAGAGGTGGCTTAAGTGTAAACGTAGGGCGATTAGAACACCAAGAGGGAGAAAGCTCCAGAGGGTGCAGGGTATCTCTATTTTCAACTTTGGTTTTAGTAAAGATTCAAAATAGTTAGACCCTATCTATTTTAGGTCAATCAAGGGAGCAAATGAAAAAAATGAGGGGTTTCATCAAAATCTATTGGGGTAGGTGAACGCCTCACGACTGGTTAATGTTTTAAGTTGGTGGGAACTGAAGGGTGATTAAAACACCGAGATGGGGAAACTACGAGAGGGGTTTTCTTGACCATCTCATGATTGTTATCCTTCCTAGTTAGTGAGAACTGAGGGTAGAGAGACTAAGTGTGAGTATATGGTGTTCCAAATACTGGGAGGGAAAAAGCTCCAGGAGGAGTTTTTTACCCTCTTCATGACTAATTATCCTACATGGTTAGCAAAAACTGAGGGTAGGAAGATCAAGTGTGTATTAGTGTAAAACAAATATCATGAACAGAGAGCACCTTTTTCTTATATAATTGGCATATTTTGTTTTAATTTATGTTTTCTTTCTTATATTCCAGAGGGAATGCTAAGATTATGGGTTTATAGCCCTATTTGTTAGGGTTTAGGCGAGGTCTCCGGCTTTTGTTCGAGCTTTTGTATACACCGTGGGATTCAGTATGTTGTTGGATTGCCTCTATGATGCACACTTTAAGAGGAGATGGATTACTATCGTGGATTTGTGAGGGCATTGGTTGTATACTACCAGTACTTTTCACTTACTGATGGGGGAGATGACCATGACACCATTGGACCTTTTTTCTCTTATGGGACTCCTACTTGTCGAAAGTGTCTCTAGTGGTAGATCGGGCTCTGACTTTCACTACCGAGGGTCTGAGGGCGGCACGGAGGATAGAAGTTCCTCCCATTTAGTGTTTTGACTACCTATTTAGAGGAAGTGGTGTAGGATCCGGTGCTTGATGTAGTGACAGTGAGACGGTAGGCCCGAAGTTTGTTATTGCTTGCCATTAGGGAGCTCTTGGTGTTATGTTCTTCTGGTGGGTACCACATATCCTGGTTACCATTTTTGATGTATTTTTCTAGAATTTTGGGATATGACCTGGGGGAGGATGGGTTTATCTGAGATGTTTCAATCCACGTCAATTTTCCCAAGATACCGTATCGATAGTTTTACGAGTTTTGCATATCTGTAAGAGGTATGTGTTTAAATTTTGTTCCTTTTAGTTGCTTAGTTATATGTTTCTTCATGTCTCTTCTTGCCTTTATGTTTTATGTAGACATGTTTTTTTTAACTTATGTGGATACTTATTCTGAGCCTTCTTGGGTCACCCAGCCTATGGATGGTGTTTTTCCTCTCTTTAGGCGATATGTGCGAGGGAACCTGAGGCCAGGGTCATCAATGTCATTAGTGGTGACTAGGGCACTTCTGAATAGGATGATCGTATAGACTATAAGTAGATCAATTTATATATTTTTATCCATCCCTTTTTACTGCCATTACCCACTTATTTATGCTTATTTGCTTTCTATTCTTGGTGTTTTCTTATTTTAGGTTCCCTGGGGTTTGGTCCATCACGTGTCAATGAGCGGGTGTTGGAACATAGGATATGTCGGGGAGGATATTTTTGTTGGAGGAGTTGTATGGGGATATTTTTTTTTCTTGGGAAAGAGGACAACACATCAATATACATGGGATGTCCTAGTTAGGATATCATTCCCCCTCCTTACTGTATGAGGCATATAGAGGGGTTTATTGAGGCTGACAAACAGATGTTTATGGATGGGGTACCTTATGTGGATTTTATCGAGGAGGGGGGGAACTTTATTATCATGGATTTCTGGAGTGGCGGGTGATGACTATGCCTCTCCCCATTCTTAGGGATGTCTTGGTGTCCTAGGCAGGAGTGATTCCGATAGGGGAAGGGCCTGTAGCAGTGGATGGGGATCCAATATCCCCAACAAGTGTGTTAGAGGCGATAGGTGTAGATCAGTCATCTCCTGAGGTTAAGCAAGAGTAGGAGGACAGGGTGCCTGAGGGTAGGGCTAGAGTTAAGGGGGTAGTGATTGAGGTGGGCGCAAGGGAACAGAGGGTGGTTCCTGAGGGAGATGCTAGGGCAAAAAGTATACTGGCACGAGGTATAACATGGGTTGAGGGGACTGTGAGGGATCTTGTGCCTTCAAGTATATCCTTCCTGCCGGTACAGGTGAATCTATATGCACCGAGGTATATGATGGGGACGAATTTATGATTGGGATTGGAGTCAACCATCGCGGCACGCTCAGGAGAGTGTGTGGACTCTTTCTTTCGGGTAGTTTATAAATTATGTGGGGCTGTTTTGGACGTTGGCTGCCAAATCGGGTTTGGAGGATATTGATCTTGGGGAAGTAGTTAACCATAAAGGAGAGATCCATGTCTATGAATGAGGGATTAGTCGGGGGCGGGCTGAGATGGATGGTGTCATTACAACCCGTATTTCCACCCTAAAGTCTATGATGAGGGAGTTGTAGGAGGCAACCTACAACATGAGCGGGAGGGTGGTTTTGTTTAGGGGGAGACACCCTTTAGGAGGGTGGATCTTCTTGTTTTCCCATTTGAGGTGGATTCCCATGATTATGGCATCCCGACTTCGTTTCACGTTTCTTCATCAACTTATGCCTTGGATTGCTTAGCTCCTGGATTTAGGGGGCTTTGGGAAAGGCCAGGGTACGCTTCTTTTTCCCTTACATATCCCTTTTCTTTTTATTTTCTTTTCACTTTTCAATGATGATTTTCCCATTTTGGTGTTTTTCAGGAAGTGTTGGTTTTGTCATTTTCCTTGCAGAGGGTGATGCTTCACTGGCCCTCGTTATACCTGGAGTTATTTTATTTTATTTAGGTTTACATCCCTACGAGATTCATCAGAGTTAGACAATTCCAAGCCTTGTACTCATACTAATGTACCCTCACGTCGTGAAGAGGTTTATGGGTTGTCTACAGGGGATTGTTCGCATGCCTCCTCCTCCAGTGTAGTGGAACTCCAAGAATTCTAAGGATCCAGATGTTATTGATATAGTTGGTGATGCTTCTAAATGGGCAAAGAAAGTTTATCATGATTAGTTTTTGACTTTTATTGGCTAGGGGGAGGGCTTGTATCTGTTGATTCATACATTTGACTACCCCCTTTTATTCTTTTGCTAGTTCATTGATATTGCTTCTTGGCATTTGGATACCAAATATTCATAATTTTTTATTTTTCATGATATTACTTTCGATTTTATTTCATGCTTAGGACTTTTACACCTTCCACGTGGAATGGTTATTGATGACGCTTTCATATAATGCCATGTTATTTTCATTTATAGGATAAATAATGCTAATATGTATATGAAGGGAGTGGGCCCAAGCCCCTTAAAATGGGGGTAATAGACATGTATATGGGTGGGAAATATTAAAATAAGAGGTATACCTAAACGTAGGGAAATAGAAGTGAGTCTAAGATCTTTTATTAAAATGGAGGTGGCACATATAAAAATAAAAGATACATATACATGGGAAAAGTACCTCATCTTTTTTAGACTTTTCTTTTAGAGAGAGCCGATTTTTTCTCCTTGATGGTGAGTCTTTAGTCTTGTTCTGTCCTCGGAGTGGTGAGGGAAAGAAGTTCCCTTTTCTTTGCTTGGTGATCGGGCGAGAGCCTTTTAATATAATCTTGAAATCTTAGTGTCGTCCCTTATCTCAGATAAGGTGCCATTTTGTGGGGAGTCCAAAGTGAGTCTTCCAGTTTATGGTCCATCCCATGATGTGGGGAGTTCTCAGTGATCCCATTTTATTGTTTATTTAGACTAGGCCCAAAGTAATATCTCGGGATGCCTATGTATCTCTGATTCAAGGAAAACTGTGTGTCTCTTTTGAATGTTTGTGATAAAAATATAGAGGAGAATAAGGTTTACGCAGTTCTCTATAGGTGATATGGTTAAGGGATTGAAGTGTTTTTAGTTGACTTCAAGCGAAAGGTTAATGGCTCAAGTGGGATTTTTTATGTAAGGTTGGAAATGTGTATGGGCTTTCATAATCTTTCCTACCCAGCACGATCAATTATTTTGGTATTTAAATTAGTTTTTCCTCTTCAACGCCAACATGATTTAGGGAAGAATTTCTTCAATCGATCAAGATTAAAGGGTTGTGAAATGTGACTCCATCGAGATCAGATTGTGTAGCCTCCCCGTCAGAGTTTATTTTGTTGACGAGGTATGGTTTTCCCCAGTTGGGTGCAAATTTTCCTTCGAGAGTTCGAGAAGGTTTGAAATTTTACTTTAGGACTAGGTAACCCTCTTGGATATTTCTCTTCTTAAGGATTTTTCTGTAATCATCGGGCGATACATTGCTGATAACCCGATTGTGATATGTGCCTTTCAGTGTCCTTTCATCGAGGAGAGCCAGTTCGTCATAACGGGATTGAATCCAGTCGGTTTTGGCCATTTATCTATTGATCATGACCCATATTAATGGTATCTCAAGTTGTATAAGTAGGAGTGCCTCCATGCCATAAATTATAAAGTGTAAGGGGTGGCCCCAATTGAGGTTTGCCTTATAGTGCAGTAGCCCCAGAGGGAATATGGGAGTTTGTTTGACTAGTCATTATAAGTCTATGCCATCTTAATGATGATATTTTTGATGTTCTTGTTAGCGATTTTGAATTCTCCATTGGTTTGCGGTCTGTATGGAGATGACTTATGCCAAATAACTCCAAATTCGTGCAGTGAGTTTAAGACCTCTTTCTCCAAGTGAGACATGTTATTTGATACCAACTTGTGGGGTACGTCAAAGCGATAGATGATATTTTGATATATGAATTTGTCCACTTTCTTTAATTTTAGTACCACGTAAAATTTATCATCGACCCATTTTGTGAAATAGTTGATGGCGACTAGGATATATTTGTGCCTGGTGGAGGCCTTAGGAGTTACCTTTCCTATGATGTCTATTTGGGGAAGCATCGGGTGGGTGGTCTTTCTTGTTCAGCAAGTTCCATATGTTGTAGTACCTTATTGTAGGTCTTACGGTTATTTCTCGATGGCATCGACCTCAAACCAAAAAAAGGGGTGCTCCAGATGGTCATGATAAATGAGATTTCCATAGTTCATTTTGGAATGTATATCATGGAGGCTAGGGAGGCTAGTGCGTCTACGAAATTATTTTTATCCCTTGGGAGAAAATCGAATTAGATATTTTTGAATCGAAAAGATAACTCTTCTAAGTAGGAATGGTATGGTTGTAGTTTGTCATCCCAAATTTTCCACTTTCTACATATCTGACTAATGACTAGGCTAAAATCCCCGTAGGCTTTCAGGTCGGTGATTCCCATTTCTGATATGATTTTGAGAGTTGTGATGCAAGCCTCGTACTCGACCATGTTAGTGCATTCGTAGGTGAGTTTGATAGCAATGGGGATACACCATGAGTTAGGAGAGATTAGTAGAGTTATAATGTCGAATCCCCTTTTGTTGGAGGCCCCATCGAAGTAAAGTTCCCAAGTTTTTCTATCATTCAGGGCAAATAGATTCTCATCGGTGAATTATGCCACATTATTTTCTTCTTCAACTAAAAAGGGCTTCCGTGCGAGAAGGTCGGAGATAGATCATCCTTTTGTGTCTTTTTGCATGACATATGTCATTTCGAACTTGAATAGTATTAGTATCCATTCGTCTAGACAGAATGGGCTTCTCAAAGAGGTATTTTAGAGGATCCATCCTGGAGATAAGTCGTATGCTAAAGGCCATCATGTAGTGTCGTAGTTTCAGAGTGATCTATACGAGAACACATACCTTTTTCCAAGGCAGTGTATATGAGCTCATATGAGACCAAATTTTTACTCACATAATAGAAGATGCATTCTTTTTAGGAACTCTCTACATATTGGGTCAACATGGGTCTAGCAGCCGTGTTAATTATGGTCATGTTGAGTAGGAGAAGTTTTCCCGGTTAGGGAGGTACTAACACTGGTGGGTGAGTGAGGTACTCTTGTATTTTCTCAAATTCTTCTTGGCATTAGGCGTTCAATTCTTTAGGTGAGTCCTTTTTGAGTATTTAGAAGATGGGTTCATAAATGGCAGTAAGTTGATTGATGAACTGACTTACAAAATTTATTTGGCCTAGGAACCTCTAACCTCTTTTTCTATTTTTGGTGGTGGAATTTCTCATATGGCTTTGAGCTTAGCAGTATCTACATCGATTTCATCCTTGCTGACAATGAAGCCAAGAACTTTCCCTTTCCTAAGACGTATTCTTGTGGATTTAGCCTCATTTTTAAGAGGCGTAACCTTTGGAAGAATTTTCAGATTGTCGAGATGTGTCCTTCCCGATCTTTCGATTTGAGGATAATATGTCTATGTAGACTTATACTCCCTTGTGTATGAGGTCATGATTAATGGTTATGGATGCTCTTTGGTAAGTTGCACTTGCATTCTTGAGATCAAAGGGCATAACTATATAACATTACGTCCCCTAGGGGATAATAACCCAATTTTTGTCTTGGTGGTCAGGGTGTATTTTTATCTAATTGTAGCCTATGAATCCATGGATGAAGGACTTGAGCGCATTACTGGTTGTACTGTCTACTAATAAGTCGATTTATGGTAGAGGGAGATCATCTCTGGGGCATGCTCGATTGAGTTTCCTATAGTCTATGCATATTCTAACTTTGTCGTTGGCCTTGGGTACTGGTATGATGTTCGCTAGACAAGTAGGATATTCCATTACTCAAATAACACCGACACTGAGATGTTTCTCTACTTCTTCCTTAACTTTCGAAGACCATTTGAGTATGAACTTAAGGATAATTTTCTTTATGGTTCCTACATCAAGGAGAATGGGTATATCATGCATGACGATAGTTGGATCGATGCCAGGCATGTTTGTATAAGACCAAGTGTATACATCCACAAAGATGGAGAGGAGATATATGATCTCCATTTGTTCATTCTCTTCTAGAGATGGTGTAACAATTTAGGGTTTGGGGAGTGCCTAAGTTTATAGTCATCGTTTCAATGTCGTTAGGACACATACTTCTATTTTGACTTTGGTCATGTTTTTATAAGTATTTTAAGTCTGTAGAGTCATCCTTATTAGATGTGAGTTCTAATCCATTGATGGATTCATAATCATCACATGCAGCATACGCAGGTAAATACTGGAAATCACTATTTATTATGCTATGAAATGGAGGCAGGACAACATTGATAATAGTAGAAAAGTATACTTTATAAAGGGGGATTTTACGACAGGGGATAAGTGGATACTCTTTAGCTAACATGATAGACTTAAAGGGCCTCTGGATTACAAGCTTTGGGATGCATTTAATAGAACTCTATCGGGGGACTTTTGGAGTGATCTCCGGGGGATCTAGGGCCTTAGCACACAGTGCATGTTGGTAAAGGTGGTGTTTCTTGAGTCGAACTACTTCTACCACAGAGTTTGTGGTGGGATCCTTTATTGGGCTGACCATCGGGTCAGTGTAGGGGAGTGCCTTGGAGATGTATTCTAGAAAGAGATGTTGGATTTCTTCCTTCTAGTAATAGTCCCAAGAGGGCTAGAAATTTATTTCTTGAGGCTCGATTGAAGGCGGTGTTTCAGTAGGTGGCTTGTTGAGTTCAAAACTCAATGGTAGATATTGAGCTCAGGTATGATGACTAATTATCCCTTCTCGGTAGTAATACCTCGGGTGGAAGAGGCAGTATACCAATCGTGTAAGAATTATATAGGAGTTAACTCTAAGGTTCCTAATATGGCTACCTAAGAAATGTCATCAGGAAATATCGCGGGTAAGTAATCCCCATTTAGGCTTTGGTTCAAGGACCTTCTTGTTGCCTTATTGCCCATGTTACGTGGAGCTCATCATCAGTTGGAGAACAATTTTATCGACCAGTGGGGCGGCTCGCGGGGGGCTTTGAAACTAGTGTGTGGGTAACTGGGGTACTGTTGGTAGGGTTTGAAGTATCCATGTGAGGAAAATGTTACTTGGAAGTGATAGGCACCGATGTTATCAAGGGGAGCAGGTGCTAGGATTGGTGCAGGAGGATCTTGGGGATTTTTTAGTACTACCTCGACATCCATCGCAGACGGTGTTCCAGTGTTGGGGATGGGTGGAGGAAGTACATCTTATCTTATTCAGGACATATTAGTGGCCTCTTGTAGGCATACATGTTCTATGTTCAGTGCCCTGATCTCGAACTGCATGGTATTCTGCAAGATAGTGATGGTTTCAAGCTTTCTCAAGATCAAATCCATTATGAATGGAACCTGGTCTTCTTCGATAGATATAGAGTGTATTGCGGAGAAAACTTGATAATCGTGGGTGGGGAGCTCATTGATTAAAACAAATTGGCTGCACGGAGCGTGAATTCGAGTTTCCAGAGTAAGAACTTAATGTGATCTCTCTGCCAATGAAAGGAACAACAAAAATGTCAGGGCTCTTTCGTTCAGGTTTTTACTGACAAAAGGACAATACGTAGTGAGAAAGACTCACACATGCAAGATTTACCCAATGCAATTCTTTTATCTACATTTAATCATATGTGGACGATATTTTATTTTTGGTTTGGTAGTATTTTCTGAGGGGGAGAACTAAATAGAGTCCTGTTGGATTTGAGTAAACAAAGTGAGCTCTCTTTTTCGTGCCATGAGCAAAGAAATGCTAGACTCAATTCTATCATTTTCCAAAAATAAAAAGTGGGTAGGTTAATCCAACGTAAAGGAAATCTATTTTGGCGATAACTTGCGGCTTCATACCATTTACTCTCCACTTAAGAGTGAGAAAATAATTAGCCTAGAATCTGAGGGGTTTTGGACCAGCCTTTGGCCATCTAACAATTTTTTTGAATTTTTTTTCAAAGGGAACGACCCATAAGTATCCATTATTTTCATGAGATGTTTTATTTATATGCAAAAAGGAGATGTGACTTGATAATCGAAAAATCTATTTTCATTGCCATGGATCACGATATATTGAGGTGCTTGGACTGATCAACCTTTAAGGTATGTGTGAAACCACTTTACCCTAGTACTGAATAGCTGTGAAAGATTATTCGATATACCCCAGAATCAAACAAACTTTTAACATTCCCTAAGATAGAAGTTGTTCGATATACCAGAAGGGTGAGTGAAAATATTGAGAATTCATTGGAACTAGCCTTCTAAGGAAGAGATTTTTCAAAAGTATGAACATTACTCGGGGAAGAGATTTATGTAAAATACAAACTTCCCTTAGGGAGAAGTGAATTTTATAAAGTACGAGACTCTTTTCAGGTAGATAAACCTTTATAAGGTATAAACTTCCTCTCAGTTAACCGCTTTTGGTCTCGAGGTTATTGGGTTTAAATAATATGAAAATCAAGAATGTGGAGTTCGCGATGTAAAATAAGTAATCTTTATTTTTTCATACTTGATGTTTATTTTATCACAAGGTTCTTTGTTCATACCTATATATTTGGGAAAATGTGCAATCCTATATGTGGAGACCTAAACACATATCTATGTTATTTGTGATTATTAAACTAAGGCCACTAAACAGATATAAAATTTACATAAAGTAGTAATGCATGAGAGAAATATTAAGCATATTAGGGAGTAAGCATAAAGATAGTTCAGTTATCTTGAGTTTTCCCCAGTAGAGTCTCCACTGTGGCATTGTGGGTCCCAAGTAGTGATGCACTCGAGAGGAACTTTGTGCATTAACGGTGATGCAGTTCTCCATGTCCCCCGAGGTCGGGTTATCGATTCGACGTTTGTCAAAGGGACTTTCCCCTAGAAGATGTTTGGCGCCAAGTCGAGTTTTGATTCGCACACCCTTAGTTCTTAGGCCAAAGCCCATGTATGTTTCGTGCGATAAGGGGTTCAGATGGTTTGTTTGGAGTCTCTAGTTTATTTTATAAAATAACAAAACAAAATTGGGTTAGCCCTTTTGGTTTAATACTAAGGGAGTATTAAATTTGTGGTTAGTCCAAAGATTCTTGTTATGTGGGTTGGGAACAAGGTTATGAGTGGGGAAGGTATTATGTACCCCACTTGTTCTTTATGCTTCCTTAACTATATGATTATTATGACTCTTAACTTTAATTGATTACTTTTTAGTTATTTTTAGAACAAGTTTAGAGAATTTAGGTTAAGAATCCCTTAAATGTGGATAGGTGCTTAGGTAGGAAGATGGTATTAGTGAGAGGTTTAAGAACGTCACTTCAACTATTGCAAGTACACAATGGTGCTTATTTCCTATCATATAATGGGTCATCGTTGGTATGCATGTAAGTGTGTGAGAGAGCTTGACTTTTGAGATAGTTGATATTTCTTTCGAGTTTTTAGAAGAGGTAAGAATGTAATATGAGAGATGGTTGCATCTATGTTATGACAACATATTAAGAGATATGTTTTTGAGTCTCTTGCTTATGAGAAGGACTCGATATTGTGCCCGCGTACCCAAGGAGACTTGGGATCAAAACCTATGCAGTTCGATTTTGTATATGCATTTGAGCATTTATATAGGTTTGCATGGGAAGAAATGTCTTAGGATAGTTTTATGTCTCATTTGTTTCATAGGAAACAGATGAAGGATGAGGTCTAATGGTTTTCCATCCTTTGAAATATGTACACTTGAGTTTAGGAAGATCACAGTTGTTTAAATGGTTACATTCACACTTCAGGTAATTCATATTCATGAAAGGTATGGGTCTTACATAAATGATGAACTCTTAATCATAAGAACGTTAACACTTATGAATATACTTTTTTTCTTTCGACATCTCAATGGAAAATACTATTTTCAAGGGTGTGGACGGATAATCCATGGCCCATAGTCTGGTTTTGTATAATATGTATTCTTTTCAGCATTTATATGGGGGTACGCAAGAGATTATGACTTTGAGATAGTTTGATATCTCATTTGTGGTATGTATGAGAAAGGGTGTAAGAGAAATATGGGTAATCCTTATGGGGACTATATATCATGGGACATATTGTCAAGGATAGAGTTCATGAGAAGGAATCGGTATTGCACCTATGTACTCGTGTAGCCATGAGTTCAAAGCTACATAGATCGAGTGGTCCATGTGTTTGAAGGTGATGTGTGTAGAAGTTTAGGGATTCTCTTGGGAGGCAGATAAGCTATCTGGGGGCAGAGGTTAGCTCGTGGAAGTTCAGAATGGGAGTCGACCTGACATCATAAAGAAAGACACCCATCACATGTGGTGGGATCACTAACTCGAAGGTGTTAAAAATGTCATGTTTTAGACATCCTCGTCTGAGGAGGTAGAGGTTCAACTAATAGGAGTTTGGAATGGGGACATATGTATACCTAAGAAATAATACGTCGAGATATGTATTATGAGGATTGGGCTTCACGAGTTTAGTTCATTATAGTGCTTACGTACCCAAGGAGACTTAGGATCAAAGCTGACATAGTTCCATCAAATGGGGCATACTTACGGTTGTAGGTGACGGGATACCGGGTATACAATATACAACATTAAGGTATTTATATATCCCAGTCCTTAATATAGAATTTTCATTATTTTCTAATGATATATTTATATGTTACAAGTCTATCTAATCATAGGCGAATATTTGACAAGTATTTGATATGAAAACACATATTTAGGGTGCCACCGCAGGGATGGGCTTTCTTCATTTGGAGAAGGGGTGGAAGTAGTCGGATTTTAGACTTTAGCTTTGCAAATTTTTAGACTGACTCGACTCATGGGCTCTTTCCTAATAATGATTTTGAAAAGTATGTTTTCATGTTTTGTAATGGTTGTTATGGCCATTGATTATCATTGCTTAAAATATGAGCATGTGAAGTCAATTAACAAAGGTGTTGGGTAAAAAATCATGCCTTAAATTATAAACTCTATAAAGTGCATACTTAGTCCCCTAAACGGGCGCCAAGTTAAAATAGATAAAAAAAAATATCAATAATTTATTATAATATATATGGGGTTCTTTACCCGAAATTTGGGCAGAGGTTCTTTACCACAATATATACAAGGGGTGTTTGACTCGAAATTTGAGCAGAGTTTCTTTACCCTTGTAGCGTGAACTGATTTTTTTCCTAGGGGAGTGTCCCCACTTGAGGTGCCCAAGGTGGGAAAAGCTCCGTTTAGTCAAGCAAAGATTCTGTTAGAAGTTTTGACATTCGCGGAATGCGTGCAGAGGCTTGCATATATTTTCCTTTCGGAGGCGACTTTTTAGGAGAAAAACCCTCTTTTGGGACTGAAGCGATTTTCTGTAAGTACGAACTTTTCCCAGGGGAAAGCGACTTCTCCAAAGTGAAAACTTCTTCGAGACTTTTTAGAATGATATCGAGTATCTCGAATTCTTAGGGGAGAAGAAACTAAAAAAACGGATCAAGCTCGGGCTTTGGTGTCCATTTCTTAGTTTGTGGGGACATCTATTTTTAGGATTGTGGCCTTGGGCATTTAACTGGTCTGTCAAATCCCTTGGATGGTGGATTTGAGGGGTGAAACACTTGTATGGCTAAGAAAATATTTTCAAACATCTCGTAAATTGGTAGGTTATTGATTTGGGGGGTCTTTAACTGATTGGTTATCGGTTTGGATGGGTCTTTAACCAATTGGTTAAATAATCCAGAGGGCATGTTTGACTCGCTTTTCTTATATTCATTTTGGCTCCTTGGGATTTTGCTCTTTTTTTTTTACCCCTTGAACTTTTGTTTTTGGTTTGGGATGTTAGTATTTTATGGATTTTTTGGGGGTTCATGTACGTTGTCATTTGTGATAGGATCGAAAGTACCACACCCTGATTACAGATCAGGGAGTCCATAACGGAATAATCTCGTTCGAATGAAGTAGACTATCTCATTTGAACGAAACTAGATCTTGTTCGAAAGACATAGTGAATCTCATTCGAACAAACATCAACCAAGCTTCGAACAATATGTTTTTTAAGACATGAAAAATTCGTTTGATCCTCATTTAAAGGTATTTTGAATGAATTTGTCAAACTCATTCGAACAGAATGAAATTCTCATTCAAACAACTTTAACAAAACTCAATTTTTCTTTAAATTTATTTTTCGAAAAATGGCCTCAAACTAGTTAAAAATAACACCCAATCATGTTATTGTACCTTAATACATAATCACATAATCCAGAATATTTGCGAGTCTACACAACTTACATCAAATCACATGGGCTATTCTCGATCCCTCAAATAAAAGTACGAAGGAATATCCCTATTGCCTCCGGGGACCACTCGTGCATACTAGGTATAGTTATAAGGCATCCCAGCCCTATAATCCCATAGTAATCAACACGAGGAAAATCACTATGTCATCCAAATAAATGTACATACCCCATACCCAAGGTTGTACGAGAAGATCCTCACATTAATCCCACCAGGGAGACGAGCACTACAACACTTAGGATCAAGGTAAATAGAATTTAGGTAGAGCCCGTCTCCATCACCGAGAATACCAAGTGCGGTTAACGTCATGCGCGCGCGCACACACACTTGGTACTCGACCGGGTTAAACATATAATCTCTTTTTTGGGGGAAAATTTTGTATATTACGAACAACGAATCAGATACATGTACAAGATGGGGATAAACCCATAAACCTCCAAAGGGGCATACACCAAGTGGAAAAAATAGAGAAGCATAGGACACAAGTCCTCCCAAACCAAAAGTTAGCATCTATTCTAAGGCACTCTCTGGGATACCCCCAGTTCATGCAAGCCATCCAGTTTTCGTAGCTTCTTCTCCCTTTCCTCCAAGTCATAGCCCTGGCTCTGATCATTACCTCAATCTCTTTAACTATGGTCCCAGTACTTCTGTTCATCTTATTGTAGAGTCTATCACTTCTCTCCATCCACAAACAGTATATAGTAGTGGAAAAGGAAATGCATTTGATACGGTTTTACAACTTAGTTCCCCTATAGTTATCAATGGCATGCTGAAATTTACCATCCCCTGGCAGCTCTATACTCTTGGTTCCTGAACCTCACCTCTTTCCAAACCTCTTTGGCCACATGGAAATCATTGAATAGGTGAGCAATGGTCGCCACCCCATTGGAACAGCTACAACACAGATTGTTGTTAGAATGTCCCAGTTGAAGAGTTTAATCTTCATCTATAAAGAATCCCTGCAAATCATCTAAAAATGAAGGCACACTTCGAAATATCATTATTGTTCCACACTAAGTGGTTCCATCTCTTGGGTGGTAGACTCGGGCTCATAGAATCGTAAGCAGAACTGATAGAAAAACCACGTTGATAGGGGATCCACACCATCTCATCCATGATGTCTTGCCTGATGCAAGGAAGCTCAGCATTCCTAATTTCCAGGAGTTCCCATGTAACCGTAGTGGGTCACCTCCACATATCCTCAATAATGTAATCAACCACCTTAGCCTTGTGGTTGCTAGAAGCATCATAGATGACCATATCCCCATAGATGGAATGCAAAGGACCTAAGGGATGCCAGTTATCATACCATAAGAATGTCCCCATTACGAATAATGCTTTTGATGTGAGGCCTGATCAGGTGTCTAATTTGCATCATCTTCCTCCAACTCCATGTTGTGTCATTTACAATATCAATCGCCCAAAGACTCCTCCTTTTTAATTTATAAACTTTACACAACTTAACCCACAGACAATCCATCTTGCTACTGAGATTCCAAAGAAGTTTCATAATACCAACCACATTCTATCTTTTAATGCTCTTGATACCAAATCCCCCCTCTTCAAGGCTACAACATAGGTCCTTCCAAGCAACCTTCGACCCTGCGTGCTTCATGTCTACTTCGGTCCAAAGAAAGTCCTTCATCAACTGCTCGATCTAGAAGATAACACTTTTTGGAAGGATGAACAGACAATTCCAATACATTTGGATCCTAAAGAGATAAGATTTAATGAGCTGAAGTCTCCTAGCATAGCTAAGAAACTGGTTGATACAGCACTTGATTCTAGCAGTAATCTTGTCAATCAACCTATTGCAATCTTCTCTCTTGAGCCTAGAAGTGATGAGAGGCACACCAAGGTACTGGAAGGGGGACTGCTATGATTGAACCCAAGAATACTCCCAATCTGATTAATACCATCCCTATCAATATTGGAGCAGTAGAAAATACTCTTATTGGGGTTAGGCCTGAGCCTAGAAATACTAAAAAAATCATCCAACACCTTTTTGGCAATATTACAAGAGGTCGTGACTCCTCCACAAAGAATAATCAAATCATCCGCAAAGCACAAGTGGTGAAGCCCAACCTCTTTACACTTCGAGTGGAAGGTAAAAGACGGATTGGTTCTTGCCTTATCCAACATATTGGAGAAGGTATCCATAGCTAGGAGAAAGAGGTAGGGAAAGAGGGGGTCTCCCTTCCTTAACCCCCTCTTACCCTCAAAGAACCCATGCAAGTGACCATTCAAACTAATGGAGAACCTGGTCTTCGTATAGCACTCCAGAATCCATCCAACAAAATAAAGGGGAAAGCCAAGGTGCTCCAACAGCTTGAATAGAAACTCCTAACTCACATTGTCATATGCCTTTAAAAGGTCAATCTTCAAGGTGCGTCTTGGGGCGTAGTTCCCTGTGGTATTTCCTCGTTAACTCCATAAGCAGAAGTATATTATCAAAGATAGACCTCCCTTTCACAAATGCAGCCTGAGTCTAGTTGATGGTGTTGGGAAGGAGACGCTTAATCCTATTGGAAAGAACCTTAGAGATGCACTTGTAAATAGTGCTACAACATGATATAGGCCAAAAATCATTCATACCATTAGGGGTAGGAACCTTCAGAATGAGGGCTAAGGCTGTACAATTCCATTGGCGAGGCATATAGATGCATCTGAAGAAGAACTTGATGGCCTTGGTCATATCACTCCCAACCACCTCCCAATTTTCTTTGAAAAAATGCACATTGAACCCATCTGGGCTTGGGGATTTGTTAGAACCAATAGAAAACCCTTCCTCCTTATCTACTCATCACTGAAAGGTCTAGACAAAGCCGTAATGTCATCATCTCTAATCCTCTAACAGACATTTGCGCTAAGGAAAGGAGAAGGATCCTCACATAAGTTGCAACTGCCCAAGAGGTTACTGAAGTAGTCGACAGCCATGTTGGCCACGTTCTGAGTTCCCTCCACTCTAATGTCGTTAGCGTCTTCAATACATAATTTATTCCTTCTGGCCATGGACTGGTTCGCCTTCTTATGAAAAAAGGAGTTATTCTCGTCTCCCAATTGAAGCCACCTCACCCTGGACAATTGCTTGTAGTAAGATTCCTCCGCATTCCTTAATTCCAGGTAGTTGCAAAGTTTAAGGTTGAATCAATTTGCCCAAAAAATTCTCTCTCAGATTATTAATGAAACCCAAGATGATGTTCTTCATAAGAATATTTAGACAACAGATTAACATCAATTATCATGATTACAAGGGTGTTTTTAGACTAACATCATTAACATTAAACTATAAAAATATATGTTCTCATTACACTTCATGATTCAATTTGAGGATTCAACAACAAAATTACAGTTCTACATTACAAAATTAGACTAAAATATGTAATTAACTCTAATTATGAAATTAAGTGCTAATATGATTCCAAATCAGATTATATAAGTTTAATAGTATATTCCAACATGTCAATATTATTTTAACCTAAATCTAACTATATTGTTAATCAAAATAGACTTACTTATGGATTGATTAAAGAATCAACCCCCAAATCCCCCACTGCATTCCACTTCAAACTTGGGTTTCTCCACCTCTTCATTAGATTTTAGGGTTATTCCAATAAGACAATGGGTCCTATTAAACTACAGACCACGAAATTAATCCTATGCCTAAATATAACTCCCACTAAATAGGCCCCAAAAATGCTTTAATTGACCCGATACTTGGTCCAGTACATATACTAAACCAATGGGCTAAAATCCCAATAAAATAAGCTTAAACCAAAAATTCTAAAAATCATACGAACATATTCGAAGGTTAAGGTCATTTATAAGTCATCGTCTTATTATGGTAATTTAATTATCTCAATAAATCACTTAATTAGCCAATTGGCGTAACTTAAGTTAAAAACTAAATTATAAATTAATTTGGTTATAACTCAGTATTATAATAACATACTTCACAATTAGTGGGACTCGATGTCAAAGGAATAATCCAGATAAGGAAACCCTTAACAACTATCTCCTGACCAATTGATAGGCCCCAATGACACCAAATCAATTAATTAATTATTTAAATGGATTATTATAAGTTTGATTATATCAATAGAAAATCAATAAAATCAATACATAAATCAAACTCATACTACAACACATGTAATCTTTCATGGTCACATCTCAGTCCATTCAATAATATCTCGAAAGTTTAACATCTCAGATCATGAAATGACATGCCACGTCATATGTAATTAACAACTCATCACAAATAATTAATCAATTTAAATATTTTAAAAATACTACGTATTACATTCCTCCCCCCTTAAATAAGGAATTTCATCCTAAAACTTGAATTCTTTGATATACCTATCTTAGAATTATAAGAATAGCTCGCCCATATCGTCCTCACACTAAAGAATAGGAAACTACACTCGCCTCGACTTAATACATGCTAAGGTCTCTCGTCGTGTCCCGCGTTCGGCTAAACTCAAACCAAACTAGTCTAACAGTTAAATCTCAAATTGTCTTTGAAGAATTTCCTCTATCATGTTCATGTGTAGGACATCTTACACACGCTAAAGGTCATGCGGACGGGTCAAAAGGCATCGGCCCCATCCTTATCCAAGAACATGAAAAGGACCTATGCATCGAGGGGCCAACTTCCCCCTAGAACCCAAACTTCGCCATTCACTTAATTGGTGAGACCTTCAAAATCACCCTATTTCCCTCTTGGGACTCCAATATATTCTTCCTTCTACCTTCATCATTGTGTTGCTTACTCGAATAATCTTCATACACTCTCTAATTAGCACCAACACCTTCAAGGTGTCCCAAACCAAACTTGATAATAATAACTTGATAACTCCCCACACTAATCAACTTTGTCCAATCTGACGCAAATGGACTAGATATCCCCAAATACACCTTGGGACCTGTGTACCCCATGGTAAATTTAAGGGCTCTATTGTCCCACTTCTAGGCTGGGATCTCTAATAACTACAATACTCTAGATGTCTTTGGTGCTCTACCTTTATTACTTGTAGGGTCATACCTAGAAATCACTACACCAAAATCTGGTTCACCTAACTACTTATAGTGACTATTAGAATTATGGTACACCTAGTCACCCTTGGGATGTACACGAAACCACAAACTATACACATCGACAAAAACTTCCCTTTGCAAATTATGACAAAGTGACCTGGTTAGCCAACCAAAAGGGTCAGTTCACCATATCCTTTGCTTGGAAGTTGCTAAACCCCTCTCAACTATAACACCCCACATTTTTAATAACTTTTAAAATGGGATTAATTAGAATTAATTATGAGATAATTGAGAATTAATTCGGATTTAAATATTACTAGTGTGTAAAGTAATATTTTATGTATGTTGAATATTAATTGGTGATTAAAAGTAATATATATGATTATGACTTTTCATATAATTATGATTTTTATAAAATTGTCGCGAGTGATGAATACGACAATTTATGGAAATTAAGTCGGGACGCGCATGTTAGTCGTGTCTGGACTAATTTAATGAAATAAAAAGTAAATTAATTCTAAATATTCCTATGTCATTTCAAGTGTGCTAATGTGTCCAAAAGGGTTGAGATAGTCAGAAAAGTGTACCCGGGGGTTTAGTTTGGGTCTCGAGACGATTTTAGGCCGAACCGACATTCCGGGAAGGCATTTTGGTAATTTTCATTTTTGGACCTTAATTAATGACGAAATTATTAAGGCTATATTAGATGATGTGTCGAGGAAGTTAGGGTTCTGAGAATTAAAAAGTGAGAAAAACCATAGGAAGAAGAATGACAAAGCTTTCGAAGGCGTTCAAGGCCAAGAACCACCCATTTTGCAACTCCACCACCACTAAAGCATAGATCCGAAGAAGAGGATCATTCCTATACCACTCAGATTCGTCAGATCGGACCTTCAATTTCCACGCAAGTATCTATCTTGTTGTTATTGAGTTGATATAACATTCATGTTATAATAGGAAGAACAAATCCATGTTTTATGGAGATTTAATGTAATTGAAAGACTAGAATTCACATGTTTGAATGGGAACCATGCTAGGTTGATATCCTTATTACATGTAGAACATCTATTAATAACTTTAATGATGATTAGAGGAGGAAATCTGGAAACATCATGTGGATTCTTAAATTAATATGGTAAACTAGGGTTAGAGACCAAATCATGAATTACAACCATTTAATGATGATCCCTTAATGAATTTCTCAAGATTTTATGTTAGAAATGGTTTATACCTGCTGCTATAACGTTTTTGATGTTTGGTTGGGAGTTTGGGACATTTTAATGGAGGTTTTGATTATTAAAATCGAAGAAACCCATAGGCATTATGGGCAAAATTTCTAGGCCAATGGTTGTTCAATCCATCGATCGACTCAAGAATATCGATCGATCGATTGGATCGATCAATCGACTGGATCGATCGATCAACTTCTCCTGGAATTTGAATATTCTTTCATTTTTAATGTTAATACAACCCCAATGTAGAAGGACCCTTAGACATAACTTAAATACCATGATGGGATTTGGGAAGGACCAATAGGGTTGAAGGCAAGGTTCGGGTAGTACAGTTTTATATGAGATTTAATCGTGGGGTCACGAGGGTATAAAATGGGTTATAGATCGGGTGAATGTTAAATTAAGTCTTGTGAGAATTAAGGATAACTTAGAACAGTAGGGTAGAGAGAGTACACCTACTGATATTATATTATGATACACTTCGGGGATCGAGAAGTATTTGGGAACTTACGGTAATTGAGAATATAAAAGGGTGAATTAATTATACGTAGGACTCGGGCGCTACATGCCACGTATGGTTAGAATATGTTATGGGTCGTGGGTGTACCTATCTGAATAATGTAAAAATATATATATTAGTGCATGTATATATATTATATGAATATTAGTGTTTACTCGTACCCTAGAGTGTAGGATCCTTGGTATAAGCTATCTGAGAATGATAGTCAGACGGTCCTAAGAGACGTGAGGGTATGTGCTGACCTCTCAGTGACTTGGAACTATGATTCACCTCCAATATGTGTATTTTGTGTTAATACGGTTTGAGAGTTAGTCCGAACTAGTATTTACCTCATTTGTACAAGAGGTACAGGGACTTGATAGCAGAGTATGCCAGCACCATAAATTTTATGTGGGGTGCCCTATTAGTATATATATTATGAGTGATAAATATATGTACCTGTGATTCATCTACTGTGCTTGAAAGTAGATAAAATTGAATAATTGATATTAAATAAATTAAGTGTTTGATAACTTACGGTTGTATTGAGATGTATATAGATGGCTTGGTAAATGCATAAGAAAACGTTATAATGTATAAATTATAGTTATGCGATCACGTAAATCAGGATTAAAGAGAGGAGATTGGGTTAGACTAGTTAACTAGGTTAGCTTTATCTAGATTTATTTAGTAGTACGTTAGGCGTGCACATTAGTTAAGAGGTGAGAATTCTCAAGTGAGTGTCGAGGCACTAACATGCATGTAATATCAACTGGTAAGCAATTTATATACTTGCTAAACTATTTTAAAGCTATTTTACACTCGGGATCTAACCCGTATCTTATCATCTCCTCTTTCTCTTTTATATATATATATATGTATATGTGTGTATGTATGTATTACAGGTGCCCAGCCACAGGGGCGTCTAGCTTTGATCTTTGGATTGTTGATGTGCTGCAGCTAGTGTCGGAGTTGTAGGTCTTTGCATTTAGATGACTTCATCCTTATCATCTTAGTTCTTCACTTAGTCATTTTAGATAGGGCATGTGTCACCCATTTCCAGTTTCTATTTAATTCATAGAGACTTTGTACTCTTTATTTATTTCAGTATTAGTTGGGATTGTTTTAATTATTACATTGTCCTTCGATTTGGGATATTTTATTTGGAATGATTAATCTAGTCTGTTTATTCCACTTGGATGGTTTGGTATTCAATATTATTATCCGTGTTCATAAAATGGTTTATCTATATAAACTCATAACAATGGAACTTAATCTATAAAATTAAATGTTTTGACACTTAGTTTAATTATTTATTAGGTGATAAATAAAGAAAAATTATTTTCGACAATTATGCTAAGAACGAACCAACCAGACACTTTGATTTAATTTAGTAAAGGATAGGTCACCCGGTATTTAATTAGGTGGGGTGTCACAGCAACCTTCTATTTCTCAAAACAAATTCATTTGGAGTAGGGTCTGTGTTCCTAAATGTTCTTTCATAGCTTGGCTTATGTGTAAGATGGCAGTTAACACAAAGGTTAAACTTCACGCATGGGGCATTACTGAGGATGATCTGTGTGTGGTGTGTAGGGTTGAACAGGAGTCTTACAACCATATTTTTTCCTAATGAAGCCTGAGTAAAGGAATTTGGTAGGAAGTGTTGCTCAGAAATCAATGTTATAAAGAGGTGCAATGCTGGGATAATGAGCTGCAGATGGCCATCAACAACCATAACACCAAGAGCTTCATCAACAAGATTAGATCCCTCTCATTTATTACTATTGTTGGGGATATTGAGAACATGGTTAGAGCTAAGGCCCTAACTTGGAAAAAAGATAGAATGAACTATGCAAATTGGATGGCATGTATATATTGGAATATTCCTGAACATAGGCTTGTTTAGCTAGTGTCTTTTGATGTTTGTCAAAGGTCCCCTTTCCTTTTGTTTTGTTTGCCTTTGGGGTATACCCCTAGGCTTTTGTTTTGAGTTTTTCTCCTCGGTGTAATTCTTTTGTTTTCTTCTGTACATTCAATTTCCCCCAAAAAAGAAAGGGAAATCCTCCTAACAACACATACCATATCATAGTAAAAAGGTTCCGACCCTTAGTCCTAGACCACCTGCAAAAAAAAACTTGCGTAGTGCGGTTGCTACTATTATGAATTCTTAGAATTCATCAATGTGTAGCCACTAAACACAACAATGAACTATCCATATATGGTCAAAATGCACTACACATCAACTTCATGAATAGGACTGGAGCATGGTCAACCCAATTGACATGACCTGGAGATGCATGTTTCATAAGTGTTAAAAAACAACCTTCAGAATATCTTCCTAGAAATTCCATAACTAATGATGACTCGAGCATAATCTAATCTTAAAAAAGGAAGATACTCCCCGCAACTAATCAAATAAGTCACCAATACGTGATAACAAAGACTCGTTCTATTTAATGGCCCTGCCTAACTCCTGATGGTCCACACATAAAATTAGTGAACCTTTCATATTTTATCTAAAAGTAATGGAGATTCTCCGTCGTAACATACTCTTTGAATAAACTCTTATCTTAAAAGTCATTGTGACGCTCCCGTGACTCTATCGTCTCCCACGGAGTTAACAAAATAAGATTCCCTTATAAAGGGCCTAAATCTAGTTCCAAAAATAAGGGGAAAATATATCTTAGGTGTAGTTGGTGACTGAGTACCTCTTTAAATATAAATGGAAAATTCTTAAGTATCGATAACATCTCTAAGAAACCCTAACCCAATTTTATGCTCTCACATCTATAATAAATGTGTGTAAACTCTCCCTCGAGCCTAAGAATAAATACAAGAACATCCCATTCCCAAAATGGCAAACATAATAACCTACTCACTATAGTCACCCAAAATGTAACATAGTTAAATAATCCATGCTTACTAATAAAATGATAAGACCATGAATCTAAAATCAACAAATTGATTGAACACCAAGCCAGATAATTACTACGTCTCCATAATCACGATGTAAAGTAGCACCCCTACCTCCTTGGGTATCCACAAATAATTAAACTTATTTCTTAAACATATACACTTAATATCATAGCAAAAATAACACTAACAAAATAATGAGAACCCATCTGTGTTAAGATAAGACCCATGTACGCGAGCCAAAAACATTAATGTAATGATTTCCTAGTGTTATCTCTACCAATACTAGTTTCCCCTAAGTCATATTCTAACAAGGTGGTCCCGATCATCATAAGTGTAAATTTTCCTTTTAAAGGAAGTATCCAAATGACGTCCCTAGTTGCAACCCTGCTGACCTTATCACTACGGTCGATCCTGCTGAAACTAGTCTTGTTGTCCCTATTCTCATTGGTCATGTCCCTACTGCCAAAAATTCGATTGTCCCAAGTGGCCATAATGACTCTAATTCCCTTTTCATTTGAACCTATTGGGGTCTACTTCCTCTACAGTCCTCTTTGCTAGTAGGGCCTCCCCATGCTTGCACTATGCTAAAAATTAAAAATGGTCACGTAATGGGGGTCACGGTTCAAATCTGCGACCATAGGGTCCACGGTCCAAATTCTTAACTATCCCCTCCAAATTGCGACCCTATCTATGACCCCCTATGGGTGACTTAAACAATCATCTAGTCACGAGTTGGTCACAGTCCAAATCCGTGACCCTCATAGTCACGGTCCACAATGTGATCTAACCGTCACCCTAAAGATGGGAAAATTAATGCCAAAATTATCACATAGTGGGTCAGAGTTTAGAACTCTGGACAACAAAAACATACTGTGACAAATTTGGCGTGAAATGTGGTCACGATTTTGAATCATGACCCATAACTATGACAACCTTTGATTTCCAAATGGTAAAAAAATGGGTCATGGTTCTGAACCATGACCATAGTTGAGCGATTTATTTGAGTAACAATTATGAATTGCGATCAAGAGGAATAAACGTGACCCATTAAAATATATGAAATTGGTCACGGACCGGGTCACAGGCCTGAATCGTGACCCATTTTTTAGTATAAATAGAACCCAATAGTTTTTTTTTTTCATTTCACTCGGCCTTACCCTCTCTCTATCTTCGTACGAACCTGAATAACTCACTCTTTTAAAAACCACCACAACTACCAGAACAGTGCACCACCACCTCGAAAAAGTGAACCACCACCACCGAGACCCTTTCTCACTCTCTTGGATGCCCTAAACTATAAGGTTAATCTCTCTCTCTCTCTCTCTCTCTCTCTCTCTCTATATATATATATATATATATATATATATATATATATATGTATATGGGGTGCAAAGGTCTGAGAGTTCTTGTATTGTTGAACTTTGTGTTACAATTTGTGTTTTGTATTACTGAAATTTGTATTGCAATTAGTAAAGTATTGTTTAATTTATATAATGTTTCATTTGTATTTAGGACTGAATTTGTATTGCTAAAATTGTCATTATTTACATACACATTGTAAATGTGTTTGTAAATTGTCATTCTTATTTGCATTTTATTACCCCCATGTAAATGATGTTCTAACTATTTTTTATTACCCCATGTATAAATCATGTGTAAAACTATTTTTTTTATATAAAAAAGTTTTAAATGTTTTATAAAAAAAATTATATATAAAAAATTGTTTTATAACATGTTCTAGCCTAAACGTTTTATGAAACAGATAAAACTTAGGGTGATAACTAGTTGTATTTACATTCAAGGTTGTCAAAATACCTATCGGAGTCGTATCGTTTTCTCAAAAAATGTGTATCATATCATATCGTTAGATACACATTAATATTCAATAGTCATATAAATAATATTATATACATTAATATATGTGCGTAGGGTATAATGATTATTGTATGCATTGATTATTGATTAGTAAATTGGAAAATATTATTTAATCCCAATTTTACATCATGCGATTGAATAATATGTTGATATGTTTTCTTCTCATTCCATGTGCGCATGTGAATAGTTAATGAAGCTCAACTGATTTTAGCTGCTTTTTATTCAAGTAATTTTTCTTTTATGTAATTTGGCCTATCGGAGTCGCATCTTTTTGGTTGATTGTTATGGTCATGTTCACCCCTTCATTAAGAAATTGTTGTTTAGGTGAACACAAATTGGTGGAAGGGCTTGCACATTCGTTGAGACATAGTAATTTTAGGATTGATTTAATTAAATGAAGTAAAATTGGACTTGTAGTCTATGATAGATTAATTCCAAAACATTAAATAGTTGATTTTGATATTGTGCAGATGAATATTGTTGCATATATCTTTTTGGTTAACTGTTGTAGCCGTGTTCACCCCTCCCTTAAATAGTTGTTATTTGGGTAAACACAAATTGGTGAAAGGGCTTGCACATTGGTAGGCACATAGTAATTTTATGCTTGATTTATGTAAAAAGAACTAAAATTGCAATTGTTGTGCATGATTACGTATTTGGTAAATATTAAATAGTTGATGTTAATATTGTGCGAATGAATAATAGTGCATATATCTTTTTTGTTAACTGTTGTGGTTATATTCACCCGTTCCTTGCGTGGTTGTTGTTTGGGTGAAGGAAAATTGGTGGAAGGACTTGCACATTGGTAGATATGTAGTAAGTTTAGGATTGATTTATTTAAAATGAAGTAAAATTGGGCTTGTTGTGTTTGATTGATTCATTACAAAACATTAATTAGTTGATGGACTCATATTAATTTAAAGATTAATTAGAGCATTTACTCCTAGTATTTGTATGTTGTCCCACATCGAAAAATCTTTTATTCATTTTTCATCATCTCATTCACGTTAGAAAATACTGGTCATATTCACACCCTCCTTTTATATATCTTCTCAGGAAAAAATGAATCACAGTAATAATTACTATAAATAGATGGTGGAGAGATCACGATTAGACTGCATAAAAACCTCTTTTATTTGTACAACCCATATAGAGGAAACTCCTATATACTAGTACGGGAATAGGAAAACTGAATAGTTTAATTACCTTATAAGTCGTGGAGTTGATCTCTTGCAACCGTACATGTTTGATCATATTCTATTTTCCTTGCTAGAATGCCAGGATGAGGCAATAGAGAATATATTTCGCATTCATAACCCCGATTGTGCACTGACATTTGTGACAATATCAGAAAAGGAAGAAAAATATTGATTCATTGTGGATACAGTAAATAGAAAATTCACCCAGATTGTGATGTCTCATAACATATATGAACATTAAATATGAGCATGCAAATAACTTAAAGAAGAAAGATTTTTGAGTTAATGTTATGGAAATTAATATGACAATCATAGATATGCTTTCGCCTAGTTGTCCACATGCAACTTTTCACAAATTTTTAAAAAATAATTCCAATTGGATGGAAATCAGATACATCGATCATGTTTTAAAAGTTATAGAAAAGGTATATACATATACGTGTATATATAGTCTTAAACATAAATGTCTTACATTCTTCGGTAAATCATTTATTTTATTAATTTATTTACAGGAAATGTCGAACAAGAACAAAGATAATCAACGAAATAATGAAACTCCTCTTCCAACACAATCCTCTCCTAATCCACCGTTGAATTCTCGACACTTGCAGGTTCGCAATACTTTACTCCGACATAGGTTCATTCTATCACACCATTTACAATATCTCTAAGTCACCAGACTCTGCAAACCCTTGTTAATCTAACTTCTCCAGCTCCCATTACGGAGTGTTAGAGAAAATATTCTAAAGTTGCTCATAGTTTAGGCCAGGATTTATATATGGCATATCCCATTACAAATCCACACGCAACGACACGTCGAACCGAACTTCAATATCTCTAAGATTGAAGATTTCTCTACATCTGAAAAACGTATAAAAGGAGTTTAAAAGTAATTATAATTTTATTTGGGATGTTATTTTTAGGCAGAATTTTTTAATTTAAAAAAATAATTTTTTGGCTTCATTCTATGGGATCAGAATCTCATTCGAAAGAAATTAGCTTTTCATTTGAAGGCTCGTTAGATCTTACATAAAATGAACCTCCAACAAGGGCATACTGTTTGAATTCATTTAAATCTTGTTAGAAGATGGTTCAAACATGATTGGGGTCTCATTCGAATGAACTGTTATTTTCATTCAAACAAACTGCCTTTCTTGTTTGAACGACTTCTATTTTTGTTCGAACGAATTCCATGCCTCGAATTTATGTTAGATCTATAAATACCCTTTTTAACTCCAAATTTGAAAAGACTTTTGAAAAAAAAATTCCTGCATATCTGTTGCAAAAGTTTTCAAGTTTTATGTTTCCAAAACACTTTTGATTCACAACTTTACATCCCCAAATAAATTTTTCAATCATTTTGAAACTCTAAAATGATTTTGTATCTTGCATACACCTTGTAGAGAATATTCTCTATGGTTAACCTTGTTACTCGAGTGATCGCGGATGAAAGAAGGAAGAAGGTTAATCGGTGTATACCGAGAGTGGACTTCTACCTGTGGATGACTCTGGACTGAGCCATATTCTTTAGAAGTTTTGAAGGCACTGAGCGTTATCCTTGTGTGTGATCAAGTAGTCTGTAAGTCGATAGTCTTATAAAACTTTACAAAGTTTTGAATTAAAGATTTTTCCTTGTAAAGGGATTTTTCCTTATCTTCCGTGTTTATTTGCATGTTTAATTTGGAACTTGTAATTAAATATTTAAAACACGTATTTTCATGGAAACCTAATTTAATCAGAGATTAAAATTGGATTTGTGTTTTTGGGACTTAAATTGATAAAAATACAAAAATATATCTTTTTTATTTATAACCATCCTTGTTGGGAGTGTTCATACGTTCTAACAAAATGGTATCAGAGAAATTCACTCTTACAATTGGTATCAGAGCGGGTTGCATTAGTTTATCATGTAGATCCTTGTTTAGCATTGTTTAGGGTGGTTATTTATCCTTCTCTCTGGGGTTTTATTTTTTCTCTCGATGGATAGACATAGTGAAAATTTATCTCGTATGAATTTGAAGTTTTCTAAAAGAATTAAAATTCTTCAAAACGATAATTTTTGTTTTAAAGCTGCTATGGAACTCTTACAAACTGTTCAAATTCAAAGAGATTTTTATCGTGAGAAGATGGTGGACATGAAACGTGATTTTAAAATTTTAGAATTGTCTAAGAAGGAGAATGATGATAGAGTTTGGCATTTAGAGAAAGAATTAGAGGACTCAAAATTTTCTTGGGTTATTGTATGTGCCAATGAGGATACTGATAAATTAATTAATGATTTGAAGGCACGTGAGAAGACTCCTAAGGATAAGTTCACTTGCATTGAGGGGGAGCGAGATAACCTTTTAGGAACGATTGAAAATTTAAAGAAGGAGTCCCTAAAACTTGAAGAGTCTAATTGTTTTCTTGAGTGTAAAATTTTGAAGTTAAAAGATTATTTAAAAGACTTGAGTAGTGTTGGTAGTGTTGGTAGTGATGGTATCGACTCCCATAATTCGAATGATTATGGTGCCAAAGCTAAGACAGTTATTTATTTTAAAGGTTCAACCACATCTAAGGACATTAGAAAAGGTCAAACCATAGGTAACATTCCTCGCATTTGCACATGTTCACATTGTGGTAGGAAAGGTCACCTTTGGGCGTTTTGTTATGATCTTGGAAGAGGTCCTAGGAAGTTTAAGTCTAGTGTCCCCCTGGTTCCCAAAACTTGAGGCGTTAGGTATACATCTATTTGGATAAGGAAATCTGTTTTGGAGACACTAAATGTTAGGTTGGTTAATTCTCACATGCTTGCACATGATGCTTCACATGTTGTATCTTATGGGTGATTGGTTGCATGTTTGTGTTTATCATACTCTAGTTCTGCTTTGTGATATATGTTTTCTAGTGTTATGACATGTGTATCTTTTGTATTATATTTTTTTTATTGAGTCATATTGGAACAATACAAAAAGATTTTACTTTGATGATTTTTTGAAAGATACTAGAAGATTTTGTTTGTCTTTTAAGTTAGAGTTTGTTTCCAAAAATTAAAATTTTGGTTTTTTTATTTTGAAAAATTTTAGGAAAACTCAAAAATATTTTTGATTTTTGTGTATTTTAGTTTTATACATTTTATATGGCATATTGGTGTGCTTGAATCTAATTAACTCCACATATTCCATGGCTAGGGCATTTAGTTATGATTGTAGATACTTAGATTGTTCTTAGCCATGTTTTCATGGAGTTTTTTCGAACTTGTTTGGCTTAATGGATTTGACTTTGTATATTCCTCCACACATACATGAACGAGATATTTGAATGTTATTTTCACATGTATATTTGAGCTTGGCGAGATGTTCTCCCATCAATTTTGTCATCTACATGTTTTTGTGAATATACGGGATTTGTGCATGATAGAACTGTTACCTATGTGCTTTATTTGATTAGATTAAAAATTATGAGAGTACACGGGAAGGGGCTATGAAAGGAGAAAATCTCCTTTGCGGGAAAGCCACCATTGGCAAGAGACCAATAAAAGATTGAAGGCAACAAAAATAGAAATTGACAAAGAGGGGCCAACTTAGCTTAGTTTGATCACTCAATAAAAATAACTTCAAAAGAATTGAGAATAATAAAGAAAATATAATTATTTATCTTTTGAGGGTGTTTAGTTGAAGATCAACGAGTTTTCACAATGAATCCTAGTCATGCTTATTTTGTCATGACGCTATTGATTCGTAGAGTCATCAATATTCTAGGCTTGTGTGCATTGTGCTTGTTTGTTCATTGAAGTTCACTTTATTTTGTCACTTGATGTTAAATCTTAGTTTGATAAAGTTTTGCGGTCAATTAGAACTTCTTGAACATATTTTAAGTGTTTGGGTTATAATTATTTTGTATCTAGTTCACGCCCATTCATTCCATCCCACATGTATAGACACATCATATTGTCCTATTATGTAAAGATTATGTATTTTGTATCGAGTTTTGTGGTCTTTTTTAGGGTAAATTAAGTATATAGAAGAAAGAAAAGGAACAGGGCAAAGCCCAATGAGTTACAACTCACTTAGAGCAAAGAGACAAAAGAATATCAACATCCTATACAGCTTATGAGATACTACAACAATTAAATTAAACATGAGGTTGTGGGGCAGGCCCCATTTGTTGCAAGCCATCCAGTTGGTGTAGATCCTCCTCGATGGCTTCCAATTTTTAGCTTTTGCAATCACCATATCACCAATGTCCTGAACTACTTGAGAGGTAGTTTTGGCACCTCTAAGGTGGAGTCTTCTATTCCTCTCCATCCATACACAATAGGTGGTGGTAGAGAAGGAAATAGTCGTAACTTTAGAAATGAGATTCTTCTTAGCAGCCTTAGCAGTAGCAAATCCCAACTCAATCTCCCAGATTTCCACAGTTCTGTAACTTTGGTGCCTAGTGTGAATCTCCTCCCATACTTGACTGGTAAAAGGGCATTGGGAGAAAAGATGGTCAATGTATTCAATCCCATTATGGCATAAGAGGCAAGACGCCTCATTAACAATTCCCCAATCAAGCATCTTTGCTTTAGTGATAAGAGCTCTTCTGCAGATCAGCCATAGAATGAATGCACATTTAGGAATGTTGGATTTGTTCCACACTACCTTATACCACTGGACAAAAGGAAAGGAAGGCCTTAACACCTCATAGGCAGACTTTGTGGAGAAATCCCCATGAACATTGGGATACCAAGTATATTTATCAGCAATCAAAGGGGAGATGGAAGGAAAGAAGGATTTTCTAATCTCATTGATCTCCCAAGTAACTGTAGATGGACACATCCCGCTAGAGTCATAATGAAGTTAGCCACTTTGGCCAAATAGTTTCTAGAAGCATCATAAATGGTTATATCACCATACAAGGGTTGAAGAGGCCTAAGATGATGCTAATTATCATTACCATTGCCCATGATAACTCTAATTAGGGGCCTGCATTCCTCTCTCAATTTTAGAATCTTCCTCCAGCTCCAACTTGAATCAATGGGAATGTTGAGAGCCCAAATGCTTCTTCTTTTAATTTTATAGATGTTGCACTATTTCACCCATAGACTGCCCTTATTGGCATAGAGGTTCCACAGGTGCCTCATGATTGAAGCTTTATTCCAATCTTTTATGCTTTTGATTCCCAGACCACCTACCTCTCTAGGCTTACATATATCTTCCAAAGCAACTTTGTCACTAAAGTGTTTAAGATCCAGACCATTCCACAGAAAGTTCCTAAGAATTTGGTTCATTCGATTCAAAATTCCCTTAGGCGGTAAGAAATGTTATCCCAATACACTCGTATGCTGAAGAGGGCAAAAAATTATGAGTTGGAGTCTACCTGCATAGCTTAACATCTTAGTGGTCCAGATTTTAACTCTATTCATTATTCAATTAATTAACCCAGTGCAGTCAGAAGCTTTGAGCCTAGTGGATATGAGGGGCACTCCCAAATAGTTAAATATGGGAAGTGGTGAGCAATCCCCAATTGGGTTGTCATTAAGGCAATGTCCTCCTAAAAAACTCTAGCAATATAAAGGTTACTCTTAGCAAAGTTAGGGTAACGCCCTGATAAACCAGCAAACTCATCCAAGGACCTTTTAATACAGTTGATAGATTGAACATCACCCCCAGAGAAGATCACCAAATCATCAGCAAAGCTTAAGTGGTTAAGCTGTAATTCTTTACATTTTGGGTGGTATGTGAAGTTTGTATTATTGGTATGCTTGTTGAGGATACAATTAGAGGCCTCCATGACAATAATAAAGAGATAAGGATATATAGGGTCACCTTATTTAAGGCCTCTAGTACTAGTAAAGAAGCCATTAGTCTACCCATTGAGGCAGACACAAAACCAAGTGCTAGTAACATAGGATTTAATCCAATAGAGCATAGTAGTGGGAAAATCAACTTGTTTAAGAACCTCAAAAAGAAACTCCCAGTTAACAGTTTCATAGTCCTTCTGAATGTCAATCTTAAGAGTTCATCTAAGAGCATCAATGTCCCTATGATAGTTTCTCATAAGCTCTTGGAGGAGAAAGATATTATCAGATATGGACCTTCCTTGAACAAAGGTTGCTTGTTATTTACCGATGAGGTGAGGCATGACGGGTTTAATCTGGTTCATAATGATTTTCGAGATACACTTGTACATAGCATTGTAGCAGGAGATAGGCCTAAAGTCCCGTATAGAGTTGGGGTTAACTATAGGGATAAGGGTCAGCAAGGTGCAATTCCATTGCCTTTGTCCTGGGGAAAAGAAGTGTTGGACAACCTTAACCATATCCTCATTAATAGTATTCCAGTTCTTCTTGAAGAATCCATCATTAGAGCCATAAGGTCTGGGATCTTTGTTATCCCCAGTGGAGAACATAGCATTCTTGACCTCCTCACTTGTAACACATGAAGTTAGACCATTAATCATAGTCAGAGTGATAGTCTTAATCATTAAGTTATTGGAAAGATCAAATCTCAGTCCATTACTCTGAGCAGATCCAAGAAGATATTTGAAAAAAAAAACTGATTCACTTGCCACAACTTCAACCCCTTCCACAAGAACACCACTAGAATTATGAATGGAAAGGATTTTACTTCTAGAGTTATTATACTTAACTTTTTTATGAAAGAAGTTATTGTTCATATCCCCCAATCACAACCAATTAACCCTCATTTTTTTGTCTATAATAGGCTTCTTCAGTATCTCTAAGCCTACTATAGTCAACCGACCTCTCACGTTCCTCTTTCTTTAGCAATTGGTTAGAGACATCACTATCCAAATTAGTTTGAATCTGATCAAGCACCTACTTGGCCTCAACAACCCTCAAGGATATATTAGAGTAAAATTTATTAGAAAGAACCTTGAGTAGAGGCTTAAGCCTCCTCAATTTTTCATATAGTATAGCCATATGTTCCCACCACAGACTGAGTGACAAGAATCCTCTAGAATCCATGAGAATTCCTCATACTTCATCCAATAATCAAAGAACTTAAAAGGTTTAGGCTTATAGATGGAAGTAGGTAGAAATGTAATGAAAATAGGACATCGGTCAGAGATACCTTGGCACAAGTATTTGGCATGGGAGTTTGGTAAGGAAGTACTTCAGCAAGTATTATGAAGCACAAGATCAATTCTAGCTTAGATGCTATAAATCCTATTACTTTTATTATTCCAAGAGTACCACATGCCATTGGAAGCCATCTCATCTAGTTGGGCATTAAAAATACAGTTGTTGAAGTCATTGGAAGCTCGAGTATTCAGTTTGAGCAAGTCTATTTTCTCATTAGGACTCTTGACAATGTTGAAATCACACATAATTATCCAAGCACTGTCAAGAGCATTTGAGTGGGTGGACCTCAAAATATTCCAAAGAGGAATCCTATTAATAGGTAAGTTGTGTCCATAAATGAAGGTAGTAAGGAAGGATCTGGAAGAACCCGCCACATTGATGTTGTAGAAGATGGCATGAGGATGTTTCTCTAACTCCTCCACTATGAAGACGTTAGGGTCCCAATCAATGAGAACTCTGTCCACTCCACCATTGCTATGGCAATTACGAATGGTCTCCCAATTCCAAAAGCAGTTGGAAGTGATAGTAGCCATATGATTTGCTTGAGCTTCGGATTCAAGGACACATATGAGAGAAATCTTATTATCAGAAATAAGCTTCCTGACCTCAACTTTTTTATGGGGGGAGTTGAGCCCCCTTATATTCCATGTAGAAAAGGGGTTCATCTATAATTTCTTTTAGCTCTAGACTTCTTCTTACCCTTCCCATTGGCAGGTTAGGAATGAGAGGATGCTTATGCTTGACCATCAATTCATCAACAACTTTAACTTTGAGGCCTACACCCGTAGGAGCAGGAGTAGAATCAATTTCACCTTCAAAAAGGTCAAATTGGTTGGGGGTAAGAAATGTAGTGGTTCAAACAATAGTGGCCCTGTGCAAGGGAGAAGCTGGCTTAACTAGGACCTTGGGAGAAGCAGGTGGGATTTGATTGGGAGGCTTAGATTTGCTGGAGATTTGCATCCATTCCTCATTCTTAGCACCAGAATCAATTAGAGTGGTCAAAGGGGCTCCTAACTCCTCCATAGGCTTATTCTTATTACATTTGGTAGAAGAGTGACGAAATAAAACACAGTGGCTACAAAAAAGGGGCATAGATTGGTATTCAACTCTAACATTAACAGTAGTACCATCCTTCACAATAAGTTCAATTGCTCTGGGGTGTTTATTTTTGTGGTCGTTTTTACCTATATACATATGCCAGATTTTCTTTGGTATATTTTGTATATACTATATATAGTATCCTGTTTTAACTCTTTATGATTTACATTTAGTCCATATTTTCCATGTGCCTCATCATTTGGATTATTTGTGCTTGAGTTGTCGTGTTGTATTTGTAAAATTTACACTTTTTGAAAAAATTTAAAAAATTCAAAAATAGTTGGTGAAGCCTTTGAGATTATCATTACATATTCGTTGTTTACATATATTTGTAATGATATCTTACTTATTTTATACATGATGCTTTGATATTCATGCATATGTTTCTACTCCTTTGTCTATTTCGGACAAAAAGGGGGATAACTGATCGGGCGAAAAAAGTGTGTTCGTGTGAGGACACAATCGTCGTGTGTTTCGCCGTCGCGATACAAAGAAAACCTAAACTACAACTACACTTGACAAGAAAGTACAGCGGTAAGTCGGGTATCGTAAGAAATCCACAGGGAGTGATTGAATTTTAGATGTTAATTGTTTTAAAACTTCAAGAATAAAAATGGTGTAAAAGAAATAAGAAAAGGTGATGGGTGGTTATGGTGACAAAAGAAAAAGAATAAGTTACGCTACGTAAAAGTAAAGCGAGGATCGGGATCGCATACACGCATTCACGGGATAAACAACTACTAATTATAATTTTGATTCGAAAACATTTAATCGATCATTTTCAATTAAGCATAAACATCACGCAATAAGGAATTTAAGCCAAAGTTGCGAGATTAAACATTTAATCAAAAATGGTCACACGCGGATTAAATTCGGATAATCGCTATAAACACTAACGTTGCATGACAAAGAAAGTTAAACGCATAATAATCCGACTTTAATACGCGAGGTTTCAATTAAACGCAATTTTACACAAAACCTAATTTTTGAGGTCCAAACCCGTAAATGGCAGAAATGAAATCCCGGCCCTATTTATCTAAGGGAAATACATGGAAATAAACTAAATTAAACTAATTAAACTAAGAAAGCAAGAATTAAAGCAAGAAAACCTAATTATGAAAGCATGAAAACTATCTAGAAAGCAAGAATTAATGGAAAACAAGCTATATTAATGGAAGAGGAGATGAATAGTCAACTTACAAACCAATTAGATTGTCAATCCAAAGAGAAATGAAGAAGAACCATCCAAAACCCTCAAAACCCTAACTATTCTAACCTAAAATCGTGTATCTACTGATATATGTTCTTATTATAATAAAATTGGCTTATATAGTAAGTTGGAATAAAAATTAAGAAGAAAGAAAAGAAGGCAAAATATCTGCAGAAAACAGAGCATCGATCGATCGACCCCTTTGGTCGATCGATCGACCCCTTTGGTCGATCGATCGACCTAGGCAAAACTTCGACAAATTAGAATGGTCGATCGATCGACCAAATGGGTTGATCGATCGATCAAGCAGGGCAGAATGCAGCAGCCTACTGCATTGGTCTTTTCTTCTTCTCCTTCTCCTCTTTTGCTTTCCTTGTTTTTCCTCCGCTGAAATTGCCGTAACTTCTTCGTTATGCATCGGAATCGCGCACCGTTTGCGGCCACGCGAAGCTAGCGAGGAGGGCTACAACTTCCATGAGGTGTTGGGCCAGGTACCCAAGCTGTGAAAATACTAAAATGCCCTTGCGCGTGCGATTGTGTCCGAAACTTCACCGGAATGCATCCGAACTTCATACTAAGCATCCAAATACCTACATAAGCTCAATTAACCCCTGCAAAACATGTTAACATAGAAATACGAGGTTGTCTAGTTAACGAGCATAAATATAGGGATTAAGATACCCTAGGGGGCTAATAACGCGTAGGTTAACGGGTGAAATACGCAATATTTGCGTCGTATCACACCCCCTAACTTACACATTGCTAGTCCCTAGCAATGAAATAGGAAACAACAAGAACTAGAAGCAAACCAAAAGTGGGAGAAAGTACAAAAATATGGTATAAAAGCAATAAAAAGATAAGGCCACTTTCACGGGTGAACGATTGCATTTAGCATATGCAATAAGCCGTTAAACCCCTAGGTTACCCTAGTGGACGAGTGTCGTCTTGTGAAGGTTTTTAGGGATGAAACCCACAAACATCATATAGTTTCCTCAAAAGATGCCCAATCCAACATGCGACAAACTCAACAACAACGAAAAAGATTTCAAACATGTAATTAGCACATTGAACGAATTCAAACAAAAGTCCGTTGTTATTAACAGGTTGAATGCACCTCGTAGAATTGAAACTTTAAAAGTGGGAGGGGGGAGAGTAAATGCAAAATATGATTTGGTAAAAACTTAAATAAACCGGATAAACATAAAGGCAAGCATATATTCAATACTCACGGGCATTACACTCATCAAGCGAATTCACTATGAAAAGGGAGGTAATACACGGGACATGCGGGCATAAAGAGTAAATGTAAATGGAAACTAGGCCGCACACATGTCACAAAAGAAGAACGCTATATATAAAATGAAAAACTGTAATCTCAATGAAAGGATACCGCACATTAAAAGAGGCGAAATGCATTTTCACAGATTATCAAAACTATTATGACTTTTAAATTAAATGCACCCTAAGATCACATAGGACTTTAATAGGGTTGTAATGTAGGTATGGCTAAGGTACGAAACGAAGGAATATATTTACGAATTCAAAGTGTTCGGAATGAAAACTCGGGATAATGGGATAATGCGGGCAATATCAAAATCGGAAAACAAGTTCCAAAAAGGCACTAAATATATCATCGGGGAGAGTAATCAAAGCTTATTGAACTATATACAACATATATGAACTTCTCTTTCTTTTTCTTTTCTTATTTTTCTCATTTTCTCTTTTGTTTTCTTTTTGTTTTTTTCTTTCTCTTTTTCTTCACTTTTTTTTTTCACATCTCTTTTCTTTACTTATCAAACTCTCATATGCCTAAATTGCAACCGACATCATAACAACATCATTCAATCCCAAGTAACATTCCAAACAAAGGTATGTAAGGTGTATGTATGGTTTAAAGCTCCAATTTGGAGTTGGTTATGGGATTTTAGGTTATGAAACGAAAGACTATATTTAGGCTCAAAGGGGTTAACGAGGGTAAACATATAAGGGTGAGGTCAAGGCTAATATGGGTGATATAAGAAAGAGGGCCTATGATCATTTCACAAAGTTTACGCAATTCTCGATTCAAAACAATATATGAAAATCATGCTCAAGTAACACATTTCAAGAATGAACTCAATTAATGAACGATCAATGAAAGAATAGTGAGATTACCAAAGAATTCAACGTTTTCAATGAGAAAAGAATAGTGTATAACACTCACAAACGACGAAAGGTACAAAGCTTACTCGGTGTAAGTATATACAATGCAACAAAAGATTCTCGAGTTATACAAATCTTAAACCAAATCAATATAACAAGGAAAGTGCATATGCTCATGGGATAAAGTTTAATTCATGAAGTTATTCACAATATCAATGATTTGAGGACTAAAGTCCAATAACTTCTAAAATCGAGAACATGCATCATTGAGTTGTCTATTGGATCGGGAAATTATTGAAATTTATCACTGGAAACAAGGCAAAATGCCCAACAAAGGAGAAAAAAGAAAGAAAATATTTTTGAAAATTTTCAAATTTTTCACAAAAAGGCATACTTAGTAACTAAATGTGAGCAAATCCATGGACTACACATGAAATGGATAGAATATCCTACACCCTAACTTAAATGTTGCATTGTCCTCAATGCGCATTAAGAACACCACACAAAGAGAGGAAAAGAACGATATTACCCAAAATTGGAGAGATCTCCATAAGCACGAGTCCAATGAAATCTACAAAACAAGTTAGTACCGAGCATAGCAAAAACAAATAACAAAAAGTTAACTAATTACACTAGACTAAATTAAAAGGAAAGAAAAATAGGAAATAAAGAAAATTAAAAAGCTAATTATTTATAACCTACTATTTAGGCTTCACACTAACTATACACTAAAAGCCTAAATAGTTGAGGGTCCACCCAAAAAGGGATTTGACTTTGAAAGATCAACGGTGGACCCTCCAAAGTGAACATGCCTCCCGGAAAATAAGAATTCCGTTTGAACAACGGAAGGCATGTGGGTGGTGGAAAAAGTGAACCATCACCAATTTGAAATTTTGGGTGGACGATGGGGGATTTGGATAACAAGGGGGACAAGAACACTAGAGGACCAAGAAAAATCGATTCATCTCCCAAAGGTTTTTCAAATGGAATGGGAGATGGTGCACACATGAGGATAACATCCATCGAAAACAAGTCCGGTAAAGAGTCCTCATCGGCAAAAAGTGTAGAAGTTTTAAAAGTTTCTACCGACTCATAGGAATCAACCGGTAATTCTAATGGTTAAATGACGGAAAACGTAAATGGTAATGAAATAAATTCAATCTCCGTCAACATATCGTCGGAAGGAGATTGAATTTCGGGGGAGAGAGATTCACATTCGATGAGAAAATCTTCGAAAAATTTAGGTGAAACACAAGTTTCCACCGCCTCGTTGTTTTGTGCATAAGAATTCATCTCATCGCAAAGTGCTCCAAGTCTCATTCCAGCATCATTTAAGCTTTCCAAACCTTGGGAGTAAAGAAGAAAAGTTTCTTCCAAAGTAGGCTTCCTCGGCTCAAGAGCCTCAGAATCCTCATTTGGTTGAAACTCATCTTCTAAATCATCAGAATAAAAATCGTCATTGGTTTCAAAATATGAATCCAACTCAAACTCCCAATAACGATTTTCATTGCGATAAATGTTTTCAAGTCTTTCATTTTCAAGAAAATCTTGAAAATGAAAAACTTGAAAACTATCCCCAAAGTATGAATCATTGAATAACCGTAATAACTATAATAGTAGGACATGATTACCTCGTTGTTTGTAGATGGATAATCCGAGCAAGAAAGTGAGAAACCACGAATCAAAGTTTCTTAGCGCTCAAATATGTTATCCTGCAAAAAAGGTTAAAACAAAGAATACAAATACAAAAGAAAAAATACTACGAAATAATAAAACAATTACAATCTAAAACACACTCCCCGGCAACGGCGCCATTTTGTGATCGGGAGGAAAATGTGTGTTCGTGTGAGGACACAATCATCGTGTGTTTCGCCGCCGCGATACAAAGAAAACCTAAACTACAACTACACTTGACAAGCAAGTACAGCGGTAAGTCGGGTATCGTAAGAAATCCACAGGGAGTGATTGAATTTTAGATGTTAATTGTTTTAAAACTTCAAGAATGAAAACGGTGTAAAAGAAATAAGAAAAGGTGATGGGTGGTTATGGTGACAAAAGAAAAAGAATAAGTTATGCTACGTAAAAGTAAAGCGAGGATCGGGATCGCATACACGCATTCACGGGCTAAACAACTACTAATTAGAATTTTGATTCGAAAACATTTAATCGATCATTTTCAATTAACCATAAACATCACGCAATAAGGAATTTAAGCCAAAGTTGCGAGATTAAACATTTAATCAAAAATGGTCACACGCGGATTAAATTCGAATAATCTCTATAAACACTAACGTTGCATGACAAAGAAAGTTAAACGCATAATAATCCGACTTTAATACGCTAGGTTTCAATTAAACGCAATTTTACACAACCTAATTTTCGAGGTCCAAACCCGTAAATGGCGAAAATGAAATCCTGACCCTATTTATCTAAGGGCAATACATGGAAATGAACTAAATTAAACTAATTAAACTAAGAAAGCAAGAATTAAAGCAAGAAAACCTAATTATGAAAGCATGAAAACTATCTAGAAAGCAAGAATTAATGGAAAACAAGCTATATTAATGGAAGAGGAGATGAATAGTCAACTTACAAACCAATTAGATTGTCAATCCAAAGAGAAATGAAGAAGAACCATCCAAAACCCTCAAAACCCTAACTATTCTAACCTAAAATCGTGTATCTACTGATATATGTTCTTATTACAACAAAATTGGCTTATATAGTAAGTTGGAATAAAAATAAAGAAGAAAGAAAAGAAGACAAAATATCTGCAGAAAACAGAGCATCGATCGATCGACCCCTTTGGTCGATCGATCGACCTAGGCAAAACTTCGACAAATTAGAATGGTCGATCGATCGACCAAATGGGTCGATCGATCAATCAAGCAGGGCAGAATGTAGCAGCCTACTGCATTGGTCTTTTCTTCTTCTCCTTCTCCTCTTTTGCTTTCCTTGTTTTTCCTCCGCTGAAATTGCCGTAACTTCTTCGTTATGCATCGGAATCGCGCACCGTTCGCGGCCACGCGAAGCTAGCGAGGAGGGATACAACTTCTGTGAGGTGTAGGGCCAGGTACCCAAGCTGTGAAAAGACTAAAATGCCCTTGCGCGTGCGATTGTGTACGGAACTTCACCGGAATGCATCCGAACTTCATACTATGCATCCAAATACCTACAAAAGCTCAATTAACCCCTGTAAAACATGTTAACATAGAAATCCGAGGTTTTCTGGTTAACGAGCATAAATATAGGGATTAAGATACCCGAGGGGGCTAATAACGCGTAGGTTAACGGGTGAAATACGCAATATTTGCGTCGTATCAATAACAAATTAAGGAGGAGATTTGGTGTGTTTGATATATGGTGGAGAACTTAATTACAAGTTTTACTTTTTATTTCAAACTCTATGCATCATGGTATATTTCTTTTTCTCATGTGTGTATGTAAATTGGAAATTAAGACACATTGGATGAAGACAAAGTTGCCTAAGGGAAGAACAAGTGGAGATTGAAGACAATGTCACATGTGCCATTACATTTCTTGGATTTGGGAGGGTATCAGGATTTTTGTCATAAGGGATTTTTATGTAATTTGAGGTTCAGTTTATGTTCGTATTTTTTTGTACCAGAATAGCCAAAGGGTGATATTTTTAAAAGAAAATATTCTGATGTTGCTCATAGTATATTTAGCAAATTTGATGTATCCCATTACAAACCGACACGCGCCAACACGTCAAACCGAACTCCAACATCTCCAAGATTGAAAACCTCCTTATACCTCAAAAAGATATAAATCTTTTTGGAGTTTAAAATTATTCATACATTTATTTGGTATGTTATTTTTATAAAAAATTCGAGGCTGAATTTTTTAATTTTAAAAATTAATTTTTTTTGGCTTTGTTCTTCGAACGAAATTAGGTTTTTGTTTGAAGGCTCATTTGATCATACATCAAACGAACATCCAATGAGGGCTTACTATTTGAATTCATTTGAAGCTTGTTAGAAACTAGTTCAAATGAGATTAGAGTCTCGTTCGAACAAACAGTTGTTTTCGTTCAAACGAAATGCCTTTCTCGTTCGAACGACTTCTATTATCGTTCGAACGAATCGCTGCCTCGAATTTTGTATCAGATTTATTAATACTTGTTTTGAGTCCAAATTTAGAAAGACTTTTGAAAAAATATTTCCAGCATATCTGTTGTTAAAGTTTTTAATTTTTGTGTTTCCAAAACACTTTTGATTCACAATTTTACATCCTCAAATATGTTTGTGAATTGTTTCAAAACCTTAGAACAATTTTGTATTTTGTATACACCTTGTAAAGAGGATTCTCTAGAGCTGACCTTGTGACCCGAGTGATCATTGCTGAAAGAAGGAAGAAGGTTGATTAGTGGATACCGAGGGTGGAGTGCCGCTTATGGATGACTCTAGACTGAGACGTATTCTTTAGAAGTTTTGAAGGCACTATGCTTCATACTTGTGGGTGATTAAGTAGTCTGTAACTTAATAGTCTTGTAAAACTTTCTAATGTGTTGAATTAAAGGTTTTTCCCTATAAAGGGATTTTTCTTCATCTTTCGTGTCTGTTTGCATAAGTGGTTTGGTAATTACAATTAAATATTTGAAACACTTATGTGCGTGCACACCTAATTTAATCAGAGATTAAAATTTGTTTAAAATTGGATTTGTGTGTTTGGGACATAAATTGATAAAAATACAAAAATATAATTTTTTTGTTTGTAACCATCCTTGCCAGGTGTGTTCATGCGAACTAACAAAGTGGTATCAAGGCATTCAACTCTTACATAGAGGAATTGTAAGCACAAGACAAAAGGCACATTGGGTTCTCCGAGGCCAAAAATCCGACCAGTAACAAAAATGACATCCAAATTTCCAAAACCCATTATTTGCCTCTTGGAAAGATAATCGTAGGCGTCAGGGGCATAGACAATTAGAAGAACGCTGATCGTACCATAAAGGATGACGTGGGGAGAAACTTTGTAGTAAGTTTACATTCCCATCGGGTTTAAAGGCAATTATTCTTTCCTTAATAGCTGAAAATTGAAAACTTATTGGATGAAGCTCCGAAAGGTTACCTTTTTAATGGGGACATCGGGTTCTGATATTTTGGCATTGCAAGACAAAGTTTCGCCAGAAGTTGAAATGCCCATCCACTAATAGAACGACTTCTTGAAGAAAAAGACCAAGGAGGAAAAACTTGCCCATGGGAAAGAGTAGACAAAACTGGCCAAAGAAAGTTGATTTCCACAAACGTGGGTGCAAATCATATGATGATTTGAAGGTGCAACTGTCGAAAAGGACCAGGGGGAATTTATAAGAAAGAAGGGAAAAGCACTAATCGGGTCAACATGTACTTGCATGCTCGATGGGACAAATATACCAAAAAATTCTTAGACAAATTGGTTCGGACTCTGGTGATTTTAAATTTAATGATCATATATATATATATATATATATATATATATATATATATATATATATGTGTGTGTGTGTGTGTGTGTGTGTGTGTGTGTGTGTGTGTGTGTGCTATAATAAAATAGTATAAAATTTATAGCCTTAATTATAATACTATACTACATGAAATGATAGAAAGCACGATGAGCAACCAATCCTAGTGCAACTCCTATGTCATTGATCAGATGCCTTATCTAAGGTCTTTGGGAATGATAAAAGGGGGAGGTCAAGATATGTGAGATCCAGGATGCCAATGACCAAATTACTACACAACGCACCTGTGTGGGATGAGCTCTCTTCGGTGAGGAGCCACATCTCGAGTCAGGCGGAAGAATAAGCCAATATGAAAGAGGACGTGTTAGGTCTCAAGAAGGACGTGAGTAATGTTACTAATACCTTAAGACAGCTTATAACTGTGACCAAGAGATTTTTCTAATATCGTACTCAACAATAAGGTGGATCTCAGTTTGTACCTCGGGGTGTCCCATATCCTGTTCTTCGTGGTTTCTGAATGCCTCCTCCAACATTCCCCTCTCAACAACCTGTTTCACCCTCTGTTAGAGAATCATCATCGTCCATGCATGGTGACTATGTCAAGGAGTATTATATAAAGGACTTGAACAATAGTAGGGTCATTGACACGTGCATGCTCATTTTTATGATTCTGAACGAACCTATGCGTGGTCACTCTTTGCATGTAAGGGAGGCTAAGATATAGGTTGATAACATATACTCAGTTTGCGTAGATGAACCTATTTATATTAACTATGACAGTGGGACTATATTACAAACCTTATAACCATTCATATATTGTCTGACCAGTTTATTTGCTGATGAAGATTAGGCGATGGCCAATGTTTTATTTTGGGAAGAGTTTGAAATGTTCTTTTATTTTGGAACAATGTGATGACATCTTAATTTATTTTTATTTTTATTTTTATTTTTATTTTTATTTTTATTTTTATTTTTATTTTTATTTTTTGGTGTTTAATGACATCTTAATTTTCTCAGTTTTATTTCATATTGATTGAATGATTGGCTAGAATGATTTCATTTCATAGTCTTTAATACATTTGTTAAGGTAGGGTATGTTGCAAGACTATAAAATATGGACATTTCACGGGGAAAAGATATGGAGTCATCCACCAGCCTATGTATTCATATAATGCACACTTATGTATGTACATAGGCACGACTCGTTAGAACAGCCCGTTTATGAGTGGAATAAGTTGGAAAAATAACAAAACATGATAACATGTTAACACGACACGAGATTAGAATTTAGTGTCTGATTAGTAATATGATTTATGTTTTCACTAATTCATATAGTGAAGCCATACTCTATCTAGGATCAACATAATGTTTTTCACGTATGATTAAAATCATTAGTACATTAAGAGTGATTTTGATTGATGTTTTGTGGAACCTTATCGATTGAAACACAAACTTTTAGTTGGTCTTATGCGCTTTCCAAATTATGACTATGCACAACCTTCTTTTGGCCATGTCTATTTTCCCACCTAATAGCATGCGCTTCACCCGACGGATTCCACAAATTGAGAATGAGGTTTTTTCTTCAAATTATTGATATTGATCAAGGCTACTTACAAATTTAATTTTAGTTTTGTATGTGTGTACCCTTGAACTTTTTTTCCAAGTGTAACCAGTCTCACTCATTTGGTGTTACAAGTTATGACAAGGTTGTGTCATGGACTTGTTATGAAGCTAGGGAACACCTGGTGAGTTTGATTAGTTATACCCGAAAGATAAAGTTCAAGTTTACTCAAACAAAACAAAAATTATATTCTTGAGTACCCTTAATAAATACCCATATTCAGAGCGAAATAATTGCATTCCCAATTTGTGTAACTCGTCGAGTGAAACCATATTATTAGTAAGTCCTATTGCCTACGGAAAAATAAGGTTGTGTATAGCTTCAATTCAAACAAGCCTATAAGATCAACTAATAGTGTGACTTTTTACTGATGGGTTTCACACAACATTGATTAGAACCACTCTTGATAGCCCAACAAGGTTAATCCCCTTAAAACATAACTTTATTTGATGATACCAGAGATATCACCACTTAAACTTGTATGGATATCAAGATAGCAATCTACATAAATAGAGATAAGATCAGTAAAATAAATATAGAAGGAGATGAGGGGAAGAGGATGAACACGATCATATAAGTGGTTCAGCCATTGCCTTACTCCACTGTGCAGGTGCTTGTGTCTTTTTATAATAAACAAAGGAGCTCAATGGCTCAAGATACTACTTTCTAACACTTTCACTCTCTAGGATCAGTTTGACACAACTTGGGATAGGATTCCATAATTTTGATCCCCTTCAAGGAAGAAGATGATAGGTATTTATAGCCCGGGGTGCATAATGCACCACCCAAGCATGTAATAAGCATGCACAGGATGAAGCCACCAATTATAACCAGCCACCTATCCCTGGAACACATATGTCATGATGATGAAATACTCCCTCACGTGCTCATGAAGATCTTATTATAAGGGATTGTCCATGTGGGATAGTGACCCACAGTCCAAGTGTGTTCTTCCAAGTGTCAAGGGTCGGCCGTCTTGGAGTAGGTCGAGACGAGTCATCAGGTTAGTATTCTAAGGGGATGACTTTTAGAGTGTCGAGTAGGGTATGGGTCTGCATATGAACCTCGACCCCCTTTCTAATGTAAGAGGCTAAGGAGATATATAAGAGAACTGGGATCACTGATGCATTATACATTTGGGGTAGTGGCCACAAATGAGGCCACTTGGGGTGGGGCTTATGTTGATTCATCCCATATTTGTTCCTCTTGATGAGCGGCAAGGGGAGACCTTATTCGGGTTGAGATATATTAAAGATGAGACCACACTTATGTATATCAATCAACCCTAGCCCTTAGTCTTCAATTGGAGTGGAAGGTTGAGATGTATAAATGTTATTCAAATCTCCCTGGGCGAATTTCCTTGAACTTGACACCTATTATGAGGTGTGTGAGCTGGCGTGCTTGCTAAGATAGGGCAGCTGCAGGCCTAGTAAGTTGAGACCTCATGATTTGCCTCTTTGATAATCGCATCCCCTTTTTACTTTGTTTAAATACCAAAAATCAAATCCATTTCTCTTTCTTCTCCATACTCTTTTGCGCTCAAGCAACTTCTGCAACCTTCAAGCTTGCTTCTCTTTCCTCTAACTCTAGTCCACTTCAGGCCCGCTTTTAGGATTTCTCTAGCTTTCTAGGTATTTTTTTTAACAAAAGTTATGTATATAAAGACAAACGACTAATTAAAAGAAATAGGAGAGGACCACCTCGAACCTTTCCAGGTCTTCTTCTTCACTCAGGTAACATCCCCATGCTTTTAACTTGAGTTTTATTCCATGGATTGGCTTTTTTGAACTTTTTCATTTTTTCGACGACTTTTTTGTTTTTTGGCAACCTATCTAGGTTGTTATAGGATTAGTTTTTAGTGATTTTAGTGACGTTTTAGTTGGCTAAGGGTGTTTTAGTGACGTTTCTAGGTGGTTTGTCACCCTGTCCGCCCACTGTGATTTTTACCGATCTAAATTTAGTCATCTTCTCCGATGAGGTTTATTCTAGTGTTCTTGGTGTTCTTAGGTGAAAACCCTTTAACTTCCCCCTTTTGATCCAAAAGTCGACTATAGTCAAACTCTTGGATGTTTAGAGTTTTGTATGAGCTTTTGGATCAATACACCTAACTTAGTGTTAAGATACTTAGGGAGATCAGGAAAGGTGAGGCATAGGCCTAGGCATAGAGGAAATTCAGAGCCGACCTTACACATCTAATATTTCCAATCCCCCAGTTATCATCCCTCATCCATTAGTTGAGTTAGTGGTGATGATATGTATGATCACTCGTCTCAAGCGTCATAGTCATCCTCGTCTTCTGAGGGCTACAGCCCCTCGTCTTCCCGAGTTTCCTCAAAAGCTGACTCTTTTGGGGAGGCTCTTCACATCCCCTTGTCTCATATAGTGGAGTCTAATAATCCCAAATCTTCACACAACCACCAATTGTCTGTTTCTTAGGCCTCTGAGGAGCTGAGGGTAACTTTTGTAACTCCCCCAATGATTGTTCCCTTATCGACCATGATCGAGGGAGTGTTCAATGAGAGGTTTCCAAGTAGGGCCCCCGCTATCGAGGTTCCCACTGATGATGATTCTAACTCCGAGGCTAAGGAACTAATTGATGTTTCCTATGCCCAAACCTTTCCTTCCACAATCTTGGAAACCGACCTCCTTGTCTGGAGGCAAATGTATGGAGTTAGGTCGGATATTCATATGAGAGTCCTAGATGAGGACGACAGAGCCTTTAATGGATAATAGGGTGAAATTATTGTCTATGACCAGATGTTCAGGATCAATTTTCATTTTCCCTTCCATCCTTCCGTACGAGCCACCCTTACCAGTATGGGGCTTGCTCCTGCTCAGCTGGCACCAAACTCTTGGATAATTATACTCAGTTTCATCTCTTTGTGGAAGTCATAGTATGAAGACGACCCTTCAGTTGAAGTCTTCAAAGCTTATTATAATGTATCTTGTACTAGAGCTCAGTCGGGCTACTACCATCTGGTGGTAAGGAAGCCCGACTAGAAAATTCTCCACATTAATTAGATCTCGAACCACCACTAGAAGTTGAGTTACTTCTTAGTCTTTGGGGCTTGGGAGTTCATGCCCGACGCTGCTCACGATGACTCTAAGCTGAAGGTACCCCGAGCTTGGGCAAGTCCCTCTATATCTGCCAAGTTGGACCCGACCTCAACATTGATGATAGGACGAGGGTTGACTGTTTGATTCTCTAGGGGAATGATGAGGGTCTGATCGATTTTTAAGAAGTGATGACCCTTTCCTTCTTGGAAATGTCAGGTTTGGGGGTTGGCCCCTAGGCGAGATGTATAATTTTTCCTATTTTTAACTTTTTTAACTCTTTTATTATCTCTGAATATTTTTACTAATCATCGTCTTCTCTTTTTTTACAGATCCTCCTCCTAATATACAAGACCATATTTGGAACATGACTGCCGCCAGCCTTCAAGAAACACTAATCAGGAAAGGGTAGCAAGCAACCTTAAAAGAAAATAACCACTAGTGGCCTAGGCCATGCTGAGGTCGGGCAAAAGAGAAAGGAACCGATCGGGGGGGCCTTCCATAAAATTGGGAGATGAGGCCGAGGGTACATTATTTTGATATAAGGCTGACTCCAGCCTCCTAGGGATCCAATACGCAGCTATTTCTACTCGGCATTCCCAACTCAAGGCGATCTGAAACTCTGTCATCACTAGTAGTGTGAGATAAAAGGCGATCGTCCTTGCCCTCCCATCTGAGTCTGACAAACACTTTTTAGAGTTAATGGACATCCCTCAAGTCTTTGACTTCATACTTCACCACATGGCCCAGGTATACATTTCAGTCGACCTTAATTAGTTGAAAATATTTTTAATTTTATAAGTCTTGTACCGTCTCGTACTAACTTTTGCATTCTGTGTTTTTGCAGTCCATGTGAAATTTTACTCTTGCCACTGAGTGGAGACTAAAAATCTCCCTCAGGTGTAAGAGGAAAAAAGGGGCCTTTAAGCTGAGAGACACTTTAAGTACAAGGTGAAGTCCATGTGGGCTGGACCCAAAAAGGACCTTACTGATTTGAAAAAAGAGAATGATGACACTTTGGCTGCTCTGAGGAAGGAGGAGGACTCGACGCTGTAGACTTTGAAAACCAACCACACAATCGCAATCTACCAAATCTTGAGGCCCTGGATCTGTTAAACCCTCTACTTTAGTCAACAGTGGTCGATGTTGAAGCGGTGGCTACAATCGAGAGCTCGATTAAGATTATAGAGGAGGTTGTTGGGATAAGAGTGAAGATGAGGCTGATATGACTCCTATTGCCCCGGGAGATACGGCCAACATTAATGAGTCGAGTGCTTAGGGTGGTCGTCTATGACCTATACCCTCTTCCTCTTGTAATTTTATTTTATGAACATTTTTGTAACTCTCATTTGTAATATTAATATTTGCCATTATTGTCCTTTTCCAAGTGTTATTATAGTATAATGAAATCATTATTGTTGTAAGCCTTATGTCGTATTGCCGATGATCTCTTAACCATATGAATGATTTTTTACAAATCCTCTTTTGTAGTCTCTGAGGTTATGAGGATGAGACTAAGTCTCTTCACACATCCTCGTGCCTTCAAGGGAGTTATGACCTTTAATTCACCACAATGTGATATCCAAATTAACCATAATTAATTGATTTTATCAAGTTTCCACTAATTAAACGATGTTATTCAAGTCTTCTCTTGTAGTTCTCAAGGTTATGAGGATAAGACTAAATTTGTTCGAACATCCTCGTACCTCCGAGGGAGTTATGAACTTTAATTCACCCTAATGTTATGTTCAAATTAGCCATAATTAAATGGTGATATCATTTTTTTGAGTTTTTCACCACCTAAGTGATGTTATCACACCATTCCCCCTATTGGTGTTATTGAGAGTTCATAGACGAGACAAGTCTCTCATGGTCTCTCGTACCACCAAGAATGAGTCAACAACTAATTCACTATAAGATTGATGTTTTTTAGTTTAGAGTAATTCAAACCACACAGCCGATAACTGAAAACAAAGATATGAGGAAATACTTGGACATTTCCATTCATCACTTCAAAATGTTTCAAATACAAGAAATTTTTGCACATGAAGAGGATGACACCCAAATGACATTCAGGTCTACTGATAATATTTCTTCAAATGATATGTGTTCCATGGATTGGAGAAAGGATCTCCTTCCAGGTTCTCCAGTCTGTAGGTTCCAAGGACGGCCTCTTTAGTGACTCTATACGGGTCGTGCCAATTCGAATGTAATTGTTTGGCTTCTGCTAAACTTTTGTCAACACCAAATCTACCACAGCAATCGACCTTGATTTGACCCTCTTATTATAAAATTTTTCTTCCCTCTGTTGATCTGTTTCATGTCTGACCTCTAAGTCCTCTCATATTTCTTCTATCAGGTCTAGGTCAAGCCCCTTTTCTTTGTTGGTGGTCTCAGGATTGTAAGTCTGGCCTCTAGGACTGGGAAGGCCTAGTTTAGTGGGGATGATCGCCCCTGACCCATAAGGTTGCATGAATGGTGTCTCCCTTGTAGGTGTCCTCCCCGTCGTGTTGTACGCCCATAGGACTCCATGTAACTCATTCGTCCAAAGACCCTTGGTGACCTCAGTCTATCCATTGGCTTAGGGTCAGCCCGACGCTGAGTAGAACTGCATGATGCCGACCCTTTCGCAATATGCATCTAAGGACTTATTTTTGAACTAATTTCCATTATCATAAATCAAGGTGTTGGGTAGACCATACCTGCAAGTGATGTCTCTCCATATAAACTTGAAGGTCTTCACTTCAGTAATGGAAATCATGGTCTCGGCATCCACCCACTTTGAGAAGTAATTGATAGTCGTGTTCAGATGCCTATAATTACATGAAACTTTAAGTAGAGGTTATACCATATTGATCCCCTAAACTGAAAACGGTGAGGCGGTTGTAAATGATGACAAAGGATGATGAGGCTGATGTGAAATGCAAGCAAATCTCTGGCACTTATCACATTTCTTTACATGGTTGGTCGCGTACTTGGCAAAGGATGACCACTAGTATCCTTGTGTCACAATACTTTTTGCCAAGATCTTCCCCTTATATGACTTGAGCATGACCCTCGTGCACATCTCTTAAGACATATTCCACTTCAGCAGGGTGGACACATCGAGCAAAGGAACTAGGAAGCCATTTTTTTATCAAGGACGTCCCCTATGATGGTGAATTTTTCCACTCTGTACTGTAACTTTTTTCTGTCGGCCTTTGTATGTGGGAGCTCCCCATCCCTGATATATTTGATGAGATGATCCATCCATGACTCTCTGAGATTTAAATTTAGGCAAAACTTAAGCATGCTATCATCTTCATCAATACTAGGCTTGTGTAGTGGGACGGTCCTTTTTATCTCCATTTTGATAACAGAGGCTAGTCTTGCTAGAGCATCGACTTGGTTATTCTCTAATTGAGGGATCCTTTTCACGTTGACTTCCCTATGATTGGCCATCACCCTTCTAATCTCATCAAGTATTTGGCCATATTATCTTCCTTGGCATTGTAGGTCCCCAACACTTGGTTCACAACCAGCTAGGAGTCACTATATGTAACTATCTAGTAAACATTCATTATTTTGGAGAGTGATAGGCCTGCAAGCATGGCCTTGTACTCTGACTCATTGTTCAATGCTCTAAAACTAAGTCTGAGGGAATATTTGATATTTGTTCCATTCGAGGCCGAGAGTATCAATCCATCCCCACTTACATTTTCACAGGATGAGCCATCCATGAAAAGACTCAATACTTGGGCTTCTTTTCAGAAAAGCTCCTCTTTCAATACACCTTTTTTGAACAAAAATCATTTTCTATATCTATTTGCTCCATGTTGGTCGAGGGTTGACTTGCCATAACTATTTCTAGTACTACCGTATCCTCTTCCATTCCAGTATCGGCTTCAGCCCAGGTGAATTTGACCATAAAATCAGTAATGTCTGACCCTTGATTGCAGTCCTCAGGTGATACACGATGTCAAACTCTCCTAACCTAATTGACCAAGCCATCAGCCAACCCAATTTCTCAGGTTTATGGATGACTTTCCTCTGAGGTATGTCAGTGATTGCCACTATAAAATGAGCTTGGAAATAAGGCTTTATTTTTTTGGAGGCAAAGATCAGCGCATATGCTAGTTTTTCATACTAGAGTACTTGAGCTCGACCCCTTGAAGAGCCTTACTATTGAAATAAATAGGCTTTTATACCCCCTCATCATCTCGTACGATTGCAATGTTAATGACTGACTCAGATACTGCTAAATACAAAACCAACTTCTCCCCTTGAATCGATGGAGACAGCAGCATAGGGGATCTCAAATAAGTTTTAAAATCTTGAAAAGCCTTCTTAGATTCCTCATCCCAGAGAATGCTTTTCTCAAGATCTTAAAGAACGATAGACACTTATATGTGTCCCTGGAGATGAAATGATTGAGAGCAATAACCCTTCCTGTCAACCTCTGAACGTCCTTTATAGTTTTGGTGTCTTCATATCAATCAACGCCTTAATCTTTTTTGTGTTTTCCTCAATCCCCCTTTGGTTGAATATGAAGCCGAGTAACTTTTCGATGCCGATGTCGAACATACACTTTGTTGGATTCAACTTCATCTTATAGAGATCTCATGTGTTAAACGTCCTCTCAAAGTCAGCCACGTGATCTTCGGCCTTGAGGCTCTTCGTCAGCATATCATCAATATAAACCTCCATAGTTTTTCCAATCTGATCTTCAAATATTTTATTAACCAACCTCCGGTAGGTTGTCCCTGCATTTTTAAGGCCTAATGGCATGACATCATAGCAGTAAGTTCCTTTATTCATGATAAACAAAGTTTTCTCGACATTATTTTCGTGCATGAAGATCTTATTATACCCCGAATAAGCATTCATGAAGCTCATCAATTCATGCCGAGTCGTGGCATCCACCATTTGATCTATTCGGGGTCAAGGGAAGCTATCTTTGGGGAAAGACTTTTTTAAATCTGTGAAGTCACATATCCTCCATTTTTCATTGGCTTTCGGCACAATCATAACATTAGATAGCTAATTCGGGTATTGCAATTTGAGAATAAACTCGGTTAATTGGAGCCTTTTGACCTCGTTCTGGATGACCTCGTACCTATCTCTGGCATAGGTGAGGTCCTTTGCTTCACTGGTTTGGCATCTTTATCAATGTTTAGCCGATGACAAATAATTTTGGGGTCTATCCCTGGCATATTCCCATGGATCCATGTGACGATGCTCCGTCTCTTCCTCAGCAGCTCCATTATCTACTCTTTTACCTCTTTCTTCAATGATCAACTAATTTGGATGGTTTTTTTCGGCTCGTCCTCATTAAGGAAGATGGATTTTACTTCCTCTATGGCCTCACCTTTATTTAACTTCCTCTCGTCCCTTGGGTCAAGAGTGTCGATATTGTAGGAGGTTGTAAGCTTCTTGTGATCCCCTTTTTGTTTGGCTGAGCTGAAGTAACATTCTAGTGCTTCCACTTAGTCATATTGGACTTCCCCTACCCAATAAGGAATCATGAATTTTATCATTTGGTGAACTTTATAAGGGATAGCTTTAAGTTCCTTGAGTGCTACTTTTTTAGAATAATATTATAGGCCGAGAACATGTTCTCATCCGTTATAAAGAAGATTACTCTCTTTGTTAGGAAACTCAACCAGGCACCCATATATACGTCCATCTCAACTACCCCCTATGGGTGCACCTCCTCTCCACTAAAACCTATCAATGGCTGATGGTATGGAACTAACCTCTTCTTGCTGAGTTTTAATCCCTTTAAGCAGTCCGAAAATATGCATTATTCGAGACACATCGTATCCATGGACCTTGGTGCTCATGACCAAAGGGTCATCATGGGGGGCCAAGCTTCCCTTAAATTTCATTTACGAAAAACCTACCACCAAAGTAACCATTCCCACCTTCTTTAGTTTCCCCAACTTCATCTCTGTATCAGCTGAGTTTATATCCAACCTTTTGGGTGCAAATTTAACTTCTACAACATGTGCCTGATGCTCGGTCGGCTCAGTTCCTGCACCATCCATCCCCCCACTAATCATTTTCACATCAAAATAAATCATGTGCATCCATTCCTTAGGCTCAGGGATATTAGGTAGGAGACCTGGGTCATCCCCATCGCTGTCTGATTCTTCATCTTTCTTGTCGGTTAGGCCTGTAGTCTCAACTTCTCATCTTTTAGCCCATCATGCTTCTTCATAATGTCATCTTTGGCACCACTCCGATTAACATAGTTTCGGAGTTTCCCTTTATTTAGCATTTTCTCAATCTCATCTTTGAAAGAAAAACATTTGTCTGTCGTATGGTCATGGTCTTGGTCGATATCATACCATTTTCTCTTGTCCCTCTTATAAGGAGGGAATTTGAGCTTTTCATTCCACCTAAGTGCCCTATCATCCTTAATTTTATTCAAGATTAGGTCAGGACTTACTGTTAATGGAATATAATTAACAAACTTATCGTCGATCGATCATTTGTTTCCATCTTTCCCTTTTGCCTTTTGATACTTTCTCCCACTTGTTTCTTTCTCGTCTTCTCCTTTGGCCTCTATGGCCTCCTCAACATTCATGACTCTCTCGTCCATAAACAAAAGTTCTGCCATGGACTTGGGAGGATTTTTGACCAACTTTCAGGGAAACTTGCCTTTCTACAGACCACTCATATAGGCTATCATAGTAATATTTTCCTCATAGTCCTCCACTTCAAGTTTCTCTTTTTTGAACTGAGCAATGTAGTCTCTCAATGTCATTTTTTTCCCTTGGTTTACGTATAAGAGATGAGCCACCTGCTTCAAGGACTTCATGTTGAAACAAAAGTTGTGGATGAATCTCTCGGCTAACTATGTAAAATTCATAATTGAGTTCTTAGGCAGAGATATATACCACATGTGAGCTGCACCTGTGAGGGTGCTAGAGAAAGCTCAGCATCTCATCTTGTCTAAGATGGAGTAAATGTCCATTATTGATTAATATAACTCAGTGTGGTGTATCAAATTCATACTACCATCATATTTTGGAATTATAGTAGGAGGCTTGAACTTAGCGAAAGTGGGAAAGTTTACTATCTTGGCTATGAAGGGAGATCCTTCAACGTAGCCCCTGTGGATTGGGTCTCATCTTTTCAACAGATCGTCGATCTTATCCTTCAAACTCTTTATTGAGTAGTTCTATTGCTTCTCCATTGCCATTGTATTATCTCATCTGCCCTCTTTATCGGCCGGATCAGGCACTTGGTCTTATCCAACAGTCCTCTGATGACAGTTCACCTCCCATTGTTCTCCTTCTCATCCTTGGTGAGACCAAAAGTCTCCACACCAACCATTACCTCTAGAGGCAGCGATATTATGAGATCGAGAGAGTCGATCACGCAAGTCTCCTACTCGATTGACACGATCAAAGGATGACCTCCTACAAAGTCTATCAAAGGTTGATGTTATGGGTTAGCCTTGCACTATTTCCTCTACACACAGGTACTGAGCAAACTGTGTTGTTAGAAACCTTATATAGTTCCCAAAAATCATCCTCATCACAATCCTGATCATCTGGATCCTCTTGCACCTATTTTCCTAGGCAAAGTCACCTGGGGTCGGCCAAGTCTCTCCGCCTATGGTGGCATTGCGCTTCCTTTTGTGGTCCATGGGTGGTCCCCTATTACATCATTCGCAACCTCCCTAGCGACCGGAGTGATGATCTGCATCGCTACGTCTGGAGTCCTAACCATTATGGTTTGGCTCAAAGCCATAAATTGTTCTATCATCTTTTGTTGTCTGTCTACTGAAGAGCGCAGTGGTGTTGCCACGGTAGCTATTTCTGACTGAGGTGGTGCCTGGCTCTAGAGTTAAGGCCAACGCCTGGAGGAAAATCAGAGGCCATTTCCCCGGTGAGAGTGTAGATGAACTAAATGAGATAAAATAAGCATGAAGGTCCCAACTATAACTCTTTTAATAGTGATTCAGGTCCAACAATGGTGGAGCTGGATCACCACCAGATATTTAAGTAGGAGCTAAGCTAGAAATAAGAGCATGAAGATGAAACCTTACTTCCCATAGATGACGCCAAAATGATGATACTAGATATATCACCACTTAAACTTTTATGGAGTTCGCGCTAGTAATCTATAGAAATGGAGATAAGAGCAGCAAAATAAATACAGAAGGAGATGAGGGGAAGAGGATAAACACGATCATATAAGTGGTTCAACATTCACCTACTCCATTGTGCAGGTGTTTTTGCACTTTTATATTAAGCAAAGGAGCTCTAATGGCTCAAGATACAACTCTCTATCACTTTCTCTCTCTAGGATGAGTTTGACAGAGCTTGGGCTAGGGTTCTAGAATTTTGATCCCCTTCAAGGAAGAAGATGATAGGTATTTATAGCCTTGGGGGTGCACAATGTACGCCCCAAGCATGTAATAAGCATGAATAGGATGAAGCAACCAATTATAACCAACCACTTATCCCTGGTACAAATATGTCGTAATGATTAAATATTCCCTCACATGCTCATGAAGATATTATTATAACGTTTTGTCCACATGGGATAGTGACCCATAATCCACGTGTGTTCTTCTAGGTGTCAAGGTTCTGCCATCATGGACCAGGCCGAGCCGGTTCGTCAAGTCAATCTTCTAAGGGGTTGACCTTTAGAGTGCCGAGTAGGGTCTGGGTCTGCATATGAGCCTCGACCCCCTTTCTCATGGATGAGGCTGAGGAGATATATAAGAGAACTGGGACCACTGATGCGTTATACATTTGGAGTAGTGGCCAATAACAAAGCCACTTGAGGTGGGGCTTCTACTTAGTCATCCTATATATGTTTCTCTTGATGAGAAGCCATGGTCGGCCTTAGACAGGTTCAGATCTGTTGAGGATGAGACCACATTTATGTATATCAATCACCCCTAGCCCTTAGTCTTCAATTGGAGTGGAAGGCTGAGGGGTATAAACGTTATTCCAATGTCCCTAGGCAAAGTGCCTTGAACTGGACACCTATCAGCAGGTGTGTGGGTTGGCGTGCTTGCTAAGATAGGGAAGATATAGGCCTAGTAAGTTATGCCCTCATGATTTGTCTCTTGGATAATTTCACCCAATCATTACTTTGTTTAAATACCAAAAATCAAAGCCATTTTTCTTTCTTGTTCAAACACTTTCGCACTCAATCACATTTCTTCAACCTTAAAACTTTCCTATATCTAATATCTCTCTCTCTCTCTCTCTCTCTCTCCCTCCTCATTTCAGTCCACTTTAAGCACACAACATTGATTAGAACCAATATCGATAGCCCAACATGGTTAATCTTTTTAAAACAGAACTTTGTTGATGCTAGCAAGATTATCTCTTCAGTGTTTTGATCATTAAACACATTAATCAAAATACTAATAGGACATTAACACTATAATATTATGTCATTATAGAACTATGTGGAATTTTATGCCAACTGATTTGGCTACATAGGCATCCCGAAGTTAAATTATGATTCGAGTCCTTTTTTAAGATGATGGTTCGAGTTTGGTAGTTATTTACATTTTGTAATATTTGTGACTTTGTTTCATGTGAGTATCCTTGAATAGTTTCTTAGGGGTCTAACTGATAGAACTCATCCTAGATTTCAAGCCTAATAAGGTTATGTCATAATCTTGTTATGAAATTAGAGACCCACAATGGTTTGGGTCAGTTAGACATCCAAGAAACTATTCAAGGATACTCAGACAAAACTACGGATGCTTTGTAATATCGTTTATGTTTTACTAGTCCCATAAATGCTATTTTGCATATTTTATTTCTCTTATTCTATATGTAGCTTGTTTATAATACTTTTATCACTAATCCCACTTTTTTATTATCATATATACATTCACAATTACCAATTTAGAGTGTTCTCATAATTTTCTACATTTTTAACACATTTCACATGTATTTTCATAAATCAAAATGAACACCCTAGATTCGGATTTTGAGTTAGACCCCAACCTTGTTCATCTTACAAACTATGTGGACTTTGATGTCACTTTATACTACATAGGCATTCCGAAGTCAATTTGCGATTCAAGTCCTTTCTTACCATTTGGAACATTTTAAAATATTTGCAGGTTTAGTTGGAGGAGGAATACTTTGAAGACTATGAAGATTTTGCATATTCTTCGAGGAAGGAACACATCGAAAATTTTAATATTTATTTGTGTCGGATTAATGTAAGTAATTTCATGGCTTAATAGTTTGTATTATTTCATTTTGATTGATGTATCCGTTAGTTCTATAATGGAATTGTATAAAGGTTTAAAAATATGTACATAATTTTTTGGAAGCAAACAAAAAAAATTATTTTTAAAATAAATTCAATATTGGTCACGGTCCAAACCGTGACCATGTCCGTGAGAAAATTTTAATTGGCTAAAAGGTGATCAGTATAAGAACCGTGATCACGGTTAGTGACCGTGACCAACTACCGTTCACAATAGATTGTTATAAAGGGTGGTCATGATTCTATACCATGACCAAGAAAATATGGTCACTGTAATCTTCAATCATCATTCATCAAGCGATTTCTCTCATCTGCCTTCTATGTATGCCTTTTGGTCGTTAACGGGAGCAATCAAAAATCTAGACCCAGTCTCTCTTGGAATCCTGAATATGCCAATAATTATACTAATCCACAGATGTCTCTCTCCCATCAATTGGTACTAGTTGAAGTAATGATAATTCCCCTATTTGGAAAAATGCAAAACAAAAAAGAAAAGAAAAAAGAAAGAAAGATCCCCCGTTGGGAATGAAATTATGCTCCTTGTCCCCCTTTTCATAGAAAATGGAGACACGAGATAAAGAAGATTAAGACCGGTCTCAATCTTCTCTATCTTAGGAACTCTATCCTTATCATAGTTGTGATGATCTTTGTAATGTGGGAGGGAAACTTTAACCACCTCAGCACAAGTAGTAAAGGACAGGTTACCCAATAACACCCATGAACCTTTCACATAAGGTTACTGATAGTGAGATCTATCTTCTGCACTTATGTAACTATCTCTTCTAGTGGAGAACGATTATTGAACTTTCCCCTTATACTAGCTACCTCACGGTCGCCCTAATAAGGTCTCCAAAACTTTCTCCTCTTGATGTTACAGATGATGAGAGAAAACTACCTCCCCTCATACCATTCGCTAAATACATATTAAAAGTCTCATGCCTAATAAGCCCTACCTCCCGACAGAAATCGACCTCGTGAATGGGATGTCTCACGAATGAAATCAAAAGAAAGAACCCTCCCGATACACTTTGATCTATCAAATTCGTTCGTCGGAACCAATGGCATGAAACTCCCTAAGCGTTCCTCGTTATAAAGAGTACAAATTCTAAAAGATATATCTCTAAAGTAGTTATGTAACGCAATGCAGAAGAATGATGGACACACTTAAGAACCTAGTACACTAGAACCTGTAATGCTATGATACTAACTATGACACCCCGTAAAATCCATATATATTAGTCAGGTCTAGTATAAAAAGCAAGGGAATAAAAACAACTATTAACATTCTCAGCATAAAAAAATAAGTAAAAAGACGAAAGTAAATATAACAAGAGATAATAAAAATGTTGAACAAATTTAAAACTTATGTGATACCGTCCAATAACAATAATAAAACTCTGACTCCTATAATATGAATGTCTCAATAAGAATAATTTACCTCATATAAATGTCTGACTTGGGAAGTCTGAAATAATATAACTAATTAAAAACTAAAATAAAAATGTTAATAGGAATGTAAAGGAGCCACTGAACTCGACACCTACATTCTATGAGTGCTACATGAAACGGGTGTTGGAGAAACTCCTCCAACAAATATCTCAAGTCTGCAGCAATAACTGTGACCTAAGACATGTGGAAAATAGTTCAATAACTAGGATCAAACCTTGAAAGTCTAGAATGAGTAAGAATATAAATACATTTGGTTCACAATAATAATAACAAATCTTCCTCCCATGTTAAGTTGATTTTTAGTTATTTAAGATACCCAACCTAAACAACCCAAATAAGCATGCGATTCCACTCCCAAACCATATGAGTCCCACGTGATATATGTCCATCTATTAATTAATTATTCTTTACGTTCTCATTCTTAAGTTCATCCCTTGTATTAAGAATATCTTGTTCTACAGTAATCTATTACACTAATATCAACTCACACTAATCATAATATCAATAACAATATATAGTTATGATTCTAAAAGTATGTCTCAAGTTTATCAATCTCTAATAATATCATGTCACTGATTCAAAATATACGTCTCTGGTAATAACCTAACTTTTATTTAAGTGATTAAAGTGATAATTGCACGTTGCTCGTGGACTAATCACAAAAATTTTTACGTAAAAAATGTGCATGCGTGACTTCGCGGGGATTTATATAAGTTACATGGTGCATGCATGTGTTGGCATGTTACACACATGGTAGCATGAGTAATTTATTGATTCTATGTGTGGGAAGTTAAATTTTTAGTCAATTGTATGGGACCTTTAACTTGTGTATTATATTTGTATAATAGACTTTGGGTAATAAATTTAATTCGTTATGGGAATAAATTAAGCGGATAATGATGGTAGGTAAATTTAATGTCACGTTGAGGATTTTAAAGTTTATGTGAAGGTACAAATTAACATTTTGATGTTTATTTGGATTAAATTTTAGGTTTATTAAGTTAAATGTTTCATTGTAGAATAAGAAAATAACTGTTATGGTACAAATCATATAAATTTGGCATTTTAGAAATGACGAATGTTAAAATTGTGAGTGAATTTATACCCTCAGGTGCTCCCCTCTGGACTTCGGATGGGTGAGAGGAGAGAAGTGTCAAGTGTGAGACAAAGGTTCAAAGTGGTTTGGACCTTAAGAGATAGTCTTACGTCCACTGTACACAGATGTTAGGCACGTTTATTACAATGTAGTTTGGCATTGTAGGATACCCCTTGATCTTTTGTTAAGGGAGTCTGGGTATTGCGGCCTCCATAAACGATATGAGGACCGTAGGTATTATTTTAGGTCTCTTTCAAGCTGTAAAATTGATACAGATGATGAAATGGGCCCAAGTTACAAATATAAGCTCTCGATAGTAGGTTGGGAGTATAGAATAGAGTATACACACTTGTGAAATGTTAGTGTTCTTGTGAGTCGGATAACTAAATTCTCTTAATCTCTTTGGGTTATAGAGATCAATCCTCTTCCACCTTCTACAAACTTCTACTTATATGATAAATCTTGGATAAAGAATTAGTGGCCTGTCACATCATAGCTTTGACATCTCTGAGGTCTGTCGGGGTCAGAAGGAAGGTGGAGTGTTCGGAAAGGTATTTGCAGGTCGAGTACTTTGGTTGTTAGGTGCCTTTAGTGAGGATGGGAACACTCAATGCGTGCAGAACTGAGTAATAGTGGTAGGTGGAATAGTGTTTTGCTTTCTATCTACTCTGCCAAACATCTCACGAGAGAATTAATGGAGGTTCAAAAGGGAAAGAGAGATTGTGGATTTTCTAAGAACTGATCCTGAAGTACCATGTGTCACCATACCCTAGTGCTAAGGTATGAGTGACCTACGAAGGTTATTACCCCTCAGTCTAAGGTCGGTTGAGGCACAAATTATAATGAGACCTTTATGCTGAGGTCTCTAAGCTTGCTGGATGGAATATGTTGGGAAGACTAACCTTCTATGGGGAGAGGATGCATGACTAAGGTATGCTACAGTACTGTGACTTTCCCTTAGGAGCTATCGAGGTTCCTGATGCCAAATAACATTTTGCCCGAGGTTCGAGGTCAGATAGAAAGCCTCTTTCCTTGCCCAAGGGCATTTACCTTTGGAAGGTCAAAGGTTTGAGAGGGTATTATCAAGTAAGAAATTAATGGTGTGAGATTATAGTTGGTTCACACAAATTATTAAGGGAAACATATTACATAAATCAGTGTAAATTAATTGGTGGGTTAAGAACTAATTAGGATAATTGAACCTTTAGTGAACATTATGTTTTGGGTGTTTAGTACAAATAATGAAATAATAGGAACACGATGTTAGGGAATTATGTGAAAAATTATGGATGTATTCCTTTCAAAGTAAGACATGTAGCAAGCCTTGAGGTTTTAGGGTAGGTTTGTGCTTTTGTAGTCAACAATTGTAGGTAGTTAATTTATACACGTGTAGCCATCATTTGGTTGACAAACCGAAAACAATAAAAAAAAATATAGAGTAGGCAAGGATATGAACGGATATGCGTGGGTATTAAAAAAAGAGAATGACACATTTTCTTGATAAAAAATTAGGGTCGTGTAAGTTAAAAATAAAGGATATAACAGTGAGGGGAGTTCTATTAGGACAAACAAAACAAAAAAATATAGACTAAAGTTTCATCGAATGTACAAGCTGCCTTAGCAGTTATACAACCCGCTAAGGCAGGGCGGGTGTACTAGTTATTGCAACAACGTCACTTTCCTATTTATTTTTGTTTGTTACTTTGTTCTGTGTTGTCAAGCATTGATTTACTCTTAGTATGTGTTGTCAAGTTCTTATTGGTTGGGTAGTAATCCTCATCTTTTAACTCATCTTAAAGGTAAGCTCCTCTCTCGATAAACAAATTTACTAAAGAGAAAGGACTCCCATGCTCTCTCATTTCCTTTGCCATTATTCACATCTCCACCAAATTTTAACTTATATTTCTATTAGTTTTAATACAAAACCCATTATTATTGTTAAATGGAGGAGGTTAGATAAGATATTTCAATGAATTTGAATGTGTATTTTATGGAGTTGAAAAGGGTTATTTAAAGGAGATTTCATAGACATTTTGGTTGGAGCTTTGTAACCCTTTTAAGACCACCTTTGGAGGTAGGGTTACCTCTTTCTCAGCCCCATTTCCACCATGTTTTGGCTTTTAAGAGGTGGGGGTTTCTATTGCATTTAAGACTGGTATGGTCATTAGAAATAAGGCTAGATTAGTTGCCTAGGGCTATTCTTAGATTGAAGGAATAGATTTCGGGGAAACATTTTCACCAGTAACTCGCCCTGAGTCTGTTCTCTTACTCTTAGCAATAGCTTATCATTTTCAATTCACTCTCTATCAAAAGGATGTGAAATCTGCGTTCCTTAATGGTATCTTAAAAGGGGAAATTTATGTTGAACAGCCCAAAGGATTCATTCACCCTCGCCATCTGAATCACATTTTTTGATTGAAAAAGACCCTATATGGTCTAAAACAAGCACCTCGCGCTTGGTATGATCGATTGTCTACATTTTTATTAAATAATGGCTTTAGAAGAGGTGGTAATGATCCAACTCTTTTTGTCAAACATTTTGACAAAACTGTAGTTATAGCCCAAGTTTACGTAGATGATATAATTTTGGTTCTACATCCTTAACCGAAGTTGAAAATTTCTCTAAAGTTATTCATGGAGAATTTTAAATGTCTCTTATGGAGGAGTTACAATTCTTTTAGGACTTCAGGTCAAACAAAATTCATAAGGATTATTCATCTCCCAATCCAAAAATGCTTTAGAGATTGTTAAGAAGTTCGGCCTAGAAAATGCAAAAGATGATAGGACACCCATGAGTACCTTGGTAAAAATGTCTTAGGATGAACATCGAAAATCCATTGATCTCGCTCGTTATCGTAGCATGATATGAAGCTTACTATACCTAACTGCCTCATGCCCTGACATTATGTATGTTGTTTGTGTATGCGCTAGATATCAGAATGCACCTAAAGAGAGTCATGTATTGTGTGTTAAGCGAATCATAAAATCTGCTAAAGGAACTCTCAACTTAGGACTTTGGTACACAAGTGACACATCCACTTATGTAATTGATTGATTGGGCTGGGTGTTCTGATGATAGTAAGAGTACGTTGGGAGCCTGTTATTATATAAGAAATAATTTGGTAGGATGGTCTAGTAAGAAAAAAAATTGTACATAGTTATCCACCGCTGAATCAGAATAGATTGCAGCAGGAAGTTCTTGTTCATAATTACTTTTGATAAAATAGATGTTAAAAGATTATGGCATAATTGAAGATAAGTTACATATCTATTGTGATAATCAAAGGGCAATTAATATTTCCAAAAATTATGTCCAACATTCTCTCATCAAACACATTAAGATTCGATATCACTTTATTCGTGAATTAGTAGAATCCAAGGAATTGGAAATTATGTATTTTCCCATGGATCTTCAATTAGTTGATTTGTTCACAAAGCCTCAAGATAATTTAAGATTTGAATCTCTTCGAAATTCTATTGGCATGATATATCTTGAATAAATACTTGATGTGACTCATTGATGTGTATGCATTGATATATATTTCTCTTTTCTATATCTTTATTTGCTTATGTATATTTGTGCCTATACTTTGTTTATTTGAGACAAAATGGGGGAGAAATTTGAGTCCACTTGGACATCTTTTTTGTTCACTTTAACTAAAATACTTGATATTAGCTATATTATTTTCAGGAATCAGTACCGCATTAATATCTGAATATTGTTAGGGTATTGGTCTGTATTTAGTTGAGTAATGTAATTTTCTTTTTCTAGGATATGGGGTGGATAGAATTTTTGTATAGGAATAGGATTTTCTTATTTTTTGTATCCCTACGAGTCCTTGATGACTCAAAGGAGATTTTGTCTCATATTACCAAAGGGGGAGATTGAAGCACCCTATATTTTTTACTCACTTGAGTCTATACTATATAGGCGCTTATCTAGTTTGGAAATACTGACAAAATTAGAGTAGTATCCCTTGTTACCAAAGAGCCTCAGACACTACATCAAATTATCCTCTAATGGTCTCAAAGTCAGTATACTAACATCAAATTAGCCTCAGAACACTACCCTATCATTACTTTGTTACCCCCCCCCCAAGAGCCTAGGATACCCAAGTCATTCAAATTCCACAATTTTTGGATGGATCACGCTGAGTTCCAAGAGGTTCTGACTGAGTCTTGGTACGGGAATGATTGGGGTAACCCTATGGTTAGGCTTAGTGAGAAGTTGAAGAGATTAAAGGAAAATATTATTGGGTTTGATAAGAAGTTATTTAATCACCTTGATAAGAGGGTGGAGGAGGTCAACCCTCTGTTGGACGAGGCTCAAAGAAAGCTAGATAATGATGGGTGCAATATCAATCTCCAAATGGACGAAAGGGATAAGTTGACTAGGTACTTGGAACTCAGAAATGCCGAAGAGTCCTATTATAAACAACATTCTAGAGTCAAGTGTATCCAATTAGGCGATGGGAATAACACATTTCACAAGAAGGATAACAAACCTTTGGCTAAAAAAAGATAATCAGTGTTAAGGATGTGAATAGTGTTTGAGTCGAGGGAATGCAAGAGGTGGACAATATTACTCTGGGGTACTTTAGTCAGCTCCTAGGCTCTAGAACCATTTGCGAGGATCCTGACCTTTTCTTCCTTGCTAATGCTTGTAAGAGTATTAGTGATATTGATAGTGCGGCACTGACCGCTCCCATTAATAATGATGAGATTAAGGAGGCCATGTTCGCTATTGGGTCTGATAAAGCCCCGGGTCCTGACGGTTTTAATACATTTTTTATAAAGAGAACACGGAGGTGGTGGGTGATGTGGTGGAGGTTGTCTAGTTTTTCTTTAGGTGCATCTACTTGCCTAGACAATGGAATTGCACTACCCTGGCTCTCATCCCAAAGGTCCCAACGTCAATCGGTATGCATAACTTCTGCCCCATCGCCTGTTGCAACACCATTTATAAGTGTATTTTGAAGGCTCTCGCTAATAAGATGAAGCACATTCTCCCTCTTAACATTAACCCGAGCCAAGCCGCGCTCATGCATGGGAGGTCCATTTCGGATAATATCCTTTTACTTTAAAAGATCACGAAGAACTATCATAGGGAGCTTTAGCCCCTAAATTTACAATGAAGATTGACCTTCTCAAGGCGTATGACATCATAAGTTAGGAGTTACTCTACAAGCTCCTGGTGCACCTGGGTTTTCCTACTGTCTTTGTTGGTTGGTTGAAGGAGTGTTTCACTAATACCAATATAAGGACATAAATTTCCAATGAGTCCCTGTATTGTTTTGACTAATTCCGTGAACAAAACTGTGCTTGTAATATGTCATGGGGAGATTTTATTTTGTCACAATCCCACTTGGTCTATAACGTATTAAAGAAATTGAAGACGTTGCGGCAAAGCTTCAAAGAATTAATCATGCCGAAGTTTAAATTGGTGCAAGTTTGTTCGTCTTCAAAGTTAATTACATTCCGAGATCACACAGGTATGAATGCGTATAATTAATGGTGCTCGGAATTGTTTTTATAAAAGATAAGGATGTAATTTTTATAAGGAAAATATTTTAAAATGTTTTTAAAAGTGTTTTAAAGGTTTACACTACGTTTTTATTCCGATAAACTCGAAATAGAGTTTGACTTATTTGGATCTCTGTTGGAAGAGACGTTTTAAACATAAAGTCAAAAAGTCAAACTGACAGGAATGTCATTTGAATGACATATGTCCTTCATTCGAGCGAGATGGCTATGTCGCACGAACGACTTGCCTATCATGTTCAAGCGACACTATTTTTGAGGCGGTGCTTGATTCCTATTTAAATCGTGTTTTCGTCAGAATTAAAAGAGTGTTCATTCTCAAAAAATAGTTTACGTTCCAGTACGAGTTTTACACAAGTTTTTCTAAGGTTTTAAAACTTAAACACATCCTTAGAGTTTGGAAAGATTCGAGTTATCATTCTTATATATTTATGTGATCTTGTTGCACCAAGAAGGTTTGATCTACAATTGAACATCAGGGTTTTGCGGAGAAAAAAAGAGAAGGACTTCTTGTTCGACATCGTAGACGAATCAAAGCCATTCAGTGGACACCGAGACATACATGGACGTGTGTGTTGTCGACAGATATCGTAGAAGAAGGAATTTCTGCATGGGCACTATTAAAGAACGGTAGAAGATCAGAATGAGCATCAAGACCTGTGAAGATCGAGTCATTGAGTAAGTCTAATCTGTCTTTGTAAAACCTTTATTCATTGTGATTGTCTGGCTTGGGCCATCCGAGGTTGTTTTCCCGTTTTGGTTTTTTTTCTCGTACATCTGGCATTGTGAGTATTCTTTACTTTACTTTACTTTACTTTACTTTACTTTACTTTACTTTACTTTATTTAATCACTAGATGCATGTTTATTATTAATCAAGATAAAAATGCTTTAAAGTAAGAATTGGGTTTTCACAACTTGGTTTGGTGCTAATTAAAAGTTGGATAATTTTTTGTGAAAATTGGTTTGATTTGAAACACACATAGGGACCACCCCGCATCGTCAAATTGGTATCAAAGCTAGAAAAACATAATTTATTCGTTTTGCGATCCCGTGTGTTTTCAAAGATGAATTTTGGATATAACGAATTTTCTCGAACTCTTATTTTTTATGGCACTAATTACACTTATCGGAAGATGAGAATGAGAAGTGCATTAAAATCAATTGATGAGCGTGTGTGGCTAGCAGTTGAGAAAGGTTGGACACCCCCTGTCACTATTGTAGGTGAGGTGACTAGTTTAAAGCCTGTCGAGTCGTGGACCGAAACTGAACATAGACTTTCACAAAATAATTCTAAGGGTCTGCACATTATTTCTTCACATGTCACACTGGAAGAATATAATAGAATTATGACTTGTGAAACATCAAAAAAGGCTTGGGATATTTTGGCACTCACTCACGAGGGCACTAGAACGGTTAGGGCATTAAAACTTCAAAATCTCGCTACACAGTTTGAGACCATTAGGATGTTAGAGAGTGAGTCTTTTGATGAGTTTTATGATAGGTTATCCAATATTGTCAACTCGTCGTTTAACCTAGGTGAGAAAATTCCCGACAACCGTGTCATTAAGAAAATCCTTAGGTCGTTTCCTAGTAGGTTTGATGCAAAAGTGACTATTTTAAACTCCTTGGGTAAGTTAGAGTCGACGAAACTAGAAGAGATTGTAGGTGACTTACAAACCTATGAAATCGACATGATTACCTCCAAGAAAGTTCCTAAGAAAGAAAAGGGTATTACTTTGAAAACCCGAAAGGAGGAAATTAAAGTTTCGAATTCCTAGTAGGATGTAGCTTTGGTGGCAAAGAAATTTAAAAAATTTATTAAGTTTCAAAAACAATCGAAAGATGCAAAGAAATTTGAAAAATTCAAGAACAACAAAGTAGATCCCACCTCTAAGGATAAGTTTGAGAAGCCTAAGAGAGATGAGTCGGGTAAGTGTTTTGGGTGTGAGGGGTATGGTCACAAAGTTAAGGAGTGTCCCACTAGACTTAAGAAAGAGGGAAAGGAATCCATTGTCTATAGTGACAGCTTAAGTGATAGTGATCCAAAAGAGGGAGAGAGTTCCCCCATTGATCGTAACTTTGTTGCATTTATGGCATGTCATATGAGCGAAGATGATTCTCGTGTGAATGACACTTCCGAGGAGGTTTTGAGTGAATACCATGTTAGTGAGGGAGAAGAGTGAAGAGAAGGAGATAGGTATGAAAGAGTTGCAAGTTGCATTTAATGAGTTATATGTCGAGACGGTTAAGGTGAAAAAGGAAAATGCAAAATTGCAAGCTAAGTTGAATGAGCGTGCCATAGAAAATAATGATAGTTTGACTGAGGATCTTAGGGCACGAGAGAAGAAGTTTAGGTAGAAACTAAAGTTTGTGGAGAAAGAGAGAGATAATCTCAGTGGTTTGATGGAGTCCTTGAAAAAGGAGATTTTAGTGTTTGAGGAGTTTAGGCATTTACTCGAGTCTAGGATTCACGAGTTGGAGGAGAGATTGAGAGACTCGTCTAGAGTTAAGTTTGATTTGGAGGCTAGGTCAGAGAAGTTAGATAAGATCCTAGGCACCGTCCAAATCAAGGGAGATAGGGGAGGTATAGGTTTTGATGAGAGATTTGTTCCCATTCCCCCCGCACGTGTGAGAAATACTAGGATGGTTAGAAAAGGTCCACATATAGGTAATCATTCCCACCATCGCTACACTTGCACGTTTTGTGGTAGGAAAGGTCACCTTAGGCGTTATTGTTACGACCTTAGACAAACTCCTAGGAAGTTTAGGAATAAAGTTTAATACTAGGATGGTTAAAAAAGGTCCACATATAGGTAATCATTCCCACCATCGCTACACTTGCACGTTTTGTGGTAGGAAAGGTCACCTTAGGCGTTATTGTTACGACCTTAGACAAACTCCTAGGAAGTTTAGGAATAAAGTTTCCTTGGTTCCCCAAACCCCCATGCGCCGTTTTACACCTACTTGGGTTAGGAAATCGGATTTAGTGTCTTTAGGAATAAAACTTCATGATTCTCATTTGGGTGCACTTGATTCTTCCCATGCTAAATCTAAAGGATGATAGTGTTGCCATGTTTGTCATATATTAGTTGGCTTCATGATATATTCATTGCAAGTATAATGACTTGTGTATCATTTTGTATTATAGTTTTCATTTGTTTGAGTCCTATTTGAAAAATACAAAAAAAATTTGTTTTTTGAGAAAACTTTTGAAAAATACAAAAAGATTTTGATTTTATTTGAGTCAAAATATGTTTGAAAAGCCAAAAATATTTTTTGATTTTTGTTTTTGAGTTTACATGTTTGATGTGGCATATTGGTGTGCTTGGACCCCCCCCCCCCCCCATCGTTTCATTATCCATGGGGCTAGGACATTTGGTCATTATTATCGATGCTTAGAATGACCTTAACCATTGTTTATATGGGGTTGTTTCGAAGTTTATATGCATTTTGATTCGACTTTGTATATATGCCAACATTACACACATGCACGAGTTTATATGAATGTTTGACTTCTCTTGCATATTTGAATTTGGTGAGGCGTTCTTATCTCAATCTTGTCATCTATGCATAAGTAGAGTTAAGGAGAAGTGTGCATGTAAGAACCGTTTACCGTGAGGATTTGAATTGAAAAATGATGAGTGATTCATGGGAAAGGGCTGCGAGAGTTCAAAATTAACTCGTCGTGAAAGCCACCGTTTAAAAGAGCCCAAAAGAAAATGCATTATGCTAAGAAAAGGACCAAATTAGTTTAGTTCATTCCAAAGAAAATATGATATTATTGAGGGAGTTTGGATGGATTAAAAATTTAAATGGGTTTGCACAACTAATCCTAATGTTGAAACATTGCAATTTGACGCTATTGTTTGTAGAATCGTCAAAAATATGGATTTGTGTGCATGTAGTATGTTTAGTTCATTAAGCTCACACTTTAATTGTCATATGGCTATGATAAATTTTGATGATTTATCGCTATCAATTATAGCTTCTTGATCATTTCGATGTGTTGGAATTGTGACTCATTTGTTGTAGCTTCACGCCCATACATTCCATGTGCATGTTTGAGCACATCGGTACTATGTTTCCATGTAACTCGCATTATTAGTTTTTATGCGTTTTTGAGTTTTGTGTTAAAAGCATACTGTTTAACACTGTTTTGCTGCTTTCAGGCCCTTCCACTGATTTTTTTCTGGAAAATTTTTCATTGGGAAAAAATATAAGATATTTCTGGGAAATAGTGAAAGTTTGGCATGTCTCGAGATCTGGTTCGAACGAAATTACCATGTCGCGTGAAGTCTCATTCGAGCGACGTCCTCATCTCATTTGAGCGACGTCCCTGGATTGTTCAAACGATAGCTTGAATTCTTGCTTTTGATTGGTTTGCAATCCACTAGTTTGCTTTCTGATATTTTTGGTACTGCTGGAAGATTTCTGGACTGACTGGTTTATATGTCGGTTATATTGTGTCAATATTCATCTTTTGCATATGATTCCATTTATCACACCTGATTCGATTACTATATTCTTTGTGTGATTCTTTGGTTTACTAGCTATAGATTTGTCATTACTTGATCATATTTAGCTGGTTGTTTCATGATTATCTAGTGATTTCAAATCTCAAATTGGTATATTCGCATGCTAGATACTTATTAATTGGTTTATCTTTTCACCGTATTGTCGATTCGAGACAAAAAGGGGGAGAGATGTATGTGATGTAGGGGGAGATTTGAGCATGTTTTTTATTTCATATTTTACACATTGGTATCATTTTCTTGCTCAAATTTTTTAACAAATGATTTTTCAGAGTTTATTCATATTGGTACCTATTGTCGTTTAGTATCATTTGGATATATATATTGGTTTCATTTGTTCCTCCATACTTCACTAGGTATTTGTTTGTCTGTTTCATGTGTGTAAGTATGCTTTAGCGATTCGAGATTTCAAGTCTACATCACATTCAGACAGTTCATGCTTGCCGATGCTACATATACTAGTCCGTGTCCTGTATTTTTTATTTTGGATTTATGGGATGGGATTTAGGCGTCATACGGCTCGATGGCCCGACTTAGGCATTTCACTGGTTTAGTTTTGTCCTGGAAGAGTCAAAGGGGGAGATTTGTAAGGACATAAATTTCCAATTGATTCCCTGTGTTGATTTGACTTAATTCCATGAACAAAACTGTGTTTGTAATATGTCATAGGGAGATTTTATTTTGTTAAGATCCCACTTGGTCTATGACATATTGACGAAATTGAAGACGTTGCGGCAAAGCTTCAAAGAATTAATCATGCCTAAGTTTAAATGGGTGCAAGTTTGTTCGTCTTCAAAGTAATTGCATTCTGAGATCACACAAGTATGAATATGTATAATTAATGGTGCTTGGAATTGTTTCTATAAAAGATAAGGTTGTAATTTTTACAAGGAAAATATTTTAAAATGTTTTTAAAAGTGTTTTAAAGGTTTACATTACATTTTTATTCTGATAAACTCAAAATAGAGTTTGACTTATTTGGATCTCTTTTGGAAGAGGCGTTTTAAACATAAAGTCAAAAATTCAAACTGACAGGACTGTCTTTCGAACAACATATATCCTTCGTTCGAGCGAGATGGCTATGTCGCGCGAACGACTTGCCTATCTCGTTCGAGCGACACTATTTTTGAGGCGGCGCTTAATTCTTATTTAAAGCGTGTTTTCGTCAGAATTAAAAGAGTGTGCATTCTGGAAAAATAGTTTGCGTTACAGTACGAGTTTTGCACAAGTTTTTCTAAGGTTTCAAAGCTTAAACACATCCTTAGAGTTTGCAAAGATCCAAGTTATCATTCTTATATGTTTATGTGATATTGCTGCACCAAGAAGGTTTGTTCTATAATTGAACATCAGGGTTTTGCGGTGAAGAAAAGACAAGGACTTCTTGTTCGACATCGTAGACAAATCAAAGCCATTCGGTGGACACCGAGACATACGTGGACGCGTGTGTTATGGACAGGTATCGTAGAAGAAGGAATTTATGCATGGGCACTATTGAAGAACGGTAAAAGACCATAAGGAGCGTCAAGACCCATGGGGATCGATTCATTGAGTAAGGCTAATCTGTCTTTAAAACATCTTTGTTCATAGTGATTGTCTGGCTTGGGTCGTTCGAGGTTATTTTCTCGTTTTGGGTTTTTCCTCGTACATCCGGTGTTGTGAGTATTCTTTACTTTACTTTACTTGATTTAATCACTAGATCTATGTTTAGGATTAATCAAGATAAAAATGGTTTAAAGTAAGAATTGGGTTTTCACAACTTGGTTTGGTGCTAATTAAAAGTTGGATATTTTTTGGTGAAAAATTGGTTTGATTTGAAACACACATAGGGACCACCCCGCAACATCAACTAGGTTTTCTATAAGATTGAATGGGTAATAGTATGTTTTTTTAGGGTAAGAGGGGTGTGAGACAGGGTGACCCCCTCTCACCGTATCTTTTCCTTTTGGTGATGGATACGTTTTCTTGCATTATGGATAGAGCTAGCTCTGATCCCTCTTTCACTTTTCACCTTAAATGTAAGGAGGTAGGGTTGAATCACTTATGTTTCGCGGACGACGTGAGCTTTCTTTGCAATGGGATGTTTCTTCATGCTCCATTGCTAAGAGGACAATGGATGACTTCTGCAACATTTCTGGCCTTCGTCCAAATCCTAATAAGAGTACTAGCATCTGCGAGGATGGGATTAACCAAATCATATATCTTCTTGGCTTCTCTCCTAGTAACCCTCCATTTTTGTACCTGGGCGTGCCTCTCATCACTACGAGGCGTAAGGGTCACGACTGCCAAAGGCTAATTGATAAGATTACTAGTCGAATCAAGTGCTGGACTAATAATTTTCTTAGTTACGAGGGGAGACTTTAGCTCATCAAGGCCATCATGTTTGGGATCCAAGTGTATTGGTCTAGTCTCTTCTTTTTGCCAAAGGGGGTCATCAAGAGAATTGAGCAACTGATGAAGGGTTTTTTATGGACAGGGTCTGACCAAAAGCATACGGGGGCGAAGGTTGCATTGAAGGACCTGTGCAGTAGCTACAATGAGGGGGGATGGGTATCAAAAGCATTGAGAGGTGGAATGTTGTTTCCATTATGAAGATGTTATGGAACCTATGCAGTAAGAAAGACTGCATGTGGGTTAAATGGTGTGACATATATAAACTTGAAAGAAGGAGTATATGGGCCATAGCAATTGCAAGTGATACCTCATGGAGTTGGAGGAAGATTATGTAACTTAGAGATCGTATTAGAGCTCTCATCAAATGAAAGGCGAGAAATGGAAATGATACGTTCGTTTGGTATGATAACTGGCACCCCACTAGGCCTTTTCATTCCCTCTATAGGGATATAATTATCTACGATGCTGCTAGCAACCACAAGGCCCTGCTTGCAGATTTTATCCATGAGAATAATTAGAGATGGCCGGAAACTATCACGTGGGAATCATTGGATATTAGAAATGCGGACTTGCCTATCATTAGGCAGGGTATGAATGATGCGGTCAAGTGTCTCCCCAACCAGTTAGGCTTCACTATTAGTTCTGCGTACAATGAGATTTCCCCTAATCATCCATCTGTAGTGTGGCATAGCTTAGTGTGGGATAAGGTCAACATCCTTAAGTGTGCTTTTATTATATGGTAGATTTGTAGGGATGCTTTACACACTAAGGATAAGCTCTTTAACCGGGGCATTGTGGAGGACAACTTATGCTGCAGTTGCAATAATGGGGTCGAGACCATTTCCCATTTGTTTAATGAGTGCCACATTACCAAGGAAATGAGGAAGGAGGTGAGGTTCAGAAATCAGGAGTATAGGGAGGCCATGGTGTGGGACGAGGAGGTACAATACGCGATTACTCACTATGAGGGCACAAAGTTTTATAATATAATTAGGAAAATTTCATTCTCCACTACTGTCTATTGCCTGTGGATGGAAAGGAACGAAAGACATTTCAGGAACTCGCCCAGAAGCACTAATGTTTTGGTCAAGTAAATTAAGGTTATGATCAAAGCTAGGGTTATGACTTGGAAGAAATGGAGTAGGAAGTTCAACAATTGGATGGCTTGCATGAATTGGGGAATCCTAAAGAGTGAAATTCAGCAGTTCTGAGTGTAGGGTTTTCGTCTTTTGGCCCTATGTTTATGTTTGTTTCCCACATGGGGTATCCCCTAAGGGCTCTTGCTTGTAATTAGTCCTTTGTTTTTTATATAAATAACTTTTCCCTAAAAAAAGTTAGTATACCAACACTGACCCTAGGCTTGCAGATTTTATGTTGCATTTATATCATTTTAGGTGTGTGAGTGTTAATTCCCATCAAAATAATTTTCTAGTATTTTTGGGATGTTTTAAACATTTTTAGAAATTTTTAAACATTAAAAATTTAGGTTTTTAAATGTTTTGGGCTGATTTATAATATCTTTTTATTCCTAAAAACTTGGTTGGGTGGAAACCAAAAACGGCAAGGAAATGTGGGGTAGAAACTAGGATTTTTATAAATTCAGAAACACACATTTTATGTGTGCTCTCAGCCTTACACATGTGTCTTCATTATTCTTACTCATATAACTGAGAGCCCTTATCAGCCGTTGGATCAAACTCACCCATGGTCTGCATGTTGTCTAACTCAATCCAAGTCCTACCCTTTTGAACCAATCATAATGCGTTTAAAAGTGGTGCATTTATATCCATTTGATTTACACTCGATTTGATAGACTTAGTCCAGGCCGTTGATTTGGTTAATCGCCCAAAATCCTTCCATTGACTTGTATAAATAGAGGCCCTATGTTAAAGTTTACAATCTTTTGGTGAGTCTGAGTTTGAGAGAGGAGAGAGAGAGAGAGAGAGAGAGAGAGAGAGGGGGGGGGGAGAGGGAGAAATTACAAAACCTAGCTAAACTCTTGAAAAAAATTCTCAGAAAATTTCATGTGAGTTTGAGAGTGATTCTTGTTCGAAGATCATTTCCTCTCTAGTTTTAAATCTCTTTTCCAACCAATCACTGCATTAGATCTCGTTTCATTTTATAAAAAGTGTAGATCTAATTCTGTTGTGATATAAATCACTTTGATCTCCTTAGATTGATTTCTTTATTTAGAAATCATTCTTTGTTGGTGATTTTGTACTCAAATGTTTTCATTTAATGTTCTACTAACAAATACCTTTTTCTATTTCAAGTTTTGAGAAAAAGAGACTTCAAAGCATTTTTCAGATCTTGAAATGTTTACAATTTCCAATTCATTTTCACATTTTTGAAATACATTTGCAAATAAATAAGAGAAGTGTATAGGATCTTGGCTCTTTTTGAATGACTTTGGAAATTTGTCCAAAGTTGTTCAGAATTGAAATACGAAGTCCCACGCACTTGTTTCATATTTTCTGATTTTTTGGATTTGATATGATTTTCTACTAAACGGTGCATGAGACTAGAAGGGTGAGTTGATTTGGCCCTCTAAGTTGGGTCAGTTTAGATCGGGGGAAATGATCATGGGACTTTTCTTTTATAAGCTCATCTGACTGTGTGTGAGGTTGATATAATTGAGGATTAGTATTGTTAACCATTAGGTAACATTTTTATTAACTAACCAAAGAGTTAATAATGGAGATAGAAAATTATATTATGAGGTTATGAAAATCAAGTGGAGTTGGATTGACGCATGAGATATGCGATAGCCTATAGGGCAGCCACATATGTATTGTGTGTTATATATGTATCCTACGATTTTGTGAACATAACTATGCTCACGGTGAGCATATCGGTTGGGGTTGCATTCGACATCCGGACTGCATACCATACGCCAGTTGTGATGCGTTAGGTGTAGTGGATGTCGTAATATTGGATCATGCATTCAGAGGCGTCCCCTTCATGACGAGAGAAGGTTATTTGTACGAAAGTCATTAGTAGGGTTGGGTATGGACCCGTTAATGGTGTAACTATGTATTGACCGCCCCACTATGATATGTGTGTTGCTTTGACCGTCAAAGGATGTATTTTTATCGATAGAAGCATAAGTTGGGAACCAGGGTAGTATTAAGAGAAGAATTAATGCAGCCTAAAAAAGTAGACGATTTTTAATGGACTAATGCTATGTAAAATTCATTATGTACTACGATTGTATTTCTATGGGGGTAATATCGTACGGGTTAGTCCTTGGGACTGTGATCGTATACGTGTAGGTATTGCATCTCCATGATACGATAGTTAGTTGTACTTAATTTTTATGGTAATGCAGAGACCATTTATCATAATATGGCTTGGGTTGGGAATGCATGTAGTATTGCATTTAGATGAGGGTGAGATACTTATTGCATGTGAGAGTCGATGTGCCTATTAGGAATTAACTGCATTATTATTATCTATTGGTATTGGAAGTTAATTCTTGCAACTTTAGGGCTCTGATTCAAATCATAAAAAATATTTTTTAGGTCTTCCTAGACAGGATCAACGGGGCTAAAGGAGGATCAGACTTGTAGTTTCATTTTGATTAGCAGTTTCAGTTGTTTGATTCTAGTATGGGTTGCTACTCCCTTTAATTTTAGTCATTTATATTTCAAAAATTATATGGGCATAATCCCGTGATATATTTATTTAGTCAGTTTATTTCCAGTCAGATTTTTATGTCAGTGAGAGTTTACTCATGTATGTATTTAATTACTATTTCATATCCTTTTGAATGCGTGGGTGTTGTTAATTACAACTTTATTTTACGATTTGACACTAAGGATTGTATAAACTATTAGATAATCCCCGTCTTCGGCGTATTATGTCTAGCCAACCTTTATGTAGAAAATAAGGGTTATCATGGTATCACATGGGCCTCGTTTGGGTTTGGGATTAGAAATGCATGATTATTTAGGTTGTTTGGGTGAAGATAACTTAAATAACTTAAAATCAACTTAATATTGAGGAAAGATGTGTTATTATTATTGTGGCCTAAATGTAGATATATTCTTAAGAACTGTAGACATTCTTGGTTTAATCCTCTTTGTTGAACTATTTTTACCAGTTGCCGTAGTGGGTGATGCATACTTGAGCTACGCGCTGGAGTCTATAGAACTACTTCTATTTAACATTCCGAGGATGTAGGTGATGAGCATTGTAGTTCCTTTATAGTCCTATATATATTTATATTTCAGTTATCAATCAGTTGTATTATTTTAAATTTTTTATTAAGATATTTGTATGAGATGTGTTTATTATTCAGAGTTAAACCTTGAGACATTGAGATATATTGTATTCCGAAGTTGGAGCTTGATTCTATTGTTATTCGGATGGTATAAGAGATGTTTTAATTTCTTCCACATTTTTATCTTGTATTTTATTTACTTATATTGCTTTTATTTTTCTAGTTATGATTAGAATGTTACTAATTATTTTCTAATCACATTATTTATATATTAGAACGATTCAATCTATTTATGGATTTTATGAGGTGTCAATTTTAATGGTTCATTTCGATTTGTGTGGTCCCATGGCTATCTCGTTAAGAGGTAGTTTTGAGTACTCCATCGATTTCATTGATGATTACTCAAGGCAGGGACGTGTTTACCTTTTACACCACAAGTATAAAACATTTTATTAGTTAAAACTGCATAAGGCTAAGATGGATCATGGATAAGGTAAATTAATCCAAACTCTATGATCTGATTGTGGAGGAGTAGACCTTTGAGAGACACTTATCGTATGTGGGGATTGCATTGGGTACTCCACTACAGAATGATATATCAAAAAGAAGGAATAAGACACTTTTATATGTGATAAGGTCCATCGTTAGTTACTTAAGACTGCAACATTCTTGTTAGGATTTTCATTAAGAGAAGGGGGTAAACATTTGGAACTTAGTTCCCTCTAAATTGGTATAATGAACTTCCATGGAATTGTGGAGTAGGAGCAAGGTCATTTTAGGACATGTTTGGATCTAGGGTTTCTCGACACTAGTGTTGTGGAAGGAACCAAGGAAGTTAGAATCAAAGATAGAATTATGTCTCTTTGTTAGTTAACCCACGTGTTATAAAGGTAGTTTATATCATAATCCCAAGCATAAAAAGGCCATTTATTGCATCAATGCCCAGTTCTTGAAAGAGGATTATGTAATAAACCATGAGCACATGAGTAAGGTAGTCTTACATAATAAAAGAACGTCATATTACCGGTGTTACTAGACCATTCGTCATCATCATCCTTGCCTTAATCCCATCATATGGGGTCGGCCACCTGTATTCTCCTTTTTCATTCTAATCCATTATATGCAATATTATCTTTCAAGTTTAATTCCTTAGGATCTCTCCAATAATTTCCTCCCACGATAGCTTAGGGAGGCTCCTTTCTCTTTTACCCTATATTTCCAATAATCTTCCTCTTGTTACAAGGGAATCTATTGGTCTACGCAACACATGTACGTACCACCTAAGTATACTTTCTCTTCATTATTGATAATGGGAGCTACTCCTAACTTTTCTTTCACATATTGGTTTTTAATTTTGTCCTTTCCAATAATTCCTATCATCGATCGCAGCATCCTCATCTCACTAACATGGAGACTTTGTTCGTATTTTTCTTTAATGCCCAACACTCCGCTTTATATAGGGTCACTATACAAACAACTATTTTGTAAAATTTTCCTTTGAATTGATTAGTTATCCTCTTATCGCATAACACCCCACGTGTTTGTCTCCATTTCATCCAACCAGTTGATATTTTACTTGTAACATCCTCATAAATATCCCCATTACTTGTAACCTTGAACCTAAATAATGAAATTTATTAGTTTGGTTTATCACTTTTTCTTCAATCTTTAACATTATGTTATCTGAGGCCTCGTTATTAAATTTACATTCCGTAAATTGTGTTTTATTTCTACTAATTTTTAGTCCCTTAGACTTTAAGGATTTTCTCCAAGTATCTAGTCTCATCGTTAAGCCCTCCTTTAGAGTGTCTACTAAAACTATATCATCTGCAAACAACATACACCATGGGATATCTTCTTGTATGTTCTTACTAATCTTATCCAAAACTATGATAAATAAATAAGGACTTAAGGCTGATCCTTGATGTAGACCCACTTTAATCGTAAAGTCATTAGTTTCTCCTCATATAGTTCTTACTCTAGTCTTTGTATTATTATATATATCTTTAATAACTTAATATGACTCATAGGGAATCTTTTTCTCATTAAGCCCACCAAATTATATCCCTAGGTACTCTATCATAAGCCTTATCTAAGTCTATAAAGACCATATATAAATTTTTATTCTTACTTCTACATTTCTACTTTAACAGTCTTAATAAGTAAATAGCTTCTGTGGTGGATCACCTTGGCATAAATTCAAATTGATTGTTCGAAATAGTTCACTCATTTCTTAATCTTTATTCTATAACCTTTTCCCATAATTTCATAGTGTGATTCATTAGTTTGATTTCTCTATAATTACCGCGATTTTGTATATCCCTTTTATTTTATACAAATGTATTATGGTGCTTTTACTCCACTCATCTAACATGTTTCATTTTCTTACAATTTTATTAAATAAGCCCGTTAACTATTGTACCCCTAGATTTCCAAGGATTCTCCACACCTTTATGGGTATTTTATCTAGGCCAGACGCTTTATACTTTCCCATTTTTCTTATTAATATATCTACTTCTTTTTCAGTCTTCGAACATACCATTCTTATATTCGGTTCAATGTTCTCGACATCTTTTTTGGGACATTCTTCATTCAATCATTCTTGAAAATACTTTTCCCATCTACTAGAATTTCTATTCGTTAATTAATATATTTTGATTTTTTTTAGTAACTAAGAAATATATTAAACACAAAAACATGTACAAGAAAATGGAGAGCATACCCTCCCAGAATTAGACATCAAGAGATGAAGAAAGAAAGCTCCACAAAGAGAAAGACATGTGCAAAAGGAAACATCCACGATAGAAATGAGAACCAACAACAAGACACCACCTAACTAGATAACATCTTATTTTCATCTAAGCCCCAGTTCATGCAAGTAAGCCAGTTTTTGAAGTTCCTCCTGGACTTATCCCACTTTTGAGCTTTACATTTGACCAGGAAGAAAATATCCCTCAAGATATCATCATAGGAGGATGCTTTGCTTTTGAAAATTCCGTTATTTCTTTCAATCCATATCCTAATCTTATCATTGATTGTTTTCCCCTTGAAATGCTTAGACACATTCATAATCACCTCATCCCAAGAGCTAGCGGTACTGTTGAAAAAGTTGCTGTAATTTGTCTCCATCCAAATGGCTTTAGAAAAGTTACAGTTGAAAAAAAGGTGATCACGGGTTTCAATTTCATTTGCACAAAGAACACAGCAGCTGTCATTTGATATGCTCTAGTTGACAGTTTTATCCTTGGTATTAATAGAATTCTTACAAACCATCCATACTATGAAAGCGCATTTGGGAATCCCATTTTTATTCCATACAAGACTAGTCCACATCGGTGGGGGTTACTTTTGAAAGTATTTTAGGTAGACTTGATGGAGAAAGTGCCATTTGGCATGCAGGTCCAGATGGTGCAGTCTTCATTATTGGTATTTATGATTGTGGTAACATCATTCTTAATCTCAATCAGCTCCCAAGTAATGTTTGAAGTCCAAGCCCAGTTTTCATTCACTATGGAGTCATTAACTTTTGCCTTATGGTTGCTAGCAGCATCATATATTGTTCTCTATCCATATAGAAGCCAAAGGGGACCCCTAGGGTGCCACTTGCCATGCCAGACAAAGCTATTATGGCCATTTCTAATGATTGCTTTAATGAAAGTTCTGGACTTGTCTCTGAGTTTCATGAGTTTAGACCAGGTCTATGAGGCGTAAGTAAGGACTTCAATGTTCCATAAACTTCTACCTTTAAGTTTATAGATGTGGCACCATTTTACCCAGAGGTTATCATTCTTGGAACACAAATCCAAATGTGTTTTCCCATGATATCTTTGTTCCACTCATGTGAGTTTTTGATCCCAAGGCCCCCCTCCTTCTTTGTGGTGCAAACATCGCTCCATTTGACCTTTGCTCCAGATTTCTTCATATCAGGCCCAGACCATAGGAACCTTCTAAGCTCTATGTCAATCGCATTTCTAGTTCTTTTAGGCAGAATGAAGATACTTGACCAATAAATCTGCATGCTAAAAAGGACAGTGGTTATGAGGAGCATAACTCAGAAATCTATTATTCCAACTCGTGATTCTGCTTGTGATCTTATCAATAAGAGGAAAGCAGTCCTCGTGTTTCAATTTAGTGGAGATCAAGGGGACCCCCACAAATTTAATAGGGAATTGACCCTTTTGGTACCCCGGGAGGTTGTCCATGGAAGCTTTATCACTGTCGGAGATCCCAGCAACAAGAAAAGAACACTTTAAAGGATTAGGGTATAGGCCAAACGTAGCACTGAACTCATTAATGGCAATGCTAATGATAGCCAAGGAGTTTAAGTCAACCCCTGCTAAGATAAACGGATCATTAGTGAAACAAAGATGATTGATTTAGAGCTCTTTGCACTTAGGGTGGAAAGTAAAAAGAGGAGAATGAGTATAAAGGTCAAGAAGGCCAAAAAAATCTTCTATAATGCATAGGAATAATAAGGGGAGAGGGGGTCTCCTTGTCAGTCCTCGCTTTGTAGGGACGAAACCATGAGAAGCGTCATTGATTATGATAGAGAACATAGGAGTGGTAACACACTCTTTAATTGAGCCAATAAACTTATGGGGGAAGCCTATGTGGAGAAGGACATGGATAAGGAAGTCCCAATTTACTGAGTTATATGCTTTGAGGAAGTCAATTTTTAAGACACACCCAAGAGGTCATTGATTTATATGATAATTACTCATCAACTCTTGCATGATAAGGATGTTGTACCCAATGGATCTACCTTGCACAAAAGTAGATTACCTTTCATTAATAAGAGAGGGAATGAGCGGTTTCATCCTGGTAACCATAAATTTTGAGATGCATTTATAAATTGCATTGCAACAAGCAATAGGTATAAACTCTTTCATGGAAATAGGGGACTTAAGTTTAGGGATAGGCACAAGGTTAATGAAATTACACTACTTTATACGTTTGCCACTATTAAAGAAGGAAGCCACATCATCAATGACCTCATCCCCAACAATGTCCCAATTCTGTGTAAAGAACTCAGTGTTGAAACCATCAGGTCCTGGAGACTTATCTTTCCCAAGTGATAGAAAGGCCATATTTATTTCCTCAGTAGTAATTACGGCAATGATGTGGCTAGCCTGCTCATAATAAATCTTCTTGGTAATTTCATGGTTGAGAATGTGAGGGTAAGGAGGAGAGTTGGATTGACCCAAGAGATTAGAGAAGTAGTGGACAACCTCATTAGACACAAGGTCATGTCCCTCCAATTTTTGGCCCTGCTAATTTTGAATGCTGAGGATCTTATTCCTGTTAACATTTCCTCTAACTCTAGAATGGAAGAAAGAAGTTTTAAATTCCCCCTCTTAGAACCACCTGGTTCTAGACTTCTATTTAAAATGTGCCTCTTTAGCCATACATCACTAAGCATACATGGTCCTAGCATTTAGTTCCTCCTCTTGCAATGTAGTGTTGCTACCCCCAATGTTTAGTTGACTTTGGATATCCATCAAAATAGCTTTCGCATCAGTGGTTTTCTTGAAGATATTATTGTAGAACTTATGATTGAAAACCTTAAGAGCCAGCTTGACTCTTTTCATCTTAGTAGACACTTGAAACATAGGGTTGTCATGCACATAAAAATCCCATGACTCCTCAATGATAGATTTGAACTCATTGTGAAGCATCCAATAATTAAAGACTTAGGAGGCTTAAGCACATTAAGAGGCTTGGGGATGATGGTTATGATGATAGGACAATGGTTAGATAGACCTTGACAAATAATCTTAGCTTGGGACTCCGGGAAATGAGCCTTCCAACTCTCATTTGTGATCACACTATCAATCTTTATTTGGATAATGGTTCCTTCATCGTGGTTTCTAGTCCAAGCCATATTCTTTACCAATTTGTATATTTTCTTTTCACCTTCCTTAGTACCCAATTTATTATAAACATAATCTAGTGCATTTTGTTGAGCATTTCTAATAATATTTTTTACTTCACTTTTTAACTTCTTATACTTTTCTAAATCTTCTTGATTTTTACTCTTTTGCCACTCTATAAAACTTACTCGTTTCTTTTGTATTATCCTTTTCACTTCCTCATTCCACCATGAGCGTGCGCTACAGCGGAAATAAATAGGACTTCTTAAATAATATCAATTTTAACTATGTGTCAACCAAATCAATTTTAATTAAACCCAAGATTTAATTCAGTCCTAACATATGCATCTAACTAATATGTAATTATATAGTAATAAGCATGCAAAGGAAACCAAATTTTAGGAGAAAATCCCCGAAGGGAAAAAACATTTTTATTTTCACTATAATTTGTAAAAGAATGGTCTACTATTGGATTATAGCAAAAATAAAAAATGACATTCGAATACCCGCAGGTGTCGGTCGATGTCATCAGCAATGGAACAACTGCAGAAGCTCAATGACCGCAGTCTTTAGCAATGAATCCACACGCATCGAATACACATGAACACGTGGTCCAAATATCGGTGTAGGGTATCCTCCCTACAAGAGTAAACTTTAACAAGATTGTATCTTGGGTTCCAAAATAATTCACTAAAAATTAAGATGTTTTGTGAATTGAAAAACAAAAGGTTTTAAACCCTAAAATTGAAGAAGACAAAGTGTTTTGCTATTAGCAGATTACTGATATCATAAATCGTCAGGTCTCCTTGAAAACAGAATGATTAAATGCGCTTTATATAAAAAATTTGAGTCAGCGCGTCATTCGAACGAGATCCCATTTCGTTCAAACGAGATCTGATGTCGTTCGAATGACCTATCAAACGAGATTCCAAGCCAAAATTGTAGATAATTTTGATGCAAACGTGTGGCCGCCAGTTTCGTATTTTTTTTATTTTTTTGAATTAGTTATGATTTTTCTACAGAAAGGTGTTCGAGAACAAAATCTTTAAATATAATGAATTCAAAAAACAATTTAACAAAAGCATTTAAACATCCCAAATACTTTTTAAGTGAACTGTAAAGGGACTTAAATACGTTCTCACCAAAGTTCATCTTCCAGAGGTTTGAATGTTGAAGAAGCTTGATATTCGGATCCGTCTCGATGCTTGAATGAACTTGAATAATGTTGTAGCGGTATACGACATACCCAATTATGAACGGACAATGTAAAATAATGCCCTTACAAATCTGCCCCTATGTCTATGCTGGTACAAAATAAAAAGAATCTGAATTATCAAATCAAAATGCCTATACAAATTTAATACCCTCCCATGAACCCAAAAATGAAAAGGTATAAATTGTACAAGTCTTGAAAATTTTCTTCAAAAATCTTGAACTTCAAATCTTCAAACCTTTAAGCTTTTCTCATCAGGGTGTGCAATATAATGATCATCAATCTTCGTACATACACACATGAGATAAAGAAAATACCATCGTGACACATCAAGTTTGAAATGATATAAGAATAAATCAATCAATATAATCAAATCTCCCCCATAATTCAAAACTCCCCCATAAAATCATAATTCGTTCTCCCCCTTTTTATTTGTCCTAAATAGACGAGGAAAAGAATAAAGAAAGCTAAACATGGAGTGTCACGATACACAACATAAATATGGATCAAACTACGCGCATGTAGAATTTGAATTTTTCAATTGTTTCAAATAAAAACAATTTACAAAAATAAACACACCATGAATAACATTACGACAACCAAATCATGGATATGGAATGAATGGGTGTGAACAAATTCAATAGGAAATAAAACTCAATCAACCATATGTGCACGATGTATAAGTGTACTCCTATCGATTGAACATAAAAAATATCATTAGGTGTAAAATTGTTGAATTTATATGATATCGACTAAATTAAATCAACAAATCAAAGCCTAAGTGATTTTCACACCAATAACGTCCAAAAATTTTTAGTGTCGTTTCGAGAACTTTTCAAAGGACGTGCAAGCCCATTGATTACTTTCCAACCTAACTCCCTCATATATAATAAAGTAATTTTTATATATAATGAGGTATTAAATTCTCAACTAAGAGAAAACCTATTGGCCCATTATCGGCATAATATTCTTTTTATTGCCATTCAATTTTTTGGGTTCTTTTCAAACCTTATTGGACCTCGGATAATTTTTAATTCCTCACTTTTTTAGGTCCTAAACAAATTTCTCACGGGCAATGGTTTTTACATGCACTACTTCTATTACTCTCGTATTATTGCACTTGGTTTGTTTTAAGGACATCATTGAGATGAAAACACTCGACCAACATGTGATAGACAAGTACAATAATCAAACAAATCCGTGCATGTGTGCAATAAAGGAAATCATGAGTCAAACATGTAGGAAGTATCAACTAATAGCATCTTAATAACTCCAAACATTATAAAGCACATGGATGACATGATATATTATCTCAAAACACTATCAAATTGTCACATGGATAAATGAAATTAAATTGTGACACAGTCATCCTAAGTGTCCATTCATAAACGATGTAAACAAAATACACAACTCTTTTTGGATTTTTCAAAATCGAAAATCTTTTTGGGTTTTCGAAAAAATATATGGAAAATGTAGTACAATCAGCAATAGACAAAATATCAGCATAAAAGTCATCCTATACTAGCAAACATAAATCACACAAATGAATCATCAGTCAAAGCAGGTGTGATTAAACAAACAATGGAGTATTAGCAATTAAGCATGAAAACTAAGAATAACTGCATATAAACTATTCCCGAAGCAACCAGCAGTACCAAAAACCTAAGTAGATGAACATAGGGTACTCTAAACAGAAAAGTGAAGAAAACCAAACATGTCGTTCAAACGAAGTATAATGTTGCTCAAACGATAATATTTGTCATTCAAACGACAGCTTCTCACGACATTAAATCTCGCTCGAACGAGCAAATAACACTTTCACAATTTTGCCCAGAATATTAAACAGAGTTGCTCGATACAAAAATTCCGAGTAAAGGATACCTAAAAAGTGCTGACTGGTTCAAAACAGTAGCTAAAACTAAGAAAAAAAATGTAAACTACAACAAGTGAGTCATAACACTAGCAATAATGCATCATGGATCACAACTAGTGTATGAAAAATATCAACACAATCAACGAAAAGATCTCACATTGGGTGATTCGCGTGCAAGAAGATGAGAGTCATGAACAATTAGACCATAAGCCTCTAAATCCTATTTCATAACCCAAATTAATGTGTAACGAGGTGTGGGGATTTTGGGAATCGGTGTGACACTCCCTTTATGTTTCCTAGGGCCATTCAAAAGCTTATAGCAGAAACACCTAAGATGACCTTGCCTACTGCAATGAGTGCAAGTGTAAATCGCGTGGTGAGTGTTACCTAAAGGCGGGCTTCTCCTTAAAGTCCTAGGTGGTGCTCTCCTCAAATTCCAAGGTGGCTCTCTCTGAATTTTCTTGGGTGGATCTCTCCGAATGATTCTAGGAGGCTCTCTCATGATGTTCCTAGGGGGATCTTTCCTGAAAACTTAGTATACCCAGGTGTTTAGTTTGGGTCCCGGGGCGATTTAAGCCAAATCGGCACCCCGTAGGGGTAGTTTTGTAATTTGGATTTTTGGGCTAAATTAATGGACGAAAATTGGGATTAATTATATCAGCCTAGGAATTTCATTAGGGTTAAGGGGTTACACAAATCAAGAACGGCCATGGAGGGTGTGAGGGAGAGCCAAATTCCAAGATAGAAGACTCATTTGGCATCACCTTGCACAACCGTGACCACCAATGCGTAGATCGATAAGAGAGGAACGCGTATGTACTAACATCACCAATGGATCAGACCATCATATTCGAGGCAAGTGTTTATTACTTGCATTATTTTAGCAATAATCATGCTCATGTTAGTATAGGTGGATTTAATCATGATTTATATGTTAATTAGGTGAAAATTGGAGATTTAAATTATGATTAAGGATTGGTTTAATTAGTGGATGAATTTCCTTCATGTATGTAGAGGATTAATCACGGAATTTGATTATATATTGATGAAAGAATCTGGGTTGATTAAGTTCTTTAATTGGAATTTGGAAACTAGGGTTCATGTGAATTAATTTGGGGATTTTATGTAATTATGATGATTAATGACGAATTAAGGATCCTAGGATGATAGAAATGATCTATAACCTGTTAGGGGTTGATGGGTATTGATGATGAGTTGTTGGGAATTGAATCTTAGAGGTTCTTAGGTTAAAAAATGGTGAAAAACGTTGAAGTTTGGTGAAGAAGACGAACAGTGCAATCTCGCGCGATCTCGCGCGACGTGGTTCAAACGAGATGGGGATCTCGCGCGAAGTGTTTCTAGCGAGTTGGCATCTCGTACAAAGTCGCTCGAACGACACATGGAAGTCGTTCAAACGACAACCCTTCTGGTTCGAGAGACAGAGGGAATTTATGGGAATTTTTTCAAAGTTTAGTTTTGAGTTTGCCGGTTTATTTGAGTGAGAGAAACTGCCAGATGGTAAATTTAAATAAGATGGAATTTCGGGAAAGTATGTGAGAATAAATACTTTAATTATTTCAGTATAAAGAGAGAGTATACCTTGAAGATTACGAGAGAGATAGTAATCTAATTATTTATACTATACGTAGTAATGAGGTTAAAATATGTATGGGGAGTATATATGTAGGTTGGAGAAAATACCTATAAATTATAATAGGATGTGTGTATGCCTATTATGTGAGATTATTATTAAGAGCACTAATGGGTGATAACCCGGTGGTGCAAGAACCTTATAGTTAAGAGCATTAATGAGTGATAACTCGGGGGTGCAGAAACTCTATTGATAAGTGTACTAATGGGTGATAACCCGGGGGTACAAGGATGACTATTATTAGGCGCACTAATGGGTGATAACCCGGGGGTGCTGGATTAATATTGATAGGTGCATTAATGGGTGCTAACCCGGGGATGTAATATTCTATTGTTAGGTGCACTAATGGGTGATAACCCGGGGGTGTTGAATTATTATTGATAGGTGCATTAATGGGTGCTAACCCGGGGATGCATGATTTTCTGTATATGTGCACTAATGGGTCTTAGCCGGGGGTGCAGGATTTGTATATATATATATATATGTAGGGATGATGTGACTATATAAATATATATGGACTTGTGAATATTGCTACTGTGTGAAATTAGTAGAATTGGTAATAATAATAATCATTACATTGCACCAAGCGGTCTTAACCTAAGGGTGCAGGATTAGTGTATATATATAGGGATGATGAGACTATATATATGTATGAGTGTACTTGGGTAACTTTCTACTTTGTGAGACTAGTAGATAAAATGAAAATGAGAAGTAAGATAATCTTAGTGAATAAAAGATGAACCATTCAAAAGGTAAATAATGTAATTCAGTATGTGAAATAAACTATTTGAATAGTGTATTGTATGGGCGATACGGGAATACTACTAGTGAGCATAGTTAGTATTAGTATGGTTTCTGACTAGTTAGACTAGGAGGTATAACTAGGGGGAGATTTGATGTACGTTAGGCGTGCACAATAGAAGAGGGGTGAGAAACTCATGCGAGAATTCGATAACTAACACGCGTATAAGACTTGTTTTAAGAACCAGTTTTAAATACTTGCTAAATCATTTTTACACATCGGGCTCTGACCCGCTTCTTGTATCTCTTCTCTCTTTTGCTATATATATGTATTATATCAGGTTCTCAGCCACAGGAGTATCAGATTTAGAGATTTGGATTGCTTGACGTGTTGCAGGTGTTGTGGAAGCTGTAGGTCCTTGCAGTAGACGCATATATCCTTTCCATTCAGTTTTATCTAGACTTCTTGTTTAGGACATATGTCGCCCACTTCTAGTTCTTTCAACAGAGTTATTGTATTCAGTTTATTGTATGGTTTGGAGTTCAGAACTGGGAGGTTTTATCCAGTCTTATTTATTTTAGCACTTGATTCATGTTCAGTATTTGTTTACATTCCTATGTGTGGTGAATGGTTTATTTTTAGATGGAAAGAAATGGATTTTACTTGGTTTTATTAAAATTGGAAATGTTTTGACACCTAGCTTAATTTTATATTAGGGGATTAATATGTTAAAAAGTTTTTCGACAGTGATGCTGAGAATGAACCAACTGAATATCATGTTTTAAATTGGTAGAGGACTGATCACCCTATATTTAATTGGGCGGGGTGTCACAGGTGGTATCAGAGCATCAGGTTCTAGTGTCCTTAGGATCTGTGCGGCTTATTACGTTTCAGCGTATCGTTCTTTGATGTAGAGCCTTATGATAGGATTGTTGTTTTCCCTTACGTATGCGACTTACGTTCTCCTGCTACGAATTATAATGGATGTGACTTATTATACAAAATTCAGTGTGATTCGAACACCGAACATTTTAGCACGACCAGCGAGGGCCGTAAGAAGAACTGAGGGAGGAGAGGCTCAACATAAGACATAGAGTAATCGGGGAAGAGTGATCGGACAAAAATCACCACGAGAATTACTTATGTAAGAGATAGTAAAATCATCACTCGGCAACTGTGGGTTACCAGGACACAATCATAGATGACGGTGGAGTGATTTCAAGACCACCTAACATAGTCGATAAAGGGGAAATCAGAGGGACTCCTTCAAAAACCCATCGATGAAGATGCAGAAAATAAAATGAGAAAGTGTAACAAACCAGCGGAGGTAGAAAATTCAAAGGCAATTGTGTAGAGTGGGGCGTGATGACACTCAGAATTTAATTTGTAGTTAAAAACTACAGCTCTTAGGAGCATCACGTAGTGATTAGAGGCAATCACCATATATGAAGAAGTGTGTTTGAAATTTAGAGAGAAATTTGGGTACGATTTGACTGTGAAGTCTTCCATTCGATGTGATAACAAAATATGAATGAAATTTTGATGTTTAGCACAATGGGTAAGATAGAAACCGATCGTGGGAGAAAGGTTGAATTGCTTAATGAACTTCGTACCTGGAAGAGGGGTATAAATTATCCAAAGGGTTTATAGTTGATAAAGGACCCATGAGTAGAATACTAGTATGGATGAGAAATCCATCTAGGATGACTAATGTTGATGTCATAAAAGTTATACGGTTGCTAGTGATTGCAGTCCTTCCAAGAGAAGGGAGTAAAGAGGGTTAACGGAAGAGCAGAAACTGAATTTAACGGTGTTAGTGAAACCCCACATGAGAGTATACCCAATAGGGAACTCAGTTAGATGATGTTAAGTGATTAACTTCAAAAGGACGATGAAGTAAATCAGGCAGTAGAGGTCAACCATAGTTCCGAATAGCTAGCGTAGCCAAAGGGACAGTGGAACAATAATTGCGAGTTGAGACGGTCGGTCCGAGAGAAGGACATTCTCAAAATGGTCAGTGGGACCAATGACGGGGAAATAGTTCATGAAGTTTTCCTTATGTAAAGGAAACAGAACTATAAGTGTTGGATGTGTCCATAATTGAGAAGTGAGACCAAAGAGATTAGAAATGGTAAACCGTGCGAGTTAGGCATAACGACTGGAATAGAGCGAGACTTCCAGCGAAAGAATTTGGGGTCAAGGAAATTAGGCCCAGGAAATTTATAACCCGAGAATAATGGGTTCAGGCTGGACCAGTAGAGTCCTCGTTAATAGTAGCATACAGTATGTCAGGGTCTACGGGGTGTCACAGGTTGTTAGACAAATGGGGAGGGTATTTCAATTGTGGTTTATATTGTTATATATTCGAATTGCACTTGAAAGGTGTGCTTAAGTTGCGGGCTTCCAACGATGCGAAACCGTCTATACAAGAGCAAAGCTACTCAAAGTTTGTGCCTGACAAATCCATACCTTTTTATTTTGGGGTTAGAATTGAGTCTTTAGATGATCTTGACGGCTCATAGGTTTTCATTTTTGGGTTTTGTCCCGATATAGCCAAAGGGGGAGATTTGTAAGGACAAATTTTCAAATCAATTCAATTTGTATGTATTGGCTTAATCATGTTCGGACAAAACCTTTTGAGTTATAGGTTAGGTCTTGAGTTGTTTATCGTTCAAAGCCTATGACGTGTTTAATTGAAGACCATAGCAGCCAAGTTAGAGCATCTATATCATCTTATCATGTTTCGTGCCATATTTTGTCTTCAACATCCATGGAATCTCAAAAGGTATAGATGCATTTTAGTTTGATTCTTGGATATCAATTGTGCGTGTTTTAAATCTTGTTTGAGTCTATTTTTTATCAAATGATTTTTAAAAGAAAATTTATTTTTTTGTTTAAAAAGTCGCTCGAACAATATTATTATGTCCGTTTGAACGATTTGGTGAATGTTGTTCAAACAATCCTCAAACAAAGTTCAAACGACCTTCCTCTGTTTGTTAGTGGATTCTCATTCGAATATCATTCGAAGTCTATTCGAATGAGATAAGCTAGATCATTCGAACGGGATTATTTTATGTTCGAACGAGATTAGTGACTTCATTCGAATGAACCTACTGTTTTTATTTTAACGAGATTCTATCACCTCAATATTCGTGTTTTCTATAAATAGGCATGCTAGCATCTTTTTTACTTGATAATTTTAGCAAAAATTGTTTTCGGTCGCTATCCAAACCCTTATTTCACCCAAACACTTTGAGATACAAGTTTCATCTCTAAATGATCAATTAAGATCTCTTGCTTGTGCATCAAGTTTATTTTTCTCATTATCTTGATTGAGAAAAGTTTCATACGATGGAATCCGTGCTCGTTGTGGTTTAAACACAGCGAACTCCGTGTTTGTGACGATTATTGAGCATATATTGGTGGATACCGAGGCTTGTGTGGACTTATGCAGTGTGGTAGTGCATAGATGGGCTCCTATGTTCAAATGGTCTAAGGAAATGGGATGTGTCATGGCTTAAAGGAGTCGAGTCAGCTGTATAAGTCTTTTGTCGTGTCATTTTTGTAATTCATGATATAGTGAGTTGCGTTGGTTGGCTCCTCCGAGGTTTTTCTTAATTGGATTTTTCTCCTACATCGGGAATATTTTATTTTATCCTGCTATCACTTATATGCATGTTTTAGGGTAAGATAAAATTAGTTAAATGTTTAGCACAATAACCGTTTTAACTTGTGCAAGTTTTAATTGGGTTGAATGGCTTTGTCTGATTTAATTTGATTTTTTTTTAAATTAGTGCGTTTACATGTCCATTTAAAATATGCATCTTTCATAATCAATTTAACAATTAGATAAAAGCCATAAAAATAAAGGGTATTAAAAAACACTTGATCAGATGGAAGGAGTGAGCAATATAACTTATGCTTTAGCAATGGGAAGCCACAGAAATGTTATATTGTGTACTAGACCGAATATTTGGTTTACCTTCGGCATGGTCTGCAGATTTCAGTATGATAGTCTTGTAATGTTTAGGTACAAAGACTTTTTTTTAGTAAGATAAGGATTCCAAGTTTTTTTACCTCTTAATATTTGATTACCGTGGGAGGTGGAGATATAAATTGAAGGAGTGTGGAGAAATCTAACATTAATGACTCCACCATGAAGGCCAAAGTTGTTGCCACATTAGAGGCAACTACAAAGGCTATATGGCTCGATAACTTTCTAAGTTACTTGGGTGAGGTCCCTTCAAGTGATATTAGCTATTATGCTTTCTTATGTTTATAGCAAAATGACTTCAAGTTCAAGAGGACCCATAAACCATAAAATGGATAAGCATATTGAGTGTAAGTTTCAACTAGTTTGACAGATCGAATAAGGGAAATGATAAGTTTATGACCAAGTTTGCATCGGATTAATCCTTCTACAACTAGGGCTATAGAATACCGAGTATATGATTTGGGAGTTAGATGTATAGGTATATGACTTAAAGACTAAGTGGGAGATTATTAGAGTTTTATTTATAAAATCATATATGGTGTTTACTTTCTAATAAAGGTGTGAGTGGTTCGTCTTTTTTATCTATATAAAAGCTCAATAGTTTTGAGAGACTTGATTTTGACGTGCCACATCATCATGGAGAACGCCTCATATTGTTTCAAGAGCTCTCATTGAGAGAGAGAATAAATCTTTTCATTTCAGTTACCCACGTAAGCACTTAAACATTTATTCACCTCACTCTCTCCTCCTCACCCACACACCCGCGATTCCCTTGCAAGACCCGAAACCCGCAACCTCCATATCAACCTCCACCCGAGATCCGAGACCTCCATCATCGGCAGTTGTACCCACCTAACCATATTAACCTCCACCCGAGATCCGAGACCTCCATCATCGGCGGTTGTACCCACCTGCCCATATTAACCTCCACCCGAGATCCGAGACCCCCATCCATCGACGGTTGTACCCACCTGCTAAACCGGAACCTCCACCCCCTCCAATTCGGCTTCAACGATTCCGTTTCTCCACTACCAAAAATCTCAGAAGAAATCTCTCTTCTCGGATGAAATCTCTCTTCCACCACCTAACCTACATCATTTCTAACCTACATCATTTCAAAAGATGTTTCTTTTTTCCAGCTGCTTCTCATTGCGATTTTTTATCAGGTATGCACATCTTATTTTGTCTCTTCATGTTTGTTCTTTACTTAGATTAATGACCTGCTTTGTGTCTTGATTTTGATTCTGTCTCTTTTTTATTATAGGAGTAGTTTGATAGGTTTGTATCTTGACTTGGATTCTGTCTCTTTTTTATTATCGGAGTAGTTTGATAGGTGTTTGATAAAATAACTCTATGAATATTTGTATACAAAACAAAATTTTTGCAAGTGTATTGAACCTCCCCTTTCAAAAATGTTCAAAAGAAGTATTCCCATAAATAAATCTCACATTTCAATTATTTTCTTAACAAAATATCTGCTTAACCAATACATTCTTAACTCATTCTGTCTCTTTTTTATTATCGGAGTAGTTTGATAGGTGTTTGATAAAATAACTCTATGAATATTTGTATACAAAACAAAATGTTTGCAAGTGTATTGAACCTCCCCTTTCAAAAATGTTCAAAAAAAGTATTCCCATAAATAAATCTCACATTTCAATTATTTGCTTAACAAAATATCTGCTTAATGTATTGGACAATCCTACGAATATGTCTCTTTAATCTACATAAACTATATATTTTGTTTGTTTTCAATATAAAAAAAACTATATATTTATGTGGTAATGGACAATCCTACGAATATGTCTATGTAGGTTGTCAACTTTTTGTACTTTTTATGCAACACAAAAGCAACAAAGGTTACATTTTATACTTTTTTAATCTATGTGTAATGTTAGCTGCAAAGGTTATATTTTTAAACTGTATGTACTTTTTATGCAACACAAAAGTAACAAAGGTTACATTTTATACTTTTTTAATCTATGTGTAATGTTAGCTGCAAAGGTTATATTTTTACATTTAACAGCTTTCTTTAATCTACATAAACTATATATTTTGTTTGTTTTTTTATTTATTTAAATTCTTTAATGTCTCTTTATTATTGGGGTAAATGATCAAATTAATTTGTCTTCATCATATTATTCAACGGTTACGATATCATTATTTTGCTGTTATTATGTTTTTGTGTTGGTGATATATATTGATCCTACCATCGATGGCTATTACTATATGGGGAAAATGTTTATGTTTTGTTGCTGCTGTTTCTTTGATGTATGATGATGAAACAGGTTACACGGGTGAAAAGTGATGCTATTTCTTACAAATGCTCAATATCTACTTCAGAAGGTCCGTAATGATTCCTAAAAGTATTTGTATTATACATGATATGGAGCATGTAATGTGCATATCAAATAAAATAATTTCCAATTGATTGTGTGAAATAAGATTGTTATAATGTGCATATATCTAAGTATATATGTGATCCCGTGCATCGCACGGGTTGCATACTAGTTTTGAAATAATAATCATGTTTGTGAGGACCTATATTTATTTTGAAGTTAATCCCAAAAAACCTGACATGCACTCCCTTCTCTCTAGAAAACCACTACCAACAATTGCCTGCAACCACCACCCAAACACTCTCACCACACCCCAAACCACTATCTAGCTTCCCCATGGACACCTCTTATTAAGCCCCTGTTGTGGATGGAAAAACCGTACCCTTTACTTCTAAGTCTCAACTTTCTACTGCCATACGTGGTAAGGAGGTATCCCTCCACCTCCCCTCTTCGGCTGGTGAGGTCATTGCCATATGTCGAAAACACCCATATGTCGAAAACCCAGGAGCTGAACGATGATAAGAATATATACTGGGACTTCCTTAATATCATTGGTTACTCCCATGATGACTTTAAGAAGTTTAGTCTCTCTAATGTCCAGAAGGATGGTGGTGCGCAACCAGTAAGAGCATCGAAGATGACTCAGGGCTCTAAGTCAGTTAAACAGGCTGACAGTTGCACTGGGCTCAATGGTACTGTTTTGGATTTGGATGTAGCGGTGTAAGAAAAGGTTTCAGGTGATCTTGATAAAAATAATACAACCCATATCGTGCCAGCAAATGTTATTGTGCCAACTACCAATACCAAATAGATATGGAGCTCAATTGTAGCTCCCAAACCACCCTAATTTCAAAGTTTCATATCACAAACCTGAGATGGTAAACGGCAGTCCTCGAGTGAAACCCCCACCAGACGTTCCAGCAGCTGGTAATGCTATGTGGCAATATAGTGTTGTCGGTTACTTCCTTGGAAAGAAACTGCCTTTCTTCCTTGTTAAGAACCTTGCCCACAAATTATGGGATAAACATGGGCTTTTGCAAGTTATCCCCCATGACAATGGATTTCTTCCTCTTCAAGTTCAAACACATTGAAGAAAAAGACCTAATCATCACGAATGGACCCTAGCACTTTGCAGGGAACCCCATTATGTTGAAAACGTGGCTTCCAAATTTCAAACCAAATAAGGAACTCACCACATCTGTGCCCATATGGGTCAGGTTTCACAACAGCACAATCTAGTATTGGAATGAAGAGGGTCTCAGCTACATTGCTAGTGCAATTGGTAAGCCTCTATATGTTGATGCAGCCACGAAAAAAACGAATAGGCTTAGCTATGCCAGAATCTGTATTGATATTGAATCAAAGGAAAGCTACCCAAAAACCATTGATCTTTTACATGAGAATGGGGAATCTATTGAAATTGTAGTGGAGTACTAAGGCATGCCCTTTTCATGCTCCAAATGCCTGGTCTTTGGACACAAAATCACCAAATGCCCCATGTTACAAGGGTGTGGATGTCTAAACAAGTGCAATCAATAAAAGAATCCCAGTTCCTTCACAAACTCATAATCAACCACCAAATCTTAGCTCTGAATGGAACCAAGTTGGGAGAAAAGGTTTTGATCAGGAAAAAAACCAAATACATACAGTGAATGCTGAGAATGATAAGGAGGAGACCAATACCACTAACCCTAATAAGGTTGTACCAATGAACAACTCCAATAATTTTGCAGCCCTACAAAACTGGGAAGAAGAGAATGAAACTAAAGCCACCCCTCCCCTTTTGGTATAGCCTTAAAAATCATAGACATTGATGGACACGGTAAAAATTTGGAACCTAACTTATCAAATAAGTAGAAGAAGAAACTTTTCAAGAAGCTCCATGGTACGCCCAATACCAAGGTAGGTACATGCTTAATCCCCTTAAACCTCAATAATTAAAGTTTTAACTTGGAACATTAGGGGCCTCAATTCATCCCTAAAACAACAAGAAGTTCACAAAATAATTTGAGAGCATAGTATATCCCTCATTTGCCTTGTTGAAACGAAAGTGAGGAAAAACAATATTCCAAATGTCACTAGAAACTGTTTTCCAAAATGGGAAACCATTCACAACTGCCCTTATGATGGGGGAGTTACTAGAATTATTGTTGGTTGGAACCCTGTCCAATTTAGAGTCTCCACCATCTCCACTGATAACCAAGCCATCAGTTGCCTCATCACATCCTTGAGCATCAACCAATCATTCTTTGATACCTTTATTTATGCCTTAAACCTCCCATCTCAAAGAACTCATCTTTGGTCTTACCTTGAAGGCAGTCGCCCTGCATTCCATAACCAGAATTGGATCCTCATGGGGGACTTTAATGTGGTTAGAGCTCAAAATGAAAAAAAAAAGTGGAATTCTTGACATTGATGTTAATGTTGTTGACAACTTTAATCAATGCCTCTACAACATCCAAGTTGATGACATTATCACTAGGGTTTATGGTTCACCTGGACCAAAAACCATGATGAGGATACTATCATCCAAATGAAAATTGATAGAGTTCTCATTAATGATGGATGGAAAACCAATTTCACTGAATCTCAAGCTGAGGTAATTAGTCAAGGTATTTATGATCATTGTCCCATCATCACCACCATTATCCCCAAACCTCCAAACCTGGCCAAGCCTTTCAAGTTTTTCAACTACTGGATGCAGCATAGTGAATTTAATGATCTCCTTAATGATGTTTAGGGGAGAAATATGAACGGTAGCCCCATGTTCCAGGTGTCCAAAAAACTTAACATGGTCAAACATGCAATGAAAATCTTCAACCAAAAATTCTATGACAACATTACCCAAAGAGCTGTGATGCAAAGAACTTTTTAATGGATATCCAAGGCCAAATCAATAGAGGTGGTAGAAGTAATCAACTTCGAAATGAGGAAAGAAATGAAAGAATGGAATGCAAGAATGGAGTATGTGGCATGTTGCATGGCTGAAAAGTCCTACCTCAAGTAAAAGTTCAGAACTAAGTGGTTGCAGGAAGGTGATATGAACACTAATTTCTTCCATTCTAAAGTTAGAGGCAACACTAACAGAAATAAAATCCTGATCATAAAGAACCAACTTGGCCATAAACTGGAGGGTCATAACCATGTTGCTATGGAGGTTGTTAATTACTTCTCAAACCTTCTGAACCAAAACCACAACTTCCATAACCCACACATTCTTAACCATGCCATCACAAATAAACTTACTCCGCATCAAGCTAACCACATCTTATCCCCGATATCCAATGAGGAGATAAAATATGCTTTCTTTAGTCTTGGAAAGGACAAGGCCCTTGGCCCTGATGGGTTTAATACTGAGTTCTTCACTAAAAATTGGAATCTAGTGGGGGATGAGGTCACTAATGTTGTTGCATCCTTCTTCCATAATAACCCCATGCTTAAACAGTGGAATTGCACCAACCTGGTGCTTATCCCTAAAGTAAACTCCCATTCTTCCATGCAGGACTTCAGGCCTATTGCATGCTGTAACACCATATATAAGTGCATTTCTAAGATCCTAGTGAATAGGATGAAACCTTATATTCCTAATATTGTCAATGGGAGACAATCAACATTTGTGCAAGGTAGGGCCATTAGGGATAACATCCTTATTATGCAGGAGCTAATGCGCAACTACCACAGAAATCAGGGCCCACCTAGATGTGCCCTAAAGATTGATATTTTCAAGGCATGTGACTCTGTCAACTGGAAATTTATTCTTCACATCCTTGATCACATGGGATTTCCCCCCATCTTTAATTATTGGATCAAAGAATGTATCACAACTGCTAGCTTCTCCATCAGCATTAATGGCGCCACCCATGGGTTTTTTCCTTCTAGTAGAGGATTGAGACAAGGAGACCCTCTCTCTCCCTTTTTATTCCTCTTTGAAATGGAAGCCTTTGTTGGGATTCTTGACCTCCACACTAGATCTACCCACTTTTCCTATCACCCCAAGTGTAAAGAACTCCAAATAAACCACCTGTGCTTCACTGATGATCTGTTCATTCATGCAGGAACTGATATAAATTCCTTAGCCATCATTAATTATGCTATCCAGGAGTTCAGCTCCATGTCTGGGCTTCTCCCTAATCCCCATAAACGTTATCTCCTCACTGCTGGTATCTCAAACTCTTAAAAGACTTCTCTTTCTAATCTGTTGGGAATCTAATCTTGCAACTTCCCCATCAAATACCTTGGTGTCCCTCTCATATCTACAAAGCTTAGGCATGTGGATTACTTACCTCTTATTGATAAGATCACTTATAAAATCTTGAGTTGGACAAATAGGTTCCTAAGCTACACTGGTAGGCTGAATCTCGTAACATTTGTGCTTTTTAGTATGCACATATATTGGACTAACATTTTTATTTTACCCAAAAGAACAACTGAGGAGATTGACTCTAAGCTGTGTAATTTCTTGTGGTCTAGGCCTTACATGAAGCACATTGGAGAAAAAGTGAAATGGAGTGATGTTTGTTATCCCAATAATGAAGGGGGCCTGGGGATCAAATGCTCAAATGAATGGAATATTTCTCGTATGTTCAAACATCTATGGAATCTATGTAGTAAGAAAGACAACCTGTGGGTTAAGTGTTGCCACATCTACAAATTGAAAGGTAGAAGTCTTTGGCATATCCAAACACCATCTGATGCTTCTTGGACATGTACAAAAATCATTAAACTTAGAGGTATGATTAGACCCCTTATCAAAACCATTATTGGCAATGGCAGGAACACTTTCATTTGGCATGACTATTAGCACCCAAATGGCCATTTATGGCCCTTATATGATGATCGAACAATCTATGACGCAACAAGTAACCACAAAGTAAAGGTGTCTGATTTCATTGTCAATAGGAAGTGGACATGGCCTTCTACTATCACATGGGAACTCAATGAGATTAAGCAGGTTATCCTTCCTTGTATCAGCCATACTAATGAATACATTATCACTTTGGCTCCCATGCCGAATGAGTTGTTTACCACCAAATCTGCCTGGAATTCCACCAGACTTCACCACCCTCCTCCTGACTGGCCCCCTCTGGTCTGGAGTAGTTTCATTATCCCAAAGTGTGCGTTTATCCTATGGTTGGTCTGTAGAAATGCAATCAACACTAAGGACAAAACCCTTTCTTGGGGTATTGGCCTTGACAACATCTGTGTGCTTTGTGATAATGCAATTGAGACTCGTGACCATTGGTTTTTCAACTGTGCTTTCTCGAGTGCGATTTGTGAGGACATAAAATACAACAATGCATATGTTAACAACACCACTTCATGGAAGGAGGTGCTCTCAGATGCTGTTTCAAACTTCAAGGGGAGAACTCTCAAGGACAACATTAGAAGAACCTCCTTTGCAGTAACCATCTATTGCATATGGATGGAAAGAAATAACAAAATTTTCAAAAACACAAAAACAAATCATGATAATATCATGAGCGGGATTACCTTCTTTTTTAAGTACAAGTCCTACAACTGGGCCAAATATAGGAGAAGTTTCAATAACTGGCTTATTGGTATGAACTGGGGTCTTGATGACAATAGACTGCTTTGCGACTAATGTTTTGTATGGCCTTTTGGAGGCTAATGTTCCTGGTTTTCTTTTGAGGTCTTTGGAATAATTTCTCCTACGAAATTTATTCTTAGGTGGGTATGCCCATCTTATATTTGTACAGTTCTCAGTTTTAAATCATTTTGTACTTACCAAAAAAATATTTATTTTGAATATATAGTATGCAATGTTCGTCAATTGGACTTAGTAGGAATTCTAGTGAGTTGGGCTCATCTTAATCACAAAAGATTGGAATTCCATTTTTAGTTTAATTGAATAGTTTACAGCTTAAATAAGGAGCTGACTTCCCATCGATAAAGCTATGAGTATGATCTTAGTAGTTAACATTGACTACAAGATCTTATTTTATGGTTTGAGAACTTGTCTGATAGTTTAAAGTGGATCGTACTAGTACATCAAAAATGTATTGAACGAGACAATAGTGAGATTCAAGTCTAGGTGCTGACTAGATTAGATATGGGCTATCTCATAATGTTTACAAAGGGTGCATAGATTCTCAATCTCGAGGATTATGAGGATTAGAGTATTTACATAGTTGTTTCTATGATTTTTGTGGGTGAGATTCAATTTATTGACTCAAAATCTATTCAAGTTGGTCAATCATTGTGTGGATATATCCAAGATCATATTTTGTAGGAATCTGTATCTGGAGATATCTTGGATTGTGATACCCCCTTGATAAACTTATAAGTTTTGATTCTACCTATAAACTCGGTCGGTGGATTTTATAATCTTATAGAGTGAAAACTTATAAATTCTGATTCTACGTATAAACATGTCTAGTGGATTTTATAGTCATATAAAGTGATGATACCCTATTAAACCCTTGACTTTCTAAGGCTCTTAATACCCTTTAAGCACCTTCGAGCAAGGAAAGAGGCTCCTCACATGACCTTGGACCTCAGGCAGAATGATACTTGGCTCCAAAGACCTAATAAGCCATGGTAATATAGCTTACCTCATTTATGCCTCCTTCTAACTAAAAGGATCAATCATTCCAGCACCTCTTCTTAAGTGAGCTCTGAATCCTCGGAACTGAAACTCCACCAAGTCTGACGCCCTGAGCAGATCTCAGTTAGAAGGAAAATGACCTCTGCAAACTGTTTAGCCTTCAGCATTAAGGTGTGTTATCCCTAAACATCTCAAGAATATTCTAAAATCAACCTGTGGCAGGCACCGAGCTCAGAATCCCTTGGCATAACCTTATTGACCAGTCTAACAGAGCAGGTAGAAAGCATAACACTATTCAACCTACCGCCACTACCGAACCCCACTTTCATTGAATGTTCCCATCGACATTTAATTCACTCAACAGTCATCTTACACCACCTTCAATTACTTTGGTCAATACGCCACCTCCATACTGGCCTCGCCAAACCTCGGAACTATTAGAGCCATGCTTTGACAATTTGCTCGTTTTCTCTTTAAGAGCTATCCTATAAATAGGAAGCCCATAGAAGGTTGAAGGGGACAAATCTCAGGCATTCAAAGAGATTAAGGCATTCAAGCAATTAGACTTGCAAGAGTTTTAGAATACACAAGTGTTTACACTTCGTTCCACACTCGCAGCCCACTATTGTGAGTCTATAATTATAACTTGGATCATTTACACATCTGGTATATCTTGTTAAGTCCTAAACCACTACCTTGTCACCCTTAGAGAAGTTATTCAGTTACTTACTAAGGTCCTCTATATTGTTGACTAAGGTATTAAGATCTCAGACACTTTTGTCCAAAATCCAAGAGATCTCATAGACTGTAATAACTCATTTACAATCTAATATACATGTCCAACACCATTGACAATTGACTTAGGACCCTCATCTAAGGCCCAAACCACTTTGAACCATTGTCTCTTACTTTGACATTTCTTTCCTCTTACCCATCTGAGGTCCAGAGGGGATCATTTGTGGGTCTAAAGTCACTTACAACTTTAACACTCATCAGTTTGGCACCATTTGTGGTAATCACAAGTTCCATTCTTTTCAAATATGCATCTTGCCATCTTTAAGATGCTAACCAACACCTCTATGGATCACCATCCCAAAGGAGCATAAATTCATGAAAAAGATCTCCCCTGGAAGGCCCAAGCATAGAATTACTAAATGTGGACACTCTGGATCCATGTGATGGAAAGAAAGAGCAAAAGGCGAGCCTGAAGAGGATTTGATTACCCTATGTATCGATGTGGAGAATCCAACTAAAGAAATTCAGATCAGGGATGGCCTCAATACCTTTCTCATATAATAACTTGTCTAGTACTTGAGGTAAAATATGACGTCTTCGAGTGGAGCAAGTCATGGTCCATCACCTGAGTGTGGATCCAAATCACAAGTCAGTCCAGCAAAAGAAGAGGTTTTTGGGCCAGAAGCGAACAATGCCACAACAGAGGAAGTGGACAAACTTCTGGCCTCCAACTTCATCTAAGAGGTCAAGTACTCGGAATGGATCTCTAACATGATACTTATGCCTAAGGCCAATAAGAAATGGAGTTTTTTTTGTTGATTTCACTAAACTCAATAAGGCATGCCCTAACTGCATCCCTTACCTCTAATTGACACCTTCGTAGACTCTACAGATGGTTGCTAACCCCTCTCCTTTATGGATGCTTATTTCGAGTATAACCAGATTAGGATGGCCCCACTGATGAACAAAATACTTATTCATCAGGGATAAAGGTACTTACTATTATAAAGTCATGCATTTTTTACTAAAGAATGAAGGTGCCACTTATCAGAGGGTGACGAACTCTATTTTCAAAGACTACATTGGTAAGATCATAAAGGTCTATGTTGATGACTTGCTCGTCAAAAGCTTGGAGGCTGAGAACCACGTTAAGAACCTTAGATATGCTTTTGTTATCTTTTGAATGAATCAAATGAGGCTTAACCCCAGGAAGTGGGATTTTAGGGTAGCTACAGGCTAGTTCCTTGGGCTCATGGTCATTAGATAGGGAAATGAAGATAACCCAAAGAATATCCAAGCTTTATTAGATATGCAATCTCCAAGAATAGTAAATGAGGTTTAAGACTAGATGGAAGGGTTGATGCCCTCAACCAATTCATCTCAAAAGTCATAAACAAATGCTTGCCTTTCTTCAAAATACTAAATAAGACCTTTGAGTGGACTCCTGAGGCCGAAGAGGTCTTTCAAACCATTAAAAGGTACCAAGGTCCTCACGACCTCACCCACTACTATCATCTCCGCTCTTATTAGGGAGCTCTTATTAGGGAAGAGTTTGGGGTCCAATACATCGTATGCTATGTTAGCAGATCCCTTTAGGGAGCTGAGATCAAGTACCCAAGAATAGATAATCTAGATTTCTGCCTCATCATCTCAACATAATGATTAAGGCCCTACTTTTAGTCTTACTCTATCGTAGTTTTGATTGACCAACCCCTCCGACAGGTCCTCCACAAGCTTGACACCTCAGGAAGGCTTGTCAAATGGTTTGTAAAGTTAAGCAAGTTTAACATCAAGTATCGGACTCAAAGTGTTATGAAAGGTCGAGCTTTGACTGACTTCATTGCAAAGCTCAGCAACCTGGAAGAAGTGAAAGAGGAACCAACGAGTTCTGGGGATAAGTTCACATAGGTACTTCGATAGCCTACATAACCCATGTTCCATCAACTGGATCTCAGCTCTCCTACCTGTGTATCGCACATAGATGGATCCTCAAACAGCTCAGGAAGTGGAGTTGGACTCCACATGGAAACATCATAGGGAGGTATTATCTTTCTCATCCACTTAAAGGATCAACATCTACTATGATGACAAAAATACTTACTAATTCTTTAGTATACTCTAAAATGAACATTTAACTTACTAATTCCTTAGGGGGAATAAACTTACTAATTCTTTAGTATACTCTCCTTATTTTCAGGGTGGATGAATTTACAACTTTTGTGGATGGATCGAAGATCATGCTTTAAGAAACGCCTCTCTGAACAATTACAAACCATGCATCATTTCCATCCACCACAAGAAAATATAATATTTACCTCCCTCTTAACATAATTATCCATATATAAAATTTAGCATGCTCTTGTTATCATTATAAAAAGATTCAATTTACACATAACCCAACTAATTAGGTTTTTGTTATCTTTTATCCAATTTCTAAAACATATTTTCAATTTGCATAAATAATAGGCAAAAATGTTTTGAACCAAATGATCAAAGCCCAATACATTTTTACAAAAATATATCTTTCTAGCATGGGATTTAACACAAGATGAAGATGAAGCCTATATACGATCATTACCACATTTACATGATAAAGTTCTTGAATTTTAGTGTCTAGTTATATCTTCGAAGATTCATAACTAATATATTCAATTAGAATTATCTTGTAAATTATTAAATTTTTTATGTAACAATTATTTAATCATCATGGGAATTAATTTTATGAATATGTACATATAAAAAATGGACTTATATTCTCAATTTAAACATTTTCGTTCAACATCATTATTACCCCAAACAATTTAGGTGAATAACCTAATTATCTTTTTACTTGATTTTAAATTTAGCCAAACTTGTTTAGGTGATTATTAACTCTTAACAACCCTAAAGAGAGAGTAGGATATATATTCAATTTTACAATATTATTTCTTTCGATCAACTTTATCTCCTCCCTCTTCCTTGAATTCTTCCTCAAAAAGCTCTAATTTGTACTTATTATTTGATTATGGTAGTGGGCGAGAAAAAAGGTTGTAGGGTGTTAGAAGTTTTTTGGGTGTAACTTAATGAGGAAATAGTGCATCCCCTTAATCACCAAAAACCCTTTCTATAGCGGGTCTCTGCCCGTAGTTGCCCCGCTATGGTGGGTGTAAACTTTGACGTATTGACCTTAATCTAAACTTCCGCTATAGCAAGGCCCCCCATCTCTACCTATTTATTCCAAATAAATTTAATGTAATCCTCCTCAAACCCATTTCAACTCAATTCCAACAAATACAAACATTTTTAACCTCTTAACTTGGTACCAAAGTTATACCCAAAACCCTAAGATGAAAACTAGCCCAATACCTAGTTAAACCCAAATCTCAATGTAAGTTCATCTTTAAATTAAGGGTTATTTACTGTTTGGGGTACATTTGTTTATAATAATTGGTGCTTGGGATACACTAGTTTTCATTATAATTAGTTTGGTGTTATTTTAACGATTTGAAGTAACGATCCTCTAAGAGAAGTAACATTTACACTCAAATACCTTAAATACCCTCTCACACACAAATACTATAACATCATCTCTCTCTATCTCTATCTCTCCTCTCAAACACCATAAATCTCTTATGACGATTTGATCTCATCTCTCTCTCTCTCTCTCTCTCTCTCTCTCTCTCTCTCTCTCCTCTAAAAACACCATAAATCTTAGATTTCTCTTTGTTTACCTCTGGATTCAAGTTCCGAATTATTCATGCTCCGGATCTGTTGTTCGATTTATTCGTTTGGTGTTCGATTTGGGTTCAAGCTTCGAATCTCCTCATTTACCTCCGGGTTCGATCTGTTTTTGTTGGATTTGGTGTTTCATCTATTTTTGGTGTTCAAATTTTTTGTTGGTTTTGTTGGATTTGAAGATCAAGTAACCTCTGATTTGGTGTTCAAATTTTTTTGTGCCCCATTTGTTCATTTTTTGTGTTCGATTTGGTTGAATCTCCGAATTTGTTCGTTTGGTGTTCTATAATTTTTTTGTATTCTATAATTTCTAGTTTTTAATCTCCGGAGGTTTGGGATTTAGAGTTCCATGGTCGGAGTTCCATGGACGGATGTTTTTTATGGCCGAAGGTTTGGGATTTCATGGCCGGAGGTTTTTTCCTGGAAATTTTTTTGGGGTAGAAATTATTTTCTTTATTGACAAGATTTTTTTTCCTGAAAATAATTTTTTAAATGAAAACACTTTTATTTTTATACTGGAATTTTTTTTTTGTTTGAAATTATTTTTCTGGGTAGCAAATTTTTCCTTTTTGTTTAAAAATCATTTTTAATTGAAATCAAGTTCATTTTAATATTTTTTTGGAGATATATTTTTTAAAATTTTCTTTTGTTGAAAATTATTTTATTTTGTGGAAAACATTTTTTATTTCGTGAATTTTTTTTTTTGGAAAAATAATTTTTGAAATCAGTTTTATTTTATTTCAATTCGATTTGGTGTTTGCGTTTGTTGGTAGGAGGTTTGATGGCCGAAGGTTTGCTGGCCGTAGATTTTTTTTTAAAATTATTTTGTTAGCTGGAATTTTTTTTTGGAAATATATATTTTAAACGAAAACAATTTTATTTTTATCAAGCAAAAAACATTTTTTTTTCTAAAAATAATTTTATTAAGTGAAAAACGTTTTTTTTCTTCTGAAAATAAATTTTTTAAATTGAAATCAGTTTTATTTTAATATTTTTGTGGAGATATATTTTTTTGACTTAAATCAGTTTTATTTTTAATTTTTATGCTCGAATTTATTTTTTTTGTTTATGGAAAACAGTTTTTGAGTGGAAAAAATTTTGTTTTGTTGGAAATCATTTTATTTATATATAAACAGTTTATATATAAAAAAAATCAGTTTATATATTTTTTTATTTATATATAAATGGTTAAAATATAAAAGTTTTTGTTTTGGGTGGAAAATTTTCTTTTCTTAAAAAGACGTCAATATTTTTAAATATAAACAATTTATATATAACTAAGAGTTTATATATAAAAAAAGTTTTATATAAAAAAATAGTTTATCTATAAAAAACAATTTGAAAAAAATATTTAAACATTTTTGTAATATTCTTTTATATATATTAATGTATTCGGGAGCTAAAGTGGTATTTTTAATTTAAAAAGTTGGTCAACTAAAGGTTAAATGAGTCAACTGACAGTTTTCGTTAGTTTTGGACCAAACGAACTAATACGAAAACTAACAAATTATTATAAATAAATGTACCATAAGCATTAAATGACCCTTAAAATAATGAAGGTTCAATTTCAAATTAAAATTTGAGTACAATCTACTTACATAAATTGAAAATTCATTAATTTTTTATCAAATAATTTGTCAGTTTCAAACTTAAATTATTTAAATTTTCCAAATAAATTATTACAAATGACAAAAAAAAATAGTAAGATATACGGGGTATTATAATTTGGAGACATGAGGGATGCATAGTTGCAGAAAAGAGAGGGATGATACATGGTTTAAAGGAGTGAAATGGTTTTAAAGGAGAGAGGCTTTGGGCCTTGGCCAAAACGAACAATGATGAACAAATTTGTGAAATCTTATGGATATAATTACCTCGCCTTTCATTGGCTCACACTTAGTGACCTTACATGAGAGAAGCGCACCATATACTTTTATCATAGAGCAATTCTACATGTACCATCATTTGAAACCACATTGCCTACGTGACAAGCGGTGATTGGTTAATGCCGCTGCCGCGAACCCATATCCATAAAGAATTAACCAATCACCGCAGGCCACGTAGGCAATGTGGTTTCAATTTGGTACACTTAGAATTTTTCTTTTATCATATTCAACATCTCGTTTTGTGTACACTCAAAATACTCGGAGAGTTTAAGAGTGAGATGGTGTTATTGTAGTGGAGGTTCTGCCCAAGACACTGCTTTCTTCTCTCTCTCTTCTTTCATACTTGTTATTCAGTTTATCTGCATTTACTGTTTATTAATGATTATATGATGTATAGATGCTAACTTGTCTTTCTTGGTTGTTGATCCACCTCAAGATCACCATTTTTGGCAATCAAAAGAATTATTGGCAACCCACACCCTTTATAGATTAATGAAAAGGGCTTGAGTTTATTTTCAATTATCTTCAGCTCTTGTTCCAATTGCATGTTCCAATCTCTTCAGCTCTTATTCCAATTGCATGTTCAAACGAGTCACAGGGACAGATAGAGAATGGCTATTCACTTGTGGTGGATGGAAGTGATGCATGGTTTGCACTTGTATGGAGAGGAGTTTTTGAAAGAGTGATCCCACAAAAGTCCCTAAAATTAAGGAAAGGATTAATAAGTGTATTCACCCTAAGGAATTAGCAAGTTGAATGTTCATTTAGGGTGATGTGTATGAATATTTTTAAAAATAAAAGCCATAGTATCTCCTATTGTTGTCTTTTCCAATTATAAGGGAATTTCTGAGGGCACTACAAAAAATGCTTCAAAATATCACAAGAAAAATAAATTAGATTTTTGTTAAGAGCCACTACCTCATATATATATATATATATATATATTACTAAATTCTTAAAAAACAACATATCACTCATTTTCTCTCTCTATTAGGGGTGTTCAGAAAACCGAATAGACCGGCGGACCGAACCGGACCATCCTAATTTTACCCTTTTTTTAACCGGGCCAGTCCAGGCTTTTTTTACAGACCTGGCTAATCGGTCCGATCCTAGGTCTCCCTTATTAAATACCCGATCTGGACCGACCCAGACCAGTTACTATTAATATATATATATATATATATATATATTTAATTATATTTATACATATATATATTAATAAAAACACACGCACACATGGGGGTACGCTCGTCATACAAAAAAAATGAAGGAACTTAATAGATCTAGAACACTTCTATTGGAACATAATTTTTGACAGAATTTTTGACTGAAATCACACGTGGCAGCGTATTATTGGTGGGTTCTTTGGTCCCACTGGCGTGGACCCCACAAACTAGCCAATAGAAACCCGCCACCTAATTCGGTATCTCCACTTTCAGTTAAAAAATCGGTTCCAATATCATTTTCCAATAGATCTAATAACAAAACATGCAGCCACACACATTTGTTCTCTTCTCTCTCGCATGAGTCACAAGTTGTGCTGCTTCGCTTTCTGGTTCTGCTCTTCTCTCATCTCATTTGTTCTCTCATCTGCGCGTCGCTGCTCTGATCTCATTGTTGTGCTTGCGCCGCTGCTCTTCTCTCATATCATTTCCTTCCCACAACCACAGGTATCTTTCATATTCATCTTAGAGAATACACCATGAAACCAAGTTGTTACATATATATATGGATTCATATGCGCCGCTGTTTTTTATTTGATGTGTTCATCGAAATAAATAAAGTCGTGAGACCAGTCAATCATTCTATTTGGATCAATAATCTAAGAGAGCAATGCTCTATTATTGCACTTATGCAATTCAGTATATTATTGTTCAAATTACCCCCTTAAAGAATGAATCACCTATTATGAAAGTTAAACATTTGGAAAGAAATTTAAAATTGTCAGTGTTAATTTTTCTTGTAAGGTGACACTTCTGTTAGAAGTTGAGTAATTTTCTTGTAAGGTGACACTTTTGTTAGAAATTGTCAGTATATTATTGCTCTCAGAGTTCTTTTTTATTTTATTTTTTATCTCAGATGTATTAATTTATTTGACTTTTTTTCATGTCTTGCTTTATTTTCTGGTATAATTTGGGCATGTTAGGATCGACAAGTTAAAGATTTGTTCACCCAACAAATTTGTCTCCCTTTCTCATCTTTCATCCAACAAATTTGTATCCATTAATCCAACCGACCATTTTCAACAACATTATTAAAGATTTGTTCCTTTGGTCCCCACACACCATTATTAAAGTGTTGTCCCCCACACACCAACCATCTTCAACAATATCATTAAATAATATTCAAATATCAATGGATATTTCACCATTAGACAATGACAACACCTCAAAAGCAAATGGCAACTCCCCAAATCACATTTTTAGGTATACTTTGGGTCCCATTTTATATATATATATATTTGTTTATTTATAAGAATTGAAATTTTGGAAAATGTCAGAAAACGTACAGTGGTTCGGGGTCGGGGCCCCTATTTAAAGACAGAAACTCGGGGTAAACCTCCCTAACCAACTTTATATTTATTTTTTTTGAACTTAGTCCATTCGGTATAAACTTGCCGACCCGACGCATTAATTTCGGTATAGTCACCACGAACCGACTATAATTTTATAGCTTGGTTCGTTATATTTACCCTCGAGCTGCTGATATATACTCGTTATATTTACCCCGACCTAATGAAATATATTCGGTATATTTATGCCGAATGGAATACAAAATTATCCAAGTGATTCAATGTAATGGTGGCACTTAACAAACATATAATGGAATTCAAACATACATTGGTATTATGTTATCAATTACATTCCAATTACGTTATCAAATGCAATTATGTTGTCATAAGGATTGAAATGTTGCAATTCAAATTCAGTCATTGTTTATTAACAATATTTTTACATATGCAAGATGCCTTCATGGATTTCAACTCTCTGCTAATTGACCAGGCATTAGCAAATGAATGTCGATATGCCACATAACGTTGTTGATGGGTTCGTGGGAGTCGATGTTAGTGCGATATTTTTTACGAACCATGTATTATAATTTTGCTAAATGAAAATGTAAATTTTTATATGTTATAATTCTAATGTATTGATCATTTCTATTCTTTATACCCAGGTATTTCCAACATGACAAACGTTTGTCGCATGGGCTCAAGAGTAAGCCTGATCGGTTAAAATAATAGTCGTTATCACCAAGTGAGACACACCTTCTTCAACGCGTAAGGCATGTCTACACATGGGTTGTGAGAGGGGATGTGAGTACTATGATCATCACGGGAAGAATGTTGGGAATGAAAGTAGTAGTCAAGGGGAAAAAAGTAGGGAGAGAGGGACACAGCCACTCGAAAGTGCAATTGCCCGTTTCTGTTGAAGGGCATTCTACTTAAAAATGGGCAATGGATGTTGTCTATTGTTAACGGTGTTCATAACACTTCGAGGGAAAGAACAATTATCGAAGAGATGTCGTTGAGTGGGGTAAAACCGGACGCCATTCTAACGATGATAAAAGGTCGTAATGCTACTAATGTTTTGACAGTGAAAACCAAATACAATGTGAAGGGGAAATTGAGGATTTCTACAAGAAAGGGTAGAACGGCGATGTAACAATTAACGAAGTTATTTGGGGACAAACACTATGTGTATTTGTATAGAACAAATGAGTCTATTATGGAGGTGGAAGACATTTTTTAGGCTCATCCGAACTCTATCCAATTGGCAAAGTGTTTTCCATCGGTTGTCATTGTTGATTGTACCTACAAGACCAATCAATACAAAATGGCTTTGTTCGAGATGGTTGGTATAACGTCTTGTAGAAGGATGTTCAATATTGCCTTTGAATTTTTAGTAATAGATAAGGAAAAAAACTATTGGTGGGCATTGGGATGTTTAAAATCCCTATTCGATCCATTTGCATGCCATGTGGTCTTCATCATCGATCGAGAGTACGCGTACATTAATACATTATGAGTGGTGTTCCCCGAGGTGAGATATATCGTATGCACTTTCCACGTACACCTTAATATGGAACTCCATGCTCGAAAAGAGATCCATGATGTGGATTCCTTAGAGAAGTTCATGAGAGATTGGATGCATTTGGTTGAATCCCTCACCGAGAGTTGTTTTAACGAATCCTGAATGTTATTTCATGTTGATTGGGTTGCATACCCCAACACTCTTCATTACATAGAATGCATATGGTAGAATCTCAAGGATAAGTTCATTCATGCCTGGAAAAATATGATTAAGCATCGAGGTAACTGAATTATCAATCGATGTGAAGGAGTTCACGGTAAGTTGAAGAGGCACTTGGAGAGTTTTTAATTACCTTTTGATAAGGTTTTTGTCAGCGGCATGCACAACTACATTGAGTTACAAGTGACCAAGATTACGAGGGAGTTTATGGATTGATTGTAGAAATTAAAGCACTCGTACAATATTCTTATTTTGCATAAGTTGATTGGTCGGGTTTCACACTATGCCATTGACCTAATTGTCGAGGAGCTAAAAACTTATGACACTATTGGCATGGATTTTCAATCTTCCCTACATGTGGTGCACACTGTCTATGGTATATCGTGCGCTCATGAGTTAGTCATCTACCGAATGGAGGGTAGGCTATACTTTGACGGTATGTGGATGCACATTGGCGCAAATTAACAATGGTGTTAGAGTTAGCGAAGTACCACATGGTTGTTGATTATGAGCCAAAAATGATATTATTTAAGCAAATGTGGGAAAGGTCAACTCTCGATGAGCAAAGGGCCATGCTACGAAAACGGAAGGACATGGGGTGTCCCACCACTATTAGGCTATTTGAGTCATATGTGGAGGTCGATCGAGAGGTCAAAAACCAACTGCTCGTGAGAAAAAGAATGAGAAGTCAACCAAAAGAGATCACTGAGGCTTCAAACTTTCTAGGGAATCAACGAAGAAGGAACATTGTGCTGTCCAAAGTCCTAATAGGAAAATTAATTTTACGGAGTTCACTCGCCCCGCTCCATGGTGCCCTAACTACACCCCCACATAAAATAAGCACATCAATGAAATATCAGACTTTTATAAAGGTTTCATAGAAGATATTGCAGAAGTTGATGATGTCGATAATCGTGGATTTAGATACCAACCGCTACATGTATAAGGTTTGGACCTAATGGATGGAAACGGGTGAGATCAGACTTGATGAATGGAGTTTTGGCAAATAATGAGTTCTACGCACACTGTTTTGGTAGATGATTTCCAAACACTATGCCATATATGTTAGACGATTATACAAGCCCATGTATGTCGAAGTCTTGGATGATCATGCCAGAGTGTGGCTACCTTTTGGTTGAAACTTACAAATGTTTATGCGTCCTCATCTCGAAGAGACAGTGTCTAACATTTCTATCGATGAGACATGAACGAATCGTGCATCCAATGTTAATAGAGATTGCTCATGTTTTTTGGAATCACTTTGTCGTTCTGAAATTAAACATGGTTATCCAATTCAACCGGTAGAAAGTTACTGGCATAGTTATTTTTTGCCCGAAGAAAAAACTTGGATTAATAGATTCGCGGATCAAGTATCAGAGTTCCGAAAAATATGCCAAAAGGATGTAGCCACCAATGATCAACCTATCAATTTTAACTAGTTGTGAGTATCATTTATTTTTTGAAAACATGTAAAATTGTGTGGAATAGAGTTGGTATTGATTGTTGGTAATGTATTAAACTTGGTGATGTATTAAACTTCTTGATAATGTATTGAATTTGTTCGTAATGAATTAAACTTGTTGAAAATTTAGGTCGGTGATGTAACAAACTTGTTGCTACTTTTGGTGATGTATCAAACTTATTGTATTAAACTTGGTGATGTCTCAAACTTGTTGATGTATTAAACTTGGTGATGTAACAAACTTGTTGATAATATATTGAATTTGTTCGTAGTGAATTAAACTTGTTGGTGATGTATCAAACTTGTTGTATTAAACTTAGTGATGTATCAAACTTGTTGATGTATTAAACTTAGTGATGTATCAAAAATTTTGTATCAAAATTATTTGTAATGGAAGTTGGCTTCATTCGCTACAAACATAGCGAACAATAGACTCAGCATGATTGTAGCGAATGAAACTAGATGCCCAACAAAGTTTACCCACTATTAAGGATGTTTATCCCGAACCAAATCCATTCTCTGTGTTTATGATGAAAAAAGAGAAAATTCTAGCTATGTTTATAGTGAATGAAACTAGGTATCAATTATGAGAAATCCCATTGTGAGGGATGCTTTTCCTGAACCAAATCCATTCGCTATGTTTATGCCAAAATAAGAGATTTTTCTCACTATGTTTGTAGTAAATGAAATACCAGTTTTAAACAATTCATTTCCATAGTTTCAAACAGTGCAAGTTTAAAGTTTCAAACGAGATTAATGTAATTGATAAGATAATTGCAATTGCAATGAATCATAATGGCAATTCCAAAGTTTGAAACATATAAATGTTTGTAACAAACAAAGAAATTCTGAGCATATAAATGAAACGAGTTTGCAATAAAGGAATAATACATTATACTGAAACAGACTTGTGCGCAAAACAAACATATATATTAACCAACTTTCAACCAGTTTCCATTTTCTTAATTTCAACCAACTTTCAAAAAATAACAAAATGAGGTATCAATTACAACTTGCTAGATTAAAACTAAGTATCTAAGCATCCTATAAACATTCATTTTCTTTTTCATTTTGCACTCTCAACGACCTTTCCTTTGCTCTTTTCAGTTATTCTTCCCTTCTTCTTACTTTTCTTTCTACCTGGCTCTTCAATGATAATCTGTCGGCCCACCCCAATAGTTGCAGTAAGTATATCGTATGCTTGAACATTGCACGCAAATAGTGTAACGAAATCTGTATCAATCCCATCATTCATGTTATTCTTCAATAATTCCATTGCCTTCTGCACCTCGTCCGCCTATCGAAGATCATACACATAAGTACGACAAATTAGTTAAAAATAATGAAATGACTAAAGACTAAAAACTTACCAAAGATGTTTTTGTTTGTTTGAACTGACGAAAAGTGGGGTCTTGAAAAATAGGATGGGCTTTGGATAGGTACCACGGCATGTAATTGGTTTAGTCTCGATACGTGCATCGACCTAGACTTTTTCCATAAAAGGTGGTCTTGCTAGTTTTCTTGGTATCATTTCTGCATATCGAATTTAACCTTATATCGGGCCGCCTTGTTTCCCCTCTCATTCCTGAAAGGTGTCATGGGATCGCGGGTACGATTTGGATCCGGTCGAACTGTCTTAAACAACGTTCCAAGTAGTATGGCGACCCTAAATCGAAACAGATAATGATTCCACTATAAAATTCTATGTCGGGAAGGGAATAATCATCCCTAGCATCTTTATAGGGATCCCAAAATACTTAGAAATAAACCAAACATAATTTTAGTTCACAGAATATTTAAGTTAAAATAAAACTCATAGACTTATACTCAAAATAAATCACTTATATTACCTACAGGACATGTCATCTAACTGCTCACGATTGTTGATCAGATTTCAAAAATCATTCTTCTGGGAGGCAAACTGCAGTGCTCAATGTGCAATCCTGGGCATCGTGTCATTGAACTCCATGTTGAGGCAGTCGCCCAACCCAGAGAAGTGCTCATTGATCCATGACTGCAAGACATCCAAAATGAAATTAGAATATGAAATTACAAAATGAAATTAGAAAAATTACAAAACTAAAATATTAGTTACCTGAAGTAGAGACAAACAATCGCTCATTTTCTTAACACCGGAGCGAGAGGCTAGGCCGAGCTGCCTATAGAAGTGTTTTAGGATACCCATTCCCCAGGCTAACTTTCCCACCTTCTTTAAGTCTTTCAAAACTTGAAGGTAAAAGACAAAAAAAAATTATCTTATCGGGGAAAACAGTGCACCCAATAATATAAAGTAAATATGTCCTCGCATAGTAGTATTTGACTTGATAAGTAGCATTCGCGTCCTTCACTTGTTGCTTATAATTCTTCGTAAGCCAGTTTAAGCGCACAATACATGACTCACTAAATTACTATTGGGCATCATCCCTTGTAATGCCCAACATATCCACTACTAAGTTAATAACAGACGAAACCTCGACATCCTCCTCCTCCTCCTAAACTGTGGAATGTAGGCCAAACAAAAGGGTCACCAACTATAGGTACACAAGATTTGTGCTACATCATCGAGAGTAATAGTCATCTCCCCGAATGGCATGTGAAATGGGTCGGTCTCTGGATGCCACAGCTCAATAAAAGTTTAAACAAGGGTGTAATCTATTTACATGTGGCTATATTTTATCAACCCGACAATCTTAGCCCTAGATAGCCTCCTTTGCACACTCTCATAAAGACCATCGAATTCCCACTCATGGATTTTAGTCCAGTGATTAATGCAAAGCAACGACATCCGCTCAACCTACAATAGAAATGGAATTTCTATCAAAACTTATCATAAGGAATTATATCAAACACTAAGCATAAGTTAGATAAAAAATGTCATTATCACTAAACCAGTCCATGTGGCGTAAGCAACAAGATCCTTGAAATGTTTCAATAGACTCAGATCGTTAGGAACTCCATAAGCCATAGATGAGCGTCCAGCTTCAACAACCTTCTTCTTCTTACTATACTCAGTGACGATCTTCTGTAGAATGCTTAATAGGTTTGATGGCCTAGGGGCATCAACATCCCCTTCTGTGGGAGCATCATCATGAGAAACATCCTCCCCCTTACCACGACCTTCCTTATCATCATGACCCTCCTCCTCCTCCCCATGACCCTCCTCCTCGTCATGACTCTCCTCCTCAGAATGACCTTCCCCACCATGACCCTCCTCAGTGGTCTCCACATGTTGCTCTACCACAATCTCCCCAGTTACCCCCTCCACAACACCAGTAGCATCCCCCCAAGATCCCCCTCTACAGGAGTAGTATCAGCAAAAGACAAAGTGTGGATCTTTTCACGACGCTTCATCTCTGAGGTAGTAACAGGCTTCCTATTGGAACGGGAGTAACATAGGAGTTTATCCATAGATGACCTACATAAAACAAAGAAATAACAATGACAATGAGTATCATAAAATATATACACTAATGAGTACAAACACAGAAAAAATAACAATGAATAAAATGACATCAAATACAATGTCATGAAATTTTATATAAATGGCACAAATCCAGAAGCTATTAACAATGTTATTCATTGGTTTGAAATGTCATGTATTCATTGTTGTACTACATGAAATTCTATCTAAAATGTCATATATTCATTGTTTAAACCTAAGTCTTCATTCGTCATAAACATACCGAGGTTAAGGAATTATCTAGGGGTAAAGACAAAGTGACACACCCCAACCCAATTACTTATAACTAAGTTTCAAAGTTAAAGTTAGTCAAATCACAATTACCTTAAAAAAACCATAAACACGAGTATCCTTTTTTCAGTTATCAACATGAACCAGTAAAACTAAAAATTTGACAACTTTAAGGTAATTATGCTTATTCAAACTTTCTGAAAAGATAAGTGGGCTTAAATTACCCCATTTACGTTTGACCAAAATCATGGTTTTATGCATCCCTTGCTAACCCCCACCGACCTCCTAGATTTGGCAGTGATATCACAATATCTGAAACGTAAACATAGAAACCATGAGAAAAATAGCGCAGCAAATGCATCACTACTACACTACTGCACAAATTTAAATGCAATACATCATATCTGTGTGATAATGTATAAACTTATCCTATCCATATTGCATAAAATTTCATGCAATTAATCATATCCATGTGGTAATATATATATATATATATATATATATATATATATATATATATATATATATATATATATATATATATATATATATATACTTATCGGGATCATTCATAAAGAATGACCAATTTTATCTAAACCATGATTCACATATTTTGTCTGTAATAGATAATTCTCCACCATTTCTAGTCGAGGAGTAACCCCTTGTCTTTAATATACAAATCTCCCCCATTTCGGGTCAGGGAGTAACCTCCCATTTCGGTAAACCGAAATGAACAAATTCATATTCAATATTATTCTGATCATATCTGTAACCATGTATAATACATCTTACCAGTGAATGATATTCAGATCGTATCCATAACCATGTGTAATACATCTTACCCGTGAGTTATATTCAGATCTTATCCATAACCCTTTGTAATACATCTTTTTCCAGTGAGTACACTCACCTTGGCCACTTCATGTGTTTTTTTCCCTTGCCTTTGTCTGGCACTTGTTCAACCGGTTCTTCTTCCCTTTCACATGTAAATTCTTACAACATTAGTATCATTATAAGGATATTAAAAATCCAAAGAATAACTTAAACTTAACCTAATTCATAAGCATCATATAATCCCATTCAAATCATATATTGTAAATGAAGTCCAATCTAACTTCATGGTAAGATATTTAACATACCCAAATCATAGGCCAAATATATTTTAATTTTTTTCATATTAGTTTCATCCTTAACATATTGGGTTCCCAATCCAAAAGACAATATATCATTTCAAGTTTCCTAGAGCATGATATGCTCATTTCTTTGCTACATAGCAAATCTGCCCTATAGGCTCTATCGTTCAGTCAACTTCCAGGAATTTTCATAATTTTTCTGTATCATAACTTTCTATGATATTTCACCCACAATCAATAAACGTATTGAAAAATACAAATTTAAAGTTTCATAATTTTTAAGGTTCATTTGCTATGTCAAGAAAAATATCGAACACATAATGTGCATACTTACACTTTTGGGGCAGATTTTATACCTGAACTTCAAATTATCACCAAAGATTCATTTCTTGGTATTTTTACATAATTTTTGGATATGTTATACATATATGAGTATATTTTCATCTCCAACTAGAATTATTCAATTATCATAAATATACAAAAATATATAGAAGTTTGAATACACAAGGCTTCCAATCGAAGCAATATCCACGATTTACACGTTCAACTTTGTATAAACTCGCATCTATCCATACGTATACCTCAAAAAAAGGAAGTTTAGTTAAAAAATGATGATTTATATCATTTCAATCAATAATTCCAAAAATATAACAAGACTTACGGGTAGAATTACCTTAGGGACATTTACGTAATTTCATACGGATTTTTCTCAATTTTTCTCCTCATTTTTTACTTCCCGAGCTTCCCGATTCTCTCTCCTTAAGCCAAACTCTCTCATGTATAATTTTGGCTGAAGGAGGAGGTCATTTCAAGGTTTTAAAGCCGGCATAAGTCGCATTCCCTTGGTCCAATCAAAACAAATCATTTGGTGTCATAATAAGACAACATATCACTTAACGAATAGATGAATTTGCACTTGTTTTGAAATTTCGGTATAAATTCTTACTCGGACCTCCGTTTAATACATCGTTTGTTGTTTTACAAACTTTACTCACATATCCACAACTATCTAGTTTTCACCCCATGTCAATTGTTATATTATAATGGTCAAAACTAGTCTCCAACATGAAAATTCCTGCCGAAAACTATAAAATTTCAAGCTTTATGAAGGTAGGATTAGACTAAGCATACTAACTTAAAATTATGTACAATAATAACACATTATCCATATCCCATAAGGTAAGCATGATTTAAACACAATTTATCATAATTATATCCGGGTTGTCACAACTTTTCCCCCTTAGAAAATTTTGTCCCCGAAATTTAGTATGAATTTCATTTACCAATCAATTGGGAATACTATTTCCTTATGCCCGACAAATATCCTTTCATATCATCTTCATTTTCTTTATCACTGATACGTAAGAATAATCATCTAATAATTCTTATAAATGGAAGTCAATTCCCAACTCATATATTACTTCATACCTTCATTCTTATGGTCCATCCTTATTATCGTGTAATATTTCAAATAATAAATATTCTATTAGAAAACTAACATCTCACATTTCATTTCTCCAACTTCCATTCAATATTTCAATTCATAAATATCATATTACAAGACTAGCTTATTATACGACATCTTCTCATCTTCCATTCAATACAAAATACATGAAGGACGCACTCAATACTAAGGACAAGACCATGGCATGGGGTATCTCTCATGACAACATATGTGTGCTATGTGGGAATGCACCAGAGACTCGTGAACATCTCTTCTTCAATTGTAGCTTTTCTAATGCAATCTGGTAGGATCTAAAATATAACAACGCTTACAAACTTGAGGCTAACACCTGGGAGGAGATCAGTTTAGATGTCACCCATAATTTTGTGGGGAAAAACCTCTCTCAAAAGGTCAAAAGGGCATCATTTGCTGCTGCAATAGCATATGGATGGAGAGTAACAATCGTATTTTCAGGAACACTACGGCGAGCCAGGCGAGCATCATGAATGATATATCCTTCTTTATGAATTGCAAATCACATACCTGGAAAATGTCTAGAAGAAACTTCAACGATTGGCTGATATGCATGAACTGGGGTCTTGATGATAGTGCTTTACTTTCTGATTTGTATTTGTAGTAGTATATTGTGTTTAGGATTGTTGTTTTTCTTCATACAAAGATATTTGTTGTGTTTTGGAGGTGAGTTTATTCTTCGAAGCACCCCCTAGGAGGGTATGCCCTCCTTTTCTTGTATATTCTTTTGTTCTATGATATTCTTAATTTACTAAAAAAAATAAGTCATTTATTCAACACAATTACTTTAAAATTATAATCTTACCCCAATCCTTAATAACATAATAGTCTTAGGCAACATCATTAATTTACTAACTTTACCAGTTTTCGTAACCTGGAGGTTAAACGTAACATCACCACTTAAAACCTTAACCATGCCTACCAGCCCCATAATACTTTTCTAATTATTATATGTCTTATTTCTTTCAAATGACCTGTACAAATACCTTAATGTATCACATACTATTCCACACAACACATTATCCATATACATATTTCTAGTGACTTATTATAATGTTAACCATATTCTTTATATGACATACCCTTAGTGATAACACATAGGCACAATGACAAATACAACTCATATTCACCCAAACCAATTGTTAATATTCAAATTCGACTAGCATCTTTCTCAGACTTATACACAACACATGTTCTTAAAAGGACTCCTCAATATTTTTAAACTTCCAACTCCTAGCCACCTCGCCTCAACTTTACTATTCTTATAAGCATTGGAAAACATCACAAGAGTCATATCCACTGCATATACTCATACTATTAAAGAAGTGCATCTCAACTCTCATTACACTTTTCTTCTACTTATCATAATCCATTATGAACTTATGTTCGGATCAATTGTGATAGATTATATTTCAGACCATTTCATATATTAACTTTAAACATATACAACTACTAATCTTCTCACTTCACCTTTATTATGTGAATCTTCATTTTATTCACCCTCTAACAATTCAAGTCCCATTATAATCATATACCAATAATTCTTCTCACTTCTTGTCCTTTAGTAGGATATGGATTCCTATACATCACTCTCCCATACAGATGAGGAGTGCACCCATTCATGGCTTAGTACGTAACACGACCTAAGTCCATATATACCAGTATAGGAAGATATCACTTCCAATACTTTACAATTTTTCTTACTACCTTTTATCTTTAAAAATTTTCTTTAATGACATATTTGTCCATACAACATATAAAACAATGCAATGATTCATATTATAATACATGTATTCGTTGTCATCCCCGAATAATCCTCAACATCTTATTTCCTTTTTTGCAAGATCCTTGCATTTCATATCTCGTACAACAATATATATGTATAACTGACAGATGTTAGTCAACAAAGACAATTTAAATCTTAACATACTTATTTGTATCCTTTATCATCGAATACTTATGACTCAAGACAATTTCGACGTCCACTGCCAAATCTAGGCGCTTCTAACTCCAGAACCTTTAAAACCTAGGCTCTGATACCAAAGTTGACACACCCCAACCCAGTTACTTATAACTAAGTTTGAAAGTTAAAGTGAGTCAAATTTACCTTAAGCAAACCATAAACACGAGTATCCTTTTTCCAGTTATTAACATGAATAAATAAAACTAAATTTTTTTACAACTTTAAGGTAAATATGCTTATCCAAACTTACTAAAAAGATAAGTGGGCTTAAATTACCCCATTTACATTTGACCAAAATCATGGTTTTATGCATCCCTTGGTAACCCCACCGACGTCCTAGATTTGGCAGTGATATCATAATACCTAAAATGTAAACATAAAAACCATGAGCAAAATAGCTCAGCAAATGCATCACTACTGCACTACTGCACAAATTTAAATGCAATACATCATATCTGTGTGATAATGTATAAACTTATCCTTCCCATATTGCATAAAATTTAATGTAATAATGTCACACCCCGCAAAATCCGACAGACGGGGTGGCCAGCCACCGCCGCCGAACTATGCCGGGCGTGAACTAAATAAAATACCATTCTTAGCATGAGACAAATATGAGACATAAATAATCAGTCCATAAGATAAATAATTGAATAAATCTCAAATAATCACAAATAACTAAGCGATAAAAGATCCATCACATGCTAACTCCAAAAATCAAATCTCCAATAATGATTAAATAAAACCTTAATAACAAAGATCTGAATAATCCAACCTAAATCCTTTAAACAACTTTGGAACCGAATGGCCCAATAAAACTCCAATGAAGTCTCATACTGAAATACGACTGGAAAAGAAAGTCTAAACTAAAACAAAGCGATAAAGTAAATCCGCTCCAGCTGCACCTCCAAATGATAACTCCGATAAACTTATGCAGCTTCTCTAATTCTAATCCTGAAAAAGATTAGTCAACGCATGGGTCAGAGCCAAAGCCCCGAGCAAGAATACACACTACTCCCCTCAAATAGGATCCTTGAATCCAGACAGTAGCATTATACGCAATAAATATCACAATAAAATATTTTAAATTAAACGGGATAATTAAATGTGATAGATATAAATCACTAACTACCCGCATAAATCCCCATTTATAAAGGCACACCAATATGATTTTAAATTCCCAAGTCCCACGATGTGAATTTAATTATATTAACCAACTTTTATTATTGTTCTCACTTTTTATTAAAGTGTCACACTTCCCCTTGTCAATCGCCCTCTGACCCGTTTACTGTCGGCCCCGACACATGACAAGGTTACCCTTGTCAATCGCCCTCTGACCCGTTTACTGTCGGCCCCGACACATGACAAGGTTCCACACACGACACGACATAAATCGCCCTATGGCCCGTTTAAACTGTCAGCCCCGACACATTATGTCGCCACAAATTTTAATACCCGTTTTCATCTTAGGCATTAATTCTCAATTTCTCAATTTATGAATTACCCCACCCTTTTTAATCGACGTGAGATCCTCAAAATACCCCTTAGTCCCATACCTAAGGGTCCCCAAGTTATCAATACGTCCTATCCTATGTATAGGAGGATTTTCTAACATAAATCTTAACTTAGTCTCGTTCTTAAACTACCGTAGCGACGATAAAGTAATAAAAATCAGCCCACCCTCAAGATGATAAAAACACGATAATCTACCCTCACTAGTCCCATACCTAGAAGGCGTAAATCATCAAAAGGCATACCCACTAGTCCCATACCTAGAAGGCATCCTAAAATATAGGGAGAGCAATAATACCCATCAACCTGTCGTCACAAAGGTAACATCATAATACCAACAAGTCACACAAACAAGCATAATTAATCAATATATAAAACTACGCATGATAGTCCAATTCAATTAAATCTTTAATTTAATTATCACAACGTCAACAATACCCAAATAATCTCATTTAATTATTTTAAATTAAATATACCAATTTTTTCATCATATATACATCAAAAACCAAATTTCATTATCTCTACATGTATTACATGAGTTATACGCACCCAAAAATTATTTATTTTAAAACTAGGGTTTTTCCACATGCAACCTACACCAATAAAATCCAAAATCACTCATGAATCCTACGTATCCAAAGGGTTATGAATATTATTCAGATTAAAAGATTTTTGTAAAAACAGCCCCATAATTAGTATTCAATTTTTCTAATTAAGTTACTAATTATTTTTAAGAAAACATGTAATTAAGTGTTTAGGCGACACTTAAAACGCATAATACTAAAGGAAAAGAATAGAGTATTCATGCCTGTGAAGATCGTGTTGAAAATCTGATTAGAAATCTGGATTCCTCTCGAAAAATTAGCAAAAGAGTGTTCTTGAACGATCTTGATTAAACCCCAATTAAGCCTTCAAAAACTTGTGTCAAAACTTGTGACAAAAACTTGATTTTGTTGAAGGTTGATGATTATGAGTGAGAGTAAAAATATTTGGAATTGTTCTCTGGTGAAAAACTGAAGAAAAAGTGATTATGAGAAGTCCCCCTACGGATTAACAAGGTTATATAGTGATTAGGAGTCCTAATGCTACACAACTCTTAAAAAAACAGCTTACAGCGCACGTTTTCTGGGAGGGTCGATCGATCTACCCCCCCCGTCGATCGATCTACCCCCCCCGTCGATCGATCGATCACCCCGAAAAACTGACAGTTTGCCCAAAAAATGCCATAAGGCAAAAATATTGTAAAATCAATATAAAATCCGTTTTAACTCCGATTTTAATTCCGCTTGAAGTTTTGTTCTTCTAAAATCATAACCAACATACTTAGCCAATAAAAAATTTAAAATTCAAAAATTTATTTTTCTCGAAAATTCCAATTAATTAATTAAAATAATAAATAAAAATACGGGGTGTTACAAATAAATCATATCCATGTGGTAATATATATATATATATATATATATATATATATATATATATATATATATATATATATATATATACGTATTCCGCTCATTCATAAAGAATGACCAATTTTATCCGAATCATGATTTACATATCCTGTCCGCAAGAGACAATTCTCCTCCATTCCTGGTCGAGGAGTAACCCCTTCTCTTTAAAAGACAAATCTCCCCCATTCTGGGTCGGGGAGTAACCTCCTATTTCGGGAAACCAAAATTAACGAATTTATATTCAATATTATTCGGATCATATCTGTAACCATGTATAATACATCTTATGAATAAGTAATATTCAGATCATATCCATAACCATGTATAATACATCTTACCCGTGAGTGATATTCAGATCGTATCCATAACCATGTGTAATACATCTTACATGTGAGTGATATTCAGATCGTATCCTTAACCCTTTGTAATACATCTTTTTTCAATGAGTACACTCACCTTGGCCACTTCATATGATTTTTTTTCCTTGCCTTTGTCTGGCACTTGTTCAACCGGTTCTTCTTCCCTTTCATACATAAATTCTTACAACATTAATGTAACACCCCGCGCCCCCGAAAAGGAACACGCGACACGCTACTATGATAAAAACTAAACTAAATCCATCCATAATAAGTATAGAGCATCTATGTCCACAATTTAAATACAACAAAACCACAATTCTTCTATTTCCACAATTTCATATACAAAAGTGTTTCTCTCAAATACAAAATTCTCTAACAAAAATTACACCAATAGTTTATACATCAAAATACATCTTCCCATTCATGCTCTAAAATAATCCTCCAAAATAGTCCATAGCGTCCCAATCCATGCTAACCTGCCAACTAAAAGAAAATACGGGGAAGTACATAATATGACAGGAATAGATGCTCAAAAATAATTAGCACGATGAATAAATCACAACAATACGAATGCGCATATACAAATCAAATGCAATACTCAAGCATTATGTTAATATTAATTTCTCAACAACACATCAATGAGTCACCAGGGCTCACCTCACCACGCCTATGCATTCTCAAGCATATTCGAATTTTGGACTATTGAGGGGTGCACATTCTCCGTGCCATATTAAAGTCTCATGACACGATGCTCAAATCATAATATAATATATATCTTAATGAATCAAATTTATATTCCAACAATTATTTCAGATTTCAAATGAATCATAATTCAATATGAGTGCATTCGACACAGAAATCAAAACGGAATACTCTCGAGAGAATTTAGGAGCATATTGTGTAAGACCCGTACTAGGGATGGCAACGGGTCAGTTCGGGGTCGAGGAAAGCTTCCCCATCCCTGTCCCTATTAGCAATCCCCATCCCCGCCCCATTCCCCATTATAACGGGTTTGGGGATCCCCGTCTCCGTTTAAAACGGGTATCGATTTCCCCGCGGGGAACCCGTTTCCCTTTTTTTTTAATATAAAAAAAATCATTTACAACTCCAAAGTGTAAATAAAAAAAATAACAGTTCAGTATACATTATTACATTATCTGTTAACAAAACAAATCAAGAACAAATATCAAATGAGATTTGTGATTTGTGATTTTGAGTATCCTGGATAACAAAACAAATCAAGAACATTAGCTAAAAAATAACAGTTAAGTATACAAATTTCAAAACAAATCTCAAATGAGATATGCATTAACATTATCTGTTGCAAATCTCAAATGAAATGACTGTTAACACTAACTAAAATTTCAAAAAAAAAATCAAAACAAATCTCAAATAAAATAACTGTTAACATTATCGATTACAAAACATAACAAATCCCAAATAGATATGTGGACAAAATATATACAAAACAAATCTCATGATTTTGGGAGCTCTCTAACTTGGGCGGGATGATGAGGAGATGAGGGCGGATGTACAGTGGAAATGAGGCAGACGAACAGAGGAAATGAGGAGGACGAACAGAGGATTAGGAGCTCTCTAACTTGGGAGTTTTTTTTTTACATTTATATGAATCGGGGCTCTGTACATAACCAAAAAACATATGTATTAAAATGAAAGCATATGTATGAAAAAATGAGTAGAAAAAAAGGAAACTCACAGCGATACAGTTCCAATTTCTTGGGTATAGGCCTGGGCAAAATCCAAAACAAAGTTATGTGCAAGTAGAATTTTCAATCTTTGCTTCAATGCAATACGATATTGTTCCTCGAACCACCCACATTGAGGAGCTTCTTTTTCATATTTGGATGGCGTGTGATCAGAACCAGATGATTGAGCCATTTTTTGTAAGAATTTGAGTTTTTTTTAGAAGGGGTGAAGCAGACGGAAAAAAGAAAAGAGGGTTAGGGCTAAGGTTATGTCCCTCTTTTATATATATTAATAATAATTTGGGTATCCCCATGGGGACCCGAGGCTATACCCAAAGCCGACCCAAATTTTTTCGGGGATTTTCTTTACTCTCTGAACCCGACCCGATCCCCGAATTTGCGGGGATTTTTTGGGGATTTTTTTCCGGGTATCCGCGGAGACCCGAATTTTCGGGAAAAATTTCCATCCCTAACCCGTAACTCAAAATCATCACATAATTTCAGCCTCAAAATCTAATCACACTCACGTTCTTCTTGCAAAAATAATCAAATCTCATTCTAGCCCAAACTCGAGAAAACACCAAATAAGCATTCTAATCTAAGGTTAAAATCTTGAATAAGTTTGGGGCTATGGTTTGTAGATGAAAGGGAGTAATTTTGAAGAGGTCTTCTAGTTGAAAAGTTTGAGAAAAGGTGATTTGAAAAGTCCATCCACGAATTAGTTGATATATAAAGGATTAAGAGTTTGATTACGAAAAGAGTTCTAATTATATACAAACACTAAAAAAAATTATTTCGAAAGATCGGACCATTAGAATTAGATTAAATTTGGGAAAGAATTAGTTGGAGGAGAGAGAAAGCTACACAAAAAATTTCAGCTCGATCGGATGGTCCAATATTTTTAAATAATTTTTTTGCAGAGAGTTTTATGTTTTGAGGACTCTTCTATATAATAAAAATTCAATTAAAACTCCATTTTAATTCCGATTCTAATTCCGTTTGAAAATTTATTTTCCAAATATAAGAACCAACATTTTAAATTAAAATATTTATAAAATCCAAATTTTCGTTTTTCTCCGATTTTCAAAATTAATTTAAAAATTCCAATTTAAAAAATTCCGGGTTGTTAAATACTTCCCCCCCCCCCCCCCCCCCACTAACAAGGAATTTCGCCCTCGAAATTCAACGAAGCCTGACATTCAAAAATTAGGCCACACCAATAATCTCCAAAAATAAATCTCGTCTCCAAAAATCAACTTTAAATACCTCACATCTAACCTCGATGCCTAACACGACTTATCACCATAAATTTCTATCTCCAACAAAATATGTCTAACCCGCATGCTAGACCCAAAACCCAAGATCTGAGGGTTGTCGTATACCTAAGATCTAATACCATCTGTAACACCCTGCTCCCCCAAAAAGGAACACGCAGCGTGCTACTACGATAAAAACTAAACTAAATCCATCCATAATAATTACAAAGCATCTATGTCCACAATTTAAATATAACAAAACCACAATTCTTCTATTTTCACAATTTCAAAAACAAAAGTGTTTCTCTCAAATACAAAATTCTCCAACTAAAATTACACCACTAGTTTATACATCAAAATACATCTTCCCGTCCATGCTCTAAAATAATCCTCCAAAATAGTCCATAGCGTCACAATCCACGCTAACCTGCCAACTAAAAAAAAATACGGGGAAGTACACAATATCACAGGAATAGATGCTCAAAAATAATTAGCACGATGAATAAATCACAACAATACGAATGTGCATATACAAATCAAATGCAATACTCAAGCATTATATCAATATTAATTTCTCGAAAACACATCAATGAGTCACCAGGCCTCACCTCACCGCGCCTATGCATTCTCAAGCATATCCGGATTTTGGACTATTGACGAGTGTCCATTCTTCGTGTCATATTAAAATCTCATGACACGATGCTCAAATCACAATATAATATATATCTCAATGAATCAAATTTAGATTCCAGCAGTTATTTCAGATTTCTAATGAATCATAATTCAATATGAGTGCAATCGACACAGAAATCAAAACGGAATACTCTCGAGAGAATTTATGAGCATATTGTGTAAGTCCCGTATCTCAAAATCATCACATAATTTCAGCCTCAAAATCTAATCACACCATCACGTTCTTCTCGCGAAAATAATCAAATCTTGTTCGAGCCCAAACTCGAGAAAACACCGAATAAGCCTTATAATCTAAGGTTGAAATCTTGAATAAGTTTGGAGCTATGATTTGTAGATGAAAGGGAATTATTTTGGACAGGTCTTCAAGTTGAAAAGTTTGAGAAAAAGTGATTTGAAAAGTCCATCCACGAATTAGTTGATATATAAAGGATTAAGAGTTTGATTAAGAAACGAGTTCTAATCAGATACAAGTACTAAAAAAATTATTTCGGAGCATTGGAATTAGGCCTGTCAACGAGTCGGAGACGAGTCGGGTTTAGGGAGATCCAGATCCGTGTAATTAGCTCTTCATCGGGTTCGGATTCGGGTCCGGGTCTTCATCGGGTCTACAATATTGAATCCAGACCGGATCCATTCGGATCTTCGGGCTCGGGTCTCGGGTCTCGGGTCCGGGTCTGGTCAAATATGTACATTTATTTTATTTTATCCCCCTTCTTTATTATTTACTCTTAAATTAAAATATTTTGTAATGCATTGTAGAATATTATTAGTATAAATAAAACATATATTACTTATATTTATTATATACATAAATATACTTACATGTTATATTGATAAGATATATTTATAAATATATATAAATTTATAGTATATATGCATATATATACAAAATAATAATGTACAGTTCGGGTCGGGTCTTCGGGTTCGGGTCTTGTATAAGATCCAGACCCTACCCGTTTAATAAACGGGTCTTCGGGTATTCGGGTATTCGGGTCCAAAAAAATATGCTCAGACCCTATTATACGGATCGGGTTCGGGTGGGGTCCAGGTCCAGACCCGACCCATTGACAGGCCTAATTGGAATTGGATGAAATTTGGGGAAGAATTAGCTGAAGAGGAGAGGAAGCTGCACAAAAAAATTTAGTTGGATCGCACGGTCCAATATTTTTAAATATTTTTTTTTGTAGAGAGTGTTATGTTTTGAGAACTCTTCTATATAATAAAAATTCAATTAAAGCTCAATTTTAATTCCGATTCCAATTTCATTTCAAAATTTATTTTTCAAATATAAAAACCAACATTTAAAATTATAAAATTTATAAAATCCAAAATTTTATTTTTCTCCGATTTCCAAAATTAATTTAAAAATTCTCATTTAAAAAAATCCGGGTTGTTACAATTAGTATCATTATAAGGATATTAACAATCCAAAGAATAACTTAAACTTAACCTAATTCATAAGCATCATATAATCCCATTCAAATCATATATTGTAAATGAAGTCCAATCTAACTTCATGGTAAGATATTTACCATACCCAAATCATAGGCCAAATATATTTTAATTTCTTCATATTAGTTTTATTCTTAACATATTAGGTTCCCAATCCAAAAGACGACATATCATTTTAAGTTTCCTAGAGCAAGCTATGCTCATTTCTTTGCTACATGGCAAGTATGCCCTATAGGCTCTTCTATCGTTCAATCAACTTCCAGGATTTTTCACATTTTTATGTATCATAACATTCTATGATATTTCACCCAACATCAATAAACCTATAGAAAAATACAAAGTTAAAGTTTCTTAATTTTTAAGGTTCATTTGCTATGTCAAGCAAAACATCGAACACATGGTATGCATACTTACACTTTTGGGGGAGATTTTATACCTAAACTTCAAACTATCATCAAAGATTCATTTCTTGGTATTTTTACATCATTTTCGGATATTTTATACATATATGAGTCTATTTTCATCTCCAATTGGAATTATTCAATTCCAATATTCATACAAAAAGATATATAAGTTTGAATACACAGGGCTTCCAATCGAAGCAATATACATGATTCACACGTTCAACTTTGCTTAAACTCGCATCTATCCATACGTATACCTCAAAACACAGAAGTTTAGTAAAAAAAATGATGATTTATATCATTTCAATCAATAATTCCAAAAATATAACAAGATTTACAGGTAGAATTACCTTAGGGATGTTTACGTAATTTCCTACGAATTTTTCTCAATTTTCTCCTCACTTTCTACTTCCCGAGCTTCCCGATTCTCTCTCCTCAAGTCAAACTCTCTCATGTATAATTTTGGCTGAAGGAGGAGGTCATTTCAAGGTTTTAAAGTCAGCATAGGTCACCTCCCCATGGTCTAATCAAAACAAATCATTTGTTGTCATAATAAGACAACATATCACTTAACGAATAGACGAATTTGCCCTTGTATCGAAATTTCGGTATAACTTCTTACTCGAACCTCGGTTTAACACACCGTTTGTTGTATTACAAACTTTACTCACATATCCACAACTATCTGGTTTTCACCTCATGTCAATTGTTATATTATAATGGTCAAAACTAGTCTCCAACATGAACATTTCTACCAAAAACTACAAAATTTCAAGCTTTATGAAGGTAGGATTAGACTAAAACATACTAACTTAACATTATGTACACTAATACCACATTATCCATATCCCATAAGGTAAGCATAATTTAAATACAATTTATCATAATTATATCCGGGTTGTCACACAAAGAATGAAATCTAGGTGAAACCCGAGTCTTCATTCATCATAAACATACCGAGTAAGGAACTATCTCGGGGTAAAGACAACGAATGAAATCTAGGTTAAACCTAAGTCTTCATTCGTCATAAATGTACTGAGGTAAAGGAATTATTTCGGGGTAATGACAACGTATGAATTCTAGGTTAAACCCAAGTCTTCATTCGTCATAAACATAACGAGGTAAAGGAATTATTTTGGGGTAATGACAACGAATGAAATCTAGGTTAAACCCAAGTCTTCATTCGTCATAAACATACCGAGGTAATGTAATTATTTTGAGGTAAAGACAATGTATGAATTCTAGGTTAAACTTATATTTATTCGTCATAAACATGACACAACTCAATTAGTTCGTGAGATTTACCCCGAATGAAACCCTAATTCGAAATGTTCAGTATTTTTTCTTTCGTTGCAAGTGTTGATTTAAAAAAAAAGCATACAATTTGATTTGGTTGTGATGTTCCGGCGATGTTTTGGACGAATAGTTCAAATGTATGCTTTGAAGTTCCAACGAAACTTCTTTAGAATGATAGCATAAGATTTATGCTTTGAAGTTCCAAATAATAACATACGATTTACGCTTTGAAGTTCAGCTGCGACGAATATATATATATATATATATATATATATATATATATAGAGAGAGAGAGAGAGAGAGAGAGAGAGAGAATCGAAGTTTAGTTCGTTTAAAACGTTTGGGATTCCAAGAGTTATTTTGTTCAATGTACCAACCTGAATGAGTTTAATCTTTAGTTGAAGTTGAATAAATTTGAAGATGAATGGTTTGAAAGTTGAAGTTGAATGGTTTGGGAGGTTTGAATGTGTAGAGAGGAGGGAAAGTGTGTAAATAATTTTTAGGGGTAATTATTTTCAAGTCCCATTCACTTAGTCAATAATGAGGAAAGAGATCCTTTGACTCAGTCAATGGTGTCAAAGGTCCTATTTTGCCAACTCAGCACATTAAAATGACAAAAACACCCACAAAATACCCCCAACCAACTGTGCGTCATTTTTTTTCAAAAAAAAAAAAACACCAAATCTTTAAAAGTCCATAACTTCAAATCTACAAATCCAAAATTCATAAAATTTATATAATTGGAATCTACTCGTCGAGATCTATCAAACAACACCCATATTCGATATTTTTTGACGAAAAAATCGAAACAAATAAATTTATCTATTTCTATAAAACCTCCATTTTTCCGGCGAAACCTCTTCTTCTCCAGCTCGGGTGATGGTGCCGCTGGCGCAGAGCAAAAAAAATAAAGAAATAAACGAGAAGAGAGAGAGAGAGAGAGAGAGAGAGAGAGAGAGAGAGAGAGAGAGAGAGAGAGAGAGACTCCGACGAGAGTTCCGGCGGCCTCCGGCGATTTTTTCCGGTGGGCTATTTTCGGTGAGTCTCAGGTGGGGTGGGGTGGGGTGGGGGTGGAGGTGGTTGTTAGAGAGAGAAAGAGTGTGAGATTATGTGTTTATTTTTAGAGAGAGAGTAAGTGGATTTAAAATGGATACATGTGAGGGTATTTTTATCTAAATATATGTAGCCTATAATGAAAAAAGACTTGGTGCAATAAAAAAGAGTCAATGAGATTTGGTGCATCTTTGACCCAATAAATAGGACTAGCTTTGAATTATTCCTAATTTTTAAAACTTTAAATATGGGGTGGCCCTTTATGTGGTATTTGGAAGTAAATATTTTATATAAGTGGTATTTTGAAGTAAAAAAAGTTGTGGTATTTTGAAGCAATTTTTGTGGTGCCCTTAGAAATTCCCAATTATAAATTCTATTTTAATTGAAAAACAAATATTTTATGATATTTCAAATTTATTATTAGCTTACTCAAACATTAATCTTGTTTTAAAAGAAGAAAACTAGAATGTTCATTACTATAATTCATTATTAGTTTACCCAAATGTTAAACCAACTTTAAAATTTTAAAAACAAGAAAAAACACTTGAAAGTTAATTTTATGAGACCATTTTTTTCTTCAACTTGAAGCTCCAATAAATATTATTAAGGGAGGTTCACAATTTAGTCGTAGTAAAAAAAAATTCACTTTAGTCCATTAACGTATTAATTTGGCAATAAGATCCCTCGCTCATAATGTATTAATTAAGTTCATTAATGTATTAATTTGTTATTGTATACACAGAATTAACACGTATACATAATAAAAAAAAAAGTCACGAATACATTATGAAAATACATAAAGTATTATTAAAAAATTACGTACACATTACAACATTAAGACTGAATTGAAAATGGACTGGACTTTATTTTTAGATATTTTCATCATGTCTTTAATGTAAAAAAAAATGTACAACAAGCAAAGCCAATTTATTTCATTTTCTATATTGTTAATTAATAGCCTAAAACTAATGTTTTAGTTTTTTTCCTTTAAAGCTAGGTTAACATTTGAATCACCTAATAATGAATTAAAGTAGAATATTTTAACATATTTGCTTATAAATTAACATATAATTAGACTTATAAGAGAGAGCAATTAAATATGATGTAGCTTTAATATTCAAAATTTCTCCATCATACCCATCCTCCTATTAATCACTAAAAGAGTACAGTCTCTTTAAGAAATTAACAAACATGTAATGATTAATCCATCTTTCCACATCAGCCGATAGGAAATGTCGGTGCTAAAAGCATTTCTCTAGCGGGTAGGGACGTAGCCAAGCATTTTACTAAGTGGGAGCTAAAAAAATATTAACCAAAAAAATAATTAGCATAACACAAAAAAAAAGACTTAATATTCGATTGATTTTTTTTTGCACGATTACAATTATAATTGTCTTCGACGACTTTTAATTTTTTTAAAGCGTTGAATAATAAACTCATTATCTATGTCATCAAATACATCATTTTCTATGTACACAATCATGATATCATTAATCCATTGATCTTCCATCCGATCACGAAATGAAGTCTTTATGATATTCATGGCAAATAATGCCCTTTCATTAAGGTCGTTGCTACGGGTAAGATCAGCGCCAAGGTCACAAGTAATTACACCAACATGAATACCTCATTTTTCATCGTCTCGATCATATTTTTGCAAGAGAAATTTGTTTCAATCCTTTTAATGTCAGATTAGAGTGCGTATTAAGAATATACGTTCCCAGTTGCATACCAAGTTCAATGAGTTGTAGCTTGAAAATTCATTTGGGTACAAAGATGATTTAACTTTTGCTTGTCAAAGGCAACGAATGCATCATCGGGATAAAGACATGCCACAAAAAGAAGTAATTCGATATTTGCCTCACTGAAACGACAATTTAGAACTTTTGAAGTTGCATATCGATGACCGAATAAAATAACTCAACACGATAACGATGCGAGTTTGTCTTATTCAGCGCTTTACGTTGTGATCGTTTTTTGACAAATAATGTATCATTCATATTGGGTACTTCAATTTCATGTTTTTCACAAAAGAAGAAACTTCATCAAGCAACAAGTCCACCCCTCATCCCTTATCATGGTTCATTACATCCTCGCATGCTTTCAAAGTTTGATTGTGAGTACTCTCGGGACCTCCCACATGAGAGAGAGAGAGAGAGAGAGAGAGAGAGAGAGAGAGAGAGGGAAGATATACCTATTACTATCGGCTTGTGAATAGTGTAATGCTTGAAAACTTGATTCTAATTAACCTCCAATTGCTTGACAATATATATATATATATATATATATATATATATAGAGAGAGAGAGAGAGAGAGAGAGAGAGAGAGAAATACATACCGTGGAGGAGGAGTATAAAGGCTTTAGCGGGAGCCGGGAATCAGAGGAAGGCAAAGGAGGAGATGAAGCAGAGTGATGGAGTAGGTTTGAGAAATGGAGAGGGTTTGGGCTTTGGCCGAATGGGAGAAAAGAAATGGAGATGGTTTGAAAAGGAGCTGCTCGATTTTGTTAAAAGGGTTTAACTTCTAATTTGGTTTATTCTTCCACCCCACCCCCCCCACCCCCCCCAAAAAAAAAAAAAAAAATTTTAATTTAATTATTTTCGCCTATATTTTGAAAAAAGCACATATATGAATCTTTTTAAAAAGTTGTAGGGGCACAAGCCCCCACTCGGCCTCACCTCCTGTGGCTCCTGCTAGTTAGCGGGTGTCCTTAGGGATGGCAACGGGGCGGGTTTGGGGCGGGTTTTCAAAAATCATAACCCGCCCCATTTAATAAACGGGGCGGGGCGGGGCGGGTTAGGATTTTTGAAAATTAACTCCTAACCCGCCCCATTTAATAAACGGGGCGGGTCGGGGCTCCTACGGGTTGCATTAATTTTAAAAATAGTAAAATTAAAAATATTACATTATAGTCTTAGAGGTATACAATGGCTCGTATTCCAATAAGTGAGACAATCCCCCAATTGTCAATTCATATTTTCACTTAAATCTTTTACAAAATTAACATACATATAAAGATTTTTTTTAGTGTGTGAGTGTGTGTATATATATATATATATAATTTAATTATAATTAACATACATATAAAGGATATTTATATAAGCATAAGTTAAACGGGGCGGGGCGGGGCGGGGCGGTTCTATTTCAGCTAACTCCTAACCCGCCCCATTTAATAAACGGGTTTTTTTCTTAAACCCATACCCGCTCCTAATTCATTAATCGGGTTTTAAAACCCGCCCCATTAGGGGCGGGGCGGGGCGGGACACCGTGTCCTGTTTCTACACAACAAAATAAAAGACACAGATAACCTGTGCCAGAAATTTATTCACAATAACTGAAATACATAAACATCCAATGTAGTTTTTCATCTAGAGATGCAACATTGAAACGAATGAGAAATATGGAGTCTGTATAGTCCCCGTAATAAAACCATCTATTATTCTACTTTTAACACTAATAAATATACAAATACATTGCTGACAGGTAATTTCACTTGTACAGTTTTTCTATTTGCTCTTTGTATTGAGCTACAACTCTGTCCCTCCTGATTTTCATGGTTGGAGTCATTAAACCACTATCAATCTGCAATCCAAATAGGATAAATATCATATGGGATTTTATACCTGTTTTTGTGGTTATATATGTTAGTATAATATCAATGATAGGACTGGCGTGAGTTTCTTACATCAAAAGGCTCGTCAACTACAAGGATGGGCCCAATTTGAAATGAGCACTCTGAAGTCCTGCAAGAAAGGAAAATTGATAAAGTTTTCTCAACCAACATAAGAACTAGGGGTGAAAATTAATGCCCATATAAAGGAACAACCCATAAAAACCCATTGCGGGCTGGTGTGTGGTCCAAGAGATTTTAATTCGGGCTGAAAACGGACAGTGAGATGGGCTAAAATGGGTTTAAATATGGGCACTAATTAACCCTAAAAGTCGAATACCTCCCTCTCTCTTTATGTATATATATATATATATATATATATATATATATATATATATATATAAACATGTGCGTGTGTGTGTGCAATTCATTTCTTAGTTTAACAGAAACCTTTATTTTGATTATTATTTTTGTAATTATACAAAATTCGGAGGAAAAAAAATCACTTTGTTTCAGAAATAGGATTTGTGGATAGAAGTAGGTATCTATATATATATGTAAAACAGGAGGCCGGATGCGATGCGGACCAACTTAAGGACCGCTCCATGCGGAACAAATTTTTTTTAAATAGTAAAAAAAAAAAAATCACATGGAGCGGTATTTAAGTTGGTACGTATTGTATCCGGGCTAAGTAAAACAGAGCACTAGGACATCAGATTTGCTCTTGCATTACTTTCTTTTCTCTCATTAAAGTTTGTGCTAAACAAATCATATGTATTTTTTTTTGCCAGAAAAACCGTTGATGGGTTGGCCCAACCCGCCCATAACACCAGCCCATTTTCAGTCCGCCCACATCTCGCCTAACCCGACGTAGCCCATCCAGGTCTGCCATGTGCCAGTTCTAATAAGAAACAACATAATTCTTGTGCAAAGATTTAGGGTGATTTGGCATTTTGCCTCATTTGTTTGGATGTTTCACTTTGTGTGCCAGCGTTTTAAAAAGTTCACCTGACCCTCAAAAGTGTCACAAATACCCAAAAAAGCGTCATAAAAGATGTTTGACGAACATATTAAAAAATTATGACACTTTGAGGGAAAAGTTATATTGCTTGAAATGTTTGGACCAAAAATGAAATACGGAAAAACTATTGGAGACCAAAGGCTAAATTAACCAAAAAATAAAAAAATAACTGAAGCAGTCCCAAAATTTTCAACAAAATTACAAACATTAAACACCTCATTTTGCGGCCACCTCACTCATTTCCGAAAGAGGTCTAGTTTAAACCCCTTTGACCTCCTAGTCATATTCTAGCTCGCAAATTAATTGGTCATTTTCAGTGAGTTATATCCCCCAAATCATTAAAAAATATATACGCTCAAGTGATATCTCACAGGATATAGAGGTTTATAGACGAATTTCCACACTTCAGATAACACAAACTGGTATAGTTATTAAGAATTCTAAATATTTACTTCATTGGTTGGTCATAGATAACACAAATTTCCATTATCATGTGAAACAAGCTCAATAGCTTCAAGTTATCCAGTACGTCAATAACTCTAATCCTTTTTATTTTCATGTTTTGAAGCTACTGACTGTTATAGCCAAAGAAGGGGAAATTATGGGGCCAAACTGAATGTGGAAATATAAATGGGGGCCAAACCCCAAATAACTTTTTTTTTATATACTTATTTTTATTTTAAGGCCCAACATGTTACTTTTCGAGACCATACTACACATCCCAACGAAACTTCACATAGTTTTATCACAGCATAATAAAGGAAGAATATACTTGTATAAAATGTAAATCTTATGTAGTCTTACCATTTCCTCAACTCTTCATATAACAGGCTAGTCATTATATCCTTACTAAGTTCAAATCCATCAGAATCTACGGTAGACAACTTATTTGCAGCCACTAAAACCTCTTCTTTGTTTGGAACAACTATAGCTCCAAGACGTCGTTGATCCTGCATGTGATTGATGACATCACCCAGTTGCAAAAAAATGTAATGCATTAACTCAACAATTGAATAATTATATCTTAGTAAGAAAAATATATTATTATTAAACAATAAATATGGTAGTTACAATGCTTTGAAGACGAGAAGTCCAGACGATTATGTGGAGAAAAAAAAGGAGGAAAAAAGAAAACAACGGAGAATTCGAAAATAAATGGAGACAAGCTAAGGTGCTTGAAGCCCGATTAAAATGAATGCTGAAATTTCACCTGGCCAATGACAACGATTTGCTGGATCAAACTACTCCTCATGGCAGCTTCTTCAAGTTCAGATGGTTCAATATTTTCACCTATTTTCCAGAATGTATTAAATCAGTTGATGACGTAAAAATTCATTCGGAACGAATGGTATATAAAATTATATGTATAAAGTTGAACAAAAGAAATTCAGTAAATTTAGTAATTAACAACTGAGGAATTCAGTTTGCAAAAATTGACCAAATAAGGAAAAATGCCATTAAGAAGTAAGGAGATGATTGATGATTATGCATCCTATGACGAGAAAGTTACGAGGCTGATGAAACTAAAGACGGATGAAGTAAAAAGTAAAAACCAAATTTCAGCGTAAATACCAAATATAATCGTCGGCCACTTTGCGACATAAGATATAGCTCACACACGGCAACAATTAAACTCCTACAGTACCTGTTGACAGGACAATAGTATCCTTGGCACGCCCTTCAAGAACGACACTGCCTCCAGAATTACGACTTCGCCCTACCGAATGATGAGGCACAACCCAACCAATATCACCAGTGTTTAGCCAGCCGTCCTCATCTAAGGCTTGCTTTGTGGCCATTGCATTCTAGTTCAACATTGACAGAAATATACTCACATAAGCAGAATATAATAAAGCTATAAGACCCAATTCTACACTAATAATTATAAAGACTAATCTAATGGTTCTGTTTGGTTCGGGGTGAAATATTTCTGACCACAGTGAAAAGTAAAAAATGGTGAAATATATTTCCACCTATTTGGGGTTAACTTTTGTTCACTACTTTTTATTAAAAGTCGTGTAATTATCGTGTTTGCCCTTACTGACAATCTAAAACAAACAAAATTTTATTTTCAACTATGTAAAAAATATTTCATTATTTTACTTTTCAGCACAGTTAAAGACACCCCGAACGAAATGGACCCTAAATTCTTGATGAAAGTGGTATACTTTAATGCAGACATTTGTGTTTACAAACCTAGGACCAATCGAGTTAACAATGGACAAAACAACGTTTTTACTCCATAGATAATAAAATTTTAAAAAGTAATGAAGATGTTGAAGTCAATTATTTTGATGTGCGCGCCATACACACTTTGTTACTTGGTCCGGGTGCAAAATGCCTTAAATCCCTATATTATGGGTTCATAGGTGGTATAAGGTTCGCATATCTATTGCATATTATAGAGGCATGTATGGACTGCGGTAAGAACATACATACATACATATAGGAGGCTATGTGAAAAAAATTTACTCAGGGACGAAGCAGATACCAACTTAGCAATCGGTATGTCTACAGAAACTGTAATGCACTCGCAACTTATAAAGAATGACATTAACAAAAATAAAAAATAAAAATAAACTAAATCATAACATGCACACGCCAAGACAAGGGTTTAATTGTAAAACGTAGTAAAACGCTAATCATACACTGGAAAAAAATTTGTACTAAGTGCATTTGACGTGCACACGCCAAGACAAGGGCTTAATTGTAAATTGTCCTTTTCAATTAGTGCTTTATTGCTACTAGAATAAGGAGTCCTTGGGGAATATCCATTAGGAGGGTATGCATATGGTTTACGTCATTATCCATGACATCACTAGGTGCCAGAACATTCCACAAGTAACTTGAATATCTTCGGAAAATTTCTTATCCCATCCCTATATATAGTGGACCCCTTTAATGAGATCCTAGTCGGATCTCAAGCCACCATCTCACCTAAAACCAATCCGTGTTAAGGAGGGCAAGCCTTTAATCTTTCACAGGTTCACTCAACATTGTTGTCCTGGGGCAAGGCAGTTGTGCTCTCATTCGAACACAATCCCCCCAACAAATGACACGGACAAGAGCTGAACCTGTGACCATTGGCTCTGATACCACCAGTCGGATCTCAAGCCACCATCGCACCTAAAACCAGTTGTGTTAAGGAGGGCAAATCTTTAATCTTTTACGGGTTCTTTCAACATCGTTGTCCTGGAGCAAGGCATTTTCTATACTCTCATTCCAACACAGATAATGAACCAATTACTACTGAAGTCAGAACAGGATGAGTTGAGAAATCCTATACTTTTAACTTCTTATTGTTGTGTAGTTAACGAGCAGCTCGTAGAACACATAAATTTGGTGTCAGATGTGGTCGACATTGTCGTTGTAAGAGCCATGGAGCTTGGAGGAAGCACAGTGAGACAACTCATCCAAATGATGCCTTTGTCGTCGTCAGTGGTCACGTGACCTCCATTCCTCCACCATTTGTTTCGGGCAGCACCAAGAGTGTAAGGACATGTTTAACACTCCCTTTAGGTTTTAGTTGTGTCGGCATAATTCCGGAACAAACGTCCAAGTTATTGCATCATTGTATCAAGCCTATTGAGTTGCAATGCTACATCATACGAAGACAAAGCATCGTGATTGTGATAACCGAACCGAATCGGACAACTTCATTGCATACCGGAGATTTGGTAAAGGTAACCGTTTTCAAAGTTTTGTAATTCCTTATAGTTTATCTTAACTGATAAGAAGTGAAAGGATCGGACTTTCATGAAAACCATTTTGGAAAAAGTTTTCAAAATATTTTTTAAAAATTTTGTCAAGGGTCATCACTGAGTGACCTTGTTCGAACGAGGTCACCCTCAATTGAATAGATTATCAATCAAGAGCCTGAGACAGTGGACCTCATTCGAAAGAAGTTTTCAAACGAGGAACCCTCGATCAAAGACTGCTTCGAACAAGGGCCTACTGACTGCCCTTGACCGTAGTTTTATCGATCGAAAGCTCTCGTTTGAACAAGGGCTCCGTGATTCGAACGAGGACCTTCGTCTTAGAAACCGTGTTTAATTGGATCTCTTTCACTTTGCTAAACTATTTAAACACCTTTAGATGCGCATTCCAATTGACAAAGCCCAATTTTTTCAAACCCTAATTTGATTGGGACCGCTATCACTTGTGTATCATTGTCGTATACGTAAGTCATGTCCGAGTCCTTAATAAATCCAGTAATCATACATTCAACACTAGTGGACTTGTGGGTTGGGTGCGATAGTGGTTTTTCCTGCGAGGGTTTCGACTCTAAATCCTGGTGTACGATTATTTTTATTTGCTTCCGCTGTTAATCACCAACTAAATGCAATTTGTACAAAATTAATTTTTTACAAAATTAAAATTTTGGTTCAAATTAAAAAGGAATTTTAATTTGCTTTACTTGTTGATTAATTAAGGAATTGATTAATTAATTTTGAAACTCTAGGACAGACTTATCTTTTTCAGAGTCAGATTCTCGTTGGTGGCCTCAACTGTTGTCATGCGATTCATGGCTGGCCTCTGATCCTCCCCAGCTTCTGCCAACTCCGGTGACCACTTGCAGAACCCAAACCGCACCACATTCACTCTTATGTTCAACCCCCCGAACCCACACCTTTAAACCCTATAAACTCTCAAAGAAACCGAAAGTCCATCCATCCTCCGCAAGCATCCAGAGACCTTTGCCGACGTCTGATGAAAGCCTGTCGAAGCTCCCTCTCACCGGGTTACTTCTGATCTCGTACCACAGACGTGAAAAAGGGAGCAAACACAATCTCTTCAACATGCGACCTTGCTGGTACTTTCCCTCAACTTCACCAACAATCAGCGAACCTCACCATAGTAGCTCAAGCTTTAACGAGGTTTGCTCGCAACCCCAGATCTTCTAAGGCCAAACCTCCTTCGAAGCATTGCGGATCCGCCTCCCGTCCATCGACCCGGACCCCACCTTCGTCGCCTCGGCAGAAATTAACGAAGCAGCGTAACCCTTACCGGATGACCGACAAGGTGGTTGGAACTGACGCACCTGTGCATACACTTGCGATACAACTTCTACCCTCTTTTGCAAACATAATTCCTGCCCTACCCCCACCCTTTTGAACTTAACTCCTATTCTATAACATGGAGTATCAATGGTTTGCGGAATACCACCACCACCACCCCTGCCCAACATAATAACCCTGCCCCCTTATGAATATCACATATTGATCACCTTCAACTTTCAGTATAAATGCAACCCCTTCCTTCAAGTTTTGAAAATCACATTTTAGTCACCAAACTTTTTCAGTCAATTTCTATAAAACTGCCCCTAGTGCCTATTCTCCTCCCGATTTGTGCAGTGGATCCCATGAAGTTGATAGTTTTGGGTTATTGGAAGGGGAATTTCTCACTATGACTAAGGGGAGTGCTACGAGAGCATTGAGAGGATTAGCTGGCTAGTTCTTGAATTTCTCATGGAAGAAATTGAACGATAGGGGGCCCAACTCTTTTATTAGCACAATAAGGCACCGGGTTGTAGATTTAGGTTTATCTCGTCCCGGTATGACGTATGTTGCATGCAAGTGGACCAATGCATCCAAACAACTTCTGAACTGAAATTGGAGTACGGCATTATGTTGCGAGAGTGTGAGGAGCATTTGGTGCACTTCCCTCTACGCCCATTAATGTCATCGAATGCGGAGCCCCTTGGGTGAGCCATTTTTAGTGGCCTGCTCTAATGTTTAATTCTGCCGACCTTGTCCCGCCTCTTTTGTTCCGCCGTCTGGTACTTCAGGATAATAGATAATTGCTGAGGAGCTTTTCAGGTTCAGCATCAGAGATTTCGTCAATATTTTTTGTGAGGGTTGGAAGACTCATATTTGATTACAGGATAGTGTCTTATTGTGTTGGTATTTTTTCCGATTCTTGGCCTGCAGATGATTTTTGTGAGGCTCTTTCTGTTGGTGGAACCACATTGGATTATGCCTATTTATGTGATCATGGATATGTGGACCCTGATTCGAATGCTTTTTGAGTCCCGTTCTGATTTGGTGCTTCAATGGTTAGAGATGGAGATCTTGATAATGCATGGCCCAAATTACTTGTGGCATTGTTGAACCCCTTGATGGGTTGGCGTGATATTTCTCATCATGGAAGATTTCGGGATTCAAGCTCGGATTCTTCAACATTAGTTTGGAACTCATGAGATCTCAACTTGGGTTTTTGCTAGTCGATATCCAGGTTGTTTTCATGGCCAGCTTCCCTCTCAGGAGGGGGGTTCACCGGAATTTGTTTTGCTCTCCACGCTTTGAGGCGAGCTTTCTCAAGTGGGGGAGATTGATGTGCACGAGTCGAGAGTCAAAAAAGGCTCGATTGAAATTTTCTTATTATTTAGTGTTTTATTTTTATTAGAGTTACTGGAGAAATAGCAGTAATAAAATGAGAAGAAAAATTAGAAATGAGGGAGAAGAAGAAGCTATTATAAAGAGAAAACAAAAGTAAATATATACCCTCACTAACACTACAAGGAAAAATACATAAATACCCTCACTAACACTCCCCCTCATGTCTGAGAACATAAGTCAACATGCCCAGCTTGAAACAAATATGTTGAAAAGAAGCACGGCCTAGCGGCTTCATGACAATATCACCGCGCTGGTCATGAGAGCAAACATAAGGAGTAACAATTTGTTTTGTCTTCAATATTTCGCGAATGAAATGACAATCATCTATATGTTTGGTGCGTTCATGAAGCACGGGATTGCTAGCAATAAAAATGGTGGTTTGATTGTCACAATGCATTGCCATAGGGGAAGGAACTTGAATGCAAAAATTGCGGAGAAGAGAATGAACTTACAACATCTCGGATGCGGTATGAGCTAAAGATCCAGGAGTGGCTACTGAAGAACCCTCCCCCCAAAGAAGACCTCACCAAACAAGAATATGCAGTTAGCAAGGGTTTGATCCTTAAATACATGAAGATTAGAGTCCAATCCAAACAAGAGGGAGGCCACCATAACATCTGCCCATTACCCTTTTTATTGCTCCAAATCAGAGGTAAATGGTCGGTGTTGTAATAACTCATCCCACAAATTTTTCATAGTACTAAAGTATTCTGGGAGTGGTTGTCCACACTGCTTGGTGATAAAATTTTCTCATACAAATCATATACATGAGATATATTACTTTTATGAGAAAAAGATTCAGCAAGAGAGTCACAATTTTTCTTTGATCTATCACAAAAGACTACTGTAGTTGCAATTTGGGGTTCCACACTATGCCACAACCAGCCCATAATTATAGAATCTTCACACTGCCAATCATCTAATTCCTTCGCTGTAGTCGGGCGTGTAGCAGTTAAGTACTTAAGTTGCCTTTTTCCACGCACAAAAAGAAAAATTGTAATGGCATGTGCCCAAGCATGATAATTGATATACCTATATATACCCTCGGCCAGGCCGAGGGCGTAATCCACTTGGGTGAGGCCAGGATGACCCTTCATTAGGCCAGGGTCCCCTCACCAGGCCCAGACGACCCTCCAAGGGGCCGACCCCTCACCAGCCCCAGACGACCCTACAAGGGGCCAACCCTTCATCAGGCTTGGATGACCATCCAAGGGGCCGACCCCTCACCAGGCCCAGACGACCCGCCAAGGGGCCGACCCTTCATCAGGCTCGGACGACCCTCCAAGGGGCCGACCCCTCACCAGGCCCAGACGACCCTCCAAGGGGCCGACCCCTCATCAGGCTCGGACGACCTTCCGAGGGTACGACAGTACGAGGCCTAAATTAGGCCAGACTCACTACCAGAAGGAACTTTGCCCTCGGCCTCATATCATAGGCCGAGGGTGACATCATCACAGCGCGTGGTTTGGGAGACGCATGGAACAGTGCGCGTGAGGCTCACATGGCACGTGGAAGACCGTTATAACCATATCACCCCCTCACGTGAGGGAATATTATGTCATCATTTGGCATCTACAGGTGTCAATAGGAGATTGGCTAGATGATCATTCACATGCACTATGCATACTTGGGGGGGTACACTACACCCCCCAGGACCTATATATACTTGTCACCTACAACCCTACAAAGGGATGGATCGAGAATTGTAACCCTAGCAAAAACTCTGCTTGTACACACAGTAGAGAGAGAGGGAGTTTATGTGCATTGTATCCAAGGCCATTAGTGCCCATACTTAGTGGATCACACACTCACAGAGGATGTAGGCCTAACTGGCTGAACCACTATACATCATTATCTTGTTCCTCTTATACTCATCTCCTTCTACACACTTACACACTTATATATATACATCTCTATGGTTGCCATGGTTACTACTGTTTGAGCTCATCATCACTTATCTGGTGGTGATAGATTTCAGCATCATCAGTTTGGCGCCGTCTGTGGGAACGAGAAGACATCTCTTCCTTTGTACAGCTTGACCTCACTGGGTCTGGTAGTGAACCAGTTCTCCCCCTGTGAGGAGATGTTTCACCATTGAAAGAGACCCATTAAGGTTCTCAAGCTCACCAGTCTTTTCTTCAGTTCAGCTTTTCATAGCTCAAACACATGGCATAAGAGATGCCACCACCACCACTCCCTCCACCGGATAGTGGAGTGGGACCCAGTTCCAGTCAGCCACCACCTCAGTCTGAGATGGCTGATGTGGCGGAAGCCTTGAAGTCTCTGGCGGCAAGCCAGCGGATCATGCAAGAGCAGTTCACAACTCTAAGCCAGAACATACTAAGACCACCAGGGGGCTCACCTGAGATGATTACTCCGGCAGCGGCTCCAGGACAGCATGAGGCCAGGGGACCACCCCAGGCACCACGCAAAGACCTGCCACCCCCTCAGCGGCGTAGGGATGTTGCTGACCCCCGGCGTCTACGCCTGGGGAGGCAAGGAAACCCTTGCCTTGAGGACAGGTATGACGATCTGAAGGGAGAGGAGGCCCCTATAGAATGCTGGGAGCAGTATGAGGTCTCCAACAATACTGTGCGACCTCTCCAATAGATCAGAGGGAAGTGTGGAAGGCAAAATCCTGATGACCGCCCGAGAGGCTCTGCTTTTGACCGCTTGAGCAAGGGGTCGGCCTTTGAGAGGCTGGGCCCAGTAAATGACCTGCGGGAAAAGTTGTCCAGATCAAGGAGTGCTGCGAGGTTCAGAAGGGAGGCAGCAGATGGCCTACCCCACGACGGTCAGGGGGAAGTAAATAGCCGACGCAGGCCTGCCGCTGCAGAACCCTCCGTCCACCTCAAAGAGGCGGCAGGGGATAACATCGGCCAGGCCGACCCTAGGCGGCCCTGGAATGACTCGATCCAACGACTAGAGGATAAGATCGGTGATATTCTGAAGAGCCGGGACCCTCTTCAGAGAGGATACTCCATAGGCTCTCCCTTTGTGGCGAAGATAGTCAACTTTCCTACGCCATCAAAGTTTAAGCCACCTGTGGTCACCCCAAGGTACGACGGGAATACTAACCCTGTCCATCATATTGAGATGTATCAATCAACGGCAGATATATACTCTATCTCAGATGAGATGAGGTGTCGTGCCTTTTCAGGCACTCTGACGGGGGCTGCACATGTCTGGTATATGTCTCTTCCAAAAAATTCCATTGAAAGCTTTAAGCAGTTGGCAGACCGGTTTATCCACAACTTTTGCTTTGGGGTGAGGCCACAGAAGAAGACCACCCACCTGCTCTATGTTAAGCAGGGGAAGAATGAGAGTCTAAGCGACTACATAGCCAGATTCAACAAAGAAAAGTTGGAGGTGGAAGACTATGAGGAGAGCATAGCTATGACAGCCCTGATTAGAGGACTCCAAAAGGGGAAGTTTTTATGGAAGCTTGCTGAAGACCCTCCGAGGACGAGGCTGAATTGCTGTCAACAGCACGAAAGGTGATGAACGCTGAAGAGGCGATGGCCGCAAAATACGAAGACGAAAAAGGAGGCGCTAGTGGGGGTAAGTACCCTAAGAGGAACAAAGAGGGGAAGAAGAGGTCTACGGACGACAAGTTCGCTGGTTACACCCCTCTAACAGTCAGCTGTGAACATATTCTCAATGAGATAAAGAGTGACCGATCCCTGAAGTGGCCTGAGAAGTTGAGGGCAGCCCCCCAACAAGAGGAACAAAAACCTGTGGTGTGAATTTCACCAAGACCATGGCCACGTGACAGATAAATGCTTTGCTCTGAAAGATGAGATTGAGAAGATGCTGAAAGAAGGGAAGCTCAGGAAGTATGTTGACAAAGGTGCCTTCAAGAGGGGCCGAGGGGACGACCCCAGAAAGAAGCGAGGCGATGCATGTAGAGAAGGTCCTCAAAAAAGAGGGGACGACCCTTTTGACGATGAGGATGACCCTGACCTCCCACCGAGAGACGACCAAGGCCCTGTCAAGAGGCTTAATATGATCTCGCTCGGAGTGGGAATGATCTCCGGGGGTCTAGCAGGAGGAGGGTCAGAGGTCGCCGACAGGAAGGCCCATGTGGCTGAGGCCAAGGCAGTGACAAAATCTGTTCACTCAACCTCTCTGGAAGCAAAGTCAGAAAAAATAAAGAAGGTTAACATGGATACTCTGATAGTGGGGTTCTCAAGAATGGAATTCAAAGGCCTCTTAGCCCCACATGATGACCCTCTCGTCATCACTACTAGGGTGCACGGATGCGAGGTGCCAAGGATCTTGGTAGATGGGGTAGCTCTGCAGACGTGATGTTTTGGCCATGCTTCAAAGCCTTAGGTCTCAGCCATGCAAGGCTTGTCCCGTATCATCACCCATTAATTGGGTTCAGTGGGGAAAAGGTTCATCCCCTCGGAGTGTATGAGGCCGATGTCAGGATGGGGGACGAGTGTCCAAGATGGCTTACAAAGAAGGTCAGCTTCTTTGTGATGGATGAACATGTCTTTTCGGCCTACAATATTATACTAGGGCGGGTAGCCCTCAAGGGGTTCGAAGCTGTGCCGTCTACGGTCCATCAGATGATTAAAATTTCAACCCCTTACAGGGTGGGGAAAGTTCAGGGAGACCAGACGACAGCACGGGAATGTTATTACAACTCCGCTGAAGAAAGAGAGGCACACAAGAAGGCTACAACCACTTACAATATTGATACCCTAGACCCCAGAGACGAGACGAAGCTGAAGAAATGAGAGGTTGCGGAAGAGGTAGAATCCATCATCCTCAATGAGGATGACCCGGAAAAAACCGTCCAAGTCGGCAAGTCTCTAAAGCCAAATATCAAGGAAGACCTCATTAAACTGTTGAGGAGAAGACAAAGCGTCTTTGCATGGAGTCATGCAGATATGCCGGGGATCGACCCTGAAATCATGTGCCACAAGCTCAATGTGGTAGAGGGTGCAAAGCCGGTAAAGCAGAAGGGGAGAATTTACTCTATAGAGAAGTATGAGGTCATAAGGGATGAGGTCAAAAAATTAGAAGATGCTGAGTTTGTCAGAGAGGTCATCTACCCTGAATGGTTGTCCAATGCAGTCATTGTCCCAAAGGCCAACGGGAAGTGGAGAATGTGTGTGGACTTCACCGACCTCAACAAGCATTGTCCCAAAGACAACTTCCCTCTCCCCCGCATTGACCAGATGGTATATGCTACAGCAGGCCATGAGCTCATGAGCTTCATGGATGCCTATTCAGGGTACAACCAGATCTTCATGGACCCTGAAGACTCGGAGAAAACAGCCTTCATCACCGACAAGGGGACATACTGTTATAGGGTCATGCCCTTTGGCCTGAAGAATGCAGGGGCAACATATCAGCGCCTTGTAAATAAAATGTTTGAAGACCAAATTGGGAAATCTATGGAAGTCTATGTAGATGACATGCTGACTAAGAGCCTGAACGCAGAGGATCATGTGGCTGACCTGGAGAGGACCTTTAATACGATGGACAAGTACCAGATGAAGCTCAACCCGGCCAAGTGTGTCTTAGGGGTCGGAGCAGGAAAATTCTTGGGGTTCATTGTCAACCAAAGAGGCATCGAGGCCAACCCTGAGAAAATAAATGCCCTCCTGGAAATGATGACCCCCAAGACCATTAAAGACGTTCAGAGGCTCACGGGGCGAGTGGCTGCTTTGAATAGGTTCGTATCCAGAGCCACAGACAAGTGTTTACCATTCTTCAAAATTCTCAGGAAGGCCTTCGAATGGAGTGAAGAGTGTGATGAGGCTTTCAAGGAATTAAAGTCATACCTAGGGTCTCCCTTGTTGTTGTCACGACCAGTGCAGGGTGAACGACTCTATGTGTATCTAGCTGTCTCAGAGTCGGCCATTAGCGCTGCAATCGTCAGAGACGAAGACGGGGTACAGAAGCCTGTGTACTTCAACAGTAAGGCACTCCAGGGGGCAGAGCAAAGATACCCAAGGATGGAGAAGTTAGCCTATGCCTTGATCCATGCATCGAGAAAGATGAAGCCATACTTCCAGTCCCATACAATGGTCATCCTCACTGACTCTCCTCTTAGGCAGGTCCTACACAAGCCAGAAAAATCAGGTAGGTTAATGGCCTGGGCTATAGAGCTGGGGGAGTTTGACATTGTGTATCAACCTAGGACGGCCATTAAGGGGCAAGCATTGGCAGATTTCGTGGCCCAGTTTACTTGGGAAGATGATGAAGCCGAGGACGAGAGCTTCGGGAAGACGAATACCCAACAAGACAGGCTCACCGACACACCTGCAGATAAGGCTGAGACAGGCACCGCTAGAAGGAAAGTGGCAGGGAAGATACCTCTTTAGACAGGGATCCCTCACCGAGGGAAATTTCTCAGAGGAAAAGACTGTGTGGAGCCTCTTTGTTGACGGGTCCTCCTGCGACAGCGGAAGTGGAGCTGGACTGATAGTATCAGCACCCGATGGCACAGACATTGAGTACGCCCTGAGGTTCAACTTCAAAGCCTCCAACAACGAATCCGAATATGAGGCCCTGATAGCAGGACTCTCCTTGGCCAAGTCTCTTAGTGTCGGGCAGATTTTGGTCCATAGTGATTCAAGGCTGGTAGTAAATCAGATACTAGGAGCCTACGAGGCCAAGGACGAGCGGATGGCCAAGTACCTTGAGAAAGTGAGGGCGCTATTGAAGAGCTTCAGAGAAGTAAAATTGAAGAGGATACCTAGGCTTGACAATGGTCGAGCTGATGCCCTAGCTAGACTGGCCTCGACAACTAGGACAAATATCAGGAGGACAGTCCCAGTGGAAATTTTACTTCAACCAACTATCGAAGACACTGAGGGAACACTTAGCACTTGCTTAAAAATTTCTAAGGAAGCTTCGTGGATGGACCCTCTGATCAGATACATTAAAGAGGGTGAGATGCCAGAAGCAAGGCAAGAAAGGAAAAAGTTAAGATACAGAGCTACAAAGTTCACGGTCATTGGGGACACCTTATACAAAAAGGGGTTTTTGCTCCCCTTACTTAGGTGTGTGCACCCATCTGAAGTCCCATCCATTTTGCAAGACGTGCATGAGGGGTCATGTTCAAGCCACATTAGGGGCAGGTCTCTGGCGAAGAGGGTGATCACCCAAGGGTATTGGTGGCCGACCTTGGGGAAAGACGCCACGGCGTATGTAAAAAAGTGTGATGAATGTCAAAGATTTGCCACCATCCCACACCAGCCCCATCAGCGTCTTACCTCCATTACGTCCCCGTGGCCATTTGCAGTGTGGGGGATCGACCTGGTAGGCCCCTTGCCTAGGGCCATTAATAACTATCGGTTCCTCATCGTGGCAATTGACTATTTTTCAAAATGGGTGGAGGCAAAGCCGATGATCGCGATTACCGAGCAGAAGACCTTCCAGTTTATCTGGAAAAATATTATATGCAGATATGGTCTCCCCAATACCCTCATCTCGGATAACGGGACTCAATTCAAAAATACATATCTAGAGAAGTACTGTGAAAGGGTGACTATCAAACAATTTTTCTCTACCCCAGGTCGACCTCAGGCTAATGGGCAAACAGAAGTTACAAACAGGACGATCCTTAATGGGATCAAGAAGAGGCTTGATGTGGCAAAAGGAAAATGGGTTGAGGAGTTATATGCTGTACTATGGGCCTACAGGACGACGGCAAAGACCTCTACCGAGGAAACCCCGTTCATGCTGGCTTATGGCTCAGAAACCGTCATCCCCACTGAGATTGGGTTTCCTACTCATAGGGTCCAAATGTACGACCCCCAGAGGAATATGGAAGAGAGGAGAGTTGACTTAGACCTGATTGAGGAAAGGAGGGAAGACGCCGAGATAAGGCAAGCCGCCTACCAGCAGAGGACTGTAAGGTTTTACAATCAGAGGGTGAAGTAGAGACCAATTGCAGTGGGAGACTTAGTCCTCAAAAAGACTTGGCAGAAGCCCAACAAGCTCCATCCAAATTGGCATGGCCCGTATAGGGTCATCGATGAAGTTGTCCCTGGGACCTATAGACTAGAAAACTTAGAAGGGAAACCCTTTTTCTGGAATGCAGATCATTTAAAGAAATACTATCAGTAGTGTTGTAATGTCCTATTGGACCACAATTGTAATGGGTGTTGCCCCAACAGAACACTAAGAATGATAATGAGAAATATCAGTGTTTCCTCTCATCTTGCGCTTGTCAGTTCTAGTAAGGTTGGGACATCGGGACGACCCCACCTTTGCCCTCAAGAAAGACGAGGGAGGACTCGAAAACCATTAATTTGGTAAAAACATCCCTCGGCTATAATGAGAGACAAGGGTGGGGACGACCCACCTTTGCCCTCAAGAAAGACGAGGGAGGACTCGAAAACCATTAATTTGGTAAAAACATCCCCGGCTATAATGAGGGTCAACGGTGGGGACGACCCCACCTTTGCCCTCAAGAAAGACGAGGGAGGACTCGAAAACCATTAATTTGGTAAAAACATCCCTCGGGGTCAAGGGTGGGGACGACCCCACCTTTGCCCTCAAGAAAGACGAGGGAGGACTCGAAAACCATTAATTTGGTAAAAACATCCCTCGGGGTCAAGGGTGGGGACGACCCCACCTTTGCCCTTAAGAAAGATGAGGGAGGACTCGAAAACCATTAATTTGGTAAAAACATCCCTCGGCTATAATGAGGGTCAACGGTGGGGACGACCCACCTTTGCCCTCAAGAAAGACGAGGGAGGACTCGAAAACCATTAATTTGGTAAAAACATCCCTCGGCTATAATGAGGGTCAACGGTGGGGACGACCCCACCTTTGCCCTCAAGAAAGACGAGGGAGGACTTGAAAGCCATTAATTTGGTAAAAACATCCCTCGGCTATAATGAGGGTCAATGGCGGGGACGACCTCACATTTGCCCTCAATAAAGACGAGGGGGACTTTATTAAACATCAATTAAAATTGGTGGAAACCACCCTCGACTATAATGAGGGTCAATGTTGGGGGCGACCCCTCATTCACCCTCAAGAAAGACGAGGGAGGGGTTAGTGATGTTAATATAAAAAATTCATAATACAAATCACACAAGAGACGAATATGGAAGACAACAAGAGAGATGATATTATAAATGAGATATTACAAGTGTTTAACAAAAATAAAGTACAGCCAGGGGGTACATAAAGAGGGTATTGGCTACAAACAGCCACCCTATTGAGCAGCATCAGAGGGCAGGGCCTCAACGTCGATAAGAGAAGTCTCCTCAACGACCACGACTGGCTGATCCTCAGACGTGCCGACACCCTCGACGTGCACCTGGGACTCCACGTGGGCTAAAGCCTCAGCAATCAATGGGTCATCCAGTTGAACTGCCTCCAGAGAGGGACGGACTGAAGAGACGACATCACCAAACTTGAGGACGACCCACCGACAGGCCGTCCTGATCCCTCTCTCCAAGTATTCGAGACCGAAGCCTTGAAACTCATCTGAGAGTTTGTAGGCCTCCATAGCATCGGCATCGGCTTTCTTTACAGCCTCCTCCAAATCAGTCTTGAACTGGACCCCCAAGTTGGTCAAGGCATCATCCCTCTCTTTTATAACCAAGTCCTTGGCCTTCAAGTCGACGTCATGCTGCTTCGTCAGCTCATCCAAGACCCTGGCATGTTCGGTCCTGGCACTCTCCAGTTCAGCCTTTGCAGTTTCCAGCTCCTTCTGTAGATCAGCCTCGTGCTGAATGGCCCTCTCGGCCTCATGAAATTTTTGTTGATTTTCAGCCATCCACTTGGTGGCCGAAGTAAAGGCACAAACAGACTGCACAGAAAAATGATAAACAATTGTTAAGAGGCCGAGGAAACAGTTGGAGAAAAATTCAATTAAGGAAGAAAAAGTAAAAGCAAATACCTGAGCTAGTGTGTGCAGACCATAGTCATACACCTTCGCTGGGGGCATCTTGGACAAGAATTCGTAGTCGGCAGCCGAGGGGGCAGAAAACATAGACGCCTTGGCCGCCCTCAAGTTGGCAATCAGAGAAGACGGCTCGGCCTTTAAAAATGCCAAGTTCTAAGACCAATAGGCCCCCATGCTGGAAGAGGAGCCAGCCCCCTCTGATGCCTCCACCCTTGCCCTCGTCCTTGAGTCCGGCCGAGGGTCAACAGGAACTTCAGAGCCTTTTCTTTTGGAACCCTCGGCGGAAGGTTCGACAGGTGTCGGCCCCACGGCCTTTGACTTCCTCGGAGCCTGCTGAGGCTCCTTGCCCTTCTTCTTGCCCAAGGTAGATAGCAAACTTGGGGCAGTCATTTCCCAGAGTTGGTCTGCAGGACAACCTGAAAAGAAGACGACACATTAGAAAAATGCAGAGGCAAAGATAAGACACTTGGAAAAAAAGAAAAGATTGGGCAAAAAATAATATAACTCACATAGCTCTCTATCAGTGGGCCGACCCTCAGACCAGCTTCTTTGAGGAACCGAGGGGTCATCAGATATTCAAACTTTGCAAGTTCACCCCCTCTCCCTCGTTCTCTCAGGTACTCAACTATGTCTTTTTCATCCGGACTAAGTTCGGGGTCCGACCTAGCCTTCATCGAGGGGTTAGACCATCTCCTTGGAACCCTCGGACCGTCTTCCATAGGTTGAGCTTCAGCAATAAATTCCCAGTCTCCAGAAATGAAGAAAAACCTCTTCTTCCAGTCGTGGTTGGAGGTTTGAGCCATGTCGAGAAGTTTTTTATCAGACTTCCTCGCCCCCAGATGATAATACCCAGGCTGTTTAGACGAGGAAGTGATATTGTAGCAAGCCAAGAACAGATCGGCCGAAGGCTCGTCGGTAAAGGCATTCTTCCATAAGGAGACGTAGCCGAGGATCGTCCTCCAGGAATTGGGAGGAAGTTGAGAGGGGGCAACGCCGAGGGCTGACATGATATTTACAATGGCAGGGTGCAGAGGGAACCTAACACCGACCTTGAACATCTGTTCATATACTGCGATCTCTCTCTCTTCACCCTCAAAGACCCTCTCAGACTCAGAGGGGACCCTCATACTTATGTTGGGGGACACACCAAATGCATGCCTCCACAGCAGCAGGTCACGATCCCTGACTGAAGAAATATAGGACGAGGCATGGGAGGTGTCAACTGGGTCAGCATCAGAGTCCTCACCATCATCCTCAATCCCCTCTCCCTCGGCCTCATCACCTGTCAGAGGCCCATGAGGAAATGCCATTTGAAAAGCGTGGGGGGATAAAGTTGTCACAGAGACAGCCTCGGAAGGAACCACCCTCGCGGCCCTCGCGGCCTGTCGGCCTGGGCTAAGATCAGACATTTCTCTCCTCCCAGAAGGGCCTGCACCTATGGGCGACGAGGCTCTCTCATCCATCTCTCCTGAGAAACTCTCGGCTAGACGACCGGACGACCCACAAGACTCAGATGGCTCAGATGGCTTTATTGTGGCAAGAGGAATGGGAAAAATGGGTCGTACCCAATTAGGGTCGGCCCCTCGTCTCCTCTCCTCCTCTTCCTCTATTCGCCTAATCTCTGCGAAGAACTTCTCTCTCAGGGATGGAAACTCCTCAGCTAAACTGTAAAGCCTCCTAAGCATTAAGGGGAAGGCCCTACACTTAGAAGATTTTGGCTAAGCCAACTACAAACAATCTCACAGTTGACTAGGTTGGACTTTTCGATTTAAACCAAAGAATTAAAGGTTTTTGGTCAAGAACACTCAAGAACTACTCGCCGGGGAAGACGCCGGAGGGAAGTAAAACTGCCAAAGAAAAATCCTACAAGCCTAGGGCAAGAAAGCAAACAGCAATAGAAGATAAAGAGATCACTAGGGCAGAGAGATTACCTGAGAAAGAACAGCGGGGCTTGATGAAGAAGAAATCGAAGAAATGGCTATGGAGCTGTGGAAATTCTAGAGAGAGAGTTCAGGCCTGAAGAAGAAGAAGAAGAGGAATAAAATTTCAAATATCGTTTAAATACCTTGCCAATGAGTGGGCCCATTGATCAAGGCAGAACACAGCCCACGAGGAGGGCATCATTAGGGCACAAAGTCCCAAGCAGAGTGTGCAGCCGCCACGCCTAGGAAATTGGAACAACAATGAGTATCTTCCCAAGTGTCACATCAGCTTGGCAGGTGTCACTCATCAAACAAACCATACACTTCTCAAAAGCAACACTATCCCTCAGCCATCTCAGCATCATCTATGGCTAAGGGCTGGGGGGTGATTGATATACCTATATATATACCCTCGGCCAGGCCGAGGGCGTAATCCACTTGGGCGAGGCTAGCATGACCCTTCATCAGGCCAGGATGACCCCTCACCAGGACCAGGCGACCCTCCAAGGGGCCGACCCCTCACCAGGCCCAGACGACCCGCCAAGGGGCCGACCCTTCATCAGGCTCGGACGACCCTCCAAGGGGCCGACCCCTCACCAGGCCCAGACGACTCTCCAAGGGGCCGACCCCTCATCAGGCTCGGACGACCCTCCGAGGGTACGACAGTACGAGGCCTAAATTAGGCCAGACTCACTACCAGAAGGAACTTTGCCCTCGGCCTCATATCATAGGCCGAGGGTGACATCATCACAGCGCGTGGTTTGGGAGACGCGTGGAACAGTGCGCGTGAGGCTCACATGGCACGTGGAAGACCGTTATAACCATATCACCCCCTCACGTGAGGGAATATTATGTCATCATTTGGCATCTACAGGTGTCAACAGGAGATTGGCTAGATCATCATTCACATGCACCATGCATACTTGGGGGTGTACACTACACCCCCCAGGACCTATATATACTTGTCACCTACAACCCTACAAAGGGATGGATCGAGAATTGTAACCCTAGCAAAAAGTCTGCTTGTACACACAGTAGAGAGAGAGGGAGTTTATGTGCATTGTATCCAAGGCCATTAGTGCCCATACTTAGTGGATCACACCCTCACAGTGGATGTATGCCTAACTGGCTGAACCACTATACATCATTATCTTGTTCCTCTTATACTCATCTCCTTCTACACACTTACACACTTATATATATACATCTCTATGGCTGCCATGGTTACTACTGTTTGAGCTCACCATCACTTATCTGGTGGTGCTAGATTTCAGCATCATCAATAATTAGCACCAATTAATTTTGTAGAGGTAAAACTACACTTGGTAGATTACAATCAGCAAGAACAGATATGGTTTCAGCCATCGAAGAAGGAAAATAAAGATGTGATGAATTACTGCAGCAATAACTCATGCACAAAGTCTGTAGTGGCTGCTATATGATATTACAAAACCAGCTGTGATGATATACTGTAGCAAACCAGCATCTTCAAAACCATATAGCAGAGAACAGAGAAATAAAAACACAGTATCTTCAATGATAGGGCTGAAGATATCACTGGGCAAGAACCATAAGTCCAATCGCACCCATAAGAGGTAGAGTTCCAAAGAAAAAAACTAAAAAAATAAATGCTGGACTGTTCATCAATGAACACTGTAGCAGAATGAGAAATACAAAATGGAAAACACAAACGAGGTCCAATCCCAAAACCCTCTTAGGGTTTTGGTTGCCCAGACATGGCGCACCTTCTGGTATTGGCGCCGCCTCCTTAGGTGACAGATGACATCAGCTACAGCTACTATACTCCCGCTGATACCAAGTTACGGGAGAAATAGCAGTAATAAAATGAGAAGAAGAATGAAAAATGAGGGAGAAGAAGCTACTATCAGTTGGCTTTGTGAGGGTTAAACTTACCTTTGAATATGAACCATTCAGACTTATGTGGTGTTTGTTTTTGTAAAAACTTAAAGAGGATAACGGTTATAACTACCTATGAATGGTTTAGAGGTAAAATTACTTTTGAATCTGAGCATTGAATCTTAACCTTACTAAAGACATCCATTCAGAGGTTCATTCAGATTTAAAACAACATGCTTTTCAGATTCAGATTTAAGACTTCAAACAACAAACAAAACAAGGCCCAAGTCATCTTATGGTTACATAAAGGGAAAAAAAAGTACATAAATACCCTCACTGACACTAAAAGGAAAAATACATAAATACCCTCACTGACACTAAAAGGAAAAATACATAAATACCCTCACTAACAATTAGAATAAGGAATAACCCATGGAAATGTAGAAGCTTCTAGTGATATCCTCGCACCTCGCTCGAACACTTCATAGTCCATAAGTGGTTAGAGTATCTTAGGAATATTCCTTATCCTCTTCCCAATATATATTGTATGCCTATACTGAGAAAATGAATCAATTACAACTAATATTTTGAGAATGAGATGACATGTGCGTGAGTTTCTGTAAACCCCTAGCGAGGTTTGCATAAATCCCAAGAGAGAAGAAGATAATAAATGTATACGGCCGATTGCCAATGAAAGCTCAGAATTACAATAATGAAAAGAGCTTGAAGTAATATCCCATTGCGTATAAAATAATGAAATGACAAAAATACCCTCCAGGAATAATAGATACGACAACTAACTAGAAATATTAATATAAATACAAATAATGGTAAAAATCCCTTATCTTTAAGTTGTGGAGTTAATTAACGCTTCCGCAAAACACATCAATATTTTTCTATAAGTGCAATAAGCCCTTTATGACCATCGAAAGACCAAAATAGGTAATATGAATAAAAAACAGAATCCTAAAAATAGGAACAATACTTATAGAAACAAAATTTGAGAAAATATCCTTCAGTGGTCCTTTGAAGAGATACACTTCCCTTTACATCTTCCGGCACTTAAACTTGTCAGAAGATCCTGTTCTTACTAAGATTAAAAAAGTTCATTAAATCACTATTATTTTTCAAGTAACATGAAATGAAATTACTTACCTGGTAGTAACCCTTCATCACTTGCGGACCCCTAGCTTTTACAATACCCTTTGAACCAGGTGGAAGAATTTCACCGCTTTCAGCGTCTACAATTTTTATTTCTGTATGTTGAAGTGGACGCCCAATTGAACCAAGAACCTTCAAGAATTAAATTTGTGACATTGTCATATAATCTAGCACTCCATTTAAAAGTAGTTGTAGCTGACAAAAAGAAATATGAATGAATAAAAAGAGACTAAGGGTAAATGATGTGTAAAAAAAGAAAAGAAAAACTAGAAATGTGTTTTTCCTACTAATGATTCCAAGATCCAAAAAAAAAAATGATAGCTTTGGTATGTTGTGTAATACCCCGTATTTTTATGACTTTTAATTTTTGGGATTTATTAAATTTAATTAGAGATATAAATTTAATATTAATCCGGAAAATCATTTAAATACTTACTAGCGTGATGAGAGTTAGTAATTATTGAAATTTTGTTGTAAGTTACTTTATGGGTAAAGTAAGAGGTTTAATTGTATTTAGTAAAATTATCACGAGAATCTAATTTGATATTTTTGGAAATTTATCGGGATGCGCTTGTGTCGTGTTGGGATTAAATTCGAACTATTAAAAGTGAATAAATTATAAGTCACCCGTATGGTCATTTTGAGTACGTCAATGTGTCCAGAAGGGTCGAGATAGTCAAAATAATGTACCCGGGAAGAACTCCACCGTTTGCACCGCCATCGCCGCCCAACTTTAGATCGCGCAACGTGGATCACAACCACACCAATCTTTTCCACAAATCTGAGCCAAATATTTCCAGGCAAGTATCTATCTTGCTCTATATTAGTTAATGCTTCAATGATGTTAGCCTAGGATTGATTAGAACTAGTTTTTGTGAAAGAAAATATATTTTGGAGACTCGAATTGCCATGATGTATAGATAAAAGACGTGTTCTGGAAATCTAATTCATATGTAGAGGTTGAACCACGAAATTCATTGAGTTAGGAGTAGAAAATTTGGGAAAAGAATGGGAAGAACTAAGTTAAAGAAATTATTAGGGTTCTTGTAATTTTTCTGGATTTTAACCCTTTTAATTCGTTATAATTGATGAAAACTCGCATGCCTTACGTAGAATATTCATTATTTGGGGATATAACATTTGTGGTATAATTTGTTGGAAGTTTGGAAATCAAATATGATGATTTGAATGATTTTGGAATAGCATTCCCGTAACTGGAAATTCTGCAGTTTCGCCATACCTGCTTGATCGATCGATCGATCCAAGAGCATCGATCGATCGAGCACCTGCCATCGATCGATCGACCCCTCCTGGAAAACTCAAATTCCCCTTTTTAAATAGGTTGTTCCAACTTAAATGAATAGAAATTCTTGGACATTGTTGTTAGAACATTTTGGGATATAAAGAAGACCAGCAGGACTTTATAAAAATGGAACCTTTAATGTAAGACGAGATTAACATTTAACGGAGGTGTTTTACACTTAAGGAACAATAAGAACGTGTGTCTAAAGGGTGAGACTCGTAAGGAAGTTACGTCGTAAAGTAAAAGAGTACCTACTGAAATTACACTTAAGGAGATAGGATTTCACTAGTGTTACGAAGAAGGTTTGGAATAATCCCATAAATAAGAATAAGAGACGAACCGTTATACGGGATAATCTAGTAATGTGCAATAAGAATAAATAAGTATGGGTCGTGGGTGTACCTAAATTTGAAATGGGAATGGTAGTATACATATATGACTGTGTTTGTGCATATACTATATACGTGTAAAAATCATGTCCGCGCTACTTGCTATCACTGAGGTTACCGCGCTGGGACAGTCTTATCTCGATGGGACCTTTATGGGGGATATTGACTTGTACCCTAGAACATAGGAATCCTTGGTACAGGCTATCGGATCGATAGTCAGACGGTCCTAAGAGACGTGAGGGTATGTGCTGACCTCTTAGTGACTTGGAACTATGGTTCGCCTCAATTTGTATGTGTTTTGTGTTAATACAGTTCGAGAGTGATTCCGAACTAGTATTTCCCTTAGTACGAGTGATATGGGGATTTGATAGCAGAGTATGACAGCACCATAAATTTTATGTGCGGTGCCAATAGTATATATATATATTATATGAGTGATTAATATATATATATATATATATATATATATATATATATAAACTTGAAATTTGGGAACTATCTACTGTGACTAAAGGTAGGTAAGTAATGAATAATTATTTCAACTTGGATATAAGTGTTTGAAAAGTTTGAGGCAATACTGAGAAACTTTATAATCAAATGAGGTTTATGTGAGAACTTTGCTTTTAAAAATTAATTTTCTTAACACTAGAAATTGTCGGCATGAAACCTTGTGAGTAACTTAAGATACGCTAAACTGTTGGGAGTAGTAGTGCGGTAGGTGTGCACATTAGAAGAGAGGTGAGAATTTCTCAAGAGAGTGTCGCACATTAATATGATTGTTGCATTAGCCGGTAAGCATTTTAAATACTTGCTAAACTAAATTTTAAACTGTTTTACAATCGGTCTCTGACCCGTTTCCTATTTTCTCTTCTCTCTTGTATATATATGTACATATTACAGGTACCCAGCCACAGGGGCGTCTTGCATAGGATCCTTTGGAAGGAATGTGCTGCAGCTTAGGTGGGAGTTGCAGGTCTTTTGCTTAGACGACCTCATTATTGATTCCACTTCTAGTTCTATTTCATCTAGTTGGGCATGTGTCGCCCTTTTTCCATTATTCAGTTGGTTTTATCAGAGATTGTAATTCGTTTACTTCCAGTATTTATACTTTGGAATTGTTACTGTCAGGATGTTTTTCCTCCGAAGTTTTAAAGTTGGAATTATTTAGTTGAATGCTTAAATTGCTTGGATTATCTTTTCCAGTCTAGTTGTTGTGTGATTTTTAAACCATGGATTATGAAAGGTTTTAAATATTGGTTTTAAATTAAATTTAGAAATTGATGTCTTAAAATGGTTTTGTCACTTAGCTTAATTATTTAGGGTGTTTAATTTGAAAAGTTATTTTTGCGACAGTGATGCTAAGAATGAACCAACCGTTCACCTTGGTTATAATTTAATAAAGGACTGATCACCGGGTATTTAATTAGGCGGGGTGTCACATGTTGCACAGTACATACAAAGCTGTTTAGTTTCAATTTTTATTTCAAAATATATTGCTTCAATAATTATACCATTAGCTGAAGGTAATGATGGACGATATCAAGGCGTGGGTAACTTATGAGGTTGTCATCAGGACACGATTCTTTTTCTTTATCCATGTTGGATTTCATGTTATTTTAATATTTTTCCCCTTGTAATGGGTCCTCCGTGTTTTGGGCCTTACTTGTGCAAGTTTTGTAATCTCTAGAACCTTTTAGAATTGTAATATGTTTAGTATAAATACAATTATTGAGCGCCCAACTGGGTAAGCCACTATGTCACAAAAATCTCCTTGGTATCATAGCCAAAATAAAATCTCTCTCCACATATCTTTTCTCCCCAACCCCAATCCTAACCGTAAATACTGTTCATATTTACTGTTCACAACAATATTCATCGTACTGTTCATCGATGTTCTAATTGGGTATTTTTGGAGCAAAATTTATTATTATAGCATCTATTCTTCTTTGTTTTAAGGTCAAATCCTAATTCTTCACCCGTTTAAGGGCTGGTTGGTGTTCATTATGAGTAAGGAGCTGTTATTTTTTTTGTAGGGGCTTCCGGGCAGCGTTCTTTTGGATATTTTGCCATGTTTTTGGCCGTTTGAGCGGTAGTTTATTGATATACGCACCTGCGGGTGATTTATGATGATTCTCCAATAATTGTTGGTGAGTTCTTGTTGTTTTTTAGTACTAATCTGCCCTTCAAGAATTTCATATTATTGTTTAGTCAATTTTGAGGGATCTTTTTGAGTTATTATAGGTTATTGGGGTATTGGCAAAGATATTTTTTCATTGGCAAAACGTATCCCGACGCAGTTGGTTACAAATCTCCTCATGAATGGGTGCACTTTTGCTTTCGGATCCCGTTGTGGTGATAGGGAGATGGGTGTCTTCATCGTCCGGTTGTTGGCATGGCCAGGGGTGTTGATACCACTTATTCTCATGCGGTTACTCTGTCAGTTGTCGAATCTTCCCTCAGTGCCACCATTACTTCAGGTGCCGCCTCGGCTTTTCATGTTAAGACTGCAAAGCTCACGTAAGTCCTGAATTCCGGAGCCACTGATCACATGATGGGAAAGTCATCTCTTTTTTCCTCACCGACCATTCCTATTTATCCGTACGTGCGTATTGTGGATGACTCTCGTACTCGTATCCATAGCAAGGGGGAAATGTGTTTGTCTCCCGTATTACTCTTTCCTCATTTTTGTATTGCCCTAATTTTTCTTTTAATCACTTGTCTGTTAGTCAACTTGTCAAACATCTCAATTGTGTTGTTATATCTTTCGTACTTATGTCTCTTGCAAGACTTGAGTTCGAAAAAGATTATTGGTAGGGCTATGAGCACGACGGGTTGAACTATTTTGGAGGAACCTCCACCACCGTAACATCCCATCCTTAGTCTCAATGCTTCCATCTTGCCAGATTCCATTTCTTATGGTATTTTCCTCTAGACCTTGCACTTGTGGCAGGCCCACTTAGTGCTTATCAATTTCTAGTACTTATGTCTGTTATTCCCTTCTCTTTCGAAAGCGTGCAAGAACAAAAAATTCTTATGTGAAATATGTGAGCTCTCCAAGCATACTAGAACATATTCCACATATGAGTCATGCTCGTAGTGTTAGAATGTCTTATGTTTCTATGTATATTGTGGTTTGTCCTACCTTGTATATTGTGGTTTGTCCCACATTGATTTCTTAGTACATTGTTCCCACACATCTCTTAATATAAATATACACATTGGCACTCAAGTTGAGCAAGCCAATACATCATAAATAGCTTCTTGGTATCAGAGCTAAATTGAGTATCTGGCAGCTGACTAAGCAGCGCTTCTCTCTCTCTCTCTCAAGGCTCGATCCTCTCCTTTTTAGAGGGTTCAATTGCTGCTGATTTGATTGGGTAAACTCCTCTCTATTTTTCTACTTTTTCTAGGGTTTATACCCTTTTAATTTGGGGTTCTTTAGTCCTTGTTTTTGCTGTTGGGTTTTATTCCCATGTATTAGGCTATTAATTTGCCTTTATTTGATTATTTTGAGGGTTTATACCCTTCTATGTTGCTGAGTTTATTTCGTTAAACTCATTGCCAACTATTTTGGCCTTATTTGTGAAGGTTTATACCTCTTTATGTTGCTGATTTGATTGGATAGCATCATGCCAATTTTTTGGTCGTACTTGTGTACTCGTTGGATTATATTTGAGTATTTGGGAGATATGGCTGATTTGAATGGTCACGCTCCTACCCAACATACACCTACTCATCGGGTTACTAGTGTATTATTGAATGGACCAATTTTTAATTCATGGTCCCGATCTCTCCGCCTCTTTATTAGGTCGAAAGGGAAGACTATTTGGTTATTGGGCACTGAAACCCAACCGGATGCTAAGGACGTTGCTATTTTTAATCAATGGGAGATGGATCGTTGCACTATTCTTCGGTGGATGTTCAACTCTATGGAGGAGCACATTTATACTATGTTTATATTCTAAGAGTCTGTCTCCGATTTATAGAAGGCTCTTTTAATCAGATGTATGCTCATGCTCATAATGACGCCCGAGTATTTCAACTTTATCAGGAGATTGCTCATGCCTCACAGGAGTCACTCAACCTCTCCGTCTCTCACTACTTTGGATATCTACTGTGCCGTTGGGAGGAGCTGGCCCAGTTTCAGATACTCGCAGACTTTCCACCTGAGGTCGTTTCTATTCTGATGCAGCGTCTGGATCGTCAGCACACTTATCAGTTTCTTATGGGTTTATGATCAGAGTACGAGGCTCTATGTACTCAGATCATAAACACATCTCCTATGCCTCCCCTTTGAGAGGCCTTTGCTATTGTTGATGGAGAAGAGCGTCGTCTCAAACTATCTCAAACTTCGCAGGCTGCTGCTCAGGTTCAATCTTCTTCTACTGATCAGATGGCATTTGCGGCTCACACTGGTCCCCGTACCCGTGATGGACGACTGACTTGCCATCAATGTGGTGTTATTGGGCACTCCAGAGACCGATGCTTCAAACTTCACATAGAGTTGAGACAGAAGTTGGCTAAGGCCAAACACACACACACACACACCCCAGGACTGCTGCCATTGTCAATACTTCCACTTCTACTACTACTACTGCTTCTAGGGATGATAACCATCTTCAAGCTCAGATTGATCTCCTCCAGGCACAGTTGAGCTCTCTTGGGAACTCTACTTCCACTGCCACTATTGCTTTAGGTACATTATCCGCTTTTCATGTTAAGACTGTTAAGCCTACTTGGGTTTTGGATTCTGGAGCATCTGATCATATGACAGGTGAGTCATCATTGTTTACTTCCCCTACTACCCCTGTGTGTCGTAGTGTGTGTCTTGCGGATGGATCTCTTGCTCCTTATCGTAGCAAGGGAAACATCCGTCTCTCTCCTACTCTCACTTTATGTTCTGTGTTGCATGTTCCCGACCTCTCATTTAATCTCATCTTTGTTCGTCAACTCTGCAAAGATCTCAATTGTGCTGTCATATTCTTATCCTCGTATTGCTATTTGCAGGACTTGAGTTCAAAGAGGATTTTTGGCAGGGGTTATGAGCGTAATGGCCTATACCACTTTGGGGATCCTCCCTGTACTACTTATGTTTCTGGTCTCAGTTCCTCTGCTTCCACTGAACTCATTGTTTCTTCTGTATCCTTACAAGCTTTGCATCTGTGGCATGCCCGTTTAGGACACGTTAATTTTCAGTACCTATGTTTACTTTTTCCCTCTCTGTCTAAGACTTGTAAAGACAAGAGGTTTACCTGTGAGACTTGTGAATTGTCTAAACATATTCGTACTAATTATATTTCTCATATGAGTCGTGCACCTAGTATGTTTGATCTTATTCATTCTGATGTTTGGGGACCCTCGCCTGTCACAGCTTTATCGGGTCATAAGTACTATGTCACTTTTATTGATGACTTCTCTAGATGTACATGGGTATATTTACTTAAACATAAAGCTATATTTACTTAAACATAAATCTGAGGTGTTACCTTTGTTTGTTCAATTCCTGAAAACGATTAAAACACAATTTAACACCACTGTTCGTAATATTCGGTCTGATAATGGTGGGGAGTATGTTTCTGATGCTTTTCGTTCACAACTCAACCAAAAGGGAATTTTACACCAACTTTCTTGCCCCTACACTCCGGAGCAAAATGGGTTGGCAGAACGTAAGAACCGTCACTTAATGGGAATGGTTTGAAGTCTTTTACGGGGAATGAATGTTCCTAAATCTTATTAGCACCTTGCTCTTCTCACTGCCACATTTATTATTAACCGCACTCCAAGCAAAGTTTTAAATGGCAAAACACCTCTTCACGCTATATTTCCCACTGCCCCCCCTTTCTCTCTGTTACCCCGTGTTTTTGGATGTGTGTGTTATGTTCAGGGTAGGCGTCCCTCACGTCACAAACTTGATGATAAGGCTATTAAATGTATTTTTGTGGGTTATCCTACCATGTCTAAAGCTTATAAATGTTATGATCCACTTTCTCGACATATGTATCACTCTCGTGATGTCACCTTTCATGAGGATACTCCATTTTATAGTATATCTGCTACTCCCCCACCCCCATCTCCTCTTCCTCTTGAGGAGGCTTCTCCAGTAGCCCGTCTCATCCCTTTATTTGATGTGTCTTCCTCGCTTCATGAGGAACCCCCTTTACAGGTTTATGCTCATCGCCCTCGGATGCCCCTGCCTCCTCCTCCTATGGACTCAAGTATTGTCCCCCCACCTATTTCTGATTTTCAGTCCCGTTATCCCACTCGTGATCGCCGCCCTCCTGCTCGTTTTGCTGATTATGCTAACTCTTGTAGCACTAACCATTCTATTTTCAAGCACCTTTCTTATGATGGTCTTTCAGGGTCCTATCGTGCTTTTTTGGGTTGTCTTGACTCGAATTCTATTCCCCGGTCTTCGCATGAGGCTCTCCAGAATCCTGAGTGAAGTGGGTAGCTGCCATGAAAACTGAGATGGATGCCTTGGACAAGAATGGTACTTGGGAGTTAGTGTCTCTTCCTCAGGGGGAGAAACGTGTTGGTTGCAAATGGGTGTTTAGTGTTAAATATTTAGCTGATGGCTCCGTTGAACGATATAAAGCTCGTCTTGTGGCTCGTGGCTTTACTCAGATTCCGGGTAAAGATTTTGGTACGACCTTTGCCCCGGTTGCTAAGATGACTTATGTTCGTGTACTTATCTCTCTTGTCGCATCTCACTCTAGGTCGTTGCATCAGTTGGATATTAAGAATGCCTTTCTTCCTGGAGATCTTACTGAGACTATCTATATGGATCCTCCACCCAGTTTTCGGGCTGCGGGGGAGTATGAGGGCAAGGTTTGTCATCGTCGCAAATCTTTATATGGGTTAAAGCAATCCCCCCGAGCTTGGTTTAGCCGATTCAGTGAGGTGATTACCTCTATGGGATTTTCCAGATGCCAGTCTGATCATACTTGTTTTATTCGATGACATCCCAACCACCGGTGCATTATCCTTTTGGTCTATGTTGATGATATCATTATTGTTGCGCTAAAACAGTCCTATGTTAAGCACCAAGACCATAAAACTCACTTCGGAATTTTACCAAACACTTGGTGTGCGAAAAACACCCAAGACCTCGTTCCTAATGAAAACTAAGTGTGCAAACTCAAAATGAATCCAATCAACAATCAACAAGTAGGATAACAAGAACACACAAGCAATCAAAGCAAAGAAACGACAACAATATAACGTGGTTCACCCAAACAAGGGTTATATCCACAATGGTAGGATTTCTTCTTTCTTTGATAAATGGAGGAATCACAAGGTTACAGACTCACACTCTTTATCTCTCCAAGAAAGTCACTCACAAACCAAGCACAAGAACTAATCTTAAACAAGAAGCTCTCACTCACTTTTCTCTTTGAAAAACTCACAAAATGTTCACTCTTGCTGGAAAAAACAGTACTTCCCAAAAACAGAAAATAGGCTTCTATTTATAGATTTTCCTCAAAGTGGCAATTTTGTAAATATCGAGAAAAATATGTTTATCTCCCAAAACAGACGTGAACCAATGGGAAGCCACCGGAGAGCCAAAATAAACCACAAACTCCACCTTGCCAATCCGAATGATCCAACCAAAACCCCGGAATGAAAACCATTGAACCCGCTTGAAGATCACCCCGAAATCTACCAAGCTCAATGCGGCTCCACCTAACCGAGGAGCCTCTCCTCGAACTTCAACAAGATTTGAGATTTAGAAGCTTTAGGCAATGCCTAAACTTCTCCGTAGTCACAGGTTTGGTGAGGAAATCTGCTGCATTCTCATCCGTGTGCACCTTCTCAATCAAAACCTCGCCGGAATTAACCCAATCCCGAACTCTATGATACCGCACATCAATATGCTCTATGCGGGCATCATACACTTGATTCTTAGCCAAATGCATAGCACTTTGACTATCGCAATGAAGACAAACACTATCTTGCTTCATCCCCAATTCACTCACCAAACTCTTTAACCAAACCGCCTCCTTTGATGCTTCCGTAAGTGCCATATACTCCGCCTCCGTAGTAGACAAAGCACTTGTCGCTTGTAACATGGATCTCCAAGATACCGGCCCGCTAGCAATAGTGAATACATACCCCGATGTAGATCTCCGCTTATCAAGATCCGCCGCATAATCCGAATTCACGTACCCTACAACAAACTCGGCCCCTTTCTTCCGCTCAAACACAATGCCCATAGACTTGGTTCCCTTCGAATACCGAAGAATCCATTTCACCGCTTTCCAATGCTCTTTTCCCGGATTCGACATGTACTTACTAACCACACCCACGGCTTGGGCGATATCCGGCCTCGTGCAAACCATAGCATACATAAGGCACCCCACAGCACAAGCATACGGCGTTGAAGCCATCTCCTCTAACTCATCATCCGTAGAGGGACATTGCTTTGCAGACAAAGCAAAATGTGAAGCTAACGGGATAGAAGTGGCCTTGGCATCCAACATGCCAAATTTCCCGACAACAAGCGAAATATAATTTTTCTGAGATAACCACAACTTGCCAACTTTTCTATCTCGTCTAATCTCCATACCAAGAATCTTTTGCGCCGCACCAAGATCTTTCATGTCAAACTCCCAGCTCAATTCCACCTTGAGCTCCGTTATCCGTGACATGTCCCGACACGCAATGAGCATGCATCCACATAGAGCATTAACAAAACAAACGAACCATCCTCAAGAACCCGAAAATATACACAATGGTCATGATCACATCTTGTGTAACCAACCCGCAACATGAAGGTATCGAACCGTAGGTACCATTGTCGTGGCGACTGTTTAAGCCCATACAATGACTTCTTAAGCCGGCACACATGATCTTCCTTTCCTACTTCCTTAAACCCCTCCGGTTGCACCATGTAAATAAGCTCCTTCAAATCACCGTGAAGAAAAGCCGTTTTCACATCCATTTGCTCCAATTCCATATCGAATTGAGCAACCATTGCCAACAATACCCGTATCGAAGTATGCCTCACCACCGGGGAAAACATCTCATCATAGTCAATCCCCTCCTTTTGTGAAAACCCCTTCGCTACTAGCCTTGCCTTGTACTTCGGTTCTTCTATTTTGTTAATTGCCTCTTTCTTCCTATACACCCACTTAGAGACAACAATGTAACGCCCCTTGGGTTTAGGAACTAACTCCCACACAGAGTTCTTTCGTAGAGCTTCCATCTCTTCCGACATAGCACCCATCCAACTCGCCTTGACATCACAATTAATAGCATCTTTGTATGTCGTTGGATCACCTTCACTAGAAATGAGAGCGTAATTGACCGCTTCCCAACCAAAGCCTAGATGGTGGCTTGATCTCCCTACGCTCTCGGTCACGTGCTATGGATGGCACTTGCTCCACCCATTGAGTGTCCTCCACCTCAACCAATTCCTCTTCCAAATCATCCTCATTCGGCTCCACCTCAACCGTCTCATCACCTGATTGAGAATCACTTGAACCACTAGTAGATGCACTATCACTATCGGTGGTTGATGATCTCGGAAATACCAAAGGAATCTCGACGGTTCTAACACCACCATCATCGGCAACTTCCAAGAACTCCTTGGCCTTCAACATGGACGTCTCCTCAAACCTCACATCCCGGCTAACAACTAGCTTCCTCGTAGACGGATCCCAAAGCTTGAACTCCTTTACCCCTTTTCCATAGCCTAGGAAAATACACCGGCGAGTTTTCGGGTCATTTTTGGTCCTCTCGTCACTAGGAATGTGAGCATACCCCGGACATCCGAACACCCTCAAAGTAGAGTAGCCGACCTCGTGCCCCGACCATACTTCCTCCGGACACTTCAAACCAAGAGTCGAATTTGGTGAACGATTCACCAAATACACGGCGTGATCAAGAGCTGCTGCCCAAAATGATTCCGGCAACCCGGCATGAAACCTCATGCACCTTGCCCTTTCCATAATGGTGCGGTTCATCCTCTCCGCCACCCCCATTTTGTTGTGGAGTTTTCTTAACGGTAAAGTGCCTTGTGATGCCCGCATCTTTACAATACTTGAGAAACCCACCATCTCTATACTCACCCCGTTGTCGCTCCTCAAATACTTGATCTTCTTCCCCGTTTGATTCTCCACCATGGCTTTTCACTCCTTGAACTTCTCGAAAACCTCCGATTTTTCCTTCAAGTAGTTGACCCACACTTTTCGTGAATAATCATCTATGAAAGTCACAAAGTATCTAAAGCCGCCTATGGAAACAACATCCGAAGGCCCACACCCGTCAGAATGAATATAGTCAAGAGTCCCTTTACTCTTGTTCGTAGTTATAGTGAATTGCACTCGAGTTTGCTTCCCATCACACAATACTTGCAAAAACCGAGCTTGCATCCGTGCACCCCTTTCAACAACTTTCGTCGATGAAGTTCTTCCATGCCCCGTTGGCTCATGTGACCAAGTCTCATGTGCCACAATTGTAGCTTGTCGATTTCTGGCTCCGTGGAGACTGCCGCTCCACCCACTACCATATTTCCCTTCAATCTATAAAGATTGTTTGGTAATTTTGTGCCGCCCAAAATCACCATCGATCCCCTTTTCACCTTCAAAGCTCCACCCTCGGCTTGAATCACACACCCCTTTTAATCGAGTGCGCCTAAGGAAATCAAGTTCTTTGTAAGTGCCGGAACGTGCCTCACTTCACTTAAGGTTCGGACAACCCCATCCCACATCTTTATGTGCACCGAACCGATTTTCACTACTTTGCACATAGCATTGTTTCCCATGAGAATCTCACCACCGGTATTGGACTTGTAATCCTCAAACCATTCCCGGTTCGGACATATGTGGTATGAACATCCGGAATCTGGAATCCAACCATCAATGTGATCGGCGGAAAAACAAGTAAGAACCTTTTCACGTTCCTCTAAAGTAGCAACACCGGCCACATCCTTAGTAGCGTCTCCTTTCTTATCATCTTTCTTCCACTCCGGACAATTCCGTTTAAAGTGACCCTTTTTATGGCACTTGAAACACTCAACCGTGCTAATGTCTCGAGATTGAGACCTTTGGAAGCCCCGATTATTTGCACCCCGAGACTTCGACCTTCCTCTCCGTCCACCACCACCAACCTTGGCTACCAAGCCTTCACCTTGAGAAGATGAACTACCTCCACCGCTACCATTTTTCTTCTTCATGGCCACGTGAGAAATGATGTCATGCATTACATCATTGAACTTGAGAGTAGTCTTCCCAAACATAATAGTGGTGACAAAGTGCTCATATGAATCGAGTAACGAAGCAAGCAACAATAACGCTCGATCCTCCTCGCTAAATTGAACATCAATCCGGTTCAAATCGTTGATCAAAGCATTGAAGACATTTATATGCTTCATCATATCACCGCCCTCCTTCATTTTTAACTTGAAGAGCATCTTCTTTAGAAACAATTTATTTGACAAAGACTTGCCCAAATAAATCTCCTCCAATTGATCCAACATGCCCTTGGCCGTAGTTTCCGATATCACGTGATTGAGCACATCATCCGTGATATACATTTCAATTGAAGAAATCGCCCTTTGATCAATATCGCTCCATTCGGCTTCGGTCATATCCACCGGACGCTTCTCTATACCCAACAATGCTATAACCAACCGTTGTTGAACAAGAACACCCCGCATCCTTCTTTGCCACAAGCCAAAATTAATTTTCTCATCAAAAGGTTTTATCTCAAACTTCATTGAGCCTCCGGATCCATAACTAGGATCCCACTTCTTAGAGCCTCCGCTTGTAGATATTGATTCGAGAGTACGCGACACCTCTTCCGCCATTGAAACAAATTCTAGAACTTATGCCAATATCACTCAAATTGATTCAAGCCGAATCAAAATACCGGGCAAACCAAGCAACCAAAGCTGTGATACCACTTGTTGCGCTAAAACAGTCATATGTTAAGCACCAAGACCATAAAACTCACTTCGGAATTTTACCAAACACTTGGTGTGCGGAAAACACCCAAGACCTTGTTCCTAATGAAAACTAAGTGTGCAAACTCAAAATGAATCCAAATAACAATCAACAATTAGGATAACAAGAACACACAAGCAATCAAAGCAAAGAAACGACAACAATATAACGTGGTCCACCCAAACAAGGGTTACATCCACAATGGTAGGATTTCTTCTTTCTTTGATAAATGGAGGAACAACAAGGTTACACACTCACACTCTTTATCTCTCCAAGAAAGTCACTCACAAACCAAGCACAAGAACTAATCTTAAACAAGAAGCTCACTCACTTTTCTCTTTGAAAAACTCACAAAATGTTCACTCTTGCTGGAAAAAACAGCACTTCCCAAAAACAAAAAATACGCTTCTATTTATAAATTTTCCTCAAAGTGGCAATTTTGTAAATATCGAGAAAAATCTGTATATCTCCCAAAACAGACGTGAACCAACGGGAAGCCACTGGAGAGCCAAAATACACCACAATTATTACTGGTGATGATTTAGAGGGGATTGCCCAGGTTAAGAAGGACATTGGAGCAGTTTTTTATTCCAAGGATTTGGGTCCTCTTCTGTATTTTCTAGGGATTGAGGTTGCGAGATCTCGTCGTGGGATTTCTTTGTCTCAGAGGAAGTATGTTTTTGATATGTTACAGGATACAGGGATGATTGGTTGTGGTCCAGCTTCTACTCCTATGGATCCGAATGTGAAGTTGACTGCTGAGTCTGGAGATTTACTTTCTGAACCATCTAGATATCAGCGTTTGGCTGACCGTCTCATCTACTTGACCAACACTCGTCTTGATTTGGCATTTGCTGTGAGTCTTGTTAGTCAATTCATGCATGCTTCTCGCACAACCCATCTTGATGTTGTTCATCATATCTTGAGGTATCTCAAGTCTGCACCAGGTCTTGGTCTCTTCTATGCTTCAGGAGGCCAAAGGGGTCTCTCTTGCTTCACTGATGCTGATTATGCTGGATGCAGGACTGATAGGCGTTGATACTGAGGATGGTCCTTTTGATTTATTGTGTGATAACAAATCAGCCATTTTGTTATCATTTGATTTTGTCCTTCATGAGAGAACCAAGCACATTGAGGTGGATATTCACTTCCTCCGGGAGAAAATATCTGCAGGCGTCATTCGTCCCTCATTTGTCCCTTCATCAGCTCAAATTGCAAATTGTCTCACCAAGGCGGTTGGACCTTCTTTGCTTCACTCATCTATTGGCAAGCTGGGCTTGGTGGATATCTTCGCTCCAGCTTGAGGGGGAGTGTTAGAATGTCTTCTGTTTCTATGTATATTGTGGTTTGTCCTACCTTGTATATTATGGTTTGTCCCACATTGATTTCTTAGTACATTGTTCCCACACATCTCTTAATATATATATACACATTGGCACTCAAGTTGAGCAAGCCAATACATCATAAATAGTTTCTCGTAGTATGTTTGATTTGATTCATTCTAATGTGTGAGGGCCATTCCCTTGTTACTGCCTTTTTCTGGTCATCGCTATTATGTGACCTTTATCGAAGATCATTCTCGGTGTACTTAGGTGTATCTCCTTAAAAGGAAATTTGAAGTTCAACCCTTGTTTGTTCAATTTCTCCTAATGATTAAAACTTAATTTAAGACAATGGTTCGTAATATTTGGTCCAATAATGGGCGTGAGTATGTTTCTAATAAGTTTAGATCTCAACTTAATCAAAAGGGGATCTTACATCAACTCATTTGCCTATATACCCCCGAACAAAATGGGGTGACATAACGTAAAAACCGTCACCTAATGGAAGTAGTTCGATGCTTGTTGAGTTGTATGAAGGTACCCAAATTCTATTAGCATTTTATTGTCCTTACCTCCACGTTTATCATAAATCGTACTCCAACTCGGGTACTGGGGGAATGCACCTCTCTAGTGCCTTCGATAACACTTTATTCCACATTCTTCCTCGTGTGTTTGGGTGTACTTGTTTTGTTCATGATCGTAGTCCCTCTCGGACCAAACTTGATGATAAAGCTATTCGGTGCATTTTGTTGGAGTACTCCTCAATGTTTAAAGGGTATCGGTGCTATGATCCAGTATCAAAACACATGTATCACTCTCTTGATGTTACTTTTCATGAGAATGTTCCATTCTATGGGGTGGTGAGTACTTTGCAGGCTCCCGACTTTCCATTCCTTGAGGATATGATCATATGATTGACTCACCTTCTCATGAGAGTGAGGCTTCATCACTTGCCCACCCTATTCCTATATTTGATGAGGTTCCTCCTTCCGCACCTTCTGAACCCTCCTTACAAGTATACTTCCGTCATCCTCGGGTGCCTCTGCCACCTCCTTGTCCTGACTTGGGTACTCTCTCCTCTTTACCACCTCCTACTTCTAATTTTCCTTCGCCTTATCCTTCTCATATTAGGCATTCCCCTTCCCGCTATGGTTCTATTGGTAGTTTCAATCACCCCATTTCCCAACATCTTTTCTCTAATAGTATTTCAGATCCATATCGAGCTTTTTAGGGCCAACTTGACTCCATCTTCATTCCCCGATTAGTGGCTGAGGCTCTTCGAAATTCTAAATAGGTGGAGGCAATAAAAGTTAAAATGGAAGCTTTGAACCGAAATGGTATGTGAGAGCTTGTTTCTCTACCTCCGGGGGATAAGACCGTTGGATGTAAATGGGTCTTCAATGCGAAACATTTAGCCAATGGCTCTATTGATCGCTATAAGGCATGGTTGGTGGCTAAGGGATTTACATAAATTTCGGGGAAGGATTTTGGTGCTACATTTGCCTCAGTGATCAGGCTTACTTCTGTCCAAATATTGATCTCTCTTGCGGCTTCTCACTCTTGGCCTCTACATCAGTCGGACGTCAAGAATGACTTTCTACATGGGGATCTCTTCGAAACCATCTATATGGATCCTCTTTCGAGTTTTCGGGTTGAGGGGGAGTATATCAAAAAAGTGTATCATCTCCGAAGGTCTTTATGGCCTTAAGCAATCACCTCGGGCATGGTGCAACAGATTTAGTGAGGTTGTTATATCCATGGGGTTTACACGGTGCCATTCCGATCATACGTGCGTTATTTGTCGTCAGCCCGATGGTAGATAAGTCATTTTATTGGTTTATGTTAACGAAATTATTATTACGGGTGATAATGTCGATTGGATTGCCCGAGTGAAGATGGATATAGGAAAGGCGTTGGGTATGATGGACTTATGTCCTCTCCGCTATATTCTTGGGATTAAGGTGGTTCGGTTGAAACGTGGGATCTCTTTATCCTAGCGTGCATACACTTCGGATCTTCTTCAGGATACAAGGATGCTAGGTTGTTGTCCGGCTTCTACTCCTATGGACTCTAACCCAAATCTTTCGGCCAAGACGGGTGATTTGATTCCTGATCCTTCAGGTTATCAAATATTAGTTCTTCTCTTCATTACTTGACCAACACAAAGCCAGATTTGGCATTTGTTGTGAGTATAGTTAGACTATTTATGCATGCTCCACGCACCGCACACTTGGATGATGTCTATCACATTTTGAGATATCATAAGTCATGTCCGAAACTTCGATTATTTTATACCTCAAGGAGTCCGACAAGTTTCTCATGTTTCACTGATGCCGACTATGCGGAGCCGAAGACATATAATAGATGTTACACTTCATGCTTTTGCACATTTTATGGTTCTCACTTCATCTCATGGAAGAGCAAAAAGCAAGCGGTGGTTTCACGTTCTTCAGCAGCCGAGTACCATGCAATGGCTCAAGGGACATGTGAGATTTTATGGCTTCGATCGATATTTGGGAAGTTGGGTTTTATGAAAAAAGAATCATCGAAATTAATTTGCGATAATAAGTCTATTATTATGCTTGCATCTGATTGCGTGCTTCATGAGATGACGAAGCATATGGAGGTTAATATTCATTTTATCAGAAAAAAGGTGAGGTCCAACATCATTCGTCAGCTTTTGTCCCTTCTTCGGATCAGACGGCGGATTTTTTCACCAAATCAGTCGGGCCCTCTCTTCTTTAATCTTCCATTGTCAGGCTAGGCTTGATTGATATCTTCACTCCAGCTTGAGGGAGGGTGTTGGATTTCATGTTATTTAAATATTCTTCCCTTTGTATTAGCCCTTCGTGTTCTGGGCCTTAGTTGTGTACTCTTAGTTTGTTGTCTCTAGAACCTTCTAGAATTGTAATATGCTTAGTATAAATACAATTATTGGGCTCCCAATTGGATAACCATTACATCACAAAAATCCTCTATCCATCATTCACCGGCAATAACCATGCATGAGATAAAGAAACCTTTATATGATAGAAGAATTACCAGATTACCAGGCAATTTTATATACAAAAATTGGTGCTATTTAATTTTTCACCAATAGAAAATGGAACTTATATCCCATATTCATCAAACATTGCCTTCTACTAAGCATAAAAATGCAAAACACAAATGAACTTCTTCATCACCTGAACGAACTTCTTGCTCAAAGATGTCGATTTCTAGTGGAATGTTTAATTATTCCCACTGAAAGTAGAGGCGTATCAGATAAACTCCAATATGAAAAACAATTATTTCACATCCCCCCCTCTTTTGGTTTATGACCCTCAGGCTGCTAATCTAGTGAAGTTAATTTCTCCACTGTATGCCCTATTGCCGAGAAAGCGAAAAAAAAAAAATGAACCCAATCAGTATATTACCGATACTTTTGAAGTGTAATAATCATGACTTGGATGTAAATTTCTTCCTAGTTAAAATCCATGATTATAATTAATTAGTGATACCAAAGATTCCATGAAGATCTAGGTAACAAAGATAGGGCTAGGTTGGGACCAAGGAGGACTCATTCTCTCGCTGGGCTAAAAACATTTGGCATTTTAAAATCGTTCAAGTAGCATATTTTTATATACGCATCAAAGCTTTGTTTGTGTTCATGTTGGTCATTTCTGAAGTAAATATGTTGTATTGCCTGACCTTCATAAGGGTACCTCCACAACCCAGTGACACAACAGCCATGCCCAGTTCTCATTCTCCAGTCATAAATCACCTAGATTCCCTTAAAGTTTACTCATCCGTTGATAAGTAAGGTCCCGCTCTTTCCAATTCCAGAAGGAGAGGCGATGTGATGTATCTGTTTGAAATGGTGAGGGCCTATGCTACAATAACAAAAGATAATATTGAGACAATTTCCTTCTGAGACCCAAATTAGACTACTTTATAACAGAAACGGAAGAATGGACAATATCATCCTACTCCAAGAAGAGAGTTTGAAATTTCTGGTCTTTAGTTTACTTGGAATCTGAGGCACTCTAGGCATGTAAAATATTAATTTTTTTTGTTAGTTTAGGGTTATAAGATTTTTGTTAAAAATAGTCTTTTCTCGTTTTTCTATATGTATTAGGAGTTGTTCATCCTATTTGGATAACACATAACAGAGGGTAGATATTGAGCTTTAAGTAGTTGATGAATGAGGGTATTGTGGTAGCTTTATGTGCATACCAAATTACCTAGCTCTCTTTTGATATATAATAAAGACTATGCCAATAGGAAGAATCATATAAAGTTGAGCACGCCCCTAAAAATAGGTAATGCTCATCAACACAAATTAGTTGCATCTTAAAAGGAAAAAACGGAGCGTCGACGAAAGTTTCTGTTTTGTGGGTGTGTTGCATTAGGTCTTGTCAGTATTTGCTTCCAATGTGAGCGCTTACTTCAATTTTTTGGTGCCAACTCATCATAAATGGATAAAAATGCCCGACTTCGCCATTTTTCTGGTTTTCAAACACAAGAAACCATAAATTTTGTTCAACACGTCCATTTTTATAAAATCGTTAAATTTGGAATCTACTCTCCGATATCGATCACAATATATCTATGATGAATAAAGTTCAGTAAAAGAAAATAAACACGTAAATTTCTTTGTTGGAGAAAAAAGTAACTTTTTTGTTCGGAACATAGTGAAAGTTATTTAAATCATGCACCATTGTGAGACATAAATTGATAAGTTTCTTTTTCTTTTTGGTCAACGAAACCGGTTTAAGGCGCATCTGCCATGGGTTTATGTGAATTTAAGGCCTCGTCCCTTGACTACACTGAGACTTTTTCTCCTGTTGCTGCTGCTAACCTTAAGTGAACCCCTCATCAACTCGTTGCCAAAAATGTGTTTCTACATGGGTTTTGAAACAGTCTATACTGCTCAACAGACCTGAGTCCAAGGGAAGTGTGCGTGTCGTCTCAAGAAGTCTATATATGGACTTTAAGATTCTCCACAGGCTTGATTTCACAATTTTATCTGTATGTTTCTCAGAGGAAGCAACATAAAGGCATTTAGACTTTAATTCATCGTCTGCGCTTGAGCTTATATACTCATGACTTGGGTAAACTCGCTATTTTCTGGGTTTTGAGGTAGCAATATCAGAAAGAGGTAGACATACTATTGACATCATGAGAAATAACTTTATGTAGACTAATCAGAAGTTGATGCGTTCCACCATTGGCTACTGCATTTCCATTGGAGAGAACCTAGAGACTTGAAGGATTAAGCAACAATCAATTGTGACGTGTACAGAGACTGGGTAGAGTGCAATGGCCCACACATCTAGTGAACTTGGCCAAGGACTCTTGCAAGAATTTGGTATTCCCAGGCAAGACCCAACTCTTTTTTTCTGTAATACTTAAACTATTCACATTGGGAGTAACCCACTCTTTTATGACAGTACAAAACGTATGGAGGTAGATTATCATCCCTCCGCTCTATTCGAAGTATATTCTAAACAAACCGTGATTTGTAACACCCGGATTTTGTTGAATTAATAAAATCACGTTATGAAAAATTAATGGGATTACTTTAAATAGATTATTTTTGTAATTAAGGTTAAGGAGAAAAGTTCAAAGATGTCGTGAACCGTGTTATGCGTATTAATTAAGTTACACATTTTAAATCGAATTAAGAAATTATACGGAACGAATTATATGATTATATTTATATTTATGTTATAATATCTAACATAAACTACACGTTAATGGCCAAAAAAATAAACCAAACCCTAAATTTTAGAGAGAGAATCAAGCCAACTTTTAGAGAGAGAATCAAGAGATTTCTTATATTCAAAATGGAGAGTGTCCTCAAATGAGGAATACAAGGGGGTATTTAAAGGTGAGGAGTAGCTTAGGCTCTAAGCTAATATTCAAATTAAGAAAATGTCCCTAAAATCCTTCACTACTTCTTTCCCTAAATACCAAGCAACAAATACTAAAAACAAATACAACCAAATAAAGAAACTAAAAGAAAATAACAAAAATACAATAAAACCCTAAAAGAGGCCCATTTCCATCACTCTCTCCCTCTTAAGACCTCGAGCGTTCAAAAAATTGGGTACTTGTGAGGAAATTTCAAAAAAAAAGTGTCAAAAACTTGTGGGGGCCAAAAATTAATTTCTGAAAGTTGAGGAGTGAAACCCTAGATTTTGGGGCTTTTTTAGGATCCAGGGGGTGGGTCAAGAGGCTGGGGTGGTTGCCGGCCTGGGGTTAGTTGGGTTTTAGGGTCGGGTTGACTGGGAAATGAGTTGGGACAAGGGTGGGAGGCTTCGGTTTGGACAGCGGGTGGTTTTTTTGGGCAGTGAGTGGTGGTTTTTGGGCAACGGCTGGTGGGGCTGCCAGGGAGGGGTTTGGGGTGGTCGGCGGCTAGGGCAGAGGGGAGGGAGTTCGGGATTAGGGTTTTTTTTGGGTCGGCAGGGGCAGGGGTAGGGTGGCTAGGAAAAGGGTAGGGTAGGGGCTAGGGTTAGGGTTTGAGTGGTGGTGGGGGTTTTGAATCTATGGTGAGATGAGTTGGAAGAGATGATCTAATTTCTTGTTCAAATCTAGGGCTTGTTGCCCCATTTTGTGCCTCATCTCTTGAATCTCTTCATATTGTTGTTTGTATTTCTTGGGAGCCATTGGAGGTAGCGTACGATATGATTAAAAAAAAATAATACACCAATCACTAATGTGAAGCAACACCCACTCTGATACCAATTTGACGTAAACTACATGTCAATGGCCAAGAAAATAAACCAAACCCTAACTTTTATAGAGAGAATCAAGAGATTTCTTATATTCAAAATGGAGAGTGTCCTCAAATGAGGAATACAAGGGGGTATTTAAAGGTGAGGAGTAGCTTAGGCTATAAGCTAATATTCAAATTACGAAAATGTCCCTAAAAGCCTTTACTACTTCTTTCCCTAAATACCAAGCAACAAATACTAAAAACAAACACAACCAAATAAAAAAACTAAAAGAAAATAACAAAAATACAATAAAATGCAATAAAACCCTAAAAGGGGCCCATTTCCATCAATATCATTAAGATAAATAAGGAATTAAAAAAAAAAGAATAAAATTCGTATCTAGCAGGGGAGAATCGATTCGGGTTAGGGCCGAATCGATTCGGACTCTTTAGATTGTCTTCTTTTGAGTTGTCAAACTTTTGGAATGATTGGGGAGCAAAAGGAACCAGCCTTCCCACGTTTTTAGACCATTATATCTGGTTTCCTACCACACTAGGCCTAATGGGAACATTATTGAGTAATGAGAAATCATTAGAATAGGTTTTGGGGACATTGAAAGAGAGAGGAATGATAGGTCTTGCCCATACATCCCCTCATTTCTGCTGAGAATAAATCAGCCCCAAAGCAAGACCATTTGAGTCTTCTTCTTCCCCCATTTTAGTAGCCTAAGTTCCAATAAACATCTTTATACTTCAAGCTTGCAAGACCACCATTCCACCCTTCCATTATAAAGGGTTAAAGAGGGTGTTGAAGGTGTTATTTTGGAAGAAAAAGCTTGCAAAGGAGCTAGGAATTTATGGGATTTTCTTTCATTCTCTTCGTCAAAGGAATTCATATATTTAAGAGGTGGGATTCTACACTATTTTCATGTTTGAAATCAAAGTATGCTAGATATATGTATATATGTATGATTTACATGACTACTTATGCTTATTATCACTGCATATGAATATATGTTGAACAATATGTGATAAAAATGGATAAAAGTTAAAGTTTGAAAGAAGGATATTTTTAAAATGTTTAAGCAAAGTATTTCTTGCATAAATCATGTTAAACTTGTTGATTTCATGATCAAATGTTATATTGAACTTATGAAGAAATAGTAGGATGCATCTGTTGGGTTTTATTGGCATAAAACCTTATTTTCATTAACATAAACTCATGTAGTTGGGATAAATGGGTTAAGTATATTGAAAATGTGTTAAAATGAGTTTTTGAAAACGAAATGATAAACTTGAAATTTTTTGAACAATAATCACATAAAATGATAAAATTTATGTGAACAAAGTTTGAGAAATTTGAAGAAAACAAAGTAAACGGGTGCCAAGTAAAAAAGTAATAAAAGTATGGATGTTCAAATGTGTAATATTGAAAAGTTAAGGCCCAAGGTAAAACAAGGAAACAAGGATAACAATGCAAAGTTATCAATTTGTAAGGCAAGTCTTGAAATGTCAAAAGTATTATTTTTAGGCCAAAAGTATGATTTTATGAAAAGTTCGGATTAAGTAGTAATATTTGCAAAAATGAGTATTGTCATGGAAAGTTGATTTTAAAGGAAGAAAATGACAAGGAAAAATGATGAGAAACAAGGTAGAAAATGCAAACTTAATGTTTTGAAAGGTAAAATCTTGAAATGACAAAAGAAATGTTTTAGCACAAAAATTTCTTTTTATGTGAAATATGGACTTAAGAATGATTTACCAAACCAAGAGAACTCTAGTTAAAGAGTTTGATTTCACGTGGTAAAAACTCATGTTTTGTAAAATAAAGATGAAAATAAGTATTTTTGACAAAATGTATAAAATACAAATTTACAAGTATGTGTGAATAGTGAAAAGCATAACAAAGTGTATAAAACAGGTATTTGAACTCAAACAGTTAAGTTTTATAAGAAATGGTAAACAAAGTTGTTTTCAAAAGATGAGACCGAGTTTGAGGTAAATGAAAACGGACTTTTGATAAAGTGTAAAAATTAGAAATAAAGTGTTGTGGGACTTGTCTCGTCCCGGGTATTTAGCCTCATCGGCGGCAAAAAGGAAATAAAGGAAAAAGGCTTAAAAGTGGATAAGAAATAAAGAAAGGAAAAAGGGTTACAACGACGTAACAAATAAAAAGCACTCGGAGGTAACCGATAAAGTTAAAAAGGGACTGGAGCCCTAAGATGCGGTTTAATGCTTAGATCACAAACCACTGATCATAAGCATATTGCGGCATGGTGGCAGTCAATGAAAGGTCGTATAACACTCATGGATTGGTACCCTTAACAATCAGGTGAAAAAATGATTTTGAGCATGGCGCTCATTAATGTAAAGGTAAGTTTATGAAACAACTTGGAAAAATATGAGAGTGTGGTAATGGTTCAATTAACGAGATATGATAGGGGTAGTATTAAAGTAAAGATTAAGTGTGAGTAGGCTAACCACCCGGATTGCATGGTTATGACGCATATTGCATGGTTATGATACATCTTGCATAAGAACACTTAATCAAATTAAGGAGGATTTCATAATTTCTAAATACATGTTATATGTATTGATATTCCTTGTACGATATATACTCTGCTAATATTTCTCCTACTGGGCACACGCTCATACCTTGCCAATTGCCAACTCAACCCCCCCACCCCCACAGGTACTTCAGGTAGAGGAACGGCAAGAATAACAGGAAAAGAAATGAGAGTTGTCCACAAAATTAGAGCTTTGTCACTATTTATTTCAAATTGTATAATTCGTTTTAAATGGTGTAATTGTCTTAAATGATGTAATTCGTCTTAAATTATGGTTTTTACCATTTGAACTTTAATGCAAATACTTTGAATTTTGGATTGTAATAATACAGGATGGTATGAATTTTACCGTAGATATTATTTATTCCATGAAACTCTTTTATTTCAAGTATTCCTATGAATTTCATAAGTTAAGACATGATTTCATTAATTAAATTAAATGAATTTTACGACATAAATGAATAAAGTGAATATTTATTTCAAAAGAGGATTTTCTTAAATGAAATCAAAGTATAAAAAGGTTTTCCGCATTGACACCCGGAAATCGGAGCGTCACCGTGACTCCTTTTTTTTCCTCAAAAAATCAGCTCGCAGATCTCTTCACTAATCCCTTGTAAAGAAAGCCATTGACTTTATCTGCAGCAGGGTGAGAATAACTGATATATACTATCCAGCTTGAGGGGCGAGTGTTGTGATTATAGGGATTCTTTCATATGTGTGTTTATGTCAATTATGGTAGGTCTACATATGGTATATCCTTGATTAAAACAATCAAATCAATCAAAGATCCTGCCATATTAGACTGCTTGGCTTATGGTTTAAATACTCTTACAATTCTCTCTTAGATGTGTACAAATTTTAAACATTTCGTATTTCTATACTTTCTTGTCAACGCTGAAGCTTACAAAATTAAGAAGCTTCAGAACTGGCTGAAAAATCACCAATCGAGGTTTCGCTGCAATGGAACGATAGCCTGTTGGTTACGAGCTTTGAAGGCTACTAAAAAATCAATAATTTTCAGTATAAGCTTACTGAAGGCTCGTAAATGAGCCGCTGAGAGCTTAGACTCTTCACTGAAGACTTATCTATGAAGCACGGACACTTTGTCGGAGGCCCCATACATGTGTCGGATAATCCATGAACAAGAATATGCGTCTGACATGCCTTGGATACGTTTCTGACATGCCACGTGACGTGTCGAACATATTCAGTATTAAAAAAAGGCTGGACACACGGGGGACATGGTGAGGACACGGGGTGGACACGGCAGGGCTAAAAAAAGAAATAACTTTCTAAATAATGGGAGTCAATTTGAGAACTCAATTTTGTTCATGGTTTACTACAGTTTTAACACGAAGTAAAAAGCTTTTAACCTTAATTCACTGTTATTAACTATGTCGTCACCCTTCTCAAAACCTAGGTTTTTCACATCGGTCATCACCCACTCTCAAAACAGATTTTTTACTTTTCAGAATTTATTAATATATATATGAACAGATTTAATTAACTTCTTAGACAATAATTGTATTTTTTGCCAGAACAGATTTTATTTTATTATTTTCAACTCCTCTTATAATTATTTTTTAAAGGAATCGTGTTTAATGTTTAGCAGACTCTTATGATTTATATGTTTATATGAAATATATGATCATGTTAGTTTAAAACTTTAGATACTACTAATTTTTGTGTTATAAGTGTATTATATATGGAATTGTTAAAAAATATAAATTTATTTGTCGTCGTGCCTCCACCGTGTCCTTCCTAAATTTGTTTGATTTTCCATGTCGGCGTGTTCATGTCGTGTCCATGTCCTTGCTTCATAGAGGCTTATTGACCTTACATTGGGTAGTAGAATTCCCCCTCCCCCCTACAAGTTTGACATTGCATGTAATAGCCTGCTATTTAAAATAATATATTAAATATAATTATTAGGATTTAATATCACCTTGTGGATTTCTGAAACCAATGGGACCATTATAAAATGTATTTGGTGGAATCAGTTTGATTGGAATTCAACTTGGTGGTTATTCAGCTTTAATTGATGCCTAATTGGGATATAATTAGGAGTCAACGAGATATATTGACCAAGGAAGAATATAGTGATTTATGAGTGTTTAATAGAATTAGGATGAATTCGTGGAATTTAGAAAAAAAATCGAAATTTCTGGGAATTCCAGAAATTTTTGGAGAGGTGTGATGATCAACTGGAGGATTTGAATTTGAATTACATTTGAGTTGAATTTTTAGACATCATTTGGACTTAGATTAAGGGGAATCTTCATTTGAATTTTGATTTGGATTTGAATTGAATTAAAGATGAATTTGAGGTGAACCTACATTTGGGATTAATTTGAGTAAGAATTCAAATGTCATTTAAAGAGGATTTACCTACAACAGAAAGAATCTCATAACAGAGGGTTTCCTAAAGTGTTAATTGGAAAAGGGTTAACATTTCATCGACGGGGGGGGGGGGGGGGGGGGGGAGGGGGGGGGTTGTCATTGGGTAATAGGACAATTGGAAAAAACAGGGTGAAGGAGAAGGATCCCAGATCTGACTAGGCCGGTCAAAGGACTTAGAAGTCACTCAAACAACAGGTCAAAAGTTCTTCTTTTGGAATATCCGCCTTCGGTCAACAACCCTAAACCTTCTCCCATGATATATATACTACACTTGGAGCATATTTCGGGAAGAACTTATTGAAGGGCTTTGAGAGACCATTTTTAGAGAGAGAGAGAAAGAGGAAGTAAAAATAGGGTTGTTTGGGTGGGGTTGTGAATTTTGAGTGTTTGTTTGAAGGTAAAGTAATACACAAAAGTGAAGTGAGGATAGAGTGAGAGTGACACATTGTTGAATTTTGGGAGCCATGGATGGAGTAAAAGAGGAGCTTGATGGCACCTCCTCGAGAAAACACATTGTAGGTTTTATGACCAAACTCAAAACTCACCTAAAGTGTTCTTTGTTTGGGTATGGTTACAAGTGGTATGGTCTTCTGCCTCTTTCACTTGTTATATCATATTTTAGCAGGCTTCCATTGGTAATATAATGTTGCTCTCTTGTCGTATGCCTTGGGGAAAATATAATTGTTTTAAAAGCAAGTTATCTATATACTTGTCTATATAGTAAAGAGGAAGGTGTTTTTGCTTACAATTTGAGAAAAACTAGCTTTGAAAGAACTAGTGTCCTGCTATGTGATTTAAAAGTGCCTGAGGAAGAAGTTAAATGACTGGGTCTTGTTTAATTGAGCCTTAATATATAGGGAGATCCATTTAAAGTGTTTATATAAATGTTTGGTGTTAGAGGAAACCTTCGTGGTAAGTAATATATAATTAGGAAATAACTGTTGGGTTTAATTAAAAGTAGAGAGTTTGAAACAAACTGCATGTTACACATTAACTGAGAATCGAGGAGTCGTTCAAATGACATCCTAGTGGGAACAACAAAGATATTTTTAAATATTACAGTTTTGACTGCAAGTTTGATTATATACAGTTTGAACTCTGGGTTATTAGAAATGCAAATTGAGCAGTGGAAAAATATTTTTGCCACTATAAAGGCTGTTTCAAATGGGTACTAAGTTGAGTAACAATTGTTAATCACGGGGGTTCTTGATTTAAAGTGTGTAACAAGTGTTTGTACAACATGTGTTTATCGAGTGATTTTAGAGATGCTGGTTGAACCGTAAAATTTAATGAACCTTAATGTAAAGTGAAAGATGTTTTCATGCACAAATTTACCAGGAATGACAAAGGCACTAAAGAGTGCCTGGAGCCCTAGGACGTCACAGTGGAGGAATGCCACGACATATATTGTGGACGGTGAAAGCCCTTGAAAATAAATGAGCTTTGGTAAACTTAGATTTAAAAAAAAAGGTGGGGATAAATGAGCATTCTGGGAATTAATGCTAAACTTAACCTTAGGTAATGAAATAAACAAAAGATAATAACCGACTCAGTCTAGAGTAGGTTGTTTCAAATTTACCTTGTGTCTGCACAACCATTACCAGTGTGGGCTAAATAAATTGTTTTTTCTAAACCCACGTGTGATGGTTTTCACTGTTGACTGGCATTGGCTTAAAGCGTCACTGTTATAACAGTCGGATTCAGATTAACACTCGATGGTTATTTTAATAGTTTTGTTATAAACTACTGGGTATGTTGTTTTGTCTATAATTGTCGTCTCATTTTAATAACTATATATAGAGTAGAATATATTCCGACGAGCGTCGGCGGCTCAGACCTATTATTCTTCTGTATTAATAGTTTGCCGGCAAGGATAAGGAGTACAGTCAGAGAGGTTCAAAAAGGTAGAATTAAACTTTAGAGCTAGAAGCAAATGGAATCTTTGAGGATTCCAATGATTCCTTTTACACTTGTAATCAGGGGCAGACCCACCTTAGACCGGAGAGGGGGGGGGGAGGGAAAGCTGAACCTTTGGAGAAAATCTAAGTGGACAGTTAAAATTTTCTAGAGGAAATTCCACTTACAAAATTTAGTCAATGTCACTTACCGTTACAAAATTATTTTTCAGGAATTATTTATATCGTCAAATATTAATCATGTTTTTTCACTGTTAAGAATAGTTTCTCCCGAATATAGTAACAAATAGTCACAGTTTGCGACATACTTTTTTTTAAGAAATTATAGATCTGGTGAAAAAGTAGTCACGGTTTACTGTTAATAAATTAGTAACTGTTTAAAATGTTAGTGATACTATTTTTATACAACGTTGAGCTGAAATTTTACTAACAATATAGTAACAGCTAAATTGTTGGTAATTTTTTTTCCATTATAGAATATATTTAGATAAAGATAATAATGTGTATATATTTATAGCAATGGTAACAGTCTTCCTGATTTGAATTGTATTTTGGGAATTTTCGGCATTTTCTTATTTTTCTTAATGTAATTTTCCTTTTATTATTTTCATTTTTAGTTGTGGTTATTAGGTTTAGTAAGCATGCGAATGCGGAGTTCTACGGAATGATTCGTATACTAGTCAACCACACACTAATTTCAATTTTACCATATTCTTAACGGATCACACAAAAACTTAGTGTAACCGGCTCTGATACCAATTTGAAAATGTGGGATTCTATTAAATGATTAGTATACAAGTCAACTACATATAAATTCCAATTTTACCAAATTTTATCTTTGATTTAATTTAATGTACATACAAAGATGTGGTCCAGATTTAAATTCAACAAACCACGCATACAAATACTCAAAGAAGTAAGAAAAAATTCCTAAAAGGGCAAAACCTTTATTCAACACAATAGAGTAATTGACAGACACAGTCGACTTATAAACTAATTAGACCAACTAAGTATAATGCGCAGTCTTCAATTTCTTCTACAGAATAAGGCCTAGTCCAGTGCCATCCACAGAAAGCGATCTTCCCTCGGGATCCACCGATTAGCCTTCGTCTTCTTCAGCAGTGAAACCTAGTTTCAAAACTCAGCAATAGAGATGGACTCTACAAGGATTTATGCAAGGTGTATGGAAACTAGGGTTCATAAATTTCACAAATCACATATGGGGATGAAAGATTTGTGAGTAAAAATGATTTTAGAAAACCAAAAAGGAAAAACTTTGGAACCAATATTGGAAAATCGTTATCGTCCAAAGTTTTTTCAAATTTCTGAACAAAATAGATTTTTATAATAAAAATATGAAGTTCGAGGCGGCGGGGTCGTTCGAACGAAAACGAACCTCGTTCGAATGAAAACGGTAGTTTCGTTCGAACGACATCAAGGTTCGTTCTAAGGAAAGCGCAATCTCGTTTGAACTCACGTACTTTCAACGAGAATTCTCTATCAAGGCAAGGATGTCTCGTTTGAAGGACGTTAGATGCTGGTTCTAACAAGACTGATCTCGTTCGAACGAGGCTCAATCTCGTTTGAACGAGACCAAAAAAATCTTTTTGATTTTAAAAATCCTTTCATAAAAGGTCGATATTTTAAAAGCTAACATTCCACAATATAATTCATATAAATTCATGAAAGCCACAAGTTTTATACCTCCATAAAGTGTTGGTGATGAATCCATAAACAGAGCTCGGTCACTAACGTGTCTTCAAATGATCTTGGAGATATAGTATTCGGTTTGAGATGCCGATTTGTAATGGGATACGCCAAAACTATAAAATAAGCCTAAGCTATGAGCAATTATAAAAACTTGTTCTTACAAAGCACCATTTTAGGTATTATAGAATAAGAATGTACTAGACAATGTACTATTATGGTGGGGACCATCCTTTAGCAATGTCACCCATTACATCAAATGCACACATTCGTTTAGGAGAAAGAATTTCCCTTGGGCCTATAAAAATTGTACTCCCCATTTGGGCAAATCATTCCTCTAATAGATATTTTGAGTATTAATACTCTTGTTTTGTGTGTAATTTCTTTGTGTGCCATTAAAAAAGCTTACGTCAATTGGTATCAATGCCTCGTCGCTCCACCTATGTCGTTGTTGTTGTAAAATCCGTAAACAAAGAAACAATGGCGTTAAAGAGAGACACCCAATTTGAGCGCCGTACCACTCGATTAAAGGAACTCGTTACCATCCTTGTTGAAAAAGTCGAGTGTCTTCTCATTCGATACCCATCCACCACCATGCCACGTTTTCCCTAGTCCCTCCACTATTACAACCACTTGATTGGAGAAAATGTTTGACCTCCTCAATGCAAATTCGACTATATTCTCAGCTTAGACCCACCACCATCCCACACTTCTACCACCATGGAACCCTAGCCCCACCAAAAAACCCTATGTCAAAACATAATATCCACAGAAAAAGAAGAAAAAGGGACTGAAATCCATCCCTAGGGTTTGATTGAGGAGAGAGAAGCAAGTAGAGAAGAAGTCGGGCAGTCGAAGGACTGAATCAATCAACCCTACCATCAATGTCACTCCAGGAGGTCTCAATGGATCTTGATGACCTCCGTTGTGAAGAAGCTGCTCGACAAAGGTTGTGGCGAGGCTAGTCTAGGGTTTCAAAACCCTAGAATTCCGATCGACCCTGGTGGTGATGCTTTCAATAGTTCCCGCTGAGTCCACTCAAAGGCCAGCAGAGATGTTGGGAAGGAAAAGCGATTGAGATGAGAGTAGTCTTTACTGAGGCCAAAATGAAGAACTGAAGCTTTCCCTATGCCAAAATGGTGTCGGTGAAAGAACCTGAGGAGGGAGATGGTGTTAAGTTGGATGATGGCTGCCTCGTTCGCAAACAGAAGATTAGGGCCCCTTGGGGCTGTTGGGTACTTTGCACCCCATTGTATACTGGTACTCTTCTAATAGGATTGTGGGGTTGTGATGATACTTCCTCAGTGGATTTTGGTAAACCATTGGTCTTCACTTTTAAAAACGGTCATGAAGTCTTACTGAATTTTATGAAGTTGGAGCAGGCCTGGGTTTTAAGGAGGAAAGGTTGAGAAATTTCAAGTTTGTTTGATAGGCCCCAATTCCAACTATTCTTGGCTGCAAGCTGTTGGGTTTAAAATATTACCCCTGGCCCATTCTTTTTTTGAGAAAATAATTCTGGGCCTAAACACACAATTTAAGGGCGCATATTCCGATTTTGCACCCCCCCCCCCCCCCCCCCCCCTCCCTCTCTCCCACCCCCACACACATTTTGAAAAGAGGCTCAAGGAAGAGCTTGATTTTAAGTGGGGGAGTGTGATGAGAATCGTATTTTGGGAAAATTTTGGCATTTATAATCAGGGGCGGACGCACATTGAGACGAACTGGGGCGACCGCCCCGGTTCAGATTTGAATAAAGACTACCAGCTCTTTATAATCGTATATAGGGATAATCCATTTTTTAGGGGTAATCCATTGAATCAAACAAAACTTAATTCTTTTAGGGGTAATCCAGCATTATCAGCTTCGTCTTGCTCTTTCCCTTCTTGGTTAACTTCTAAGAGGTACGTATTTCCCTTCTTGGTTCACTTCTTGGTTCAATTCTTACTCGATTTATTTTGTTTGGTTGGTTCCGGGTTTTTTTTTATAGTTTTCTCTATCAAGATCCTTTACTTATGGTTTGTTTTGGTTCCGGGGTTGAAGAAGATGGGTTTCGAAGGTGGGTTTGGTTTCAGACACTCTCTCTTCTGAGGTTGTTTTGAGGTATATAGTTTGTTTGATTCGATGTGCTGGTTTTGGTTTGGTGAAGGTTGAAGAAGATGGGTTTTGGTTTGAGGTTGAAGAAGATGGGTTTTGGTTTGGGGTATATAGTTTTGTTGTAGGCCTTTGGCCTGTTCGGGCTTTGTATTTGCCCTTTTGGGCTTTTTGTCCCTTCTAATTAAAATCATATTTCAGCAAAAAAAAAAGATTTATTTTGTTTGGTTATTCAGCCAAAAATCTTTTATTAGGGTTTGGTCATTTTGTTTGTTCATTTTACTCGATTTATTTTGAATATTTATTAAGCGTTGTTTATTTTTTGAAATTAATTAAGTATTGTTAATAATGATTGAGAGTAGTTGTTTGGGTATTAAAGCTATAATTTGTATAAAACTCGAAATAACCCAAAAAAAAATCGCCTCCATGACACCTTCATTACCTCCAACCTGTCATCTATCTCGACCAGTATCCCAAGACCCTGGAAATCCAGACCGGCTCAGAGGATATACAATCACCATTCACTTGTCAAGAAACCTTGGACATTTTATACTCTAAAAAAGCACATGCCACTGGAGCAGCTGAATATTCCTCTTGCACACTCCCTTTCAAACCATCTAATCCATTCCATGCCGAGAAGGAGAACCCTATTTGATACTAAGGCTCAAGCACTTAAAAAATGTGGATAGTATATTGTGATTTGTTAGCAGTATCCTAATTATTTATGTTAATTCCAATTCCTTCCCGATACCCCCAAGGAAAATCTCGAATTGGATCCCAAATTGACGGGTTAGTGTGAACTTATCCATGCGGTTATGCACTCTTCGAATAGGAATCCGTTTTCTGAAAGATCCTGGCTTTCGTGCTTTGGTGGGTCTCCGAGATCCTTTCGATGACCTATATTGTGTTGAAGGGATATCTATATGATCCGAAGTATTTTTCGGGTGATTTGTTAGCAGTAATGTAACTCCCTAACATCAATATGACCATTATTGATGTTAAGAAGATAGTAACCAAAAACATATAATAAAAATTAGATAGAAAACCTGAATACATATTCCAAAAAATGAGGATAAGAACAAATCCAAATGCATAAACAAAAACCTAAGCAAAATTGTTTATCTATAGATTTATAATCTTCTTTTATGAACTACCAACAAGACCATCACCCTTAGTTAATTCACAAGATAAATAAAAATACTAACCCACTAGCTTAAGTGATCCAAAATCAGTAATGTAACAATCACACAACCATCACAATAACCATTATCGACTACTATTCTAATGGTTTCCATCCTCACACGAGTGGAATAATAATTCATTTGGAGATGCATGTACGAACTTTTAAATAAAATCACAGGGAGAAAACTTCTGATTTCTTATCGGGGGATTTTTGTCGTGCGCTTAAAATATTACTTATCAGTATTTGAGTTAGTATACAAATAACTAGAAGTCCAATACTATAAAATGAATCAGATGCATTACTTACATTGCAGTTCAGATGTCGAGCAGCTAAAACAGGAGATGACTCTGTTAATCCATATCCATTTTGCACTTTTATTTCAATTGCCTGTGAGAGCACTGATATTAGCATAAGAGACCTTGGTGATCTTAGTCAACTAAGGAAGCAGAAGCATCTAACCTCAAAAAACCTGTCAACATGCAAAGGCAAACTACCACCTCCACTTATGCCAGCCTGAAAAATGTCACATAAAGCCTTTACTTAATCATTCTCTTTGTCCCTTCTTCCGGAGTAATAGTATCTACATTAGAGATGTAAATAATAGAGGATATAGATGCCTAGATCAAAAGGCAAGTACAAGAAAAATAAAAGGGCAAATATAATTGTGCAGCAAATAAGAGACCCCTAGTGAAATTTTTGAATAGTCATAGAAACGTTATTTGGTTGTTTCAAATGTTTTAAGACATCCTTTTACTCTGTGATTATTAGAAATAAACCTGAGGACTTGGTTTCAGGCTTCAAGGGATCAAGACAGGAGGATCTGTTATCCACCTTCTTGTTCTAACCAGCAGTATATGTTTTGATCCGTTGGCCATATAATAGAGGTGGTAGGATGTATCGAGCGTTGTGCTGTTGTAGAGAGAAATTTGGCTCTCTGACAATTAAACAATTAAATTGAATTAGGGAGAATAATTAAGAGGATTTATGATTTAAGAAGTTAATTATGCAAACAAGGTTTAAGATATATTAATTCAGTGAATTTATTGCAAATTAATTGGGTAAGTTAGTCATTTAAATAATTAAAATACATGGTAGGAATTAGGTAGATACCTGAGGGGTGAGGAGGTTTTTTGGCTCGTTGTAGTGACCAAGTTAGGGTTTGAGAGAGATTTAATTTTGTGTATGGTTATGTATGAATTTTAGTTGTGAGTGAGGAGAGAGAGAGAGAGGAACACAGCTGGGGAGACCCACGATCGCGGGTAAACTCAGCGGTCACTGCGGACCACTTGCGGCCCGGTCGCGGGATGTTCAGAGTTTCGATTACTTTAATTGTTATACACGAGGCTCATTTACTTTGGCACACTTTTCTCTCAAAACAAAACCTACAGCATTCTCTACACATCATCCCTAACCCTTATAAACCCTGATACTCCATTAAAACTACACTTCAAGCTTGGAATCGAAGCTCTTACACTTGGATTTTGATGATAAGGTAGGAGAATGATGTGTAGATCTTGAGGAGAGGAATTAGATTTTCAAGTCATATTTCAAAAATTAACTAAGGCAAGAATACTTCACTTTTCCCCTTAAGTGCTTTATAAATTACATATTGCCTAAACCATGTTTAATACTTGATTAAAATCGATTAGAAACTTAATTAGGGGATAGTAAATGATATGCCCCAAGTGTGACCTCGGCTTGGAGACACCAACCTCGGCCGAGATCATAGCCGACACTGGACAAGCCTTGGGCATGCGACGTCAGCTCTCGGTCATAGCAAGGTCGGCCCAGGCCGACACTACCACCTGCCTCTCCAAAGGACATTGCACGCATCATAAGGGTCAGCAACACTCTCGTACACCTGGGAATGGCAACCTCGGCCAGATATAGGCCGAGCTCGCAAGAAGCCTTTCTACCAATGTCAACCTCATCAAGACATCAGTATATGCTCCAAGCACACACCAGCTCAACCTCGGCTCAGGCCGACCCCTACCCATTGTCTCAGCTGAGATCGAGCCGAGACCTCCATGGCCACCTCGGACTGAACGAGCACCTAGACTTACCAACCTCGGCCACTCTCAGGCCGAGGTCATACACCAAGCACGATAATCGAGCATCTGCTGACATTTGGATAAGGGCACGTGGACACAAATCAGTTATAACAAGATTATTCCCCACACGTGGGGAGAATATTTCATCATCATTCTCTACATGTGACAGTGACAGGTGGCTTCCCCATATTGGTGAGGCAAACACACACATGCACATGCACATTACATGCATGGGGGGTACATTACACCCCCTAGGTACTATATATAGAGGTCATCCTCTACCTTGCAAAGGATCCCGAAGTTAGCAATCCTAGCTGAAACTCTGTCCAAATACACAGTAGAGAGAGAAAGCTTGAGAGTTTGTATCTATGGCCATTAGAGCCCTCATACAGTGATATTAATCACACACTCGCACAGTGGACGTAGGCTTGATTGGCTGAACCACTTATATTCCGGTGTGAATCCTCTTCTCCTCACCTCCTTCTACTATATGTGTATATGCCTTTATGCTGCCATTGTTAACATTGAATTGAGCTTACAAACACCTTGAAGGGTGGTGCTATTTTCAGCATCATCATTTTGGCGCCGTCTGTGGGAACGAGAGAAGTTGTCTCTTCCTCTTTTCCGCTTGACCTCACCGGAGACTCTGGTGGTGAACCAGGCACCACCCCTTGCGTGGAGCTATTTCACCATTGAAGGAGGTCCTTTGACGTACTAAGCTCATCTGCTACTCAAGCTCTATAGTGTTAACATATGGCACCAGAATTACCGCCACCTCTTCCGCCACCCGGAGGTGGAGGGCCTAGTTCAAGTCAGGCGCCACCCCAGTCCGAAATGGCGGAGGTAGCTGCAGCCTTGAGGTCTTTGGCTGCAATACAACAAGCTATGCAGGAACAATTTGCACAGCTCAGCCAAACTATGATGAGGCCACCTGGAGTCTCACCGGATATGATCACTCCGGCGGCTGTTCAGCCTCATCCAGACGCCAGGGGACCACCCCAGGCACCAATGAAGGACCAGCCTGCACCCCAGCAAAGAAGGGACGTTGTTGACCCTAGGCGCTTACGCCTGGGGAGGCAAGGAAACCTCTGCCCAGAGGACAGGTATGACGATCTAGAGGCGGAAGAGGCCCCGGAAGACTGCTGGGAGCCGTATGAGGTGTCGAATAATACTGTACGACCTCTTCAGCAAAGTCAAGGTTGTGTCGGCCGAAGAGGTGAAGAGGCTCAACAAAGAGGGTCAGCCTTTGATCGGTTGAGCAGAGGGTCAACCTTTGAGAGGTTGGGTCCAATGAATGACCTAAGACAGAGATTGTCGAGATCGAGGAGCGCAGCAGGCTCTCAGAGAGGAAACAGGCAGGGTCGGCCAGACCAAGGCCGACACTGTGAAAGAAGAGGCAGGGAACAGGAAGAGGTCAACAGCCGACGTGCCGCTGCAGGGGAACCCTCGGTCCATCCCATGGAGGTGGCTGGGGACAACCTCGGCCAGGTCGATGGCAGAAGACCGTGGAATGACTCGATCCAGCGCCTTGAGGAGAAGATAGGAGACCTCATTAAAAGCAGGGACCCATTACGAAGGGGTTACTCAGAGGGCTCTCCATTTGTGGCTAGGATAGTGGGCTTCCCAACCCCAGCTAAGTTCAAGCCTCCTACAGTGTCTCCCAAGTATGATGGCAGCACTAACCCTGTACATCACATCGAGATGTATCAGTCGGCAGCAGACATCTACTTGATACCCGATGAGATGAAGTGCAGGGCCTTCTCTGGGACCTTAACAGGGGCAGCACACAGCTGGTTCACCTCCCTTCCGAAGAACTCAATTGAGAACTTCAAAGGCTTGGCTGAACGATTCATCCACAACTTCTGCTTTGGGGTGAGACCTCAAAAGAAGACTACTCACCTGCTGTATGTCAAGCAGGGCAAGGATGAGAGCCTAAGAGACTACATAGCGAGATTCAACAAAGAGAAGTTGGAGGTCAAAGATTATGAAGAGAATATAGCTATGACCGCCCTCATAGGGGGTCTACAGAAAGGGAAGCTGTTGTGGAAACTTGCGGAAGACCCCCCTAGGTCTATGGCGAAGCTCCTGGAAACCGTAAGGAAAGTAATGAATGCGGATGAGGCAATGGCCGCCAAGTATGAGGATGAGAACCGCAGTGGCAGTGGAAAGTCCCAAAAGAAGAAAGATGGGAAGAAGAGGTCGGGTGATGACAAGTTCGCTCACTATACTCCTCTGACTGTGAGCTGCGAGCACATCCTCAACGAGATTAAGAATGACAGGACTCTGAGATGGCCAGAGAAACTGAAAGCCCCACAAAAACCTATGGTGCGAGTTCCACCAGAATCATGGCCACGTCACGGACAGATGCTTCGCCTTGAAGGATGAGATTGAAAAGATGTTAAAATCTGGAAAGTTGAGGAAGTATGTGGACGGTAAGGCTCCTAAGGGTGGAAGAGATGACCCTAAGAAAAGGAGAAATGACAGATGCCGTGACAATGTCCCAGCCAGAAGAGACGATGATTCAGAAGGTGACGATGAAGACGATCCGGATCTTCCGCCGAAAGATGACAACACCCCGGTGAAGAGGGTTGGTATGATCTCGTTTGGTGTTGACACCATATGCGGAGGATTTGCAGGAGGTGGCTCTGAAGTAGCTGATAGGAAGGCTCACGTAGCAGAGGTCAGATCAGTGGCCAAGCTTGAAGTTGTGAATCTAACGTCTTCCGATACAGTGCAGAAGAGGAAGAAGGTAGACATGGACACCCTTGTAGTTGGGTTCTCCAGACTTGACTTCAAGGGTATCTTAGCCCCCCATGATGACCCTTTGGTCATAACAACAAGGGTGCATGGTTGCGAGGTGCAGAGGATCCTCGTAGACGGGGGGAGTTCGGCAGACGTGATGTTTTGGCCTTGCATCAAGAGCCTAGGTCTTAGCAGAGCAAGGCTGGTACCCTATCATCACCCATTGATAGGCTTCAGTGGTGAAAAGGTCCACCCCTTGGGCATGTATGAGATGGACGTACGGATGGGTGATGAGTGGCCTAAGAGGCTGACCAAGAAGATAAATTTTTTCGTCATGGACGAGAACGTATTTTCGGCCTATAACCTCATCATAGGAAGGGTGGCCCTTAAAGAGTTTGAAGTTGTGCCGTCGACGGTCCATCAGATGCTAAAATTTCCGACTCCCTATGGGTAGGGGAAGTGCAAGGTGACCAGACCACAGCGCGAGAATGTTACTTCAACTCGGCCGAAGAGAGAGAGGCCCATAAGAGGGCAACCACCACTTATAGCATTGATACACTTGACCCAAGAGATGAGACAAAATTGAAGAAGGGAGAGGCCGCGGAAGAGGTAGAATCCATCGTCCTCAATGAGGACGAGCCGAAAAAAACCATCCAGGTCGGTAAAGCCCTAAAGGCAGAAATCAAGGAAGAGCTGATAAACTTCCTCAGGAGGAGACAGAGTGTCTTCGCATGGAGTCACGCAGACATGCCTGGCATCGACCCTGAAGTTATGAGTCACAAGCTCAACGTGACCAAAGATGCCAGGCCAATCAAACAGAGACGAAGAGTCTATTCCAGGGAGAAGTACGACGTCATCCGAGAAGGGGTCAAAAAATTGGAAAAGGCTGAGTTTATAAGAGAAGTCACATATCCGGAATGGTTATCAAATGCAGTCATCGTGGCCAAGGCCAATGGGAAGTGGAGAATGTGTGTTGATTTCACTGACCTGAACAGATCTTGTCTAAAAGACAGCTATCCCTTACCTCGGATAGATCAGATGGTGGATGCTACAGCGGGACATGAGCTCATGAGCTTCATGGACGCGTATTCAGGCTACAATCAGATCTTCATGGATGCTGAAGACTCAAAGAAGACAGCCTTCATTACTGACAAAGGGACGTACTGCTACAAAGTGATGCCCTTCGGTTTGAAAAATGCAGGGGCAACATACCAGCGTCTTGTGAATAAGATGTTCGAAGAGCAAATAGGTAAGACCATGGAGGTGTATGTGGAAGATATGCTGACAAAGAGCTTGTAAGCTTGCACTCATGTAGCAGATCTCGAGAAGACCTTCGATGTTATGGACTCATACAGAATGAAACTTAACCCCGCGAAGTGTGTCTTCGGAGTACGAGCTGGGAAGTTCCTAGGATTTATCGTCAACCAGAGAGGGATTGAAGCGAACCCTGAAAAAATCAAGGCTTTGCTTGACATGAAGACAGCGAGGAGTATCAAAGATGTCCAAAGACTCACGGGGAGAGTGGTTGCACTTAATAGATTTGTTTCTAGGGCAACAGACAAGTGCCTACCATTCTTTAAGGTGCTGAGAAAGGCCTTCCAATGGGATGAAGAGTGCGAAAAAGCCTTCAACCAGCTCAAGTCTTACTTGGGGTCCCCTTATTGCTATCCCGGCCTGTCGCAGAGGAGAAATTGTATGTGTATCTGGCAGTCTCCGAATCAGCCATCAGTGCAGCCATAATATGAGAAGACGCTGGGATCCAAAGGCCTGTATATTTCAACAGTAAGGCCCTTCGAGGGGCAGAACAAAATTACCCCCACATGGAAAAGCTAGCTTACGCCCTGATACATGCTTCGAGGAAGATGAAGCCTTACTTCCAGGCCCACTCCATGGTTGTCCTTACTGACTCCCCGCTAAGACAGGTCCTACATAAACCTGAGAAGTCCGGGAGGTTGATGGCATGGGCCATTGAGTTGGGAGAGTATGATCTTACCTACCAACCTAGGACGGCCATCAAAGGGAAAGCCCTCGCAGACTTTGTCGCTGAGTTCACATGGGAAGAGGCCGAGGCAGAGAATGGCCTAAAGGGTGCTGAAAACCGTGGTGTCTTCCGAAATTCAGAAGAGACGACACCAAACATCTTCCAAGATCAGGAAGAGATCGCATCCAACGGGGCCAGGAACCGAGTTGCGGAGAACGAGGAAGATCGGTACCTCTTCAAAAAAGGAGTCATGACAGAAGGGGTCTTCTCATCGGATACAGATATTTGGAGCCTCTTCGTGGATGGCTCTTCCTGCGACAGTGGAAGTGGTGCAGGGTTAATACTCTCGGCTCCAGATGGTGCCAACATTGAATACGCTTTGAGATTCAACTTCCAGGCTTCTAACAATGAGTCCGAGTATGAGGCCATGATAGCAGGTCTCTCATTGGCAAAGACTCTTCGCGTAAAGCGACTCCTACTCCACAGCGACTCAAGGTTAGTTGTCAATCAAGTACTGGGAATCTATGAGGCCAAAGATGAAAGGATGGCCAAATATCTGAAAAGGGTGAGAACGATGTTAGAATATATTGAAGAGGCAAGACTGAAGAGAGTGCCTCGACAAAGTAACAGCCACGCAGATGCATTGGCGAGGTTGGCCTCGGCAACGAAGACAGATGTTAGAAGGACCATTCCGATCGAGGTCTTGGGGAAGGCAACCATTGAGCAAGAAGAGGTATGTAACCCTTATCACAATTTGAACTTAGGAGACTCATGGATGGACCCCCTCGTCAGATATATCAGAGAGGGAGAGCTACCTGAATCCAAGTTAGAGAGGCAGAAATTGAGATATAAAGCTGCCAAGTTCTCGGTAGTAGGAGACGTCCTGTACAAGAAAGGATTCCTACTACCTCTCCTCAGATGTGTGCACCCCACGGAAGTTCCCCGGGTCTTACAGGAAGTTCACGAGGGTTCTTGCTCTAGCCACATAGGAAGAAGACCCTTGGCCAAAAGAATCATCACACAGGGGTACTGGTGGCCAACCTTGTCCAAGGACGCTGCGGCCTATGTGAGGAAATGTGATAAATGTCAAAGATTCGCCGCTATCCCTCATCAACCTCATCAGTCTATGACGTCAATCACTTCTCCATGGTCATTTGCAGTATGGGGGATTGACTTAGTAGGACCCCTGCCAAGAGCCGCCAACAACTATAGATTCTTGATAGTTGCCATCGACTACTTTTCAAAGTGGGTGGAGGCAGAGCCGATGATAACGATCACAAAGCAGAAGACCTTCCAATTTATTTGGAGGAATATCATATGCAGATACGGCCTCCCAAACACTCTCATCTCGGACAATGGGACCCAGTTCAAGAACTCCTCTTTAGAAAAGTACTGCCTAAGAGTGGGAATAAAGCAGTTCTTCTCATCTCCTGGCCGACCTCAGGCAAACGATCAGACCGAGGTCACAAACAGAACAATTCTCGATGGGATCAAGAAGAGGTTAGAAGATGCGAAGGGAAGATGGACTGAAGAGGTCTACGCTGTGTTATGGGCCTACAGAACCACGGCAAGGACATCGACAGGAGAAACCCCGTTCATGTTGGCACATGGCTCAGAGGCCGTCATACCAACAGAAGTAGGGCTCCCAACTCATAGGGTTCAGACCTATGACCCTGATAATAATGGGGAAGAGAGGAGGCTAGACCTAGATTTAATTGAAGAAAAATGAGAGGACGCGGAGGTCAGACAAGCAGCCTACCAACAGAGGGCAACGAAATTCTACAACCAGAGGGTGAAGTCAAGACCCATTGCAGTGGGAGACCTAGTGCTAAAGAAGACCTTACAGAAAGCAAACAAACTCCACCCAAACTGGCACGGTCCTTACAAAGTGACAGAAGAGGTTGTGCCTGGCACCTACAGGCTAGAAAACCTAGAAGGAGAACCTTTCGCTAACCCTTGGAATGCTGATCACCTAAAGAAGTATTACATATGATGTTGCAAAGAGTTTATGTAAATGTACCTTCTATTATGAAGAGGTTGTTAATAAAAGATCAGTTCCCATGGTGGTCCTTGCTTCATTTTGCACTTATGTCAGAAATTTATGAGGATAACATCTTAGGTGATGACCTCAGACCCTCATAACACCATTCAGTGGTGACGAGGTCTGAGCTCAGACACCATAATGGGATGACCTCAGACACATAACATCATTAATTTGGTGAGATTAGTTATGAGGATAACATCTTAGGTGATGACCTCAGACCCTCATAACACCATTCAGTGGTGACGAGGTCTGAGCTCAGAGACCATAATGGGATGACCTCAGACATATAACATCATTAATTTGGTGAGATTAGTTATGAGGATAACATCTTAGGTGATGACCTCAGACCCTCGTAACACCATTCAGTGGTGACGAGGTCTGAGCTCAGACACCATAGTGGGATGACCTCAGACACATAACATCATTAATTTGGTGAGATTAGTTATGAGGATAACATCTTAGGTGATGACCTCAGACCCTCATAACATCACTCGGTGGTGACGAGGTCTGAGATCAGACACCATAATGGGATAACCTCAAACACATAACATCATTAATTTGGTGAGATTAGTTATGAGGAAAACATCTTAGGTGATGACCTCAGACCTTCATAACACCATTCAGTGGTGACGAGGTCTGAGCTTAGACACCATAATGGGATGTCCTCAGACCCTTAACATCATTAATTTGGTGAGATTAGTTATGAGGACAACATCTTAGGTGATGACCTCAGACCTTCATAACACCATTCAGTGGTGACGAGGTCTGAGCTCAGACACCACTCAGTAGGATGTCCTCAGACCCTTAACATCATTAATTTGGTGAGATTAATTACGGGGATAACATCTTAGGTGATGATCTCAGACCCTCATAACACCATTCAGTGGTGACGAGGTCTGAGCTCAGACACCATAAGCAAACACCATTGCATAAGCTTCAGAGCCAAAACATGACGACATACATTCAACAAAAGAAGATGATCCTCCTCAGAGAATAACACATTCAGAGATTATAAATATTCAGAGGTTACAAAGAATGGAAAAGTAAGAACCATGCTCATTAAGAGATTATAAATGTTCAGGGGTTACAAACTATATTCAGAAATTCTCTTTAAAGGTTTGAGGGGGGAATGCTGGTGTCTTCGGTTTGGTTAAGCTGGACGACGTTGGTCACCTCGGCAACGTCATCATGGTGGTCTGGCCCTCCAACCTCTGTGCCGTCCAACGTGGCAGTCTCGACAGGCGCGGCAGCCTCCTCCTCAACCTCCTGAAGAGCCTGGGCAAGCTGAGGATTTGCAAAGAAGTAAGAGGCTTTCAAAGTGCCAGCCTCCTTCTCCTTGACAGCTGCTCACTTGGTAGTAGCTTTGATACCTCTCTCGAGGTATTCAAAACCAAAGCCCATAAACTCATCAGAACTTGTGTACTCGGCTATTATCCCCTCAAAGGCGTCATCGAGGGCTGCCTTCACGGCCGAGCTGACCTTCTGCTGTAGACTGTCATCCTTGGCCCTCAGAGCCGCAGCATGGTCCTTCTTAAGCTGAGAGATGTCCCTCTCCAACCCCTTCACCTTCTTGTCAGACTCGCCTAACTCAGACTTCAGGCAGTCAATTTCTGCGTTCAAAGTACTTTGGACCTTCTCGGCCTCTTGACCCTTCTGGATGAGGGGCAACTTCCTCAGAGTCCAATTGGAGAGATGGTTCATAGCTGCCAGGCCCTGCAGATTTTGTGATCATGAATGAGTCAAAGACAAATCAGAGGTTACACTTCGAAATTACAAAAAAGATGAGGTCATACCTGAATGGATCTGTGGATGCCGAACTCAACCAGCAAGGAAGTATCAAGTGACCGGAAGAAGCGCTTGTCGACCTCGGTCATTGTAGAGCCGAAGGCATCTAAGGCCTGCAGACTATGGCCGACTATGCTGTCAGTAATCTTCAACTGCTCTAGACGAGCCGACAGGGCGTCTGCTGAAGAGATGGAGATGGCAGTATCAGCACTCTTTTTCTTCTGCCTCTGATCCTCAGGGCAGGATCAGTTGAAGCCCTCTTCTTCGTGGCTTGGGGCTTTGAGGCAGAGGGAGCTGGGGGAGGAGCATTAAGGCATGCTTTCTTTGCAAGTCTCGTCAATTTAGGTGCAGCCATTTCCCAGAGTTCGTCTGAGATATCCTTTGGGCGCTCTGAAAAAATTAATAGATCTGAGTCAGAAGGTCAGACATAAATAAACTCAGAGGTTCAACTTCAAATAGAAAGCGCGTACCAAGCTCGGAAAGGGGACTTCCACCTAGACCTGTCTCAGAGAGGTAGTGGGGGGTCATCAAGTGTTCGAACTTAACGAACAGACCATGTATCCCCTGATCTTGAAGGGCTTTCACCTTCTGAAGGTTTTGCGGGCTTAGGCCAGGGTCAGCCCTCGCAGACATTGTGACCTTACCCCACCTCAGGGGCATCCTCGGCTCTAGAATGGACGAGGGAGCACATGGGCCAAATTCCCATGGTCCAGAAGCAAAAAAGTATCGAGGCTTCCAGTTATGGTTGGAAGTCTGAGTTATTTGAAGCATCTTTTTTTCAGGTTTCCGAGCTACAAAGTGATAGTAGCTCGGATGATTTTTGGCTAAAGAAGGGACGTAGCAACCAACAAAGACCTGAACTTGAAGGTCTGAGTGGTGGACAGCTCTCCATAAGACTAAAGCCCCTATTATGACCCTCCAGGCATTGGGGGATAGTTGTGAGGGGACCAAATTGATATAGGAAAGGATGGATTTGATAATGGATGAATGGGCAGACGAAACCCCAGCTTGAACATCTGCTCGTACAAACAGATCTCGCCGTCTCGGCCATGATAAGCCATCTCTTCCCTCAGAGGTCTTCTTAGCTTTATGGAGGGACTAATGGAGTACAGATATCTGAAGCAAAGAAGGTCTACCTCAGTGACAGTACTCTCGATCTCGGCCGCCTCAGAGACGTCGACATCGCTTTCAACCTCATCATCATCATCTAGCTCAACGTCGACTGGAGCAGATGTTGATGGGTTATTCGGGAACCTCCGAGCGAACTAGGCACCGGTGACGGCCGACAGAGGAATGGCGTCAAGTGGTGGTGGAATGGCCACACTCGGCTCAACAATCTCAACCTCTGAAGAAGAGACCGAGGTGCTCGAGTTATTATGGGATGAGGCTCGGCTAGAAACCTCGGCCTGATCAGGGGCCTGATCTTCCCGAGGTGTGAAGTCCATGGCCTCCTGGAAGGAATCCACAGACATGGGGTCTGAGGTGGAAGACTCAGACATCGGTATTGGATCGGCAGGAACCTTTGCCTGATTTAAAGACTCCGAGGGATCAGGATATATCACCCTCAGGGGTGGTGGAAAGATGGGTCTAATAGGGAATTCTTGTGACCTACGAGCCTCCTCCTGTGCTCTTTCTATTTGTCTGATTTTTTCTAAAGTCTTCTCTCTAAGGGAGGGGAACTCCTCAAGAAGTTGGTAGAGGGGTCTGAGCATCAGAGGCAGATACTACACTTGGGAGACTCCCTAAACTACAAACAAGATTGGCTAGTGAAGTAAGTCAAATTAAAGATCAAACCAAGAAACTTAAGGCAAATACAGTTCGCCTGAAAGTATGAAGTTCTCGCCTGAAAATCCCTAAGCTCGCTGGAAAACACAAAAAATAGGGAAAAACAGGGAAAAACGAAGGGAAAAAGATGGCAGAGAATACCTGAGGAAGAAGTAGTAGAAGAAAGAGAAGAAAACTCGAGGAAGCACCACCAAAGACCTCTGCAGTGGAATCGCGAAGAGAATGCTTTTAGAGAGAGAATGTTGGAATGCTATCGCTCAGGAGAAAGAATTGAAGATGGAGGGAAAAATGAGGGTTCAAAACCCTTAAATATACAGGCGCGATTCCCAAGGCCCATCATTGCCTTGGGAGCCCCAAAGGGCGGCTGACAACACACGCTTGCCAAGCAAGCCATACTTCAACATTGGACAAGTGTCAAACAAATATTGGCTCATATTAGAAAGGCCTCGGAGATGTGAAAATCCCACAGTCACCTGCTCTCACACGTAACTAAGGGCTGGGGGTGATTGATATGCCCCAAGTGTGACCTCGGCTTGGAGACACCAACCTCGGCCGAGATCATGGCCGACACTGGACAAGCCTTGGGCATGCGACGTCAGCTCTCGGCCATAGCAAGGTCAGCCCAGGCCGACACTACCACCTGCCTCTCCAAAGGACATTGCACGCATCATAAGGGTCAGCAGCACTCTCGTACACCTGGGAATGGCAACCTCGGCCAGATATAGACCGAGCTCGCAAGAAGCCTTTCTACCAATGTCAACCTCATCAAGACATCAGTCGATGCTCCAAGCACACACTAGCTCAACCTCGGCTCAGGCCGACCCCTACCCATTGTCTCGGCTGAGATCGAGCCGAGACCTCCATGGCCACCTCGGACTGAACGAGCACCTAGACTTACCAACCTCGGCCACTCTCAGGCCGAGGTCATACACCAAGCACGATAGCCGAGCATCTGCTGACATTTGGATAAGGGCACGTGGACACAAATCAGTTATAACAAGATTATTCCCCACACGTGGGGAGAATATTTCATCATCATTCTCTACATGTGACAGTGACAGGTGGCTTCCCCATATTGGTGAGGCAAACACACACATGCACATGCACATTACATGCATGGGGGGTACATTACACCCCCTAGGTACTATATATAGATGTCATCCTCTACCTTGCAAAGGATCCTGAAGTTAGCAACCCTAGCTGAAACTCTGTCCAAATACACAGTAGATAGAGAAAGCTTGAGAGTTTGTATCTATGGCCATTAGAGCCCTCATACAGTGATATTAATCACACACTCGCACAGTGGACGTAGGCCTGATTGGCTTAACCACTTATATTCCGGTGTGAATCCTCTTCTCCTCACCTCCTTCTACTATATGTGTATATGCCTTTATGCTGCCATTGTTAACATTGAATTGAGCTTACAAACACCTTGAAGGGTGGTGCTATTTCCAGCATCATCAGTAAACCTAATTACTTTCTGTTATTATGAAATACTATTGAAATTGGTGAAATTCTTTTGCAATGATATAATTTCTAGAATGTAATTATGTGGTTAAGAAATACTTATCATGTTATATTGACTTTAGAAAAGATGAAATATGAATTGTGTACATAACTTGTCCCTTATAATCATGATTTTTATTTATATGCTCATCCTCAAACATCGCATTTTTATTTTTGGATACTTCACATCAATCCCTTTAGTATAATTCATAAATATAATGATTGACTTGTACACGAAATGATAGAAATTTGGATATTTTCATGTAAATTTGGTAATAACGAACATAGTAAATACAGGACGAGGTCTGGGAAATAAGTTACTTGATATTGTCCATAGAACTTATGTTATTAGCTATATGTTGTTATTGATTTGACTTGGATTGTTTTGGTTAATTGTTGATGTTAACGATGGGATTCAGGATTGTTGGGTTATGATTTGTTGTTGTTGATGAGACTTGTGTTAATTGGTTCATTATTATAGTTGATGGAATGAGTGCTGATTAGTTAATGGCTGTTGCTATCAAGGGAATTTGTGTTGTTGGCCATTTTGTTATTACCAAGGAGACTTATACTATCGGTTAATTGTTGTTGACTTTAGGGTTTAGGCTGATGGGGTAGTTATTGATGTTCTCGATGGAATTTAGGCTAATAGTCATTTGTTGTTATCAAAGGATGTAGATTATTGGTTACTTGTTTTGGTTGATGGGGCTTGTGTGGTTAATCCTTGTGGTTGGGGAGACTTATGTTGTCGGTTATTAATTGGGTTTTAAGGGTTTCATGTTGTTGATTATATGTCATTATGGAGAGGTTTGTGTTATTGACTATACGAGGTTGCCGTTGAGGGTTTTAACATTGGGAATGTATATTTTGATCTTGTTGGGTTTTATATGTAGGGATTGAAATACGTAAAAAATCTTTGGATTACTTAGATCAGTAAAGGGAATTGATTTGGGACATTAATGTGTTAGGTGTTAAGTTTAAAGGTTATGTGACACCCCGACTAATTAAATACCGGGCAGCTACTCCTTTATTAAATTAATTCAAAATGCCAAGTTGGCTCAGTTAATAGCATCACTGTCGAAAACGTTTTTATGATTACTAACCACCTAGTATTTAAAAAGTAAGTGCCAAATTTTAATTAAAGTCCGATTAACATGCAACAAGTGTAAAGAAGAAATAACTAACACCATTCACCATACTGAAGTAAAACGAATAACCATCACAATAGAGTAATAAAGTCTGGAGGAAAACTCCTCACTACAATCCCATAACTGAAGTAAATAACCGAATGCTAAAACAATACAAATTAAAGTCTGAAAACTGTAATGTAAAAGATGTCTCTAAATAGAAATGGGCAACATGCCCTACAACTGATAGATAGTGACTCTGGAATCCAAAAGATAGAAGCGTCTACAAGCAAATCCCTGTAGCTTCCACAAACAGCTACAGCTCGTCACCTGAATGAGTATCCTATGCTTGGTGTCCCTGTGGCTGGGCACCTAAAATGGTTTTACAAGAAAAAGATTTGAAAAGCAAACGGGTCAGAGCCCGAATGTGGAGTTATATTTAAAAACCTGCAAGTGCTTTAAAAACATTTAAAACATTAAATGCAAAGTACATGTTAGGACGTGCACTCACGTGATATTCTCACCTCTCGTCTAACTGTGCACTCCTAACGTAAGTACCCATCTAGAGTGATACAAACTACTAGCTAAGTGACAACATATCTAGCTAGACTATCATAGGTCTTACCCTTATTACACGGTTCTATTAACATAATGACGCTCGTAATTAAGTAGGGGTTTAACGTATCTCAGATGTTCAATATGCAATATATATAACTATCAGTTAACTCGTTATATATCTCGAAACAATACCGTAATTATATTCACATCATTAACATGAAGGTTCTCATTAATTAAGTGTATATTATTCACGTCATAAATATACAATATAAGCACCCCGAGAACTAAGCTGCGGTGCACACATACTCTGCTATCCATCCCGGTACATCACGTACATAAGGATCACATATTCCGAATCTCTCAGGAATAGTTCAGATAACACAAATCACAAATAGTGGAGGCGAACACAGTCACATCACATGGGTCACGTACATACCTACGCTCCCACGATCAGCGGACTTATTAACATCCCAATAAGTCTTTCTCTGACCTATGTTCATCGAGGTACCAGTCTATATCCCCCTCGTAGGCACACAAGGATTAGAGGGTCCTAAGCGAACGCAACCTCCCGTGATAGCAAGTATGGTAGGTATGTCATACACACAATCCATATACCAATACTAAGTAAACACACGTCTTAGTAATGCCGTATTTTAATCGTAGTACATTTTCTCATACTAACTATATTTATCACAATTTGTACTATTCCGGTTTGTAATCATACGCGCCATAATTTTCTCACGTCGTAGTAGACACTCATGTCTCAACCCAAACCATCCATGTAATACAACTCTCGTATGTAAATTCCTTCTCATAAATACCCAAATGTCCCAATTCTATCATTATTACATCTACGGAATGATATCTATATCCTCGAATAAGTTTACGGAACTCCAAAAATCAAAACAATCCAAAATGGCCCAAACTGCCAGCTCGTTAGAAGTCTCGTTCGAACGAGACTGTTCGAACGAGTTTGGACTGTCAGCTCGTTAGAAGTCTCGTTCGAACGAGGCTGTTCGAACGAGATCCAGTTCGTTCGAACGAACTGTCCCTTCTAACGATATCTCGTTCGAACGAGATATCGAACGAAATCCCTACTCGTTAGCAACGACTGGTCTACTCGTTAGAAGCTCGTTCGAACGAGTTCGTTCGAACGACCTGAGGACTGCTTCTAACGACTGACCAGTTTCGGCCCAGATTTTTCCCCAATTCGTTTTTCATCCATTATAACACCTCAAATCTTCTAAACTAAGTCCCAACAATCGTTTAAAGGTCTATAATCAATACTAAACATATATAGTCACATCCTAACATGTTTTTAAGGGATCAATCCATCCTAACATCAATTAAATTTACCAATTTCTACACTTTTTCCCAATAACTCAAGAACATGAACCCTAACTTTATATCATCATAAAATCCCAGAATTTAATTCGTTTATATTTCTTCTAATCACAATTATTATGAGAGAAATCATCTACCTATCATTCTACATGCAATTCTCTTCAAATTTTCAAGTTCTAAATTCCAACTACATGGGTTTTCATTCAATCTTTCAAGAACAATCAAAATTCTTCAATTTCTAACACGGAAAAGACATTCTCTGAATTTAAATGGAATAAAGTCACTTGCCTTGGTTTGATTTCTGATTTTGGTGTAGGTTTGATGAAGTTTTCTGCAGAAATTCCTCTCTCCAAGCTTTTCCTCCAATGGTGGCTTAAGGCGGCTAGGTTTTTCTTTGGGAAGATTGTAAAACCTAAGGTTAGCCTCCGTAGCTTAAAGGGTTAATATGGGTTGGTTAATGGGTTTAGTGGGTTAAATCCACATCAGATTTACATCTCCAATTTTCGTCACTTTTAATTCCTCAAAATGTAAAATTACCAAAATACCCTTTATGATGCCGGTATGGCCTAAAAATACCCCGGAACCCAAACTACACCCCCGGCTAGTGTTTTCTGACTATTTCGACCCTTCCGGACGCGTTGGCGCACTCAAAACGACCATACGGATTATAGATTTTAAATTCACTTTTTATTATCAAATTATTACACCGTGACGCGGCGGTCCCACGCGTCTCAATAAAATTTATAAAATGTCGTATATAAATCTCACGACAACTTTTATAATACCAAATACATATATCAAAACATGTATGCACATAATCAAATACCAACTCGCATCTCATTAGTATTTATAACCCGGATTAATTTCCAATTAATACGCATTTAATTAATTAATCCCAAAAAAAAATATAGCCAAAAGTACGGGGTATTACAGGTTATTAGAAAAAAGGATGTCGAGAGACGATAGGAAGGCTACACACAATCATAAATTGAGGAAGTAAACTAAAAATTTGGGAGTGATTTAATGCACTTAAACGCTTGGGGATTATAGTTTAACTTAAGAGATTTAAGTAACTTGCGTGAACTTTGGTATAGATGGAATTAAGGGAAATGGGGAGATATGGGTAAGGAAGATGATATGTTGTTGTCCTTAGGTTGGGTTATCCGTCGAATTCTGAGTATTAAGTTGTGTGGATTGGATACACAATTTTTGGGATATGTGGCTTGTGAGTAAATTACTTACTGATTTTGGGATTCTATAGACCATTTGGGAAATATTTATAACTGTTTTATTTGTTCGAACTATTTTTTTTATGCAAGCTAGAACAAACAAGTAAGTTACTATGCAGTCGAGTTGAGACATTACTTACCAATTTCACGTGAAGAGAGCTAAGTTTGACTAGTTTGAGAAAAGTGGCAGCGGTGGTGTATATTTTATATGTTTGATATTATTTAGGTTTGGCGAGAAATGAAAGCCAATATTTTTAGGATCAATTTCTTCCTCTTCATTTGCCAAGGGAGGACTATTTTGTATGCTTTTCTTTGGCACTCTCTTGTGGGTTTTTTTGAGTGATAGCACCATCATCATCCTTGCCTTATCCCATAAAATGCCATCGGCACATGAACTATGTTTTTCCATTATAAGAAATGTCATCTACTTAATATAAAACTTTAAGAAATTTACTTTTAAATTCCTCCCATAATAGTTTAGATCGGCCTCTTTGTATTTTTCGTTCAATCTCAATTATTCCTCAGTTTGTTACCAGTGCATCAAATGCTCTACAAAGTTTACCTTCTCTTATATTATTATTAATGGGAGCTACTCTTAACTTTTCTCTAACAAATGATCTTTAGTCTTTTCCCTTCTAGTTACTCCTATCATACATCCAAGCATCCTCATCTCACTTACATGATATGTTGAACTTCTTTTTTCTTTAATCCCCAACATTATGCTCCATACATCGTAGCTAGTCTAAAGACACTTAGAATTTTCCTTTCAATCTATGAGATATCTGCTTATCACATAAGATACCAATAGCTTGTCTCCATTTCATCTATCTTGGTGTTATTTGTAATACCCCGTACTTTTGGCTATATTTATTTTTGGGATTAATTAATTAAATGCGTATTAATTGGAAATTAATCCGGGTTATAAATACTGATGTGATGCGAATTGGTATTTGATTATGTGCATATATGATTATATATGTATTTGGTATTATAAAATTTGTCGTGGGATTTATATACGGCATTTTAGAAATTTTGTTGAGACGCGTGGGACCGCCGCGTCACGGTATAATATTTTGATATTAAAAGTAAATTTAAAATCGATAATCCATATGGTCATTTTGAGCGCGCCAACGCGTCCGGAAGGGTCGAGATAGTCAGAAAACACTAGCCGGGGGTATAGTTTGGATCCCGGGGTAATTTTAGACCGTACCGGTAACTTAAAGGGTATTTTAGTAATTTGGTATTTTTGGGTAATTAAAAGTGACGAAAATTGAGAGTTGTAATCTGATAAGGATTGACCCCAACCAACCCTTATTAACCCAACAAGCTACGGAGGTTTATTGAAATTAGGTTTCATAAGTTTCCCCAAAGCAAACCCTAGCCACCATAGCCTTTTGGAGAAGAAAGCTTGGAGAAGGAGAGAGAGAGAGAGATTCTGCAGAAATTCTACACCGAATCCACACCAAATTCAGAAATCAAACCAAGGCAAGTGACTTTATTTCCATTTAATTACTGAGAATGTCTTTTCCATGTTAGAAATTGAAGAATCTTAATTGTTCTTGAAAGATTAAAAGAAAACCCATGAATTTGAAGTTATTATTGAATGTTGGGATAGGTTTGCATGTAGAAACATTGTTGGGAGATTTAATTTCGGATATTTCATATCTAGGTGATGTATAAACGAATTAAAATTCTGGGAATTTATGATGAGAAAAAGTTAGGGTTTATGTTCTTGAAGAAAATTGGGAATTAATGTAGAAATTGTGATTTAATGATGTTTAGATGATGTCAAACCCTTTAATGATGTTAGTATAGCCCCTTAACATGTTTGAGGATGATGAGAGAACTCTATATATTGTTGGAACGAATTTTAGAAAAGGTTTGAGGAATAAAAATGGTGAAAAACGAATTGGGGAGAAATCTGGGCCGAAACTGGCATCTCGTTAGAAGCAGCCCCAGGTCGTTCGAACGAGCTCGTTCGAACGAGCTTCTAACGAGTTGACCAGTCGTTATTAACGAGTAGGATTTTCGTTCGATATCTCGTTCGAACGAGATATCGTTAGAAGGGTCAGTTCGTTCGAACGAACTGGGATCTCGTTCGAACAGCCTCGTTCGAACGAGACTTCTAACGACCTGACAGTCCAAACTCGTTCGAAGCCTCGTTCGAACGAGACTTCTAACGAGTTGACAGTTTGCCCCTTTTTGGACTGTTTTGACTTTTGGAGTTCCGGGAGATGGTTCAAGGGTAGAGTTAGCATCCCTTTGATGATATGGTGATTGATTTGGGACTTTTGGGTTGCTGGGATGAGTAAAGCATATACGAGAATTATATTCAACGAATTATTTGGGTTGAGACGTGAGTGACCACTACGATGTGAGGATGAATTATAGCGCGTATAATTATGAACCGGAATAAAATAAGTTGTGATAATTAGTTAGTACGAGAATGCGATATGTACTACGATTATAATACGGTATTACTAAGATGTGTGTTTACTTAGTATTGATATATGGATTGTATGTATGACATACCTACCATACTTGCTATCACGGGAGGTTTACGTTCGCTTAGGACCCTCTAATCCTTGTGTGCCTACGGGGGGGATATAGACTGGTACCTTGATGAACATAGGTCATAGAAAGACTTATTGTGACATTAATAAGTCCGCTGACCATGGGAGCGTAGGTATGTGCGTGACCCATGTGATGGTGACTATGTTCGCCTCCACTATTTGTGATTTGTGTTATCTGAACTATTCCTGAGAGATTCGGAATATGTGATCCTTATGTACGTGATGTACCGGGATGGATAGCAGAGTATGTGTGCACTACAGCTTAGATTGCGGGGTGCTTGTATCGTATATTTATGTTGTGAATAATATACATTTAATTAATGGGAATCCTCATGTTAATGTTGTAAAAATATTACGGTATTGTTTCGAGATATATAATGAGTTAGCTGTTAGTTATATCAATGGCATATTTAGTAACTGAGTTTACGTTAAACCTCTATTTAATTACGAACATTGTTATGTTAATTGGAACCGAGTAATATGGGTAGAACCTTTGGCAGTCTAGCTAGTTATGTTGTCAGTTAGCTAGTAGTATGGGTCGATATAGATGGGTACTTACGTTAGGAGTGCACAGTTAGACGAGAGGTGAGAATATCATGCGAGTGTACGTCCTAACATGTACTTTGCATTTAATGTTTTAAATGTTTTTAAAGCACTTGCAGGTTTTAAAATGATTTCCACTTTCGGGCTCTGACCCATTTGCTTTCAAATATATTTTCTTGTAAAACCATTTTAGGTGCCCAGCCACAAGGACACCAAGCATAGGATTCTCATTCAGGTGACGTGCTGTAGCTGGATGTGGAAGCTACAGGGATTTGCTCATAGACGCTTCTATCTTTTGGATCCCAGAGTCACTATCTATCAGTTGTAGGGCATGTTGCCCATTCCTATTTAGAGCATTTTTACATTTCAGTTTTCAGACTCTAGCATGTATTGCTCAGTATTCAGTTTTAGTTATTTATTTCAGTTTACTTATCAGTTGTGGGATTTGTATTGAGGAGTTTTTCCTCCAGGTTTTATTTACTTATTGTGATGGTTATTCATTCTATTTCAGTATAGTGAATGGTGTTATTTAGTTATTCATTACTCTTGTTGCATGTTAATCAGATTTAATAAAATTTGGCACTTACTTTTTAAATACTAGGTGGTTAGTAATAATAAAACGTTTTCGACAGTGATACTATTAACTGAGCCAACTTGGCATTTTGAATTAATTTTATAAAGGAGTAGCTACCCGGTGTTTAATTAGTCGGGGTGTCACAGGTGGTATCAGAGCATCAGGTTCTAGTGTCCTTTAGGATCTGTACGGCTATTATGTTTCCGCTACGTTTCTTTGATATAGAGCCCTATATTTTAGGACTGTTGTACTCTTATTGTGTATGCTTCGTCTTCAGCTATATTAAGTTTATAAACCGTGAACTTATAAACTTTGTTCTTATTTCAGATGCCTCCACGACGTGCACGACGAGTTCCCAGAAATGCTACGCCCGAACCACAGCCCGCTCCAGTTCAGGGCATGTTGAACGCCGCTGAGGTTGCTACTATAGTAGCCCAAGCGGTAAATGCTGCGATTGCCGTGATTCAGCAGGCACCACCGCAGGCGCCGGCTGCCGCGCCAGTACAGGTTAATGCATTCCCGTCTGCTTGGGAGCGTGTACGTGACGCTTTTCAGAAAGCGCATCCACCAGAGTTTGCTGGAAGCTCAGATGTGGTTATCTCGAGCCAATGGAGGAAGGACATGCAGAGGCATTTGAGGATGCATGAGTGCACTGATGTTCAGAAACAGGTGCTAGCTACTTTCAAGCTAGTTGGATCTGCACTGCAGTGGTGGGAGTCCATTACCACCGCGGAGGAGAGGGATACCCTCACGATTCAGGAGTTCTGGGTGCGGTTCGACCGCAAGTATTTTCCGTCCGCAGTTCATACAGAGATGAGGAGGAAACTGATGAGTTTGAAACAAGAGGGCAAGACAGTGGCCGAGTATGAGGCCGAGTTTACTAACCTGTTGCATATCGTTCCAGACGAGATTCCAACAGAGAAGAAGAAGATAGAGAAGTTCACTGATGGGTTGAATTGGAGGATCCGTCAGCATCTACTCGGGAACCTATCGTTGGCCACGTATTCTGATGTGGTTAACGCTGCATTACTGCACTGCCAGGACCACCGTTTTCACATGGCCGAGGGCAAGCGGTCGGGAGAGTCTAGCCATCAGGGCAGGACTGGAGGACATGGTGCCAGTGGGGCACAAACCGGTCAGGGGCAGAGACAGACTGAGCAGGGTACCCAGCAGGGGGATAACAAGAGGTTCCGGTCAGGGAACTACAGGCAGGGACAGGGAGGTTTCCGCCAGGGCCATCAGGGTCCAAACGGCCAGCAGGGCCAACAGGGACAGAATGGGCAGCAGTTCCATCAGGGCCAGCAGGGCCAAGGGAGGAATGGTAACGGCCACCAGGGCCGGGGACAGCAGGGGCAGAGGGGAGGGAATTTCCCAGGGAAGTGCTTTACTTGTGGCAAGACTGGCCATAAGAAGCAGGATTGTCCTGATAGGGGCAGGGCCCCACAACAGCAGCAGCAGGGTGCTCGCCAGGATCCACAGAGACCTATGTTTCCCGCCGCTCTTCCTGCACCGCCACAGATGGCAGCATTGCCACCCATTCCAGCAGTCCCAGCTCAGCAGGGGCAGCTACAGTATGGACGTGTCTACAACGTTCACCAGGCTGCAGTTCCACAGGCACCGCCCGCGATCGAGGGTACGTTTCCTATCCATGGCACTATGGGTCGGGTGTTATTTGATACGGGTGCTACACACTGTTTTATTGCTACACACTTCGCGAAAGCTTTAGGATTGTTAGCTACGGCAGAGAGCACAGTGACGTGTGTCGACTCACCATTAGGGAGTGGGTCACTTATTTTCTTTATATGCCGGGGAGTCGGGGTAGAGGTTGGTGGTTTGGTATTGCCTGCGGACATGTTAGTGTTAGACATGCATGTTCACGATGTGATCATCGGGATGGATTGGCTCGTAGCATATAGGGCCATGATTGATTGCTTCAGCGGGAGCATTGTTTTTGCCATTCCGGGGCAGGAGATGTTTATAGTGGCGATGCCTCGCCCAGAGGGAGGATCGACCGCTCATCTGTATTACATAGAGGAGGATACCTCTAAGGAGGTTGTGATTCCTTTAGATTCGATCCCGGTTGTCAGGGAGTATTCGGATGTGTTTCAGGAGATACCAGGCTTACCACCCAGTCGAGAGATAGACTTCGTTATTGATTTGCTACCGGGTACGAGACCTATAGCACGTGCACCGTACCGTATGGCTCCAGCTGAGATGCGAGAGTTACGGGATCAGATAGAGCAGCTGTTAGGGCAGGGCTTTATTCGCAGGAGTACCTCACCTTGGGGCGCTCCAGTTTTGTTTGTGAAGAAGAGGGATGGTTCACTGAGATTGTGCGTGGACTACCGAGAGTTGAATAAGGTCACAATACGGAATAAGTATCCGTTGCCTCGAATCGATGACTTATTCGACCAGTTGAGAGGAGCTTCTTTCTTCTCGAAGATTGACTTGAGGTCGGGATACCATCAGTTGCGTATCAGGGAGGAGGATGTCTCGAAGACTGCGTTCTTATCGAGATATGGTTCTTATGAGTTTCGGGTTATGCCTTTCGGCTTGACCAACGCTCCAGCAGTGTTTATGGACTTGATGAATAGGGTGTTCAGAGATTTCCTAGATCAATTTGTCATTGTCTTCATTGATGATATTCTGGTTTACTCTCAGACAGAGGAGGAGCATGCCGAGCATTTGAGGATGGTTTTGCAGACACTTCGTCAGAACGAGCTGTATGCAAAATATGAGAAGTGCGGGTTTTGGCTGAAGGAAGTCCAGTTCTTGGGTCACATTATTTCCGACCAGGGAATATCTGTCGATCCGGGGAAGGTGTCAGCGGTGAGGGAGTGGGGACAGCCCACGACACCAACGGAGATTCGTAGTTTCTTGGGTTTAGCAGGATACTACAGGAGGTTTATTCGGGGTTTCTCAGAGATAGCAGGTCCTTTGACACATCTTACTCGTAAGGGTGTGCCATATATCTGGAGTGATGCCTGTCAGTTGGCATTCGATGAGTTGAAGGACAAATTGACCTCAGCACCTGTGTTAGCATTGCCGAGACCGGGAGTTGAGTATTTGGTTTACACCGATGCGTCTTTGCAAGGACTTGGAGGTGTTTTGCAGCAGGAGAGACAGGCCATAGCTTATGCTTCCCGTAAGCTTAAGCCTCATGAGAAGAATTACCCCACGCATGATTTGGAATTGGCAGCAGTAGTATTTGCCTTACGGATTTGGAGGCACTATCTTTTGGGGGAGAAGTTTCAGCTGTTCACGGACCACAAGTCACTACAGTATCTGTTCACGCAGAAGGAATTAAATATGCGGCAGCGTAGGTGGCTTGAATTTGTGAAAGACTACCAGTTCGACATTCAGTACCACCCGGGTAAGGCTAACGTGGTAGCAGACGCGTTGAGCCGCAGGCCAGCAGATGAGGTGGCAGAGGTGTGGAAAGCGAAGTGGAAGGAATTGGGACACCAGGATGCAGTGGCCCGATCTTTCATGGCTGTGATGACCGTTACACCGCAGATTGTCACGAAGGTTGTACGGGCACAGGCAAATGATTCGTTCTGTCAGGAGCAGATAGTTCGATTACTCGCTGAGGGAGCTGAGTCCTATACCGTTAGCTCAGACGGGGGATTACGCTTCAATGGGAGATTGGTAGTTCCGGAAGGAGAGGAATTGCGGCACGAGGTGATGGCAGAGTCGCACGGCTCACGGTTCGCGGTACATCCCGGAGGGGACAAAATGTACCAAGATATGAGACGGCAGTATTGGTGGAGCGGTATGAAGAGAGATATCGCAGAGTTTGTCTCGAAATGCGCCACTTGTCAGCTTGTAAAAGTGGATCATCAGAGACCAACAGGATTGCTATAGCCATTGGAGGTTCCGGTGTGGATGTGGGAGAGCATATCCATGGACTTTATCACGGGGTTGCCTACGTCGCAGAGGGGTCACGACTCCGTTTGGGTAATTGTGGACAGATTGTCCAAGGTCGCTCACTTTTTACCCGTTAGGACTGATTACACTGCGGGTCAGTATGCCCAACTCTTCATTTCAGAGATTGTGAGACTTCACGGTGTGCCCCTAAATATCGTGTCTGACAGAGACAAGATATTTGTTTCGAGGTTTTGGGAGAGTTTCCAGGAGGCCATGGGCACGGAATTGCGGTTGAGTACGGCTTATCATCCGCAGACTGATGGGCAGACCGAGCGCACCAATCAGATGTTGGAAGACATGCTACGCATGTGTATTATTGACTTCGGGGGTGGATGGGAGCAGTACCTTCCACTGGTGGAGTTTGCTTACAACAACTCCTATCAGTTCACGATTGGCATGGCTCCGTTTGAGGCATTGTACGGTAGGCCTTGTCGTTCCCCAGCATGTTGGTTGGAAGTGGGGGACAACAAACTACTTGGGCCGGAAGTAATTCAGGATACTTCGGCAAGGATTGAGTTGATTCGGAGTCGCATTCGGGTAGCTCAAGACAGGCAGAAGAGTTATGCTGATGCGAAGAGATTTTTCAGGGAGTTCCAAGTGGGGGACCAAGTTTTGCTCAGGGTTTCTCCGATGAAGGGGATTATGCGATTCGGGAAGAAGGGGAAGTTGGCACCAAGGTATGTGGGGCCGTTTCTTATTATTGAGCGGATCGGACCGGTTGCGTATAGACTCGGGTTACCGGAGCATTTGCATCGGATTCACGACGTGTTCCATATTTCCTCGCTGAGGAAATACCTTAGGGATGATTTGGCTCATTCTCACATTGCTGTGGAGGACATCAATCTCCAGCCGGATAGCTCTTATGAGGAGGGGCCAATTGCTATTTTGGACCGAAGCGAGAGGAAACTGCGGTCAAAGATAGTCCCGTTAGTACGTGTTCAGTGGCGACATCACAATGTCGAGGAGTCCACATGGGAGCGCGAGGATGAGATGCGCGAACGTTATCCAGAGATGTTTCTAGCAGGTACTTTCTAGTTTCGAATTTCGGGACGAAATTCAGTTATTAGGGGGGGAGTATGTAATACCCCGTACTTTTGGCTATATTTATTTTTGGGATTAATTAATTAAATGCGTATTAATTGGAAATTAATCCGGGTTATAAATACTGATGTGATGCGAATTGGTATTTGATTATGTGCATATATGATTATATATGTATTTGGTATTATAAAATTTGTCGTGGGATTTATATACGGCATTTTAGAAATTTTGTTGAGACGCGTGGGACCGCCGCGTCACGGTATAATATTTTGATATTAAAAGTAAATTTAAAATCGATAATCCATATGGTCATTTTGAGCGCGCCAACGCGTCCGGAAGGGTCGAGATAGTCAGAAAACACTAGCCGGGGGTATAGTTTGGATCCCGGGGTAATTTTAGACCGTACCGGTAACTTAAAGGGTATTTTAGTAATTTGGTATTTTTGGGTAATTAAAAGTGACGAAAATTGAGAGTTGTAATCTGATAAGGATTGACCCCAACCAACCCTTATTAACCCAACAAGCTACGGAGGTTTATTGAAATTAGGTTTCATAAGTTTCCCCAAAGCAAACCCTAGCCACCATAGCCTTTTGGAGAAGAAAGCTTGGAGAAGGAGAGAGAGAGAGAGATTCTGCAGAAATTCTACACCGAATCCACACCAAATTCAGAAATCAAACCAAGGCAAGTGACTTTATTTCCATTTAATTACTGAGAATGTCTTTTCCATGTTAGAAATTGAAGAATCTTAATTGTTCTTGAAAGATTAAAAGAAAACCCATGAATTTGAAGTTATTATTGAATGTTGGGATAGGTTTGCATGTAGAAACATTGTTGGGAGATTTAATTTCGGATATTTCATATCTAGGTGATGTATAAACGAATTAAAATTCTGGGAATTTATGATGAGAAAAAGTTAGGGTTTATGTTCTTGAAGAAAATTGGGAATTAATGTAGAAATTGTGATTTAATGATGTTTAGATGATGTCAAACCCTTTAATGATGTTAGTATAGCCCCTTAACATGTTTGAGGATGATGAGAGAACTCTATATATTGTTGGAACGAATTTTAGAAAAGGTTTGAGGAATAAAAATGGTGAAAAACGAATTGGGGAGAAATCTGGGCCGAAACTGGCATCTCGTTAGAAGCAGCCCCAGGTCGTTCGAACGAGCTCGTTCGAACGAGCTTCTAACGAGTTGACCAGTCGTTATTAACGAGTAGGATTTTCGTTCGATATCTCGTTCGAACGAGATATCGTTAGAAGGGTCAGTTCGTTCGAACGAACTGGGATCTCGTTCGAACAGCCTCGTTCGAACGAGACTTCTAACGACCTGACAGTCCAAACTCGTTCGAAGCCTCGTTCGAACGAGACTTCTAACGAGTTGACAGTTTGCCCCTTTTTGGACTGTTTTGACTTTTGGAGTTCCGGGAGATGGTTCAAGGGTAGAGTTAGCATCCCTTTGATGATATGGTGATTGATTTGGGACTTTTGGGTTGCTGGGATGAGTAAAGCATATACGAGAATTATATTCAACGAATTATTTGGGTTGAGACGTGAGTGACCACTACGATGTGAGGATGAATTATAGCGCGTATAATTATGAACCGGAATAAAATAAGTTGTGATAATTAGTTAGTACGAGAATGCGATATGTACTACGATTATAATACGGTATTACTAAGATGTGTGTTTACTTAGTATTGATATATGGATTGTATGTATGACATACCTACCATACTTGCTATCACGGGAGGTTTACGTTCGCTTAGGACCCTCTAATCCTTGTGTGCCTACGGGGGGGATATAGACTGGTACCTTGATGAACATAGGTCATAGAAAGACTTATTGTGACATTAATAAGTCCGCTGACCATGGGAGCGTAGGTATGTGCGTGACCCATGTGATGGTGACTATGTTCGCCTCCACTATTTGTGATTTGTGTTATCTGAACTATTCCTGAGAGATTCGGAATATGTGATCCTTATGTACGTGATGTACCGGGATGGATAGCAGAGTATGTGTGCACTACAGCTTAGATTGCGGGGTGCTTGTATCGTATATTTATGTTGTGAATAATATACATTTAATTAATGGGAATCCTCATGTTAATGTTGTAAAAATATTACGGTATTGTTTCGAGATATATAATGAGTTAGCTGTTAGTTATATCAATGGCATATTTAGTAACTGAGTTTACGTTAAACCTCTATTTAATTACGAACATTGTTATGTTAATTGGAACCGAGTAATATGGGTAGAACCTTTGGCAGTCTAGCTAGTTATGTTGTCAGTTAGCTAGTAGTATGGGTCGATATAGATGGGTACTTACGTTAGGAGTGCACAGTTAGACGAGAGGTGAGAATATCATGCGAGTGTACGTCCTAACATGTACTTTGCATTTAATGTTTTAAATGTTTTTAAAGCACTTGCAGGTTTTAAAATGATTTCCACTTTCGGGCTCTGACCCATTTGCTTTCAAATATATTTTCTTGTAAAACCATTTTAGGTGCCCAGCCACAAGGACACCAAGCATAGGATTCTCATTCAGGTGACGTGCTGTAGCTGGATGTGGAAGCTACAGGGATTTGCTCATAGACGCTTCTATCTTTTGGATCCCAGAGTCACTATCTATCAGTTGTAGGGCATGTTGCCCATTCCTATTTAGAGCATTTTTACATTTCAGTTTTCAGACTCTAGCATGTATTGCTCAGTATTCAGTTTTAGTTATTTATTTCAGTTTACTTATCAGTTGTGGGATTTGTATTGAGGAGTTTTTCCTCCAGGTTTTATTTACTTATTGTGATGGTTATTCATTCTATTTCAGTATAGTGAATGGTGTTATTTAGTTATTCATTACTCTTGTTGCATGTTAATCAGATTTAATAAAATTTGGCACTTACTTTTTAAATACTAGGTGGTTAGTAATAATAAAACGTTTTCGACAGTGATGCTATTAACTGAGCCAACTTGGCATTTTGAATTAATTTTATAAAGGAGTAGCTACCCGGTGTTTAATTAGTCGGGGTGTCACATTATTCTACACATTATACCTCCATCTACCTCACCGGAACTTTGCACTACTCAACCTAGATATCAATACTTACTATTTTGAGGAAGTATTTTCTCATCGGTTTTTATCATTATATTATTTTTTGCATCTTTATTGAATTTGAATTCCATATATTCGATTTCCGTCCTACTAATTTTTAATCCCTTGGATTCTAAGGAATGCTTTTCGAGTGATAGCACCCTCCAACATTCAAAGAGATTGAAGACCTATTTTTTCAATCCTTCTTAATTTTATTTTTATATTCCCATTTGATTTAGAGAACTATTTTGTTCTCTCATCAGTATTTCCTATCAAGTGTCACTTCTTTCTTCCTAGAATTCTGATTTATAAATAATAATAAAATAGAAACAAATTATTGAGAACATCAATATTACCACAATGGATGCATTAAGAGAGAAGATAGAAGAAAACTTCAGAGATCAAAACAACTTTGTCAATATACCTTTTTCTTCCAGATCCACCAGTGTATGAAAACAAACAGTTAAACCAAGCAAGGCAATAATAGTAACGAAAGTGGAACTCGAAACATTGAATATATGATTAATCAAACCTTTGAAATCCCGATAGAGGAGTGAATTTTATTGTAGACAATTTTCGCTGCCAACATATGTACCGGCAACAATATTGCAGCAATTATTCTTGCCCATAAACAGTCCAAAACTGAAAGAAGGTAAGATAGTTGTTTTTGACTTTTTGCTAGATATTTCCCCTACAAAATGAGATAAAGTCCAATTAAATCAGGATACTGAGAGAAACAATAGTTAACTTGTTTAAAAATTGAGGATGGAATTGAAATTCAGACAACAATAATTAATCCAGTTAATAAGACTTTTAAAACAAATAATCAACCTAGTGGGGTCATAGCTGATGGGACATTGGACTTTTTAGTCATGCAAAAATGTTATGGATTTCATCTCGACGCCCTACAAAGATAGCCTCTAATTTGAGAGACAAAAGTAATGAAATAAAGGTGTTTACAGTTCAACCTCATAAATTCTCTTGAACTCCATGTATGCCAAACTGATCCTCATAAAGAAAAGCACAAGAAGCTTACGAATTCCGGAGCTTGTAGATATCTGATTTTGAATCCCACTGCAATAGCAGGTTGACAAACATAAATAATACAAAAAATTGTTCAGTGAATTATTTTCCATCTAGATTTTTAAAAAAATACTAAGAAACAGAGAGTTAAGTGAGCAGGAAAGGCCAAATGATATAGAACTGCTTTGAAAGAATTCCATCCACCACAAAACCCATGTTAGAGCATACAACTAATCCGTATCTACCAATAATAATAATAATAATAATGATAATAATAATAATACTAATAATAATATATAAAACATTATATATAATAACAACCAAGAGTGGTCAGGAAAGTAATTCAATTAAGGCCACGAACTATCTATCATCATGAAAAACTGGGCTAATACTCTGGTGCAAATGGAACTGAATCTACTTTTGTTTCGAATAAAAGATTCCTACTACATTGATACTGTAGTGGTGATGGGGAAGTTCTTTCAATGCAGACAATTTTATTTTGTTTTTTTCCTTCTCTTGATGTTTACAGTTCTTTTTTTCTTATCATTATTTCTTTCTATTCTTTTTTCACTACCTTGAAGGACTGCTAGTCCACTTTTGGTGGGACTCTTGCTTTGGTCATCAATAAAACTATGATTTCTTTTACTATACTCCCTGAGATAAATGCGTCTTTAGACCTATCACCCTAGATGTTCAAAAACTAAGAGGGAGATAGAGGACACCGAATCTGGGTTTGCAAAGTACATTGATGCCAACGATCTGGCCTTGCGATAAAGGCTAGAACCAAATTGGGCCTTCCCTTTGTTCATTGCGAATTTGTTATCAGATAAGTCCTATCCATTGATCAAGATTTGGCTTTTGTTGGAATTTATTCCTCTTATCTGGGACTTCAGCTCTCCCCTAATTAAGGGACTATGAGCCAGGTATGACATGTGGCATTTAGAGAGTTGTAACAATCAAATTGTCCAAAGATCACGGAGTGGATAAGGCGAGTCGAGAAAGATGACAATGAATATGGCCGGATATAGTTACCTTAAGGATAAGATCAAAGACAATGGCCGATTACTTACTATGAGAGAGCCTATGGCTTTAGGACTCTTGTATCTATAAATATAAATAGACATGACATTAATGTTCAAGGGCAACTAATTGCACTTTATTGTATCCAGCAACTTTAGCACTCCAAGTCGTCTTCCTCTCTTTCTGAAAGCTAATAAAACTCTCGTCTCCCTTTCCTATGGATGTAGGCAGGCCGACCTGCCGAACCATGCACCTCAGCGTGTCTATTTTCAATATTGCACTCATATTTGAGGTCAAACTGAAATTTAGCATTAGGATCGATATCCCCTACACCAACCAACTGCAAACTTCTCACCTTGGGAAGCTTTAATTTCCATATATTCATATATCTATATAATAGGGAAGTTTTTAAATTCCTTGAAATATCGAAGAGGCGAAGGATAAATTAGAGAATATGTGAAAAGGTTCCAGTTGTTATCTATGAGAATTTGTGCGCTTTCTCGCGTCTTTTATTATGTCCCTTCCCCCTCTCTCTGTGCAAAAATGAAGTTCTCTTACAACAATTTATTTCACTCTCCCCTCGCAGATCTTTGTTGGTGACCTTGACGTCGGCATCACCGGACCACCCCCAAACCATCTCTGAACAAGAACATATCGAACGCCTCTTCATATCACAGAGAAGTTTGGTGGGATTCAGGTTTTTCAACGAAGGGATTTGGGGTTTAAAAATAGGATATATTAGTGTACAAGAAACGAAGTTTAATTTAAGTGTTTTCTGTTTCTGAGGTTCTGTAATATTTGTTTGAACTGTATTTAGGTTGGTTCTGCAATATTTGTTATGTAATTTTCAAATCTATTCTTCGTATAGTTGCCCTTTAATTTTCTCTCTTCTCTAGATTTTTTGGGGGTTTTCCTTTGGGTTCAAAACAGGGTATTTTTGGGATTTAATTTGGGTTATGAATTCTTTGGATTTGGGTTTTCATTTGGAGTTTTTGTTCTAATTTGCAGGGGTCTGGGTTTTAACTTTGATTATGATTTTGCTCTATTCTGTTGATGGTTTCCCTTGGTTCGAAATAGGGTATCTTTGAGGTTATATTTGGGTTTTTCAAGCATCAATTTTGTTCTAATTGGTTCTATTTCGTTCTAATTTGCAGGAATTTTTTCTTTATTTATTCTCTCTCACCACTGATCATGGTCTGGGTTCCGATTTTTTTTTTCTTATTTTGTTTAGCTTTTTCTACTGGTATTTTGAGGTTATATCGTGGGATTGCATGCATTATTTGTGATCTAATTTGTTCTGATTCGTTCTCTTTCACTCTCTCTCATTCTCCTCTCCCAATCTCACTTCTGATTTCTTATTAGGTTACCAACTTTTGTAGGGTTTTGAAAGGAGCGTATATGAGAGTATGTTTATTCCATTATACAATAGATTTAGTCAAAATGTCACGATTGTAATCTTATAGTTATAATTTGGTTGCTTTGTTTTTTGAAGATCTGGGGTTTATGCTTTTTTTTTCGCAAAAATTAATTGAACATTAGATTAGACATGTGAACAGGTTGTGTTGTGCGATACCGGGTTCGTGTCAAAATACCCCTAACCCGTACACGATACCTTAACCTTAATGGTTCTTAAGACCAAACCCAAACTTAATACCCGTTAAATATATTTCCAAATTTAAATAGTGAGAAAGTTCGGAAATTTCTGAAAAAAAGAAAGTGGGTTAGACTTTATTATGATATGTGCCTATGCTTGTGCTTACGATATGTATTAAGGATATACATATATATCTACACGACAAATTCCTTTGAGGATTAAAATATAAAATTGAATTTATTCATTTAACTTATACTCAACCTAATAAAAAAATCGTAATTAATTGGGGTGAGTTACATGAATTATATTTTCTGATATTCTTTATCAAATATACTTGAGTTAATTTCTCAAGCTCACCCTATATAAACCGTTAATGTCAACAAGTATTAATGGGCAAAAACAGGTTTAATAGTGTCTACACAAATCCTAAACCTGAACCGTTATCCTAACGGGTCTATCACATTGACCCGATATTGACCCAAACCCGTTGACTTATAATTTCACGTCGAGTCATATCGTGTTATTGTGTTGTGTAATCTTTTGACAGGTCTATTAGATGTTTGATCTATGTTTCAGGTACTCTCAGATCTCTCTGCCTCTAGGCATGAAAAGTTAATATCTGGTGTTTGACAGTGTGTATCTTATTTTTGTATGTTTTAATGAAAAGGACGACGATATTTTGAAATGCAAAGTCTCTGTGATCTAATATAATGTCCGCTGCTTGACTTTTAACTAGTTGATGGACTGTACATTTATGTGCTGTTTTCACATTTATTTGTTTGAGAAGTAAAGACAGTGGCTTATAGCTTCAAATATGTTCAGGAAAAGCATAAATGTCGATGTAGTTAATAAGTGACTGGGATAATGTTCATGATGATTTCAGCAGATCTGTTCTTTCGCTGTGGTTCGTGAGTATTAACTTTTGAATACTGCTTTGGTCACCCATGTTTTTGTGCAGTTTGATTGATCTGAAGCCACTCATGAATTATCAAAATATTTAAAGCAAGCAGATTCAGTGTGCTTCTTCAAAACCTCCCTTTTGCAAATTGTAGGTGCAATTATAGATTTTGTATTTTGATACAATCTTCCTTTATGCGCTTTGTTTAATTTACTTCTCTTTTAAATTAGTATTTTATTGTTAACAAGATTTTTTATGGAGGCCTCTCTTCACCGGGAGGAATATAGTGATATAAATGAGCAATCTCTTTGATACAATCTTCCTTTATGTGCTTTGCTTAATTTACTTCTCGTTTAAATTAGTACTTCATTGTTAAAGAGATTTTTTATGGAGGCATCCCCCTTTACCAGGAGGAATATAGTGATATAAATGAGCAATCTCTTCGTACGAATAGTAAGATTGCATTAAAGAATATGGAGAGACTACAACTTTGAAGACTTATGATGCATATATTTTTTTTTTAAGAAACAAGAGTAACGTGCAAATGTTACAAATATTTATTTAATGGATTTCAGCTGTTGTAAAAAAAATAAAAAGAAAACTCAACTGTTATGAACTTGGAGCAATTTACGTATATTTGTGTTACATTAAAAAGTAAAAGACCTATGCAGCATTGATGCAATGATGATTTACATATATTGGAGTTACAGAAGCTGTATCATTTTAAGACAATTTGAGAACATTAAAAATTTTAACACCCCTGACAGTTCAAAAACTTATCTATTCTAAAATAGCTTTGTACATACAAGGTTCTAAAAAGCGCGAGGCGTGAAGTGGGCGTGGGATGGGTGCCTAGGCCTAGGCGCACCTAGGCGTTTTTTATTTATTTTTGTTTTACTTGTATGCAAATTAAGTATACTTTGAAATTTAAGTTACTAACAATTAATATTGATTAACTTCTAACATTACTAACATTTCTTCAAATTCTCATAAATATATAAAGACATTTCCAATCAAAGTTCATTACGATATATAAAATATTAATAAACTAATTAATCATAATGATTAATAAGTATCATATTATATCCAAATTGATTTACACATGAACACCGGTAACAATACTTTAAAGCCCTACACTTTTAACACTCATTATTAACATTTCTTTGAAGTCCCATTTATAAATAAAAGATTGCTAACAGTAAGACAAATAATAGAAATATTACGCGCAATTTTTGTTGTGCGATTGATCTATATTTCTTTTAAAAAAAATTATAACACACAAAAAAAATAATAGAAATAAAACTGAGTAACGACTAAAAATATTAGACAAAAAAATGCTACTATAATCATTGTATATATATATATATATATATATATATATATATATATATATTTTCATGTATACTTTTCTGTGACTAGTACAATGTACATTCGATGCGCGATGCAAAACTGGGCAATTTTTTTTAAAATGACGATTTTTTTCACTTGGTTCACTTTCTTGCCACCTAGCCCCTAAGCGAGGAGCCTACCCCGAGCGTCGCGCCTAGGCAGCGTCAAAGCGCACCTTTTAGAACACTCAGTACATATGACATTTAATAATGATCAAGTTACCTATTTGTAACTTCACCCATTGTCCATTAATATTCATGTGTGCGTATGTTGTAATTAATTATGTTACTAGGATTTATCATAAAACTTTTTAGGCCACTCAAACGAGGGGCGAGTGCCTCTAGTTAAACAATCTTTTACACGAATATATTTTGGGTAAAGATAAGTTATTGCCATTGGCATGGGCATATACTAGTGTATATATATATAAGGGGGGAGACGGCCTCCAGTAACCCTCAACAAGCCAAGATGGTCGATCCGAACAGAGGATAGGTCTCCAGACTAAGGGGGGGAGGGGGCCACCTAAAAGGCATCACTCAAGGCCAACTGGCGGGCACGAAGCTCAGCTAACTCCATCATTCACTCATGCTCGACCTCCTCGCATTCGAACTTCAGATCATCAAGAAACTGAGTGCATTCAGCATCCTCCGTTGGCACTCCTCGTAACGATCGTCCAAAATACATCCACAAGGGATACTCATAGCCTGGTTGCAGTGAGACGCTCGATCGTTCTCCCATATCTTAATCTCTTCTTCGATATTGGAGAGGTTTTGTGAGTAATCTTCCTCCAAACGGGGGATATATTGTAGTCAAAATGATGGGCCCGTGAGGATAGGGTTATATTGTCGTTAAAATGACGATCGATCGTTCTCCTATATCTTAACCTCCTCTTCAATATTGGAGAGATTTTGTGAGTAATCTGCCTCCAAATGGGGGCTATATTGTCGTCAAAATGACGGGCCCGTAAGGATAGGGTTAAAAGAGGGACTCGATCATAATTTTCAGGAATTTGAGTTGAAATTTTCAGATTCGAAAATTTCAGAAAATTTAGGAGTTGAATGTGATTTTCTGACAAGGAAAAGGGGTCCAAATAATTTTCGGATGTAAAGGAAGTCGATTTGTAAATGAATCCAAGTTTGGGTTAAAGGAGTAATGAAAAATAATGCTGGAGATGTCGTTGAAAATTTGAGGGGAGTTTTATCAAATTATATGAAGGCCAAGGGGAAGGGTAGAATCGTTTTTTTATTCAGAGCGCACGGTATGGACATTTCAAGGAAATATCACCCTCTAACCTAATAAAGCAACTAAAAAGGAGAAATAGCCTAATAAAACATGACGATAAAAATAAAAGAATAAATCCTCAGGACTCTCGTACACGTCATCTTCTCCATGTTATCTTGTATTGTACATATCCTTCATATCAATATTATATTCTTGTGCTCAACAAAAAATGGGGTGATAATAATAAGTTTTCCTTTAAGTAAAATTACTACTGCATAACAAAATACAATGACCATATGTAAATGTACGAGTTTAAGAAATCATCCAAGTTAAATGGGTGTAAAAGCGACAAAAATAGTATAAACAAAATTCGCAAAGAAACAAATAAGGCAGAAAGAATGAAGCCAAAAGGGCCTACAACAGAATTCTATAACCATACGGAAAACACCCATCTTATGTAGGAAACCAAGTCATTCAAATGTTAAAAGGGGGTAAAATCAAATTCCTAAAATAAGTGAATGATTTGAAAGATTGACAAAAATATTACAATCTTTACATAAATATTTTAATATTCTTTTACCTATGAGACAGTGCATGTCCCATAGGTCCGATTGCAGCCACCAGCTCATCCTAAAAAGGCCAAACCAAGAATCCGAAGTAGCAGGTCCTTGACTATTGGAAATTTCACAATTTATTAGTTAATTCTATTTTCTTGTGTTACAAAGATTTATTTATAGCTGAAAAGGCTATGTTGAGTTGAATTGATTCATTTGAGTTTTAGGTAAGGGTTTTATCGCACACATAATTTTATTCCTAAATCCCATAATTTTAAGGGGTCATGTGATCAAATGAGGGAAGACCAATGGTCATTTGATTTTATTTTATGATTATCTGGAGTAAACAAAGTCCATGGTGTAAATGAAAATAAAGGCTGAGCTGTGCTTTTGTCAATGGCGTAAGTATTATAAAACAATTGATTTAGCAAAAAGACAGCCCTTTTTGAGTAACTGTTTGTGAAATATCGAGATTGTAATTCAAAATTTCCTCTTCCTTCCCTTGGGGATTGAGACAAGGAGGGTATGCTAGCCTTGAAACTCTATAGACCGACACAATTTACTCTGCATGTTATTTCATTCTTTTTGTACTATGAGTATCCCATCCACCTCCATAAAACCATGGTCGAAGGTGCTAAATTCAATTCCATTAGCTTTCAACGATTATACTATGGCTATCCTCACCTTAAATAAGTCACAACACTGACATACTCCGGTGTTTCCTTAAGGAAAGCCATTAACATAAGCTTAACCAAGATATGAACGAACATGAAGAATAGTGAATCTTCTTCCAGGAACCAACTATGATTCTGAACTTGGGTTAGCTTCCAAAGTTTATGATCTTTTATAATTCAATTGATGCTTCTTCAATCTAAATTATATACATCTTTTAGCTTCCACTTGACGTTTTTCTTGAATGTTTTCCGAGTTTTTCTTATCTCATTCAATGTCCTTGAGGTATTTTTGATGCTCGGTCATGTAAACAACGATCTCATAGAGAACCTTTACCATATTGGAGATGTTGGAACTATATCTTTAACTGCATAAACTACAGGAATATCCTAATAAGAAGCTCAAATACTTTTCAAATTGGAGGCAACCTTCATTGTAAAACTGTTCATAATCAAGTTGTAAAGGGAACTCTATTTTTCATCTAACCAGGTCCCGTGAAAAAAATTAGAGGTGCTAAGCAAACATCTTTTTAGAACCAAATTCTTGTTGACTATAAGCATGTCAAGTTTCTCTAAGTTCGGTGCATAACTACCAGTAAAATTCTAGATAAAAGAATGTACCTGTAGAGTGTTTCATACACTAGAGGAACAGAAATCATATAATGGGGCTGATAGTCCCGCAAATCATCCTACGTTGTAAACAATTGTAACGATAAGAAGGTAATTTACCAAATAAACTCTCGAGTTATTCAATTCCAATATATGAATTAGACTAAATTCATTATTTTCACTCCAGACCGAAGCCAATCAAACTTAGAGCTTTCCTTTTCACACGAGAACCAAGGCCATCAAAGTATTTGATCATGTAAAAATTGAAGATATCAGGAAATCCATTCCTTGGTTCTTCCAAATTTTTATGACCATTGAAAAGTTATTGCGGATAAAAAAGGTCATTCCACTTTTGATAACGAGTAAACTAAAAAAATCATAAATATACCTTCAAATTTTTCACTGTTGTGTATACTTGCTCAACTCCATGAGAAAATATGAAATACTCACAAGCACGTTCATAAGCATGCCAAGGTGGCAGCATACTTAGAAATCTATCTCCAGGTTCGGCAGGGACAATGTCCCATAAATTATTAATCTAGAAAAAAGAAGTAAAACATCATATATCTAAAAGACAAGAAATGACTTCAAAAGTAACAAAGTGAACAGTAAGTGATTAATGAGGAACACAAAAGCAACAAGAAGTGAACATTGATAATATAGCGAACTATATGTTAAAAACAAACAAAAAATATGGTGAGAAAACGCTCTTAATAAAACTCTCCCCCCCGGCCCACACACACACCCACCCCCACAACAATTACACACGCACAAGATGCAGCAAATACACTAGTGAACAACTACAGTCCAACTTAAAATATTTCAATTTCTATACATTTCTGGCTAAACCTAGAATTACTGAAAGACAATAAGTAAATACCTGATCAAATATCAGAACATCCATTTGTCGAACTGTATCAATTTGCTAATGTTGGAACATCCAATCCAAAATCAATTTGAAATTAGTGGAAAATATCCAGAATCTTATATATTGTGGTGGAAGGCATTAATTGCCAGATGCAAGTATATGAGGGTTGTTAGTGGCGGGCTGGGATTGTGGAGCTTGTCCCTCAAGAACCGAGGTGTAACGCGTCTAGGAGAGATCTTGACTAGAGGTGTGAGGGGGGATGCGAATAGTTAGTAGCGGAGTAATAACAATAAATGGCAATAATGGACCTTGTGAGTGTGCTGGGACGGAGTGTGAGAGAGTAAGCACCCCTTTTAGAGAGTAAAATCGGGAGGCAGCCTAGACACCATGGGGATATGAATGCTATCTCATGGGAACAAAGAGAATGTGTTGCTAGGTGAGGTTTTCAAGGCTGATATTTTGAGATTACTGGATGATTGATAACAAAGGGGCTCAACCTCCCGAAGTAATGAGGGGTAGGTGCTCTTATATAGTGAATATTGGGAAGATCTTGGCCCTTGATCTTGGGCTTGGGGTGCAAGTCGACTAGCATTAATGAAGCGTGGGGGAATTAAACGGGCTGATAGCACATCATGCAACAATATCAAGTAATCGGTCTAGACTGACTCAACGCCCTTTAAAACATGCCACCCTAAACTAAAAAAACAAGGGGAAAGTACTCTTAGGTCATCGCAAACAAATTTTAAACACTAAAGGAATTTTGTAAAACTTTTAAACACTTAGGTTCACTAACTATCTTCTTGTAGAAGTCCACGCTAGTGGCATAACAAGTGGACCTGATAGTAAATTGTCCTTAAATGTTTAAAAATTGTCTCTAAGGGGCCTAATTACAAATTGCCCAAAAAACAATTGAAGGGGCCCGCCTCACCTCTCCCCTTCCCCTTGTCATGGAAGAAACAAAACTCACCATGACATGGGTCGACGCTCTCACTGCGAAATCTAGCATAAGACCGGCCTTCGCCAGAACACAATCTGAGATCCATAATACTCCAAAGCTGTGAGCAAGAAAGGAATATATGGGAAGGCCTCTTCAGTTTTCTTTCCTTGACATACGGGGCCTTACCAGATTTCAACAAGTTGTTCGTGATGGAATGTGATGCTCCCGGTGTCATTCGAGCCACAACTTTTATGGCATTCGAGCCCAACGAGCCTCAGCCCATAAAGGTTAGAATATGCTCATGCATCATTCTCCCCGCCTAAATAGGTTGTCACTCCTGTGACTCGAACCCATGCTCTGATGTAAACGAGATCGACATCGATGTGCCATCTCATCTGAAAACGACATGGTGTCTAGTGAGGGGAGACCACACCTTTTATGGCATTCAAGATCAGCGAGCCTCGACCCATTTAGGTTAGTCTATGCTCCTACAACAAGAACATTACTCCAGCCAATAGAATTCAAAGACAAGGGGATATTCTCAAATGGTTTCCTCGACTTCCTCTTTTTACTTGAAAAATATGTTTCATTCCGTTCAATCCATATCTTTCAAAAAGTAGCTACGGACGCACATCTCCATGAATAATTCACCATTAAAGGCTCACCCATTCCTTCAAATTCCCAAAGAAGGATATCAATCGTATTCGTAGGCTATGCCCCAGCATAATTAAACTCCCAAAACACCTTCCTCCACAAAAGTTAAGTGAAGGGGCAATGAAGAAAAATGTGGGAATTGGCCTCCTCAATTTTCTTACACAAACAACACCACCAATATGGGGAAATCTTCATGAAGATCATCTCCTATGGATCAAGTTGCAAGTGCGCCAATGATCGAGGAAGAAGAATGAGAAGACCCAGAACTTGCACACATGACCCGGTAAAGTGACCAAGTTCTCAATATGTAGTTCTTAGCTCCATATAATTTCATATCCCTGTCATAACCATGGAATTTTAAGCCATACAGTCATCATACTCAAAGAATGTTGATTTAGGAAGGGAGTCATCATCATATATATATCAGTGTTCTAAAAAACCCGCCTATGGGAGAAACGCCCCGCCTTAAGATTTTTACGCCTTATTCTTGGTAAAACCCTTTAGGGTCCGTTTGATAGCCTCTCAATTCCAGGGCAAATTCAAAAAAGTTGGAAAATTCTGGTCTTTTCCAGCTTTTAGGCTGTTTGATAGCCTTCATTTGCCTTGGAATTTGTTTTCTATGTACAACACCCCTTAACCCCAATTTGCCACCCTAGGGTGGAATTCAATTCTTTGGGGGGGCCAGGTTTTTGTTTGCCACCTTTGGGTGGCAAATCACTCAAAACCAATTTTTTTTTTTGTATACTCTATATATTTCATAAATATATATACTTCATATATCGTATATTTCGTATATTCTAAAATATATATATATATTTCGTATATTCTAAAATATATATATATTCATATATTTTATATATTTTAGCACATATATGTATATTGCGTATATTTATATATATTTCATATATATATATATATATATTTCATATATTTATATATTTCGTACATTTATATAATTTATATATTTCATATATTTTAATATATATATATATATATATATATATATATATATATATATATATATATATATATATATATATATATTTCGTATATATATTATATATATACTGAATATATATTATTTACAGAATATACACATATATTACATATATACTGAATTATATAATATATGAATATATTCTGTAAATAATATATATTTAGTATATTCAATATATAATATTATTTATTGAATATACACATATTATATATATATAAATATAATATAATATAATATAATAATTATATATAATATATATTCCATAAATAATTATATAATATAATATAATAATTATATATATTTATATATATATTATTAAATATATAATATATGAATATGTATATGTATATATATATTAATAATATATACAAAATATATGAATATATATATATATTCCGCAAATAATAATATATATATCCGAATATATATATTAATAATATATACTTAATATATGAATATATATTACAAATATATATATTAATAATATATACTTAATATATGAATATATATTACAAAATATATGAATATATATATATATATATATATCCGAATATATATGAATATATATTACAAAATATATGAATATATATATATATATATATATATATATATATATATATACTTAATATATGAATATATATTACAAAATATATGAATATATATATATATATATATATCCGAATATATATATATATATATATTTTGTATATATTATTAATATATATATTATTTGCAGAATATATATATTATTTGCGGAATATATATATTTTGTATATATATTTTTTATATATTATTTACGGTATATATATATATATATATATATAATATAATATATATTCATATATATATATATATATATATATATATATATTCCATAAATAAATTTTTCACATTTATATCTATTTTCCAACTTTTGCGTTTGATAGAAAATGTGGAAAATTGATGATTTTCCAACTTGTATCAAACATACACAAGTTGAAAAATATTCATTTGCCTTGGAATTGTTTGCCCTGGAATCATTTACATTTTCCTAGTTTTCTATCAAACGGACCCTTAAAGGCGCATTTTTTTCTAAAAACAACAATGCTTTAGTGAAACGATATCGCCTTTTAACGAATTTTTTTACAAACCGGACCATTGCCTCGTCCAAAATAATCAAATAGTATTCTAATTTGCAAATATTTAGATATATTTCTATGATATGTACAATTTTAGTATTTTAATAGCCTGGTTATGGTTAAAAAAATATTAAAATATATTAAAAAGGCCTAAACGCCTTTTTACGCCTAAGGCCCGCCTAGGCTTCTAAGGCTCAAAGCTTGGCCTCCACGCCTCGATCACGCCCCGCGTTTTTTAGAACCTTGATATATATATATATATCCCTTTTAAATGCATGGGATCATGATATATAATTTGAACCATTTAATGTCACAGATTTTGCTTCCAATAACTATTCCCATGCACAACAGTTGACATGGAATCAGTCATCCTGATAACCCACATAGATGATTCAAAAAAAGCCAATTCGAAATTTAAAAGTAACGACACTCGCAGATTTGTCAAGTACCACAGCAATAGAACTCATTCATCAACAGCAGTGCAGCAAGCAACGTGGCTGTTAGAAAAAAATCGCAGGAACAGTACAATCCAAATGAAGAACTTTCATCAACACATTTTAACAAACAACCACGACCAAAGTCAACAAACAAGTGGCAAAAATCGCTCCTAACAATCACCTACAGAGCAGTTGCGATGAACCCAGCAGGATCAGATAGGGCAAACAAGTTGACAACCCAACAAGATTTTAGCAACAGAACTGCTATAAGACTCCAAGCCAAGTTCGCATTACAGAACTCGAGTAATAATAAGCTAGATCCATACAATATCACATAAAGTACAATATGCCAAATATGTCATCTGATGGTAAAGATGTTCCCAGAACTGCCTCCTTTATGGTGTGAAAGAACCTTATAAATGCATCAGATAGTACTCAGAGTTCCTAGGTGTTTATATCAGATAAGGATGCTAGTACTGGGATCATTTCTCAAGAAACTTAATAGAATGGGAATAGATCAACTTGATAGTGCACACCATCCCAACACAGATAGGGAAAACATGAGGGAATCGCAAGATTTTTTGGCAATTTTCTAGCATAACAACAATCCCGTGGGACTCAATATTTGCCACAAGGAATATTTGGGGGGAAAATAACTACCCCTGGGGTTCGTGGCACATAATCCGCTTGTATTACCACTATTTTTCCCTATTCTTCTTTCTCCGGCCTTCTGCAACTCTTGTGAGAACCAATTATCATCACCAAACTTCCCCTATCATTATTTAACTTGTCCTCTTCAGTCAACAATAATAACTTGTTTCTCTCTCTCCCTCTCTCTCTCTCTCATACATATATAACATGTGGGGGCATTGGTGACAAAGTGGCAGTGCATCTTTCTTTTATCTCTAACTCTAAAACTCTCTCTCCAATGAAACGCACTTCACAGTCACTCATCAATGCTTTATGTTCTAATAATAAAGAGTATTTGTGTTGCACAGCTGAAAAAAGCGGCCTGCATGATACTGGTGTAAAGTTCATGCTCCAAACCAAAGCTTATAAAATAGTCCACATTTTCATTAAATGTAACTGAATTATCCTTAGCTGCTCATACTCCACATTATACTACTAACTTAAAAAGATAGCTCCATTCATCCCAAAGAAGGACAGAATCCATATGGTTATGCGCCACCGATCAAACCTTAGCCTAAAAAGTATTCTACCAATTATTTCTTATGACGGCATCCTTAATAATCTGTGCCTATCCCCATATCTCCCACTCTGCATGGTTATTATGTATCTTACGACGAGAATAATTCAGAGGCTTTCAAGGTCATTTATGAGAGGGAAATCCACATATCATTGGCCTTGGCAAGAGGGAGGGGGGAGGGGGAGTAGTTAAATAAATGCGACGGGTATCAAATTTGAGTTATTTATAATTAATGTGGGAAGCTTCTGTAATACCCCGTACTTTTGGCTATATTTATTTTTGGGATTAATTAATTAAATGCGTATTAATTGGAAATTAATCCGGGTTATAAATACTAATGTGATGCGAGTTGGTATTTGATTATGTGCATATATGATTATATATGAACTTGGTATTATAAAATTTGTCGTGAGATTTATATACGGCATTTTAGAAATTTTGTTGAGACGCGTGGGACCGCCGCGTCACGGTATAAAATTTTGATAATAAAAGTGAATTTAAAATCTATAACCCGTATGGTCGTTTTGAGTGCGCCAACGCGTCCGGAAGGGTCGAGATAGTCAGAAAACACTAGCCGGGGGTATAGTTTGGGTCCCGGGGTATTTTTAGGCCATACCGGCAACTTAAAGGGTATTTTGGTAATTTTACATTTTGAGGAATTAAAAGTGACGAAAATTGGTTAATTAAATCTGATGTGGATTTGACCCACTAAGCCCATAACCAACCCATATTAACCTAGAAGGCTACGTAGGTTATCATTTAGGTTTTTTAAGTTTCCCCAAATCAAACCCTAGCCACCTTAAGCCACCATTGGAGAAGAGCTTGGAGAGAGGAATTTCTGCAGAAAACTTCATCAAATCTACACCAAAATCAGAAATCAAACCAAGGCAAGTGATTTAAATTACATTCCTTATGCAGTGAATGCTTTTTCCATGATTAGAAACCTTGATAATCAATCCTATTTAAGAGTTAAAAGAAAACCCATGAAATCGGAAGTTATTATTTAATTTTGGGATAGGTTTGCATGTGGAAACATTGTTTGAAGATTGAATTCAGAGATTTCATATCTATGTGATGTATAAACGGATAAAAATCTGGGAAATCGGAAGTTATTATTTAATTTTGGGATAGGTTTGCATGTAGAAACATTGTTTGAAGATTGAATTCAGAGATTTCATATCTATGTGATGTATAAACGGATAAAAATCTGGGAAATTATGATGAGAAAAATCTAGGGTTTGTGTTCTTGAAGAAAATCAGGGAATAATGTAGAAACTTGTGATTTATTGATGTTTAGAAGGTATTAAACCCTTAAAAGATGTTAGTATATCTCCTTTGTATGTTTGAGGATAGTTAGAGAACTTAATACAGTGTTGGAACGAATTTTAGAAGAGATTTGAGGAGTAAAAATGGATAAAAACGAATTGGGGAAAAATCTGGGCCGAATCTGGTAGCTCATTAGAAGCCCCTACCCAGGTCGTTCGAACGAACTCGTTCGAACGAGCTTCTAACGAGTTGACCAGTCGCTGCTAACGAAAAGGGATTTCGTTCGATATCTCGTTCGAACGAGATATCGTTAGAAGGTACAGTTCGTTCGAACGAACTGGAACCTCGTTCGAACAGCCTCGTTCGAACGAGACTTCTAACGAGTTGGCAGAGGAGTCTCGTTCGAACGAGACTTCTAACGAGTTGACAGTTTGGTCCTTTTTGGACTGTTTTGATTTTTGGAGTCCCGTAAACTTGTTCGAGGATATAGATGACCTTCCTTTGATGATGTGAGGATAGATTTGGGACTTTTGAGTTATTGAGAGGAGTAAATTATATACGAGAGTTATATTCAATGAACCATTTGGGTTGAGACGTGAGTGTCTACTACGACGTGAGGATGAATTATGGCGCGTATAATTACAAACCGGAATAGTATGAATTGTGATAATTATAAGTTAGTACGAGAATGCGATATGTACTACGATTAAACTACGGTATTACTAAGATGTGTGTTTACTTAGTATTGGTATATGGATTGTGTGTATGACATACCTACCATACTTGCTATCACGGGAGGTTGCGTTCGCTTAGGACCCTCTAATCCTTGTGTGCCTACGGGGGGGATATAGACTGGTACCTCGATGAACATAGGTCAGAGAAAGACTTATTGGGATGTTAATAAGTCCGCTGATCGTGGGAGCGTAGGTATGTGCCTGACCCATGTGATGTGACTGTGTTCGCCTCCACTATTTGTGATTTGTGTTATCTGAACTATTCCTGAGAGATTCGGAATATGTGATCCTTATGTACGTGATGTACCGGGATGGATAGCAGAGTATGTGTGCACCGCAGCTTAGTTCTCGGGGTGCTTGTATTGTATATTTATGATGTGAATAATATACACTTAATTAATGAGAACCTTCATGTTAATGATGTGAATATAATTACGGTATTGTTTCGAGAAATATAACGAGTTAACTGGTAGTTATATATATTGCATATTGAACATATGAGTTACGTTAAACCCTACTTAATTACGAGCGTTATTATGTTAAGAGAACCGAGTAATAAGGGTAGGTCCTATGATAGTCTAGCTAGATACGTTGTCACTTAGCTAGTAGATTGTATCACTCTAGATGGGTACTTACGTTAGGAGTGCACAGTTAGACGAGAGGTGAGAATATCATGTGAGTGCACGTCCTGACATGTACTTTGCATTTAATGTTTTAAATGTTTTTAAAGCACTTGCAGGTTTTTAAAATATAACTCCACATTTGGGCTCTGACCCGTTTGCTTTTCAAATCTTTTTCTTGTAAAACCATTTTAGGTGCCCAGCCACAAGGACACCAAGTATAGGATACTCATTCAGGTGACGAGCTGTAGCTGTTTGTGGAAGCTACAGGGACTTTGCTTGTAGACGCTTCGATCTTTTGGATTCCAGAGTTATTATCTATCAGTTGTAGGGCATGTTGCCCATTTCTATTAGACATCTTTTACATTTCAGTTTTCAGACTTTAGCATGTATTGTTTCAGTTTTCATTTTACTTATCAGTTGTGGGATTGTAGTGAGAAGTTTTCCTCCAGACTTTATTTACCCTATTGTGATGGTTATTCGTTTTACTTCAGTATGGTGAATGGTGTTATTTATTTCTTCATTACACTTGTTGCATGTTAATCAGACTTATATTAAAATTTGGCAACTTACTTTTTAAATACTAGGTGGTTAGTAAAATTAAAATGTTTTCGACAGTGATGCTATTAACTGAGCCAACTTGGCATTTTGAATTAATTTAATAAAGGAGTAGCTACTCGGTATTTAATTAGTCGGGGTGTCACAGGTGGTATTTAATTAGTCGGGGTTTTTTCAGGGAGTTCCAAGTGGGGGACCAGGTTTTGCTCAGGGTATCTCCGATGAAGGGGATTATGCGTTTCGGGAAGAAGGGGAAGTTGGCACCGAGGTATGTGGGGCCGTTTCCTATTATTGAGCGGATCGGACCGGTTGCGTATAGACTCGGGCAACCAGAGCATTTGCATCGGATTCACGATGTGTTCCATATTTCCTCGCTGAGGAAATACCTTAGAGATAATTTGGCTCATTCTCACATTGCTGTGGAGGACATCGATCTCCAGCCGGATAGCTCTTACGAGGAGGGGCCGATTGCTATTTTGGACCGAAGCGAGAGGAAACTGCGGTCAAAGATAGTTCCGTTAGTGCGAGTTCAGTGGCGACATCACAATGTCGAGGAGTCCACATGGGAGCGCGAGGATGAGATGCGCGAACGTTATCCAGAGCTGTTTTGAGCAGGTACTTTCTAGCTTCGAATTTCGGGACGAAATTCAGTTATTAGGGGGGAAGTATGTAATACCCCGTACTTTTGGCTATATTTATTTTTGGGATTAATTAATTAAATGCGTATTAATTGGAAATTAATCCGGGTTATAAATACTAATGTGATGCGAGTTGGTATTTGATTATGTGCATATATGATTATATATGAACTTGGTATTATAAAATTTGTCGTGAGATTTATATACGGCATTTTAGAAATTTTGTTGAGATGCGTGGGACCGCCGCGTCACGGTATAAAATTTTGATAATAAAAGTGAATTTAAAATCTATAACCCGTATGGTCGTTTTGAGTGCGCCAACGCGTCCGGAAGGGTCGAGATAGTCAGAAAACACTAGCCGGGGGTATAGTTTGGGTCCCGGGGTATTTTTAGGCCATACCGGCAACTTAAAGGGTATTTTGGTAATTTTACATTTTGAGGAATTAAAAGTGACGAAAATTGGTTAATTAAATCTGATGTGGATTTGACCCACTAAGCCCATAACCAACCCATATTAACCTAGAAGGCTACGTAGGTTATCATTTAGGTTTTCTAAGTTTCCCCAAATCAAACCCTAGCCACCTTAAGCCACCATTGGAGAAGAGCTTGGAGAGAGGAATTTCTGCAGAAAACTTCATCAAATCTACACCAAAATCAGAAATCAAACCAAGGCAAGTGATTTAAATTACATTCCTTATGCAGTGAATGCTTTTTCCATGATTAGAAACCTTGATAATCAATCCTATTTAAGAGTTAAAAGAAAACCCATGAAATCGGAAGTTATTATTTAATTTTGGGATAGGTTTGCATGTGGAAACATTGTTTGAAGATTGAATTCAGAGATTTCATATCTATGTGATGTATAAACGGATAAAAATCTGGGAAATCGGAAGTTATTATTTAATTTTGGGATAGGTTTGCATGTAGAAACATTGTTTGAAGATTGAATTCAGAGATTTCATATCTATGTGATGTATAAACGGATAAAAATCTGGGAAATTATGATGAGAAAAATCTAGGGTTTGTGTTCTTGAAGAAAATCAGGGAATAATGTAGAAACTTGTGATTTATTGATGTTTAGAAGGTATTAAACCCTTAAAAGATGTTAGTATATCTCCTTTGTATGTTTGAGGATAGTTAGAGAACTTAATACAGTGTTGGAACGAATTTTAGAAGAGATTTGAGGAGTAAAAATGGATAAAAACGAATTGGGGAAAAATCTGGGCCGAATCTGGTAGCTCGTTAGAAGCCCCTACCCAGGTCGTTCGAACGAACTCGTTCGAACGAGCTTCTAACGAGTTGACCAGTCGCTGCTAACGAAAAGGGATTTCGTTCGATATCTCGTTCGAACGAGATATCGTTAGAAGGTACAGTTCGTTCGAACGAACTGGAACCTCGTTCGAACAGCCTCGTTCGAACGAGACTTCTAACGAGTTGGCAGAGGAATCTCGTTCGAACAGTCTCGTTCGAACGAGACTTCTAACGAGTTGACAGTTTGGTCCTTTTTGGACTGTTTTGATTTTTGTAGTCCCGTAAACTTGTTCGAGGATATAGATGACCTTCCTTTGATGATGTGAGGATACATTTGGGACTTTTGAGTTATTAAGAGCAGTAAATTATATACGAGAGTTATATTCAATGAACCATTTGGGTTGAGACGTGAGTGTCTACTACGACGTGAGGATGAATTATGGCGCGTATAATTACAAACCGGAATAGTATGAATTGTGATAATTATAAGTTAGTACGAGAATGCGATATGTACTACGATTAAACTACGGTATTACTAAGATGTGTGTTTACTTAGTATTGGTATATGGATTGTGTGTATGACATACCTACCATACTTGCTATCACGGGAGGTTGCGTTCGCTTAGGACCCTCTAATCCTTGTGTGCCTACGGGGGGGATATAGACTGGTACCTCGATGAACATAGGTCAGAGAAAGACTTATTGGGATGTTAATAAGTCCGCTGATCGTGGGAGCGTAGGTATGTGCGTGACCCATGTGATGTGACTGTGTTCGCCTCCACTATTTGTGATTTGTGTTATCTTGAACTATTCCTGAGAGATTCGGAATATGTGATCCTTATGTACGTGATGTACCGGGATGGATAGCAGAGTATGTGTACACCGCAGCTTAGTTCTCGGGGTGCTTGTATTGTATATTTATGATGTGAATAATATACACTTAATTAATGAGAACCTTCATGTTAATGATGTGAATATAATTACGGTATTGTTTCGAGAAATATAACGAGTTAACTGGTAGTTATATATATTGCATATTGAACATATGAGTTACGTTAAACCTTACTTAATTACGAGCGTTATTATGTTAAGAGAACCGAGTAATAAGGGTAGGTCCTATGATAGTCTAGCTAGATACGTTGTCACTTAGCTAGTAGATTGTATCACTCTAGATGGGTACTTACGTTAGGAGTGCACAGTTAGACGAGAGGTGAGAATATCATGTGAGTGCACGTCCTGACATGTACTTTGCATTTAATGTTTTAAATGTTTTTAAAGCACTTGCAGGTTTTTAAAATATAACTCCACATTTGGGCTCTGACCCGTTTGCTTTTCAAATCTTTTTCTTGTAAAACCATTTTAGGTGCCCAGCCACAAGGACACCAAGTATAGGATACTCATTCAGGTGACGAGCTGTAGCTGTTTGTGGAAGCTACAGGGACTTTGCTTGTAGACGCTTCGATCTTTTGGATTCCAGAGTTATTATCTATCATTTGTAGGGCATGTTGCCCATTTCTATTAGACATCTTTTACATTTCAGTTTTCAGACTTTAGCATGTATTGTTTCAGTTTTCGTTTTACTTATCAGTTGTGGGATTGTAGTGAGAAGTTTTCCTCCAGACTTTATTTACCCTATTGTGATGGTTATTCGTTTTACTTCAGTATGGTGAATGGTGTTATTTATTTCTTCATTACACTTGTTGCATGTTAATCAGACTTATATTAAAATTTGGCAACTTACTTTTTAAATACTAGGTGGTTAGTAAAATTAAAATGTTTTCGACAGTGATGCTATTAACTGAGCCAACTTGGCATTTTGAATTAATTTAATAAAGGAGCAGCTACCCGGTATTTAATTAGTCGGGGTGTCACAGCTTCTTCCTTACTGCGGCATGGGAAACACAAAAACAAAGTCCTCCACAAAATTAAATTACATCTTAGAGACTATCATTGATATCTATAGGCGAATTAGCAGTTCCAACCCACCCCAGCTGATCCCACAGGGTAATTTAATAAATAAAAAATAAAAAGGTTGTGTAGAAAGAAATATTCAAACCTGGTGTAACAAATTCCTATGTGTAAGCATAACACCTTTTGGATTGCCCGTGGTTCCACTTGTATATACAAGAGTAGCAATATCATCTGAGCTGATGGCTTCATAAATATATTGTTTCCCTGAAATTAACAGCCAGTAATATGAGCCATAGCTCTTGAACTAAAACAAAAGGAAAAACTGAAACAGTATATAATAATTATATGATAACAAGTCTACAAATACATTTTTGACAAGTAACAGTCAGTGCATTGCACATGTGACATTGAGCTATGAAAAAATAAGTTTTATTTCAATATATATATATATAGAGAGAGAGAGAGAAAGAGAGGCTCCAGTACATACTAAGTTTACATACTAAGTATACATACTAATTTTTTTAAAGTAGTAAAAAATTATTTTTGAGTTGAGTTTTTTTTTGTGGTATTTAAACATTTCAAAGAACCAATATAAAAAAAATTAGCTCAAAATAACTTTTTTTGCTATTTTAAAAAAATCGGTCAAACTTTCACAGCTTTTAATTCGAGTTCTATTTTAATTCGAGTTCTATACAAATTATTAACATATAATGCATAAACCTTATTCGTAAAAATTAACATATTTTGCCTAAAAAAATTAAAATATTCTACCAATTAGTATTCTGCCTAATAAATACATTATTATGCCTAATAATAAAATTAACATTTATCCGGCAAAAATACACAATTAACAATATTATGTCTAAAGAGTTTGCCTAAATAATTTGAACAACATTAAAAATGAACACCTTTCAACATTCAAATGAATACCTTTAAGATTAAAGAAAATGGAAAGCAGCAACCCAACATTCAATACTCAAAATGTCAAAAATCACAGCAACATTCAAATCTCAAAAAATCGACATCGATCACTCAAAAATCTTGTGAACAACAAAAATAATCGGACATCAATCACTCAAGTCAAATATTGTGAACAACAAAAATGAGATTACAAAACAAACTCCTTACGAGATAACCGGTTGGAGTAGCAAGCAGCAGGTTTGGAAGAGAAGGGAGGACACCAGCCACCAGCAGCAGGCAGGAGACAGCGGAAGAGAGGGAAGGGAAGGCGGCACAGGGCAGCGGTGGGGGGTAAGAGAGGGGAAGAGGAGGGAGGTAGAAGGCTTAGAATTTTGAGGGAGGCAGAGGGAAAAAAACGATCGGGTCTTCTCTTATTCTTATATTAGGTTTTAGTTTTCAGTTTAAATTTAGGTATTTTAGATTTTGTCGCTTTATATTTTAAAACCCTCAAAAAAACACCTTTCACTTATTTTTTTCACACACAATACCCCTGAAATTTTTTTCGAAAAACTCGTGGGAGCCTCCGCACCCCCTCAGACCTACATACATCCGCCCCTGGATAAGAGAATTATTATTTTCCTTTAACCACAGGTCAAAGACAACATGATACTATTTTAAATTTACAACATTTAAAAAATGGGAAGAAATATTCTAAATTTATAGCGCATCACATCTAATAATTAACTATTATGTTGCCTAAGAAGTGAAAGCAACTTATCTAATAACATATAGTGCAATCACCAATACTGAAACTTATATTTATGCCCGCGCCAATGGTATTAATGACATTATGTTCTTAATGTTCTTGGGCGTAAGGGACACACTGCGGAATAACCTCTCATCATCTTCGGGATAATCAAGGAGCTCAAACTACTTATCCTATCATTATCTCGTACATAAAAAAAAAATTAGAATAATTTATTTGTCAATACTCTAATCTTGTTCTCACTTTTATCTATGTGATGACAAATAAGCCAGTCACGCAACTTTGTTTGACTTTAACTCGAGTGAAAAATGGTAGAAGCAATTGAAATAATCAAAAAAGCCACAATAATTACAACTTTAATCCATATAAAAAAAGTTTCAAGCCGCAGCTAAATTTGATTTTATTCCAAGACTTAAAACGCTTTTAATAATAATTTTTTTTATCAAAAGAGTATATACAAACATGAAAAATGAGGATCAATTTGGATTTATGCCTGGAAGGTCAACAATGGAAGCAATTTATTTATTGAGGAGATTAATGGAGAGGTATAGGGAGAAAAAGAAGGATCTTCATATGATACTTATAGATTTGGAGAAGGCGTTATGATAGGATACCAAGAGATCTAATATGGCGGGTTTTACATAAAAAAAGAGTGACTCGTAGATGTATTGATGTGATCAAAGATATGTATGATGGGGCCATGACTATAGTAAAAACATCGGTCGAAGAAAATAGTGAATTCCCAATTAGTGTAGGTCAGCACTAAGTCCTTATCTCTTTGCTCTTGTTATGGATGAGTTGACTAGGAAAATACAAGATGAGGTTCCGTGGTGCATGCTATTTGCAGATGATATTATTTCAGTGGATGAGATAAAGACGGGGATTAATGCTAGATAGGAATTGTGGAGAGAAACTCTAGAAACAAGAGGATTTAAAATAAGCAGGATTAAAACAGAATATGTGGAGTACAATTTTAGTAATAGGAGGACAAACGGGGGTGTGGTATAACTAGAGGGTCAAGGGATACCTAGAATTGATCATTTTTGTTATTTAGGCTCAATTATCCAAAAAGATGGAGATCTTAGTGATGATGTTACTCATAGGATTAAAACAGTGTGGGTTAAGTGGAAAAGTGCTACCGGCGAATTGTGTGATAGGCTTATACCTTTGAAGTCCATGTTATATGGGACAGAGTGTCGAGCAACGAAAAAACAAAATGTGCAAAAAATGAGTATGGCAGAAATGCGAATGCTAAGATGGATTTGTGGTAAAACTCGAAAGGATAAAATTAGAAATGAACAAATTCGTGAAACGATAAAAGTAGCTCATATAGAAGATAAATTGAGAGAAAAACGAATTAGATGGTTTGGACACATTAAGCATAAACCAATGGATGCCCCCGTAAGGAAGAGTGATTCAATTAGTATAGATTGTAATGCAAGATGTTTATTTATAGCATTGTAATGCGAGGGGCAGAGGTAGGCCTAAATTAACTTGGTGGGACATTGTAAAAAAGGACATGATATCATGTGGTTTAACCGAAGATATTGCACTAAACAGAATGGAAGGGAAAAATAGGATCCATGTAACCGACCCTAAATAATTGGAAAAACGCTTTGTTGAGTTGAGTTGAGTTGAGTTAAGTTGAGTTGGAGTGTTTAATGACCAATATTAACACAGACAACATAAAAAAAATGGGGATAAATCTCTCCATTTTAGTGAGACTTCCTGACTTGGGAGCCTCCCACAAAGCTCAACAAGACCTCCACCAAATGAGGCATTGCTCCCTGAATACTAAACACCGGTAAAAGATAGGGATCTACATTTTTGTGTTTCTTTTTCACATGAATTGATCAGACACAACTCCCAAACATGTATAGTTTATTGTCTAATTCTTTGTCCATCCAACACATATAGTAGATGTTGACCAAGAATATGCCCCTCTTCCTTATGTAATGAATAGTCAAGATAGTGCCAAAGCTGCCACCTGTATATATAATGCTACCTATAAAGGAAACTTTATACCCTGAAATCCAGCAGGGGAAGCTAAGGTACCCTCCCTCTACAAGGCCATTCGTAATGCAAATTCATATAGGAGGCTTAAAAAAGCCCTAAATGACTAAAGCTACCGTCTAAAATTTGGCATTCCACACAGCCTCACAACATTAATCAAACATTTCATTAAACAAGCCTCCCTATTCACTTGCAACAGTAAAAACCAGGAAACCTGTCTAGCAGTGGAACCCATGCCACTATCCTGCCAAATCCTCGCTTTCCAACCATCTTCCCTATTTAGAGAGGTGCAGCTCTTCCATCTGGCCAATATTCCGTGAAATCCTTCAACAATCTAACAGGGTAGAATCCCTAAAAGGAAAGCTAAGATCAGCCGATGAGAAAAAACCCATATCATACCACAGCCACTTGCCAAATACTCAATATGACATACCTCATCATCAAACTCGGTCTTTCTCATTTTTGTACCATAATTTGACCTAGTTGTCGAGTGTAGTTGAAGATAGATTTAGCTTATGTAAGAAGAAAAGTTGAGTAATTACAACTGTTTTGAGAACGACATGAAATGGAAAGTTCCTTCATATTGATTTTGTTGTTGTTTAACGCATCCACAAAACATATTAGCTTTAGCCCGAAGGGTATACGTTAAATGGACGAGAAAGTGTGGGGCCAAAATGGCTAAGGATTACCACGGTAAATACTAGTGTTGGTAGTTGGGATTGTATGAAAACCTAGAGCATATATGATAAGATAACAGAATTAATACTCATGTGGCTTAGTTCAAATAGCATGAACTCAGTTGCCCTTGGAGGATTATATAGTGTTCTATTTAAATTCGAAGATCCCGAGATGACATATGAACATGATTTGGTTGAGGCATGGACTTGCTATAATACCCCGCAATTTTAATAAATAAATAATGTAGATTTAATTTGTATAATTGCATGTTTAGTTTTTGATGGCTTAAAATGACTATTGCATGTTGACAAATTAATTCAAAACAGAATTTAAATTACTGTAAAACAATTGTTATGTTTGTGCTTGGTTTTACTGGCGTGCACTATCAAATCGCCTAGACTAATTATATATACGTGGGTTTCCTTGTTTAGATTATTCATCCGACATACTATAATACCCAGTATTTTTTAGAAAATGAATTATTTAATTGGGAGAATTAATTAAAATAATTTGGCATGCCGAAATTTAAATTAAAGGAGAAAGGATTTAATTTAAATGAATCCTATGAATTTTGTGCAAATAAAATGAACATTTATTTCATTAGGTGGTATTTGGGGGTGGGTTTAGGTGGAAACCTACGGACATTTAGGTCATTTTAGCATTCTTAGGCTCCAAGTTGAGACATTAAGAAGAGTCAATCTCGTATTATAAGTTTGCGCATGTGAAGAGTTGTGTGAGAGAAGGAATTTGATTAATTAGAATTAAGGTAAAACTTTAAGAGAGAGAGCAAGAGAAAGGGATTGCACATTTTGGAGACCAGCGACCGCGACCTTCTAGCTTGCGGGGTAGTTTTCCTAGTTTTATATAAAGGGATTTTTAGACGAATTTTTCATATGCTTTCACGCTTTTCTCTGTAACTAAAAGCTACAGCACTCTATATTCCTCGTCCCTAACCTCCTAAACCTCCATTAAAAACAACTTTCAACCTTGAATTGGGAGCACTTACACTTCGATTTTGAAGAAACTAAAAGAAGATCTTTTGAAGCTTTTTGGAGGAAGATCAACTTTATATAAGACAAGAATATTCTCCACTTTTCCCCTTAAGTTCTATATGAATAATATGTTGCCTAAACCTTAATCATACGTGATTTTGTAGATTGATTAGAAATGAAGTGAAACCAAATTAATTATATTTTTATGAATGATTTGGAAAAATGGCTCAACACTTGTAGTATTGCATGCTTTTGAGAAATTGGGTTATGTAGTGGGATTGCGATGATGATGTTGAAAATGTGAATCTAATATGATAATTTGGTATTAACACCAATATACATTAATGCTTATGATATTTATAAAAAGATGAATACTGATTAAAGAATCGAATATGTTATTTGGAATTGTTAAATTGCATACTTAAATTGGCATATGCTTTGGATTAATGAAATCTCTTATAAACTTGAATAATGGGATTATGTAACTCATTGAAATATGATATTAGACTAGTAAATCGAATTATGGAATTGATGTAATTCACATGTAGTTGGTATGAATGAATGTGAAATAAAAGAATACGATCTTGGCATTGAAAATTAAATATTGTTGTCATTGGACTAATTAAAGGTTCATGTCGTTGAGACAATCGAGTTATGTACGTTAGCATTAGGTTATAAATATGATGGGATTGCATACGTGGTTGTTGTGGTATTTAATTCGTGAGTAGATATTCATGGCTGTTGCTATCTAAGTATGGGATTATAGAGTATTATAGTATCCGGTTGAGTATTTCTTAGGCATGGGACTAGGGAATATGCGTGGCTTTTGGGAATTTCCTACGTATGGGACTAGGGAATATGTGTGGTTTTGGTTATCTCTAGTTATTGAACTAGGGATGATATGTATGTTATGCCCCGAGTGATACGGGTAAGAGAACGAATGATTAATATGGTGACCCATGATGATACGATGTTATGAAATTATACTTTAGAAATGATAGGTATGATAGCTTAATGATTATGTGGACGTCATTGTATGTGCGGGGATGGCTAAAATGGTATGTGCGGAACCTTTATTGTATAGCTACCTTAACGGGATTGGTGTGGATGTTACAGTAGGTGCAGGGTCTACGTTGGTTGACTATCATACTATGAGCGAGACCTACGTTATCCGGCTATAGTAACGGATTTTATGTGTGTCATGATATGTTCAGGGTCTAGTATTGGTTGGCTACAATAGCATGTTTGGGACCTAGTTTGTCCGATTATAGTGACGGGATTAGTTGTGTTTATGTATCACGGTATGTGTAGGGTGACATTGGGGTTTCTAACTATTGTGATGTAGTTGATAGTATTGATATGATGACAAAGGTGGCGCACCATGGTATGTGCAGGATCGTATAGGAGACTGGCTAGCTATAGTGGTGTAGCAATGAGATAATTGATGATTTAAAAGAATAATTAATATTGATGAGTTATGAAAGTGAAAAGTTGCAAAGTCTATTTATTCTCTATTAATTGCTTACTGTTATTTAAATATTCTATTGTGATATTTACTTCATCTAGCACTTATGACTGGGTTCATGTAACCCTATTTGGGATCACGTAGCTAGTATTCTTGCGGTGGACTCTGACCCATCATTAGCTACTAGGATTTGGAGTGGCAGGAGTTGCAGATGGAGTTTACTTTTATGCACTAGTTTAGATTTCTTTTCTGTCATTTTATTTATGAAACAGTTATTTTGATTTGGTGGGTCATTGAATTCTACAATTGTTTGAGTTTTATTGGAGACTATTGTTGATGGTATTTTATATTGTACTTTATCTCATTATTGGATCTTATGGTGATCATTTTGATTACGTGGGATTAATCTCTATTTTTGTCCATTATCTCATCCCATATTATCGTTGAAATTTTTTTTAGATTGTCTCATATTTCTGTTACGTGCTGAGAATGGTATTTTAATTTTAATTACCGGTATATCTTAGCATTTGGACTTGCTCAACCCTAATGGCAAAATATGTGGATTATTACACGTACAGGGTTTTAAATGACCAGAGAGCTAGATTCTTGTAATGTCGGGTCAAAATAAATTAACTACTGTATAATTACTAGCTCCAATTAATTGTTAGTCTCATAATTTTACATTAGTGTTTGGGTTAATTAGTATTTCAAATATGTTATGTGAGACTATGTTCTAGAGGGATAGAGGCGCGATATACCCTCTGGGCTAACTTTGGCCCAAACATGACCTGCGGATTTAAGCAGTCATAAGAGGGTCATTAGCCTCATTAATTAACCTAAGCAAGAGAGAGAATAAACCTGGAGAAACTATGTTGTGGGAAGGAGGAATTGGAGCAAGGAGGCACCACCAAGAAGATTCAGCATTAATTTCAAGCGAGATATACCTATTCTTCTTGCTTATTGCTTGCAATTTATTAGCATTAATTGTTGCAATTGGAAACTCTAGACTAGGCTGAACAAATGTCAAATTAATGATGAATTAATGAAAAATTGATGAAGAACTTCGATTGAAACCCTTATATACATATTTAGATCCGGAGAAATATGGGCTAAATCTATAATTAATTGTTGGGAATTCAGACTTTATTAGTTACCTAATTTCTAGATCTAAATCTTAGGGTTAAACTTTTGAAATTGGTTAAGATAATCCCCTTTTGACGAATTATTAATGCTAGGGACCTCAGCATTTGTTGGGTTTAAATTTAGGATTTTTTTAGTACTTAATGGTGGTTGGGAAACCCATCCAAGATGGTTTGGGAATGGAGAAAACGTCATTAATGGAGGTTGAGGCTTGCAGCAAATCAACATAATCGATCCAGCATTGTTTTTAAATGGTGTCGTTTTGGGCAGTTGAATGGCTCAATCGGGGACAATTATTCTAGAGGGCATCGTTTTGGGATACAAGATCGACCCGGGTTTGGACCAGATCAATCCAAGCTCAACAAAAGGGTGTTTAATTCATTTTAGAGAGGTTATTTTATATTTTTAACTACGAGTTTTTAGAGAGAACTAATATACGAGTTACCGTTAAAAAAAACCATGGGCGTGTAAGAGTATGATGCAACAGAGGCAGGTGAAGTACAAGGAGTGGTAGCCTTGCTATGATGGCTGCCAATTGGTCCTAAAGTTCTTTTTTATGAGCCTCCATTTCCTTCATTCTCTTGGCTAGCCTAGCATTAGTAGCCATAGCTACTGTAAGTTGAAAAGCAAAGTAGAATGACTTCTAGAGAACAATCATTTCCATTAACGATGCAAAATTGATGGTGTTCAAATTAGTCGGGACCTTAGCATCATCAAAGTAAGGAAGAGGTGTTCTTAAGTTAGAAATAACAAAGATACAATTATTTATAGTGCTTCAGTACATCGGCTGAGATATCTACATCCACTCCAGTTCAAAGTCTCGGTATCAGTCCCGGTATCGGACACCCGATTTTCTAATTGATCGTGGTATCGGTTGCGGTATTGGACGATATGCAAAGACAAGCTATCTAGAGAGCGCAAAAAAAATTGGAAAAAATATAGAAATTTTTAAAAAATAAGATTAACAGTGTGGACCAATCAGGCACATTCAAAACCATCCTTTAATATGCAATGCATTATACAATTGGTTATACTGAAGCGCGACGGACTTGTCAGATTCAATATTTCATAATAAACCAATATTAATATAGAAAAACAATCTAATGACATATAAAAGTTGATTAAAAAGTTGCATTGAAGATAAATAGAATTGATTACAATGTTTCGTTATTTTCATCTACTATCTAGTTGCGATATCGATCATACGGATGTGGATAAGGGTAGCTTCCTCCAGTAGGGTAAGGGGAAGAAACATGAACCATTTGCATCTCAGAGGGTTGGGATGACTGGCTGGATGACCCATAATTTGGAAATTGTGGTTGACGATCTCCCGATTGAGATTGACCACCGTGATAATAATATCAAAGTCGTGAATTGTAATGTACATACACCAATTATGCAAAAAAAAATTATTGCCAATCGGTTGCAAAGTTTTGTGTGGATGAGAGACCATGTTTCATTAACTTTAATAATATGCATACAAGAATTACTAATTTATTAAAAATGAAAAAATATAAGTGTACAAACATTTTTTTTTAAATAATAAGAATTACTAATTTACTAATATTTTCAAAATAACATTATTTGTACAAAAATACATTATTTGTACAAAAAAAGCATTAGTACAAAAAAAATAGGTTTACCTTTAAACATTAGTACAAAAAAACACATTATTAAGTTGTAAAAAACATTATTTGTACAAAAAACCGTTAATACAACTAATTTTGTAAAAAACCTTAGTACAAATAATGTACAAATAAATATTATTGGTACAAAAAACATTAGGGACGTAAAAAAACATAAGAAAGTTGTAAAAAAAATGATTTGTACAAAACATTTATCCTCTACTCGGTTTACCTTTAAAAGCTAAAAGAATAATGGTTTGGCCACTTAACCCAAAAACTTACCGACTAAAGGAAAAAACAAGGGTTTCTCCATTTTACACAAAGGGACTCACCTGAAAAAAATGGACTCCCCGATTGAAAATAAGAGAACGACTGAAATCTCAACCCAACAAAGTTGTGGTTTTGAAATCCGTCAAAACGAGAGAGAGAGAGAGAGAGAGAAGGTTGTGTGTGACACCCCGACTAATTAAATACCGGGTAGCTACTCCTTTATGAAATTAATGCAGAATATCAGGTTGGTTCAGTTGCAGCACCACTGTCGAAAACATTTAATTTATTACTAGCCACCTAATATTTAAAAAGAGAGATGCCAAATTTTATTAATTAAGTTAACAAATAACCAAGAATTAAATCATTACCCATCAATCGCATAAACAATCTCATATGAATAACCAACGAAATGAAATCAACGGAGTCTGGAGTAAACACTCCAATAATAATAATGCCAAAGTAAATAAAGTCCCGATACAAGAGTCATCTGAAATAAAACTGAAAGTCTGAGAATGCTATCTCTAAATGGAAATCAAATACAGAATGTGGAGACGTCTAATACCGAGATCCTATAACTTCCACAGCAGCTACAGCACGTCAATGTAATGAAACTCCTATGGTTGGCGTCCCTGTGGCTGGGCACCTACAAATATTTTTACAAAACAAAATAGATTTGGAGGAAAACGGGTCGGAGCCCGAGGTGAAAACAGTTTAAAACTTTAGCAAGTGTTTAAATTACAATTAAACAACACATATTATAAACATGTTAGTTGCGTACTCTCACATGAGCTTCTCACCGCTTAACTAATGTGCACGCCTAACGTATTGACTTAACCCATCCTAGTTATGTCGCTAACCAACTAGTCTGTACCACTCCTGCTTTCTAATTCTAACATAGGGTATCTACTCGTAACACCCAAATAAAACATATTCATAACCCATACTCACATTCATTAAATTACTTATCTCAAGTGTTAATTAAATTCTCACATTCTTAGTCCATTACAATATCTTAGTTATTCACATTTACTAAGCAACAGTGAACCAGTCACAAGTATATATATATATCACTCACAGTACATATATATACATATATGGCACCCCTAGGCTAAGCTGCGGTGCACGCATACTCTGCTATCAAATCCATGTACATCACGTACGTAAGGATCACGTGTTCCGAATCACTCAGGAACCATCAGAATACAAATCACACATATTGGAGGCGAACATAGTTCACATACCCATGGGTCACGCACATACCTACGCTCCCATGGTCAGCTGACTTATCAACTCACAAATAAGTCATTCACGGTCCTATGTCCTTAAGGTACCAGTCTAAATCCCCCCGAAGGCACACAAGGATAAGAGGGTCCTTTTCCAAAAAAAACTAACCTCCCGTGATAGCAAGTATGGTAGGTATGTCATACACATAAGAAATCCATTCACTAGGCATTCACACAACCTTAATAATCATATTTCAATATAGATTTTCACATTTTCTCTAGTAAGTCTCGTATGTAGTAAGATTATCCCGAACATCATACGTAATTATATATTTAACTTGATAACTTTCTCTCGTAGTATCAATTTGAGTACCTAAACCTACCCCAAAAGGTCACTAGGCCTCCTATTAGTTTTTAATGTCATCTTAGTAACTTAAAACCCCTCCATTACTGTTCTTATCCTTACCTCATCATTTATTCCCATTATAGTTTCAATTCGAACGATTTCTAACCGTACCTCACTCGGTAGTCCCTCGTAAGCAATAATATTCAAATCCCTAAGGTAATCCATTTTTTCGGGCTTCAACTAAGACCCTACTGATCTTAACTAAGTCCCCCAATATCATATTAATCACTCTAAGAATCATTATCGGCTTTGGGATTTTCCTTAAACCTTAAAGGGAAACAATTACCAAAAATCAGAAGAGGTCGATCGATCGAAGAAAAGGGGTCGATCGATCGATCAGTCAATCAATTGACAGTCTTGAGTCGATCGATCGATCAAACAGGTATTTGCCCAGAATTTTCTTTAACAGTTACGGGTTTCCTCATTTTACACCTCTAATTCTTCATTTCAACGTCCAAAACTCTCAACCAAATATACTAATCATCATACCAACATGTTTACATAATTTCTAACATTATTAGAGTCATTAAATCATCCTCAATCAACAGTTTCTTGGATCAAAAGTCATAATTATCATATAAAACCCTAGTTATCCTATTTCTTCAAGAACACTATATAATTCCTTAAAAATTCATAATTCTCTACACATGGATCATGATTTCGTGGCTACTAAAATCCCAGAAGTTAATCTACACGCAAAACCTACCCAGATTACGATTTCAATTTTTCAAATCCATTCAATTATTATTATTCAAGGTTAATCTTCAATTCTAACCTAACATGGATGATATATGCACTAATTTATTGCAAGTTAAATCACTTGCCTGGTAATGAAGATTCTGATCCGATGAAGTAGACGGTATGGGGATGATCCTTGCTTTCCGATCTATCCGGTGGTGGTGACGGTGGTGCAAAAACCTCTAAGTGATGGTTCTCCTTTGGAAACTTCCTTCTCTTGCCTCTCTAATGGCCGTTTATGATTTCTGGTTGTGAAACCCTAAGGGACTCCAGTGTTGGTTGATATTATCAGTCTAAAAATCGTGGGTTACTATTCACCAAAAATAGGAAAGACTAAAATACCCTTCCGGGTTGCCAATTATGCTTAAAAATGCTCCGGGACCCAAACTAAACCCCTGGCTAGTATTTTCTGACTATCTCGACCCTTCCGGACACGTTGGCGCACTAAAAATACTCATACGGATGACATAAAAATAAAATACTTTTAAATCCATTAAATTGGGTCCTGACACGACTGACACGCGCATCCCAACATAATTTCCAAAACTGATTTTAATAAATTCAATAATCACAAATTATCATAATCACCTAGTAATATTCAACATTATCATCATATTTAAATACTAACTCTCGTCTCGCTAGTTATTCAAATCCGAATTAAGTTCCAATTAGTTATCCCAAATTAATTTAATTAATCCCATAATTAAAAGCAATTTTTATTTAATTAATCTCATAATTAAAAGCCATAAAAATACGGGGTATTACATTGTGGTTTTGAAATCTCAACCCAACAAACCTTTTATAGGTGAAATCACCCCAAAAATTGGTCCGTGACAGTCAATCTCCCACAAATCAGCTGAAAAAGGTAAGAATCTTTGAATAATTTTTGCTTTTTTGCATCACATCTCCTTTTCTTTCAAGAAAATGGTTCGTGACTTCATCCCCCACTTTTCTGTACAAAAAAAAAAACTCGTCTAAGGAGATATTGCCTACTCGGCCGAGATATCGGCGAGTTGTCTCAGGAACAACGATATATCAGTGAGATGTGGCACACCGTAATTTTTAATGATTTTTATATGGGACTTAATTAAATTAAAATGGGAAATTAATCCGGATTAAAATAAATATTAATTAGCGTGATGATATTGAGTATTACATAGTGAAATGCATTATGATTGTCGTGAGTGAGAAATACGGCATTTACAGTAATTTAGTCGGAAGCGCGTGCCAGTCGTGTCGGAACTTAAATTTATGAAATAAGATGCGAGTTATTTATGGGTTATCCAAAGGATCATTTCGAGTGCACCAGTGTGTTCGAAAGGGTCGAAATAGTCAGAAAAGTGTACTCGAGGTTTTGGTTTGGGTCCCGGAACATTTTTAGGCCAAACCGGCACCCCAGAAAGGTATTTTGGTCTTTTAAAAAGGAACAGAGACCTACGAATTTTAAATGTGTATATCAGTTTATGTATTGGGGAAGTTAGGGTTAACAATTACAAAACCTAAGAGAGGCCACAGAAGGAGTTAGAAGAGGAGTTCTAAAGCTTTCCCACACCATTTTGCACCACCACAACCACTGGAGTGGAGTGTAGATCGGGAGAAAAGAAAACCAACCATACCACAATTCTACAGAAAATCAGACCTGCTGGACCAAAGGCAAGTGTTTATCCGGCATATTTTTGAAACGTTATAATACCCATGTAGTGTAAGGTTTTATATATGTTGATTTAAATGGGTTCTTGGAATTTAAATGATTAGAACACGTGATTTGAGGTAGGATTTGCATGTAGAATAAATCCTTTCATGTAGACAATTCAAAACCAGTATATATATGAAGAAAAACAAGAAAGAATTCTGGGTATTTTGATAAAAATACATGAAGAAAATAAAATCTAGAGTTTTGAGGAATTAATGGTTTGATCTGTTCTTGGATGGATTCCGTATAGTTTTGATGTGTTATTAATGTTAGAAATCGTTCCTAAACATATCTTAGATATTTGGTTATGTTGGGTAAGAATTCCAAAAGGTTTCATGAAGGTTTGAGGTGTTAACAATGGAGAAAAATGAGTTTGGGACGAAGCTGTCGGAAATCGTTTAGATCGTTCGTATGAGATCTGATGTCGTTCGAACGAGATTAGTATGTCGTTCTAACGACCCTAGGTTTTGGTCATGGAGATAGATCATTTCGTTACGAACTCGTGGCCGCCAGTTTCGTATTTTTCTGATTTTTTTTTAATTAGCTATGAATTTTCTACGGAAGGGCGTCCGAGATCAAAAATTTTAGCCAAAAATTAAATCAGGGTAGAGAATGGTTTATGAACTATATGGGAAAACTTTGGTGATGAGATTACAACTCTATAGGGACTTAGAGAAGCTCAGGGGGCATACGGTTAAGGCCTGGGTAAATCTCAATGAGAGTAAAATGATGTATAAGACCTTAGGTAGTTAACCAATTGTGTTGCGTATCGGGAACCTATGATTTGAGGTTACGGGGAGAATAAACGATAACCTAATTTATATACTAGTAGATTAGTGATAGTTTAACTACTGAAATAACTTAAGTGACAATTGTGAACCTTCAAGTAGTGAGTGAGACTCGAGAACGTACGATAATAAGGAATATTGGTGTATTGATATTACGTCGAGTATTCGAGAGTTTTATAATACGTACGGATTATATTTATAGGTTGTGTGTATACCTATACGGATTATATTTATAGGTTGGGTGTATACCTATACAGATTATATTTATAGGTTGTGTATAAACCTATATGCGACATATGGATAGGTTATGTGTATGCCTATTACGTAATCTTTGTATGTGAACATACCTACGCTGCCTGCTATCACGGGAGGTTTCGCGCCGTGGACAGTCTTATCCTGATGAGACCATTGGGGGGATTTTAGACTTGTGTCCCAGAACATAGAACTTAGGGATTGAGCACTACTTGTGTGCATGATAGTGTGACCGGTCATTTGTGTGCGTTAGGTATGTGCGTAGCCCAAAGGCTTAGAACTATCTTCGCCCCCATTGTATGTTGTTTGATTTATGGTTCGACGAGACATTCCAAACCGGTAGTCCTTAATTTAGTACGAGAGGTACATGGACTTGATAGCAGAGTATGCAAGTGCGCATCGTAGTGGCCAGTCCGGGAGACGCTGTATATATATATATATATATATATATATATATATATACTTGGGTGATTTATCCTACTTGTGTGTAATGTAGGAATGTTGGAAGGATACATGAAGTATTTCTACAATTGATTTACTTATCAGATAATCTACTTAGTGCGTGAAAGTAGTAAAGTTGGATAGTGTATATTTAAAGAAGATTTAAGTAGAGTAACTTAATGAAATGGTTTAAGAATAATATTCGTGAAATGTTAGCCATGGTTTAATAATAACATTCAGGTAATGTTAATTACTAGTAATCGATGGCGCACTATATGGGCAGTACGGGGGAGTTAAAGAGAAACTTAATTGACGACAAATGAGTAAAGATTGTGACACTATAGCGTAATGTAAGGGCGGTAAGGGGGGAGTAAAACCTGTTAGTGGTTAGACAGTTATTAATGAGACCTAGTGGGGCTGGGTAGCATAGCTAGGTAGATGACTTTAGGCGTGCACATTAGTTGAGAGGTGAGGAACTCAAGGGAGTGTGCGTTAAACTAACATGTGTAATCAATAACTACTTTTAAACTGATATAATACTTGCTAAATGTTTTCAAAATACTTTGGGCTCTGACCAGTTTGCAAAATATTTTTAAAATTGATGACCAGTTCCAGGGATGCGTAGCTGCAGCTCTTGTGGATGCTTGCAGGATTTGGATTAGACACTTCAGTCACTTCATTCATTTAGCAGGATGCAGTTCAGTTATTCCATTTGGGCATGTCGCTCCTTCAGTTAGTTCATTTTATTCATTTTATCAGACTTTGTATTTGTGGACTCAGTTTATTTCATTAGATATTTTGTTGGTCTGTTGTATTAGGAACCGATGGTTTATTCGGTATTATTTTATTTAGATATTTATCTTATGATTAGTTCAGATTCATTATTACTGCGTGAATGGCTTGGTTATTTTATTTGTTTCCACATGTCGTCGTTGTTTAATAAAAAGATAAAATTTGGCATCGGCTTTTTGAATACTAGGTGATTAGTAAACTTTTAAAATGTTTTTCAACAGTGATGCTAAGAATGAACCAGATGAGATTCCTAATTTATTTTTATGAAGGATTGATCAACCGGTATTTAAATAAGCGGGGTGCCACAGATGGTATCAGAGCATCAGGTTCTAGTGTCCTTAGGATCTGTGTGGCTTTTTACATTTCAGCATCGCATTCTTTGATATAGAGCCTTATTATAGGATTGTTGTACTCCTCTACGTATGCGTCTTACGTTACGTTCTCCTGCTATTAAGTGTAGTTAATGTGATTCATATACGAGTTCGTACACCTAACATTATAGGACGACCAGCGAGGGCCGTTAGAAGGACTACCGGAGGAGAGGCTCAGCAGAAGATATAAGAGTATTCTGGTAATGGCGAACACGATAGAAGTCACCATGATTATTGTTCATGCAGGTGACAATAACATAATCACTCGGGAATAGGAGTTTCCCCAAGCACCGTCATAGATTACGGTGGTGCGATTTCAGACTCACCCAGCGTGGTCGGCAAGGGGAGGGAGTTGGAGAGACTCTTTCGAAGATCCATCTATAAATGATTCGGGGTAGAAAAGAATTGTAATGGGCCAATGGAAGGAGAGAATCCAAAGGCAATTGTACAGGGTGGAATGCAACGACACTCAGGATTAAACTTCGGGCGAAATTTTTTTTAGCTCTTAAGAGTAGCATTGAATGATGAGAGTCAGTCGCCACATATAGAGAAGTATATATGGAATTAAATAAGAATTTGGGTGCGGTTTGATTGAAAGATCTTCCATCTACTGTTCGGACAGAGATGCGAATGGAGTTCCAGAACTCATCACAAGTGGGCAAGATAGAGACCGATTGAGAGAGAGAAGTCGACTTGTTTAAGCGACCTTCGTACCCAGCGAAGGGGATATAGGAATATAAGAAGGTCCGTAAGTTAATAATGGACTCGTGGGTAGAATACATAAGCGTGAATAGGAAATACGACTAGGATGACTAGTGCCTATGTCGTCAGGTCGTACATTTATAAGTTATATCAACGCCTCTATGAGAACGAAGCCAAGAAAGTTGGAGAATCTAGCCGAAGAGGAGGACAGGATTTAAACGGTGTTAGTGGAGCGCCACAGGAGGGTATACCCGGTAAAGGACTCATTTAAATTATTCAGATCAATTGAATTCCTACCAAGTGACGGTGGATTCAGTCAGGGCTGTCAAGGCCAGCAAGGAGTCCCATAGGGCCAGCGAAACAAAAGGGACAACGGGGGTAGCAATCGGGGCCAAGACTACCAGGTCCGAGAGAAGGGCACCCCGACATGGCCGGTGGGGCCAGAGATAGGGGTGGCACAGGAAGGTGTCCTATGTGTGGAGAGTAGGACCACCTATACTGAACTTGTCTACAGCGAGAAAGTGAGATTAGTCAGACTGGGAAAGTAGATGGGAACAGTGTCAGTGGGGCATAACAACAGCAGTAGAAGCGAGATTTTCGGTAGGTGAATCGGGCTAAGAGATTTAGGGCCAGAGGTTACCAACCCGAGAATGGTGGGATCAGGCAGGACCAGCAGGGTCCTCAACAGCAGCTGGACCCAGAAGCGGGAGAATTCTCTGGCAGTTGTTACGGTTGTGGAGAGACGGACCACAGGAAGAAGGATTACCCAAAGCAAGGCATGGGACAACTACAGGATGAGATCCTGGATGTACAACCAATCCAGGAGATGTTGTATATATATATATATATATATATATATATATATATATATATATATATATACTTAGGAGATTTATCCTACTTGTGTGTAATGTAGGAAGGATAGATGAGGTATTTCTACAATTGTTTAATTAGAGAATTAAAGTAAAGGTCATATTCCTTCCTATATTTGAATTTTTAGGGCAATGCTTTTCAAGTTTATAAATCTAGTCCCTGTGGTACAATAGCATTTATAAATCTAGTCCCTGTGGTACAATACCTTTATTTTTTTGGTCCGCGCCAGCGGCACTATTTTTCACAATTTTTCATGGTATTTTTAGTACAGGGACTAAATTTATAAAATTATATGAAGTGTCCTATTTTTATACACTTTGAGCACTATGAGGACCTTTTCCCAAAAACCCCTTGTTTAATTATGCGATAATCTACTTAATGCGTGAAAGTAGTAAAGTTGGATAGTGTATATTTAAAGAAGATTTAAGTAGAGTAACTTAATGAAATGGTTTAAGAATAACATTCGTGAAATGTTAGCTATGGTTTAATAATAACATTCGGGTAATATTAATTATTAGTAGTCGATAGCGTACTGTATGGGCGGTACGAGGGAGTTAAAGAGAAACTTAACTGAGGACTAATGAGTAAATATTATGACACTATAGCGTAATGTATGGGCGGTATAGGAGGAGCCAAGCCTTTTAGAGGTTAGACAGTCACTGATGAGACCTAGTGGGTCTAGGTAGCATAGCTAGGTAGATAACGCTAGGCGTGCACATTAGTTGAGAGGTGAGGAACTCAAGGGAGTGTGCATTAAACTAACATGTGTAATCAATAACTGCTTTTAAACTGAGATAAACACTTGTTAAATGTTTTCAAAATACTTTGGGCTCTAACCCGTTTGCAAAATATTTTAAAAATCTTTTAGGTATCCAACCACAAAGACGCCAAGCTTGATGATCAGTTCCGGGGATGCGTAGCTGCAGCACTTGTGGATGCTTGCAGGATTTGGATTAGACGCTTCATTCATAAAGTAGGATGCAGTTCAGTTATTCCATTTGGGCATGTCGCCCCTTCAGTTAGTTCATTTTATTCATTTTATCAGACTTTGTATTTATGGACTCAATTCATTTCATTAGATATTTTGTTGGTCTGTTGTATTGGGAACCGATGATTTATTCGGTATTATTTTTATTTAAATATTTATCTTATGATTAGTTCAAATTCATTATTACTGCGTGAATGGTTTGGTTATTTTATTTGTTTCCACATGTCGTTGTTGTTTAATAAAAAGATAAAATTTGGCACCGGCTTTTTGAATACTAGGTGGTTAGTAAACTTTTAAAATGTTTTTCGACAGTGATGCTAAGAATGAACCAGATGAGATTCCTGATTTAGTTTTATAAAGGACTGATCAACCGGTGTTTAAATAAGCGGGGTGCCACTTGAGATTTTAACGATTTATTATGATACTTAATTTTTTTTAATTCGTGACTCGTTATCGATTCGGTGGGCTGCGATTCCAAGTCAACTCAACCGATACCGAGTTGACTCGGCCGCAACTTTGAACCATGCTCTTTAGTATATTCAATAGGGGACTGAATAATACAAGTGGGATCTGCCTTAGGCTTCATCTAAGGTGGTTTAAAATAGACTGACAGAGAGCTCTTAGGAAACAACTGGTTGGCTTCTCTAAGTACTTCATATCCACTTAGGACTCACAAGACATAATATAGGCTAAGTAGCCCAAATATGGTGGTTAGTATACAATATAAAAGTCGAAAGTGGTCTGAATTATTTCTACAAATGATAAATATAACTCTTAACACTTGTTATGCAAATAGAATGACTTGTTTCCATCCTTTGAACCTTTCCCAAGCAATCTTCATATAGCCAGCTGTTGGGGGTAGCTGGGAAGTGACAGTTGAGGAATCGACGGCCATGGTTGAGCTCTGCCACTATAGTAGAATGGTGGAGTGTTGATGGAAGGTCTTGTAGGTGAGTTGTGATAGTTGTTGAGTGCATTAAATGGCATTTAATGCTCTAGGAAAAACAGCAAGTGGTGAGTGGGGGTTGGTAGACAGTGTATGTACTTTCTACCAACCCGCCAGATTGGTTTGAGAAGCCTGACTTGATCCTTGAAGATTTTCATGAGCGTGAGGTTACAGTTGTAAGATATTGAGGCCGTATTGATCATGCATAAATGGGCCCGATTCATGCTGAAAAGGACGACTGAGTTTAGCTCTTCCCTGTCGTCTAGTCCTTGGTAATTAACAAGATGGGTTGGAAGTCCTTTGTTTTGGGGCTAAGGATCAGTGAACAACCATTAGCTATTTGACTGGACATTATGGAGGGCTACTGAGGCTCTTCCCTTGAAATACAAGGTATGTCCCCGGCCGCTGAGGTATGATGATGGTTCTGAGCACTTAATGTTGTCTCAAAGGAATCTTCTGAGGATCATATGCTTGATTTACAGGCCTAGGCCTTCTGCTGGATCATGAGATTGGAGGGTTGTTATCCTTTTGCCTGTATTCTGACTTCGGTCTTGAGGTTTGAGTCTTTTTCTCATGGTATGAGGTTTAAGATCTTTGGTATCATCATGATACAAGGGAAGTTTTGTATCAAATAGGTCAAAATAGAAAGGGATGAGCCCAAGACCTCCCAAAACCAAAGCTTTTATACCATAAACAAACATCAGGTTCTAGAAAGAAAAAAAAAAAAAAGTCATTAGAGAATGGACCCAATAATGTTCATCGAGGGAGATATTTGCACTACCTCTATCTTTCCATTCACCGACTCTATGTATCATCACAAGTTTTCGAAAAACTCAACACTGTTCAATGGCTTATTGGAATATGTAGATGTAATAATAATATGGAAACTATTGTTCTACAGTAAAAAGTGCAAGTTCTAATGCATTAGTAGTGTAGTTTGACTTACGAGCATCATGTGATTTAAGCAAAGTCTTGCGACTTTCATGACCCAAATCTATAATCTCCTTATAAGTATAAACAGGCAATCCCTCCGTTATTTGGCTAGACAGACATGATTTTTCCCCCCATAGTAGGATGACAAATCTAATAGCTGCCCGAGAACAGAAGGCTTCTGAAATCCGGTTCCATAATGCAGGACCGTCAACAGCAAGTACAACACTGTAATAACAAAAAAAAATGATAAAAATATTTATAGGCAGAAATTAATCAAAACATCATGAAATGGTTAGACACAAGAGTACATATCAAGACTCATAGCTCTAGCAGTCTCACACCACAACATCACAAGGCAAAATAGCCAAATTGCAAGAAACCCCCTAAATTATCAAATTAGCTGCAAATACCTCCATTAATGTCGCAAAAAACTCCCTGAGCTATTCCCATTGTTTAAATTTCCCCCCGATGTGTCGTTGAAAACAAATACCTCGACTAATTTAGCAAAAAGATCCTTGAACAATTCCCATTAATCGAAATTCCCCTCAAGTGTTGCTGAACGATGGTGAATGGGCACGGCATTTATAGAAGTTATACACAGGGAGCAGATATTAAAATCTCACTTACCTCCTACTGTGAACAAGTCTCAAATTTATAAAGGCACACAAGAAAATAAATAAATCATGAAAAATAAAAATATCCTTACACCTCTCCATGTCACTAAACACCATTAGTGATCTAAATTGCAACCCAAAGTTTCTGACAAAATTAAAAGAGGATTTGAATTTGATAGTGAAATGAGGAGTAGAGTAGAATTTACCACATTTAGACTTGGGGGGCTCATTAACTGGAAATCTTGATCTACATACAGGCAATTGTTGTAAGCCAACATGCATAACTACCATCCTATCAAGGTATAAGATAAAAGAAATGAAACAATAATGTTGTGTTGATTTTCGAGCGAATGGCCATCGTATTGTTTCAACTTGCTGTTGTTGTCAGATGATTTGCATTTTCCTGTCTGGTCGTTCGACAAAGAACGTCTAAGCAAGAAATATTAATTAAAACATCCTCTGAATCAGTAATGAATTGGAGATCAATGGACATAGCATATACAAAAATTTCTGAATAATCTAGGATTATTCCTAACATCTTTAACAAATTGCAAGTAAGCAGCTGTAAAGTGTAAACTTCATACTGTCACTCCAAATGGATCCGATTATGTATCAGCATTCCATTAAATTGTGCCAGCAATCAATATGTTCATACAAAAAGACAAAAAGAAAAACTGCCAAAAATGTGCAAAATCATACGAACTTTCGCTCAGGTAACACGGATTGTCATGATAATTGTGATAAACATTTTAGATTAAAACCAACATAATTAACAAATTATCTAAGCTAAGTGGTCATGTATTCATTGGCATACACGTTAACTGGAAACAAGCAGAAGAATATATATCCTGTAAGGAATTTATATCTTAACCTTTCAGAATGGTTGTAAATTTGCAATAGCTCTTCAACGGATGACCTTGAACCCCTCACCACGTTAATTGCTCCTGTGGCCATTACACCTGAAGAATACAGTTTTAAGATGTAAACACTTGTTCACAAATCAACAATATATTCATTTATTTATTTTTTTAATTATACTTTTTGATGAGTAAGAAACCATCAATATAATGTCCAGGGAATAATTACTAATGAAGCTTTCAAATAGTGGGCAATCAGTTCTGAAGGAACTTTTACTGACTAGCAAACAATCATACATCATTATGAACTAATGTATTACTAGACACTGCAAAATCTGAGATGAAAACATGACCATAAATCACAATAACATTTATAACTTGAGCATCTATTCAATTCATAGTTAGTAAAATCAAACTCCAAAACTACACGAATAGTGCTATATGAATAATTACGCTATTCTGAGATTGATATTTAACTCCATGGAAAATCTCTGTAGTATGTTTATTCAGTACTAATGATTCCTGAGGATATCACTCGTGCCAGGAAAAACTAACTTCTGTGGGTGATTATTTTGGATATTTACAGTCACGTATGAGCCAATGTCAGATTTTGTAAGAGGCCTGAGTGTCAGAATATGTATTAGTTTTTCTGGGTTTACAATCTGACCCTTTTGTTATTTGAGCCCTTTATTACTATTGATGGAGAGGAGCGCCTGCAACGTCTTCTTCTGCCGTTCCTTTTACCAGAGTCTCCTCAAGAGAACATCGTTTTTGCTGCACAGTCTAGGTCTTGCACTTTAAGGGGGAAGCATGTTTACTATCACTGTGGAGAAGTTGTGCGTATTAAAGATCATTGCTCAAACCCCATCCGGAGTTAATACAGAATTTGTCATAAAATAATTCATGTATAGGCGGGTCTTCTGGCACTAGTTCTCTTATCACTGTAGCTATCGTTGATACTGTTGTATGTACCTTTCCCCCGATGGCCTTCTCAGAATTGAGTCAGCTGAGATCGGTCAATTTTACAGTCAGGTTAGTCAGTCATCTGCGATCGGCCAACTTTAGAGTCAGGTTGGTCATCTGGATCACTCTCTTACTGCTAGAGTAAGTTCTTTCGCTACCATTCCACTATTAGTGCCATAGGTGCTTCTACAGCTTTTCACGTTAGGGCAGGGACACCCACTTGAGTTCTGGGTTCTGGAGTCAATGATCTTATGACATGAACGGTGAGTTCTCAGTGTTTTCACCAACAGTCGAATGGTGAGTTATCAGTATTTTCGTCAACAGTCGATTTGTCTTGCTGATGACTCTTACCTTTTACACTTGTAGTAAGAGTGATGTGGGTACGTCTTCTCTTCTGATATTACCTTGTCATTTGTTCATCATGTGCCTAACTTTGCTTTAACATGTTATTTGTTAGTCATCTTGCTAAAAATCTTCAATGTGCCATCATATTCTTACTACATCGTTGCATTTTGCAGGACGTGAGTTCGAAGAAGATTTTTTACAGGGCCTATGAGCATGATGGACTCTACTACTTTGGTGATCCACCTTTGCAGACTCATGTTTTCAAGCATATCTAATAACATATTATAAAAACGAGGTCCTCCACTGTTTTACGCCACGTGTCATGCAATAAATCTTGGCTCATCCACCTATATGCAAAATTTTCACTCTCTCGAGTCTTATGGTCCTATGCCACGTGTCCCACAATAAATACTGTTTTATCATTTTAGCTTCTCCTCACATCTTGGCGTATGAAAGAACCACCAAAAATTCATCAGGTGCTCTTCCTCATTTACTTCCATACTGTTTCATTTACATCCCTTCCAAAATCATTTCCAATCCTTCGTCTTTGTTGTTTACAATATCTCCTCTTCCTCTTTAGTGAATTTTAGAAAACCTTGCTTGACCACTCTTTCACCCAAATGTGTTTCATCAATTGACATCGTCGAGATTTATCTCCGTTCAAATCCGAGGAGATGGTAATATAATCACTCTCCACTTCCGTATATTTCAATTCCTTTCTCCGTTTGTATTGCTTCATGGTGTGGTTGGGTGTTGGTGGGGGGAAGGGGGGGGGGGGGGGGGGGGAGGATAGCATATCAGTGTTGATTATCAAAGGAGGTGAAGTGTTCGTAGATATATATTAGCACTCATATGTCTTAAATGATAGTTGATTTTTTGGAGGTTAGGATATATTGAAGATCTATATATAGAGGTTTTTATTCAGTTTATACGTATAGACATCTATTGTCTTACAACAACTTGAATTCAGATTGTTTCACGAATTATTAATCTGATCGATTCTCTCAAGCTCTATATTTAGAATGGGAGACCAACTCTCTCTCTCTCTCTCTCTCTCTCTCTCTCTCCCGCATAACGTAGTGTCATGAGGATGCCACCGATCGCTCTCCCCTCTTTCCAACTTCACCACCCCCAACATTGTCTTTCTGTAGAAGAACTAATATTTCCATCTGAACTGGCTACTTATCAAGACATTAGTTTTGGTCATATTTAATGGTATTTTTTGGAGCTGTGATGTACTGAAGTCCTTTTGGTGTTTTGGGCATATTGCCAGAGTATGGATTTTGTTTGGGAATGTTCTTTAACTTAATTTTATTTTTTACGATTAATTTTTGTTATCCTACCTGTAATCTCTAAATTGTTATATACTTCATTTTCATTCATTTTTAAATGTTGGCTTCGATATTTTTATTACTTGGCTTGGCTGAGATAAGTTCTTTAAGTTAATTTTGTTTTATCAAACCCCGCAGGGTGTGTGATCAATCAATTATAATTTCAACACCCGCATACACTTTTGTATGTAGACGTTAGGGTTTTAATAATTAGAGTTTTTTCCCTTTCCAGATACCTTGGAAAGTGTGCAACTTTTTCACTAGATATATTTTGTATCTGTTTAGAATTCAACTCTCAAACATAACATTTTAGTAATTTTATTTTTGTTCCGTTGAGGTGTTCTTATAGGGGTTGAGTTTGTTTGCATATTTTCTCTTTTTTAATTTTTGGAAGGAAGAGGGTATGGGTGGAATTTAAGGCGGATGCATACGTTAACACTGAACCAATTAAACACTCCATGTTTTAATAATTTGAGCATGCTGAAAATAGAAGCACCATTCTCATATAAATGCAACATTTTTAAAATGTTCAATAGGTAGAAATAAATTCCCAGCAAGGAAAAGGCTGAATACTAATTACATATTATTAGAGCATTATGCACACACTATGCACGTGCATCAATGGTAGTTTGATTTTAGTGGGTAGTTTCTTTTTAAAACCGTCAATATAGAGCATAGTTTTATTTTTAAATATGCTATGCATGAGAATTTTAAGGATATATTTGGAAGAAAAAAATTGGTCTGACCTCACAATTCATTTTTTACATTAGTATAGATGTGTTTTTCATTTGTAAATTTATTTGATTGATTCTGCTACATTGCGTGGATAAGTGTATAGCTGCATACATGTCAGTTTTCTATATCAAAATTGACGGCTATGAGTTATATTGCCTTAATTGATACTGCATTTGTTTTACATTTGATTTTTAGTTCTCTTTATATATTTTGTTTGTTGATAAATTCTTTGATTTGACATAGCTTTTGAACACACTATTAATGTACAAACAACTATTTATATATTTTTACAAAGAAATATTATCATATATCTATGTGGTGAGTGAGTGAACTGTTTATGCACTCACCGCTATTTGTATACTTCTATTAAAGAAAATAGTAATGCCCACATCAATGTACCTATGCAAGTACAATGTTATAATTTGTGTACATTTTAAGAATCGTTATTCATGAAACATCTAATTAACAAACTGTTTCTTTTTCTAAAGTTGAAGTAAATGAATTGCTTAAATAGTCATAGACTTTACTTATAGAAGGTTATTCTTGGGTAATGATTCTTCCTTATATTTTAGTTTTAGAATATTTAATTCCAATACACGGTTTCAATGCATTAATTATAATTCTTTCTATCTCTATATATAAATATATATGATCTTAATTTGTTTGTCTAGGTTTATACTTAATAGTTGTGGATTAGTTATATGTTATTTTAACATCGATGAGAAAATGTACAATGTTGTGGAAAGAAGGCTTTTAGTTTATGATGGAAGAGTTGTGCATTAGTGATGGCTTTTAGCTTATGATCTGTGTACCATGTACCCGTACGTCCTGCGCACCATGTATCCGTACCCATACCACTCATCAAAGTGTTCCACGTTTCAGGTTACTTTGTGCAGACAAAGAAAATGTCCGGCAGGTTGAAGGTTCACAGATGGGACTTTGAGGAACGGTTGATGTTGTGGTTTACAGTTAGTACTACACATGGATGACTGCGAGTTAGATAGATATAGCTTATAAGAATAATTTCTGCATATTTTGTACTTTATTCTAGCCATGTTAATGTCTTCGTCGTAGGCCTTGGGTTTTGGCAGGATCTAGTTTATGTGGGGCTTAGGTTGTGACTGTAGTTAGCAAGGTGGTCTTTTTAGCCATATACGATGTAGATTTTTGTTCCTTTAATGCAAGCTTGCATTTTATTTAAAAATGAAATAAAACATGTTACTGTTTTTAGTCGTAGAGTTGTGTTTATAATATTGTTGCCTACAACTAAACTGGAAAATGAATTATAAAAATCAATGTTGTTTGGCACCAACATTTTCCTTTATTATTTTTTATGGGATAAATATTTCATTCTTAACACAAATAGTAACAAAAAATACTTAAACTGAATGAAACAACGTTAACTTTTTCAAAACAACAGAAAAGATTAAAAATGTATGACCTGAAGTAACAACCCAAAACAATTTTCATAACTTTAAACCTAATAAAAGTAAAATGAATAATAAACAAATATTGTTATAATCTTTACTTGGTCTTCATATTACAAGTTCCCACGATGCCTCCCATGCTTACGTTATATTGCTTCATCAAACTCAACATTTCTCGATAAGAAAAGTGAGAAAAAAATATGTACTTTTATTTAATTCACATATCTCTCTCTTCTCTACATAATAAATTTTACAACACGAATGTAAAACACCCGCACATCTCGCAGGGATTAAAAGTAATCTTTTTTCAGTTTCTAGTTCTTGTGACATTTCATAATGTACCTTAAACTTGTGACATGCACGTTTGGGACAATTGATTTTCAGTATTAGTGTTGGCTTTTTCCGTCTTTGGTTGAGATGTGCAAAGATCATAAGCTTCAATGTGAAATTTGGGACCTTTCAAAACATACTAGAACTAGTAATGTTTCTCTTATGCATTCTAGTATGTGTGGGGACCTTTTTGAGTTGCTACTTTACCACTTTATTTGGCCACCGATATTATGTCCCATTTATTGATGATGATTCTCGTTGCAAATTTATTTACTTTAAGTCTAGGTGTTTACCTTGTTTACTCAATTTCATGATCAAAAACCAGTATAACACTATTGTGTGTATAATATATGATCTGATACTGAGTGTTAGTATGTTACTGAATTGTAACGACCCTACATCCACAAAATCCAGGAAGCCCCGGTCTTAGCCTTGTAGCCCCGTATTATGTACTAAAACCACGGCCAATGATGAAGGCCATGACTGAGAATTCCAAGATGTGGCTTAGGATCAAGGACCGCAGAGTTTACAATGACGTGGCCCAATTAACTTATTTCTTGCAAATCAAGTTTTAGAGCTTCCATAAGCCTTTTTGAAGGGGTATTTGTGGAAAATGGATGACATAAGTAGAAACCCTAGGCTCCCCATCATTTCTTATAAATAACACCCCTTGGCTCCATTCCCAAAGCTGCTAGAAACCCTATTTCACACTTTAGAGAGAGAAAATGAGATTTTCATAAGAGAGGGAGGTGCTGCCGGAAAAAGGCCAAGGAGACATACTGTTCCCCAGCGAGAAGAAGGTTGTTGGAGGCGGCGGAAGCTTACTATTCATCGGACTAAGTTCTATTGTTAAGGCATTTTGTCATCTTCCTCTTTTTCTTGCATAAACTCTAGTTTCCATGTTTTCATTATAAGAGATGAACCCTTGTAATTTCTGAGTTTTCTGGGTTTAAAGGCCATGGACTTTCACTATTCATCCCATATTCTTACTATGTGCTTTCTTTTATAGATTTGTTTGAGGGTTGGTGCTTGAGGTAAAATGACTTTTGACGACATTCACACAGACCCTGAGGGCATTTATTAGGGTTTTCATCTTAGATCTTTGAAAATCTAGCTTATGGATTATTTTGGGTTTGAAAATCTCATTTTAAGAAAATACCCTTTGTTGTTTGGAGATGAGGATATCTAACTCCTTCTTTGAGGCTGTGGGTATAGGATGTATATTATTGTGTTTGCTTCATTGTGTTCTATTGGTTTTCAATGTTAAAGCCGTGGTATTGATGCACCCGGCTGAGGCATTATGTCTGGAGAAGGCCTCCTACTTTGTGCGCTTAAGGTCAAAACGGCTAGTCCTAGGGAGATTGAACCTAGGCTAGTTATGGGATTTGCAGGTTGGCAGAACTCGGCCAAGGCTGTGGAGTTAATAGCAGATCGCTCATCCTGGAAGTGGGCAGGAGAGGAGATCGTGGCCTGTGGCATCACTGAGCCAAAAGGAACTTGGAATAAGGCCTTCGAGCTGTGGGGTCTAAAGCTAAAATTAAAGGCTGCAAACTTTAGGACAAACCAAAGGAGATTGAGCCTTGGGGGAAGCTGGGAAATGGTTGACCAAGAGATATTTTGGGCTAAAAATAAGACTTTCCGTTCCTATCACTTCTAAATCATATTACAGTTGATCTTGTTAATAGTTCTATATATTTGTTAGCACATATGTATTTTTTGTGAATACTAACACTGGCACGTAGATTGAGGAAATTATATTTTATCCTTACTGGGCTATTTGAGCTCATCCCTTTTATCCCAGACTTTCTCAGGATCGAGGCTGTGGATAGCAGTAGAGCCCACGGATAGTATTATTAGAGATTGCGGACCATGATTCAAACTATCAGCCGAGTTGACTCGGTATCGGCCAAGTCAACTCGGTGTCGCAAGTGGCCGTTCCGATAACGCGAGCGAGTTTGACTCGAGTCGGTATGTATCGGCGATATTTCAGTCAACTCGGATGAAATATCACTGACTCGGCGAGTGAACCGAGTCTCAGCCATGTCTCGATCGAGTTTAGGCGAGATAAAACTAAAAAGAAAGTTAACTCAAAGAAGAGGAGGAAGAAAGTTAACTGAAAAAAGAGGAAGAAGAAAGTTTTTCACCGTCTGGAATCTCGTGACGCAAAGTCCATCATATGGGCGAAAGATATTGTGCAGGATTTGAGGAACCAGAGGGTTTTGTTTAAATTGGTTTATTTGGTCAATTGAGCAGTCAAGGTTCTATTGGTTTAATAAGATTTCGTTGAGATAAGATTATGTCTTTAGATAACAGGTGTCTTGTAGGTTTTTTGTTCTCTCTGATGCAGGCAAAAGTAGTGTATTTTCCAATGATTTATTTAAGGTTTCTTTATGAGCCAGATTTGTTAAAGCGTGTTAATAAAAAAAATTAAAATTAATGTTTAATATAACTAACAGAAATAAATATTTTGAACTAATTCTTTTTAATAAGAAAAAATAATACTTTGAAATTAATATTTTTGTAATTAAAAAGTTATAATTTTTGTAAATTTTCTTTCGAAATACAATTATGATCTTATTCCTACAAAAACACTTAAGGTTTTGTTTTTTTTTCATTTAACTATATTTTTTGTACAAATAAACTATTTACAGGGCTTATTTCTATTTAAAAGTTCAATTTTTTTTACAATATAAAAGTTCAACTATTTTATTAATAAAATGGTTAAAAATATCTTTGCTAACCATTTTGTAAAAAGATGATTTAATTTTTTTTACAAAACACAGAATGTGTGCAAGACTTATGTATACTCAACTCAACTCAACAAAGCCTTTTCCCAATTATTTGGGGTCGGCTACATGAATCCTATTTTTCCATTCCATTCTGTCCAGTGCAATATCTTCGGTTAATTTAGGCCTACCTCTACCCCTTGGGTTACCAACAATACTAACTAAATCACTCTTCCTTACAGGAGCATCCATTGGTCTACGCTTGACGTGTCCAAACCATCTAAGTCGATTTTCTCTCAATTTATCTTCTATAGGAGCTACTTTTACCGTTTCACGAATTTGTTCATTTTTAATTTTATCCTTTCGAGTTTTACCACAAATCCATCTTAGCATTCGCATCTCCGCCACACTCATTTTCTGCACATTTTGTTTCTTGGTTGCCCAACACTCTGTCCCATATAACATGGCGGGTCTAATGGCCATCCTATAAAATTTTCCTTTTAACTTCAAAGGTATACGCCTATCACACAGAACGCCGGTCGCACTTCTCCACTTAACCCAGCCTGCTCTAATCCTATGCGTAACATCATCACTAATATCGCCATCTTTTTGTATAATCGATCCTAAATAACGAAAATGATCATTTCTAGGTATTTCTTGACCCTCCAATTTCACCACATCTCCATTTGTCCTCCTATTACTACTAAAATTACACTCCACATATTCTGTTTTAGTTCTGCTTATTTTAAATCCTCTTATTTCTAAAGTTTCTCTCCACAATTTCAACCTAGCATTTATCCCCATCTTAGTCTCATCGACTAAAACAATATCATCTGCAAATGGCATACACCATGGCACCTCATCTTGTATTTGTCCAGTCAACTCATCCATAACAAGAGCAAAGAGATAAGGACTTAATGCTGAACCTTGGTGTAGCCCTACCGTAATTGAAAATTCACTACTTTCTCCAGCTGATGTTCTTACTGTAGTCATCGCACCATCATACATATCCTTGATCACGTCAATATATCTGCGAGTCACTCCTCTTTTATGTAGAACCCACCATATTATATCTCTGGGTATCCTATCATACGCCTTCTCCAAATCTATAAAAACCATATGAAGATCCTTCTTTTTCTCTCTATACCTCTCCATTAATCTCCTCAATAAATAGATTGCTTCCATTGTTGACCTCCCAGGCATAAACCCAAATTGATTCTCAGATTCTGTTGTCTTCAATCTCAATCTATATTCAATCACTCTCTCCCAAAGTTTCATTGTATGACTCATTAACTTAATACCACGATAATTTGAACAACTTTGTATGTCCCCTTTATTTTTATAAATAGGTACTAAAATACTTTTTCTCCATTCATCGGGCATCCTATTAGTCATTAAAATTCTATTAAATAATTTTGTAAGTCATGATACTCCATCCTCCCCTAAGCACTTCCAAACCTCAATAGGATACCATCTGGTCCTAAAGCCTTCCCTGTTTTCATCTGTTTTAGAGCAATCCTGACCTCTGTTGTCCTAATTCTACAAAAAAATATATCTTCTCAAGTCTCCCTAAGTTCCTCTATATCTAATCTACTCCCAGTATCTCCATTTAATAACCTCTCAAAGTAGTTTTTCTATCTTTCCATAATTTCATCATCTTTGACTAGGACTCTCGAATCATCACTTTTGATGCACTTAACGTTATTAAAATCTTTTGTTTTCCCATCCCTAAGTTTAGCAAGCTTATAAATACCTTTTTCTCCTTCTTGTGTTCCTAATTTTGTATAAAGATCATCATACGCTTTTAACTTAGCATCTCTTACCACTTTCTTAACTTCCTTTTTAGCCCATTTATATTTCTCAAAATTCTCTTCATTTCTATTTGTTTGCCATGTTTTAAAGCACTCCCTTTTAATTTTTACTATATTCTGTACTTCTTCATTCCACCACCAAGTTTCTTTAGACTGTGGCCCTTTGCCTTTTGATTCTCCAAGAATTTCTTTTGATATTCTCCTAATGCATGTGGCCATCTTATTCCACATTATGTTAGTTTCTTCTTCACTATTCCATGTTGCTTCATTTAATACTTTATCTTTAAATAGTTCTAATTTCTCTCCTTTTAAATTCCACCACCTAGTTCGTGGGTTAATCTTCACTTTTCGCACTCGTGATTGATTTTTAATATTTATATCCAACACCATTATCCTATGTTGTGAGGTTAAGCTCTCTCCCGGAATAACCTTACAATCTTTACACGTTAATCGGTCTCCTTTCCTAGTAATGAAAAAATCTATTTGGCTCTTATGTGTTCCACTTTTATAAGTTATTAAGTGTTCAAGCCTCTTTTTAAAACATGTATTTACTAGTACAAAATCATAAGCCATCACAAAATCTAAGATAGACTCTCCCCCGTCGTTCCTATCTCCAAAACCATGTCCTCCATGCACTATATCATATCCTACACGATCTTCTCCTACATGGCCATTAAAATCTCCACCTATATAGATTTTCTCACCTAGGGGTATTTCTTGAATTAGTTCATCCATTTGTTCCCAAAATTGTACTTTAGTGTGCTCATCTAATCCTACTTGAGGTGCATAAGCACTAACAATATTAATTATGTTTTCACCTAATACCAATTTTACAAGTATAAGTCTATCACCTTTCCTAATAACGGTTACGATATCGTCCTTAAAGTTTTTATCTACTATTATTCCAACTCCGTTCTTATTTCTATGTCTTCCTGCATAATATAATTTAAATCCTGTATTTTCTATTTCTCTAACTTTCTCACCGACCCATTTAGTTTCTTGTAAACAAGCTATGTTAACTTTTCTTCTTATCATGGTATCTACTAACTCCAATCCCTTTTCATGTCATAGTCCCTATGTTCCAAGTCGCTAACCTAAGTCTAGTAAGACTTATGTATATAAGTTCATTTTTGGTATCAAATAATAGGTCATTTTTTTATACAAAAAATAATTAAAAGTTAACTGCTCTTATATTTGTGTTTTACATTTGTTGTACATTTTTCATATGAATAAACAATAGTATCTTAAAAGTTAGTAATGCGATTTCTTAAGAATTTGTTGTACATTTTTAATAAATTAGTAGTATTTCTCAAAAAATATTAATATTTTAAGAATTATTAGTATGTGTCATTGAACTATTTTGCTAACTTATAGTTGATTTATTATGATATATTGAATTAACAAGTCTGACACGTATCAGTATAATCAATTAGACAATGTTATGCATATTATAGGATTGTTTTGAACTAATCTAATTATTCCACTTTATTAATCATATTATTTTAAAATTTTCTATATTTTTTCGGAACTTTTTGGGCTCTCTAAATAACGTATCTTTGCGTATCACCCGATACCACGACCAAGTTGAAAATCGGGCGTCACATACAAGGACCGATACCGAAACTTTGAACGATACTGCAGACATATGAGATTTTTAGAGTTGATAGTACATATTGTTGTTAGAAAGATCTTATAAGTTATATCCATATGTAGTAAGTACTTTGTTTAGACATGTCTATTTGTAGAACTTATTGTATGAAACTGAGATTATTTTTAATCCATTTATTGAGGATTATGATTATATTATAAATGAAGTAACTCGTTATCTTATGCTTTCATATGAATGGGGAGTGCGTATATATATATATATATATATATATTTCAACTCTGCTTTAGAAGGCCAAGGCCTATTTTAAAAGCCGCGGTCTAGTAGGTTTTTCCCTAAATAAGAAATTTTAAATTACCATTGCGATATCAAGTGAACTAACCCATCGACCTAATAGGGCAAGGCCGCAGGTGTTACACGAATGTAACACCCCATATTTTCGAGGATAAATAATTTATCTAATTTGGAGAATTAGAATTTAAACTAAATTGATGATTTGGAGAAACTAATTAATTTGGAGAATTTATTTAAATTGGAACATTCAATTTATTTGGAGAATTGAGATTTAAATTAAGTAGGGTTATTTCTTTCAAGAATACGTATGTCGTAAATTGAGGTTGAAATTTGAGATTTCAGTTAAGTAACTCGGATGATGATTTTGAGTGTATGGTTGAGTCCGTAAGGGTCGAGATAGTCAAAAAAGAGTACCCGGGGGTAGTAATTGGGTCTCGGAGTAATTTTAGGATTAATCGGGCCCACACGGGAGTGTTTGGACCATTTTAATTTGGCCCATAAACTTAAAAACGGGATTAATGAAATAACAGCTAATTAAGGGAGTTGGAAGCAGACATAACTCAACGGGAGAAAACCTAAATCTGCAGAGGAAGTTTGGGAGAGCAAATTGGGGATCTTTTGGGAGCAAAACTAAAGGAAGAGGCGTGTGTTCTTCGTCAAACATTCTTCTACAACAAAGGAAATCAGACCCTACGAAATTATCCAGACAAGTAGTTAAACTTGCTTTCATTTAAATTGCGGTATTGCGATTCATATCATGGTGGGTGTAAACCATATTCATTTGGGGATGAGTTATTATAGCAAAATTCGTTTTTGGAGGGTATCACATGTTAAATCTGGGTTTTTGGGAATTTAAGCATTAAGGGTGAAATTGATGTTTAATTGATGTGAGAATAATATCATATGACGCTAGAATATGATTTAGAATCGAAGACCTGTAGAAATTGTTGTTAAATTCGGATTATTGAATCGAATTGAGAATTGTTATTTAAGGGGTATTGAGAAAAACCCAATTTATGAACCCTAGAATTTTAATGAAAATTAATGAGGATTAATGTCATATATTAGTTTTTGAACATGTTTATAGATGAAATAAATATGGGAGATGAAGTAATCGAGATCTGGATTGAAGTTGGAAAGCTTCGGAGTTTAAAAATGGTGGAAAAAGCACTCGGGGAAGATGACTGATATCTGGTCGATCAATCGATCGATCGACCCAATTCGTCGATCGATCGACCCCTTCAGTTATTGTAAAACATGAGATTATGGATCTTTTCGGCACGGTCGCGTGGGCGCCGACCAGGTATTTTTCTTATTTTTTTTTTATATGATATGATTTTTCTACGGTAGGGTGCACGAGACCGATGTGACACCCCGACTAATTAAATACCGGGTAGCTACTCCTTTATTCAAATTAATTCAAAATGTTAAGTTGGTTCAGTTCGTAGCATCACTGTCGAAAACGTTTTAACAATTACTAGCCACCTAATATTTAAAAAGTGAGTTGTCAATTTTAATTAAATCCGATTAACATACAATCCATTTAAATTATGAAATACTGATACCACAACCCCATCACAGTCGCAAATAAATAACGATGTAATAAACTAAATCTGGAGGAATACACCTCACAACAATCCAAATACTGAAATGAACTAATACAAGCCTGAATCCTTAATTTAATTACAACCCAAAATATAAGATAAAAATTGAGTAAATAAGATGTCTCTGAAAGGAGAGGGCGACATGCCCTACAAATGAATAAGTCTGAAGTAGAGTCAAAATAGAAAGTGGAGGCGTCTACTATCGAGGTCCTGTAACTTCCACAGCAGCTACAGCACGTCGCGGGAATAGAACTCCTATGCTTGGTGTCCTTGTGGCTGGGCACCTAAAAGGTTTTTACAAAAATAGATTTGAAAGGAAACGGGTCAGAGCCCGATTGTGAAAAACTGTTTAAAATACAGCAAGTGGTTTAATATAATTAAACAGTGAATATAAAGTACATGATAGTGCGTGCACTCACATGAGTTCCTCACCTCTCAACTAATTGTGCACTCATATCGTACCCGTACCCATTCTAGATATTCCCATATCTAACTAGTCAAATACACAATCTAACATTACTATACGATTCACGATTTAAGTCCCGACATCTTAATATAAACAGAGAGTTTTACTTTTCTTTTTAGTTCCCATATTTGTCATGCTAATCACTAGAGATTTTCCATTTTTAACTCTACTAAAAATGTTGCTATTATTCACACTTACATTTACTCATGACAATTCATTTCAATTAGCAGTATATTGTTCTCATCATAAATATACAATACTGGCACCCCGAGACTAAGCTGCGGTGCACACATACTCTGCTATCCCATCCCGGTACATCACGTCATAAGGACCACGTATTCCGAATCTCTCAGGAATCGTTTTCAATATACAACAATCACATATAATGGAGGTGAACATAGTTCACATCACATGGGTCACGCACACACATACGTTCCCATGATCAGCAGACTTATTAACTTCTCAATAAGTCCTTCTCTGACCTATGTCCTCGAGGTACCAATCTAAATCCCCCCCGTAGGCACACAAAGACTAGATGGCCCAGATCGAACGCCAACCTCCTGTGATAGCAAGTATGGTAGGTATGTTATACACAAATAACTACATATACCAAGCATTCACACATCTTCGGTATCCCATAATATTAATAGAGGTATATTTCTCATTCATATACCGTCATTTCATGTTACACGTTTACAAGTCCCCGATTTATATACATTGAAGTTATCAACTCCCCTCACGTCGAAGTTTTTAGATACTTATATCATAACCCATAAACATCATCCGGTTTACTACAAAACTCTAAGTTTTAATCCTTGCCGTACTTCTAATCTCAAAACTATATCCACAAATCAACAAGGGAAGGATTACACTCAATTATATAAATCTTTTGAAGGTTCGAAATAAAATCAGGCCTAAAAGGCCATTCTGTCAACTCGTTAGAAAACTCGTTCGAATGAGGTCGTTCGAACGAGTGTCGTTCGAACGAAAGGCTTCGAACGAACTACCAACTCGTTAGAAGGGGTACTGTCATCTCGTTAGAAATCTCGTTCGAACGAGGTCGTTCGAACGACCTGGGCAGGTCTTCTAACGAGATGGCAGAATACGCCCAGAAAATTCCCAATTCGTTTTTCTCAATTTTTCTCTTCTCTAAACTCATCCTAAGATCATCCCAATAGCATTTTAATGTTCTTAAACTTCTCTAAATCCTCTTAGGTCGTTTCTTAACATATTTTGGGGATCAAATCCTCCTAAACAACATGTAATTATCGTTAATCCCCAAATTTTACCCCAAACCCTATGAACATGAACCCAGAATTTTATTATGCCTAATTACTCATCAAAAATCCGTTTTTTTTTAAATCATCAAAGTTAAGTCTTCGAATACCAAATTCGTCCATAACCATTCTACATGAAATTCCTAACCCAACATTAGAATTTCTACAACAATTTCATTAGTTTTTCCTCAAAACTTTCAAGACAAAACAGTTGCTACACTAAACATAGAAGAAATATTCAATGCACTTAAAAATATCAAATCACTTGCCTCAGATTTGTTCTTCAGATGTGTTGTCGATGATTCAAGGTTGATTCTCTCTTCTTTTCCAGTCATAATTATCTCTCAAAATGGTGGTGGTGGGTGGTTTTTGGTTTGGAACCCTTTGGTAACTTCTCTCTAACTCCCGTAGCCCACTCCCTGGCTTTTTTGGCTGATAATGGCCTTAATAGCCTATCTAATAATATATAATTAAACTATAAAATTCGTGGGTCTTAACTCCTCAATTTCTAAAATTACCAAAATACCCTTCTGGGTTACTGGTTTGGCCTAAAAATGCCCCAAGACCCAAACTAAACCCCCGGCTAGTGTTTTCTGACTATCTCGACCCTTTCGGACACGTTGGCGCACTCAAAATGACCATCCGGTTGATAAAATTATACTTTACTTTATAATCTAATTAAATTCATTTCTGACGCGACTGACACGCGCGTCTCAACTTAATTACCGAAACTGCCGTATTTTCAACTCACAACAATTTTAATAAAATTGATGATCACATATTACCATAATCACTCAGTAATATTCCACAACATAATAATACCAAATACTAACTCTCGTCCCGCTAGCATTTAAATCCGAATTAATATTCCAATTAATTATCCCAAATTAATTTAATAAATCCCATAATTAAAAGTAATTCCATTTAATTAACCTCATAATTAAAAGCCATAAAAATACGGGGTATTACATTCGACACCTTTAGCAAGAAATAAATTCGGGTTATTTGGAGGTGTCCGTAGATGAGTGAAGGACTTTGGAAAAATATAAAGGAACATTATTTTATCCTTGGATTAGATAGGAATGAATCCGGGGTATGGATTTAGGAGTATTTATAATGAACGACACTCGATAATATATGTCAAAGATATACGAACGTATTTGAATGGAAATTTTGGATGAATTTCGCATACGGGATGGTATCTTAAGGTGGAATTTAATTGATAGAAATTAAATGGAACCGAATACTTGGAGTCTTATGGGATGAATATTAAGGATTATGAAATTTAATAAGGGTGTTAAACTTATTACCCGAATTTGGTGAAATGAATTCTAAAATGTTAAAATACAGACCAATAAAGGGAGTCCGGGCATTTTGGTTGAGTGATACCACTTGGATAAAAATTAATTAGGGTGCAACGGGAGTTAGGCACAGATTAGCCGCTTTAATTTATTATAGAGATATATAATAAATTATCAAACAGTGAATTTAACGAGAGGTGTTAACCTTAATAGAGGATTTTTGTGTAACAAATTCTAAAGGGTGAAGATACGGACGATATGAGTGAGTCGGAGTATTGTAGTTCGGTGACACTGCTTTAATAAATTAATTAATGTGAAATTGATTAGATTAATCGGTGTAATTTGAAATGTAACAAATTCGGGGGATGAGTGAGCCTATAACTTAGATCAGTAGGATATGAGTGAATTATCTACTGCAATGTTTTAAAGGATAATTGGCACACTTCGAGTAGTGAGGGATACTCGGGAATATACGATGAGACGTATAATTGAAATTAAATAATACGTAGGATATTCGGGAGATATATATGTTATGTATGGAATATATAACATACGTTGTGTGTATACCTATACTGATTTGTATGATTTATTATGTGCATGACATACCTACCATACTTGCTATCACAGGAGGTTGTAGGAAGAGGACAATCTTGTCTTGTGTGCCTTCGGGGGGATTTAGATTTGGTATCTCAAGAACATAGGACTGTGAAGACTTATTTGTGAGTTGATAAGTCAGCTGACTATGGGAGCGTAGGTATGTGCGTGACCTATGGGTATGTAAAACTATGTTCGCCTCCAATATGTGTGATTTGTATTGATACGGTTCCAGAGTGATTCGGAATCTGTAGTCCTTTATATAGTGCGTGATGTACCGGGACTTGATAGCAGAGTATGCATGCACCGCAGGTCTCAGCCTAGGGGTGCTATATTGTATATATATATATAATTAGTGTAATAAATATATATATATATATATACTTGTGACTTATTCTACTACGTGTGTTTCGTAAATGATGTACCAGGACATTATAGCCTAGTATACTCGCACCGCAACTCAGCTTAAGGGTGCAGTGTTAGTATATATATATAACAGAGTGATATATGTATACATGTGATTTTATTCTACTATGTGGGTTTAGTAGAAGAGAAAGATAGTGACATTAAAAATAACTATATTATGGGGAGAAATAAGCATATACTGAGAAATTTTTAATGGGATAAAAGACATGGAAATTCGGTAACATATTGTATGGGTAATACGGGTGGGTACAATGAGTTAGTATGTGGAAGGAGACTTGTTATGGCTAGTTAGGTGGGGTAGCTTAACTAGGAAAGGAGAAGGCACGCGTTAAGTGTGCACATTAGATGAGGGGTGAGCTATGTCTCAAGAGAGTGCGACACTAGCTTAAATATGAAAAGTGTGCATGCATATTTAATTATTGCAATTTGCTTGCTAAATATTTTCAAAATGTTTTACTTGGGCTCTGACCCGTGTCAAAATATTTTTCAAAACATTTTAGGTGTCCAGCCACAGGGACGCCCAGTTTGAGGATTCTATCCATGAATGCGCAGCTGCAGCTCATGTGGAAGTTGCGAGACTTTATTATAGGCGCTTCGTTCATTTACTCCTAGTGTAGGAACTTTTCAGTACTCATTTGGGCATGTCGCCCTCAGATTTTGTATTTAGTTTACTTATCGGACTTTGTGTATCCAGGTTATTATTTCCGTTACTGTTGTATTTTATTGTTGAACCGATAGTTGATTCGATTATCTTAATTTATGTTATTCATCTGTGTGGGATTCAGTTATTAGTTGTGTTGATGGTTTTATTATTACTTATTTTCCACCTGTTGTTAATTAATGAAAGATCAAATTTGGCACCAGTCTAATTAAATTACTAGGTGGTTAGTAACTTTAAAAAGTTTTCGACAGTGATGCTAAGAATGAGTCATATGAGACCAACGTTTTATTTTGATCACGGGTTGGCCACCTGATATTTTAGTAGGCGGGGTGTCACAATGAATTGCATTATAAACTTTATAAGGACTGCATTTTATGCAAATTGAGTTTTCCCTACAGTCCATAACAGAATGGGGTGGAGGAATGTAAAAAAAGTCATGTCATGTTTGTGATTCCATGTCTTCTGAGTGGTATATGCATGTCCCCAAGTTTTATCACCATATCCTTTCACCTATATTTTTTTATTAGTCGTAGTAAAGCTCCCTTCCGATTCTACAATTTGAAAAACTTTATTCTATATTTTGTCGCATGTGTTTGGGCCATAGTCATTTAAGGCGCACCAAGGCGTCAATGTCTCCTTAGAGTCTAGGCACAAGGCGAGGCGCGCACCTGATTGAAGTGAGGTGCACATTATACAAGACATGCAAAAATAGTATGTTTATAATAATAAGATTATTTTATGATCTAAAATTAAAAATATAGCATAAATTACTATTACAAGGTTTTGAAGAGAAACATAAGAAGATATATCTAATATACCATATTGAGAAAAACATATAATCAAATATCAAAATTTATTGAGTAAATTACACCACCCCCCTAAACTATAGTGGTTTTGTAGATAGACCCTAATCTAAAAAATTCGACAAAGAGCCCCCTAAACTATTGAATTTTGACACATTATAGGTGTCAACATTCAATAGTTTAAGGGGATCTTTGTCAAATTTTTTAGATTAAGGGTTATCTGCAAAACCGGTATAGTTCAGGGGGTTGGTATAATTTACCCAAATTTATTTAACATTTTAATTATCAAATAATCAACAAAAGCAAATATATTAATATAAAACAAATGTACTCCACTGTGTGAAAAAAAAAATTAAAATCAATCGGAGATGCAACAGTGTTGAAGTTTTTTTGGTTTCTTTATACTAAGTAGTGACTAGTGAGAAAAATAAAGTTTCACCACAACCTGTGCTTGACTTTGGTTAGTTTTTGGGTGGAAAATGGTTCAATTCACCATAATTCATTGGAAAATATGTAATGTCATCATATTAATTGATCCATTCTCGTATTGTGGGCGTTTTCTTGGGAAAATTTAACAAGGTGCGTCTAAGGCGCACAAGGCGCACACCTTATTAAAGGGGCCTTGCCTGAGGTGAACCGAGGCGCCACTGCTGCGCCTTGATGAGCCTGGAACCTAGGCGCACCTTTAACAACTATGGTTTGGGTGCACTTGCTCGTCAACAATTGTAGCCCTTCATTCAACAAATTTGATTATATATGTCTGTTGTATTTTCTTGGGCTGTCTTGCTATGTCCACTATCAATGTCATGACTGACCAAACAAATGTCTCGTTCTCTTGATGTTATTTTTTACGAAAATGTCAAACGACTTTGTGGTGCAAGAAACAACTTTGTGGTGCAAGATACTAGTCATACTATCATGGAGGAGGAGCCTTCCACCCTTGCTTTGTCTCGCCCCATCTTTGGTACTCCTTCATCCCTACTGCTTTCAATCCCCCTACCCCTTATCATATTCATGTACATAGACCCCGTTCTATTATGGTTTCTCTAATAGTACTGATCACCCTATTTCCCAACATATTTCCTATGATTATATATTTTTTCTTATAATCTTTCTTAATAAGCCTCGAGTCTGTCCATTCCTCGATGTCCGAGGCCCTGCGGTTGGGTATCTGCCATGTAACCTGAAATGGATCCTTTATAGCATAACGATACGCAGAAACTTGTTCCTTTGCCTGCTGGGGAGAAGGCAATTGGGAGTAAAATGGGACTTTAATATCATATATTTAGCAACTTACGCTATTATACGATATAAGACCCACTTGGTTGCCAAAGTATTTACACAAAACCAATGTCCCTGACTACTTCCCATTCCTGACTGCTTCATTAGTTGAGTGTCCAGTAGGTTTTCCTTAACGGGGATCTGCATATATGGATTAACCACCAGGTTTTCGAGCTAAGGGGAAGATATGCCGGAGAAGTTTTTGTCTGAAGAAATTTCAATATAGCCTTAAGCAAGACTAGGGAGTTGTTTAGTCGCTTCTGTGATGCCACTTCATTGATCGTTGTGTCATATGATATAATTATTAAGAGAGGCGATACTCAGGGGATTGAACGGGTGAAACTCCACCTTATAAAATGCTTTGATAAAAAGAATTAGGTCCTCTACAGTATTTCTATGAAATAAAGGTTGCCAGATCCATGATGGGATTTACTTATGTTGGCGGATCAGCTAAGATCTGGTCAATAGCTTCCCTTATTTTAGGAATTCAGTTGTAAATTAGGCAGATCTTTTCCTTTATTTTTTCCTTATCTGTAAATTACACTCCAGATTTTTAGGAGCGTTTAGTTAGGTCAGATTTTTGCCTCTCCTTCTGTGTTGTAACGGCAGCCTATAAATATTGTACAAGGTAGCCTCAGACCGATATCACCACTGCAAAAGCCAAATAGTGGGCTAATGAACACGGGTGGAGTGAATACAGAATCTGAAGGAGTTACGAACCGAGACCATTCAATAACAAAGACAATTATGGTGCACATACTGCAAAAATCGAGACGCATTAAAGAACATCATTGGTGGAAGCTTCATGGAAAATCAGAGTCTTTTGGCAGAGACAATGGTGTCCGCGGTGGACAGTATGGTCAGCAAGGGGGGCAAGCTCACATAGCTTACTCAGAGGAGAATCGCCAGAAAAGATCCTTGGTTACAAGTTCAGAGAGTGGAGGATTTCACAGCGAAGAGAGGATCAAAAGCCTTCACTCACTAAACAAGCTGAGTGCTACATGTTCTTTGGCATAATCAGGTAAGTACTTTTGTTCTCACGCTCTTAGTATCTCCAAGGACTATTTTCCTGGCACCTAGGAACTCAGGGGCTACTGCCCACATGACCAATCCTCTCATCGGTTCACCACCTACAGTCCATGACCTCGAAATCAGAAAATCAAGATAGCTGATGGTACTCTAGCTACCATGGCAGGACAAGGAACTATTTATAGATTATGGGAGGAAGTCCGAACTACCATCATCGGTCCCTCCTTCGTTTAATCCTCATAATGTGTTCGCTAAGTCAGTTGGACCGTCTCTTCTTCACACTGTTACTGGCAAGCTTAGTTGATAGCTTTGCTCGAGCTTGAGGGGGAGTGTTATAATATGTCTCGTAGTGCGGGATTATGTTGAGGGATAATTATATTTAGTACATTAATAAATTTTGTGCGCATAAATGTAAATAATTCTTTTTATATATTGATAAAACTTTGGCCCTCACTTTGAGTAAGCCATTACAATTCTTTTGTGCCAATAAAAAAGATGCAACTCAATTAAGCCTTAAACTAGATCAGAGCAGCATAAGCCATTTTTAACCATTCTGCTTTAAACAAGGCCCTGTACAATCTACCATGTCATCTAGCTTTTATAGATGCAATTACCCGGGCAAAACTATGCTGCTACTACAAAGAGCCAAGAAAGTTAAATTCTGAATATGAAAGTGACGAAAGATCATGTAGTGAAGCGTCAATTTACTAGGGTTCAGTATAAAATGATGGAAGACCGTAAGATATCAACAAGAAAGAGAAAAGGAAAAAAACAATCAAACATCACGCGATTAATGGAATGGGTAAAAAATACAAGATGTAATTCAATATTAGGATTACTTCATTTGTACACTTCCGACTCATAGGGCATTGAAGTTGGAGATGCAATGATGGGGATGCAGTACTTTGGATCAGAATAATTCTAAAACTATTGAACCAACTGGTTTCACACAGGATCAAAGATGCACTCCTCATACCTTGATCCGCAACAAGCCACCGACATGAATTATCGGCAAAGAGAGCAAGTTTTTCATATGGCTTTACTCCAATAACTCTCAGGCCTTCAGAGAAGTCCAGAATTTCCTGCTCAAGCTGCAATTTCAAAAAGTGAAAATGGATTCAGCTAAAATTAGTCAGAAAAAGTAGTCATCCATTTCTTTAAAAACATATACATAATAAATTCACAATGGCGAAGTCTTAATGACATAATTAGAACACTAATAGTACTAAAAAAACATAAATTAGCCAATCTAACAACCATATCCTTGGAATAAAATGTAAAGTCTTATACCAGTTCTGTATAATTATTTTAACATGAAAATACGATTCCACTATTAAAATGTTGATATCCAAGTAGATTACAAAAAAAAATCATCATTCATTTATCAAACCAAACTGACAAGAATTGTCTAGCGACAACATTAACAGGCAAAAATTTGCTGCAGCCAACAACCCCAGAGTATAATTATAAACCCGAAGGAGCAACAACATGATAACTATATGGGGAAAAATATGCAAAGGGGACACTAAAACTTTATATGCATTTGCTGTTTTGTTTTGGAGGCCCCGGCGGCAAGCCTCGCCGATGCCAGAGAAGGCTGTCCGACACAGGCAATGGCAAAGGAGGCTCAGATTTGCTATTTGCAATGGCTTGTAGACTGAAACGAGTTCAGGGCTGTGCAGAGAAGAAATAAAAAAGGACACATCAGAAACTATAATAAATAGAAAAGGACAGAGAGGTCCCTTGTCTAATTCCTCTAAAGGGGAAAGAAGATTCTTTTTCATGGTGTGTTTCCTCTGCTGTGTTTTCTAAGATGGGTTTGTCGGATTGTTTGGGTATTGTTTGGCATGATTTGTGTGATTCAGCATGTAGTGCTGAAAAGTTTGTTGTGGTTGTTCCATCAACGTGTGGTACAGCTTTCCAGCTTTAGGACCCAATGTTTCTCGTGATCGCAAGTTTCGGGAAGCGTTTATGTTTTTCAACCTGGGCTTGGGTTTTGCCATCAGTGTTCATGCTTTTGCAAGAGGGTATTGTAATACCCCGTATTTTTATGCTATATTAATTTGGGGATTTATTAAATTTAACGTGAATGATTTATTTAATAAAAATCCGGAAATTAATTATGTTATAATTATTAACATGACGAGAGTTAGTAATTATGGGAAATTTGTTGAATATTACTAATGAGTAAAGTAATATATAGTATATTGGTTACATTGAATGTCATGAGTAAATTAAATGACGATTTCGGAAATTTAAGTCGAAACGTGCTCGTGTCACGTCGGGACTAATTTTGTTAAATAAAAAGTGAATATTTTATAAGTTGCCCGTATGGTCGTTTTGAGTGCGCCAACGCGTTCGGTAGGGTCGAGATAGTCAGAAAAGTGTACCCGGGGGTGTAGTTTGGGTCTCGGGGCATTTTTAGGCCTAATTAGTACCCCGGGAGGCCATTTTAGTCATTTTACATAATTGGGTAATTAAACCCACGAAATTCAGCAACCTATATCAGCCATTTAGGTTAGTCTTTTAGGGTTAGAATATTCAGAACACAAGTGACGGCCATTGGAGAAGAGAGGAGAGAGCTCCAAGGCAATTCAAGGCCAAAAAGTCACCGGTTTGCACCGCCGCCACCACCAACGCGTAGATCGCGAGAAGGGGAACGCAACCACACCGGATTCATCTGCAAACCAGACTTCTGAAAATCCCAGGCAAGTATTTATCTTGCGTATTTTCGTTAGTGCAATCCTCATGTTAGTTTAGGGATGATTAGAGATGATAAATATGGAAGAAAACCCAATTTGTGTTAGGAAAATGCATGTAGAATTGATTTATATGAGATTCTGGAATCCTTGCCATGTAGAGGAATATATCCCACGAAATTTTGATGATATATTAGAAGGAAATTCTGGTAAAAACAGATTAGAACCTTGGTTAAGAAAAACTCTAGGGTTCTTGATGATTAGATGGGATTTTGGGTTAATTATCCATGTTTAATGTTAGATATACACATGCTTTACGTTGAAAACATCTGGTATATTTTTATAATGATAGTAGTAGGATTTTTGGGACGTTTAGAATGGAAAAACATGGTTTTGGATGAAGAAAATTGGTAGAACCCGTAACTGCATTTCTGCAGAATTTTCGCAGACCTGCTTGATCGATCGATCGAGCCTAGAGCTTCGATCGATCGAAGGTTCGATCGATCGAGCCCCAAACCTCGATCGATCGACCCCTCCTGGCAGACTCCTATTTCCCTTGTTTAATTAGTTAAATTAAATTTATCGCAAAATAATTCTTGGGAATTCTTAATGAAATATTTTGGGAGATAGGAAAGACTAGTAGGACATATGAATAAGTGTTGAGAACTTTATTATAAGACGAGAATCTTGTTCTTGGGATAATTATATAACGAACGATGAAACTACATATTTCAAGTGAGAGATTGCGGCGAATAGCTACGATAGTAAATAGAGGTATGCCTACTGAATTTTCTACTTGGAAGGATAGAGTCCACGAATGTCACGTATTAAGTGAGAAAACCCTTCGAGTTAAGGTTAGAGATGAAACCTTATACGTAATACTAATAATGTGAAATTAAGGAAAAACGTTGTAATTATGGGTGACGAGAAGAACCTACATTAATATGATAAAAGTGGTATATTTATATGATTGTGTGTACATATATTATATACTTGTGAAAATCATGCCCACGCTACTTGCTATCCTTGAGGTTACCACGCTGGGACGAGTCTTATCTCGATGGGACCTTTATGGGGGATATTGACTTGTACCCTAGAAGATAGATATCCTTGGTACAGGCTATCGATGTGATAGTTCAGACGGTCCTAAGAGACGCAGGCATGTGCCATCCTCTTAGAGACTTGGAATCTATTCTTCGCCTCAATATTGTTTGTGTATTTATGTTAATACAATTCGAGAGTGATTCCGATTGTATTCCCCTTAATATGAGTGATATGGGGTTTTGGATAGTAGAGTATGCCCGCACCATAGTTTATTTTGGGGTGCTGTTATTATATATATATATTATACGAGTAGTTAATATATATATATATATGGAATTCTGAAATTTGGAAACTACCTACTGTGAATTGATATGTAGGACATGGTTGATGACTCAAATAGTAAATACTTGTTTTGTGAAAGTATAATTTGTTACTGAGAAACTTTATAAATTAATAAAAGCTAAAACGAGAGTTGTGCCGCTAATTGGAAGTATATTTTTTAATAATATTGTTCGGTTTTGAAATCTTATGAGTAAGTTAAGATACGCTAAATTATTGGGAAGGTTAGTACGATAAAATGATAAGATAAACCGTTGGGAAGGTTAGTGCGATAGGTGTGCACATTAGAAGAGAGGTGAGTATTTCTCAAGAGAGTGACGTACTAATATGTTGTTGCATTGGCCTGTATCAATTTATATACTTGCTAAACGTATTTTAAAAATCAAACACTTCGGGCTCTGACCCGTTTTCTCTCTCTCTCTCTCTCTCTTGTATATATATGTATGTATTACAGGTGCCCAGCCACAGGGGCGTCTTGCTTAGGATCTCTTGGAAGGAACGCGTTGCAGCTTAGGTGGGAGTTGCAGGTCTCTTGATTAGACGACTTCGTTCATTCGGATCCCCTCTTAGTATTTTCATTTAGTTGAGCATGTGTAGCTCTTTCCATTATTCCATTGTTATTGGACATTTATATTTCAGTTATTTCCAGTATTGTTCTATGGGATTTATTCAGTTTGGATTTGTGACTTTAGTTTTCGTATGTTGACATTCGATTGACGAATGTAATACATTATTTGGTTTATGTTGCAGAATTTAATATGGTGTGATTCTTACTTATTGAATGTTGTTAATAAAATAAATGTTTTCTTTAAATAAAATTTGGAAGGTATGTATGAAAATGGTTTTGACACTTAGCTTAATTATTTAGGGTGTTAAATTGGAAAATGTATTTTTATCGACAGTGATGCTGAGAATGAACCAACTGTTTACCTTGATTTAATTTAATAAAGGAGTGATCGCCCGGTATTTAATTAGGCAGGGTGTCACAGGTATGAAGAGAATATTCGTGGAATGCTTCCTTCTTATGTGGGGGAGTCCGCATGTGAACCTAGTGCTCCAGTGATAAAGATTTGATTTGGGCTCCTGCTGCGAGCTTCCTCAAGTGGGGCAGAGTAGGTGAGGGAAGTGATCAAATCATGTGCATTAGCTGTGGGGGCCCTCTTATGGGCTTGGCCGAAATCAGGGGGATATTATAGTATTGCTCAATTTTTTCAAATATTTGCAGTACTGGAAAATTGTTAGGATATCTTTTATTATTTTTAGGTGTCTCAACTTCTCAAGTGAGCAAGACTTGTAAAGTCTATACTAAAGGTCCTCCATTCCTTTTGTGATGAATGGTGAATATAATTACTTTATGAATACGATTTAAATAAATAAACCCTAAATTATTGTGTGTAAAAACTTCCATGATACACATTAGAGGTACTCCCCTTTGATTAGCAATATTGAGATTGCTTATTTGTATCGATTAGTGAGATTATTTGTTTGTGTGTTTGCTACACTCACGCATGATGTTTACACCACCTTTTCTCATTCTTACAAAAGATAATTCAGGGAAGATAAAGGTTCGAGAAGCAGAGTATTAGTCACTACCTAGGAAGCACAGACTTGACATGTAATACGGGATACGACTCGATACGCGATACGTGATTTTTTTCAAAATGTAGGATACGAATACGCTAAGATATGTTAAATATTTAATATTTTATTTTATATATATTAATGATAAAGGTGAATAAAATGAAAGTAAATAACAGGTAAAGCATCAAACACCATTATATTTAAGTGGTCATATATGATGATTATTGTCACCAAACAAACAACATTACAATAAAACATCTTTTATGTTCCAACAAAAAAGATTCAGATAGTATTGTAAAGAAAAAAAAAGATTCAGACAATATTGTAAAGAAAATAAAGATTCAGATAGTGTAAAATTGTAAATTAATTACTTAGTACTTGTTGTAGTATTGTATTTCTTGGGTTCAAAATTAACTATCTATCATTACAAAACATAATTCGGAATATTAGTACAACTTGGGTTCAAAATTAACTGTCTTTCGAGGAGGAGCAAAACTCTAAAGAAAAAAAAACAGAAATTAGGAGAATAACTTGGGTTCAAAATCAACTCAGAATAAAATATGAAAAGAAAGCATAACTCTAAATCTAAAGAAAACAAAACATCCGAATGAAAGAAAACAAAACAGGGAAAAAAAAGGTAATCCCGACGTATCCGGACGAATCAAAGCGTATCCCAACGTATCCAGTCTATTTTTAAAATAATAAAAAATAGGATACTCTCAGATTCGCGTATCCCGTATCCCATACAAGTCCAAAGCAAATACGAGAGTATCCGTGCTTCACAGGTCACTACAATCATGGCCTCCAAACTCGCATTCGCCAGGAGATTCCCACTTTTTGAAGCACTCAAGGTCGAAGAGTTTCATTGGGGAACCACTGTCTTATGTCTTATTTAGAGGCCATTCCTCCATTTCGACATTTATGACGAATGATGATGCGCCATTTGGGATAAAGAGTGCTTTAATTGCGAACAATTTGGTCATTAGGGTATGACTTCCCTAAGAAAAAGCGAGTCATTAATGTCGAGACTGTGGAGGGCGTGCATTACGACACTTTAGTCACCCACATCATCCCGCTCAACCCTTCCCCGATCTGAGTTCAAGGGTTAACTGTTTTCACGTATTAGAGTGATGCGAACACATATTAGTTTTGGGGTAGAAATGTAACATTATATAGTGGAAACTCTCTCTCCATTTTTTCCCTTTTGTTATTGGCATTATTAGTATGGGTCAGAGAATTATCCATACGGTTTTATAATAAGAAAGGGCGTTGTGGTCCTTTTAGCATTAGTTAGTAGTGTTGCCCTTGTTTGGCATGCAAATCTATGTTATAAATTCTGTAAGCCTCCACCTTTTATTCTTTGAATATTATAGTGAAAGGAATTTTCTTGTTTCATGTGTGCTATCTTGAGTGCCATTAACATTGTTATGTCAACAAAGATTCATCTAAAAGTAATTCAAGGGTTACTCACAGCATGGAGTACTTTGAAAATCCTAAGTGTCTATCTCTTATTCTTGTAAAGGTTAGAAATCGTCGAACATAATCTTACCTTCTAATCTCCAAACCAAAATCTTTGAGAATCCCAAGTGATTACTTGTTGGACCATAGGTCCCTCTTTCCCTGCCGTACTCAAGACAATGTAGCTGGGACCAAAAGACCTTGTGAGTTTGCATGATTTCCGTTATTCCTTATATTCAAGGACACAGTTTGGGCCTAAGATTTCGCAGTTCAATTTTTGACTCGCTATAATTTATTTATAACTTTAGTTCCGAGTTTATTCAGTCATCTTCAAGGAAGTGCGACCACCCCCCACCCCACCCCACCCCCAACACCAACACCCTCTCTTCCGCAAGAAGGGACTCCTTGAGGAGGGATTCTTGGGGTAACCCATATACGCTATAAAACCAATAACTGAAGGTCATTGATGTGTGTAACAAGTCAAGGATATTAAGCACAAAATATAATTTATCTTCTAGTTTTGACATCACTTTCTTCACAATTTTTCATAATAAACTTTAGTTTTCTGGTGACTGCAGCAAAGGCTAAAGCTGTCTGAGATATCTGATAGATAAAACTCTTAGACATAGAAACAATATATTATATAAGGAGAAAAAAACTCACCTGCTTATAAGTCATATTCGTAGGAGGGTCGTGATATGGGTCCACCAACGCCACGCGATCACCAAATCTTTCTGCCGAAGACCTCCAAATATCAGGAACAACTTTCCATTCAGCAGATGACAAGACTATATTCTCTGCCAGTAATACACTTTCTAGAAAAGGTGAACACCTTCTAATATGCATTTCCTCAGTCTACAAAATATTGTTATAAACAAATAGATGTTTACTCTTTCAACATTATGAATTTTCAAGTTAAAATATACACTTACATCAAATAAGAGAATAAAGAAAGTATTCTTTTTAAACTTCATAAAAAATAAAAAATAGAAAATAAAAAGAATTGATCATGAAAATGATATTATTAAAATATGCCAATAAGACCAATACATCTTTGAATTTTTACACAAAACAACATTGCCTTGTTTAAATATTGTGGTACTGAACCTGGCCGGTGACACAGACCAATGAAATGTCTGACTGCATTTTCTTTAAAAGAGAGATGTTTTTTTAGGATTCTAGTTTTTTTTTTTTTTTTTTTTGAGTTTGACACAATCTATTATATTTCCGGTTTTGAATTACCCCCACCCCGCGCCCCAACATAAAATAAAATAAAACAGAATTCTAGCCCATCTCATACCCACCACTGAAACATAAAATATTAGTTACACCCCAAAATTTTAGCAAAATCTCGTAAAAAATGTTCATGAAACATCAAGTGCGAATGTATATTTATAAGAAGCGGCCCACTTACATAATTGATTGAAAAAAAAAAAAGAAATTCTTCCTAATGATGGAGTTGGCACCCTAGATTTAGGTTTTTCTTTACCTCTGTTATTCTTTTTGTTGATAGTTTTTTTGGTTAGAAATACATATGCATGTTTTTGTTTTCTTAATGATGTAAAACCTTTAGTCTATAAAAGGGCATTTTTGTCCTTTCTAGTATTCCTTCATCTAGTAATATTAATGAATGGTAGTTTAGACATTTTAGACTTAGCTTGATTAGCAAGTTAATCTCATCTATAAATAATGCTATTGGTCATCCTTTACAGTTACTTCGGAGATGAATATACTTTAGAGGAAGAAATCAGCCCATTTCGCCTCTAAACAAAGTTGTTTTAAAAAGGCTTCCTCCGCGTTCGCGTCGCCAAGGTGGTTGTTTTAGAGCCATGGGCAAGGCTCGGAGGGACCGACAATCCACTCCCCCAAACCAGGCATCTATCGCCAGTGGTAAAGTAGCACAACCCCAAATTCCACCCTTGAAACCCACCATATCTCAATTCCTCACTCCTAACCCCCCAAACCAGTTGTCCTACCCCCAAGCAGCCACCAAAAATCATTTAAACACTAGTTTTGGGGGTCCCACCACCTCTCCGTCGTAGGACACCATTCCCGACGGTCGGTGACCCCCAGTGACAATCTCCTAACCCTCCTTTACTTCCACCCAACCGACATCCCCTGGAAACCTATAAAACCCTAACCACGCAAGCCCTGCACCATTTTCGGACCTCTACCGATCCTCGCCTGGATTCGCTGACCTCCTACGTAGCAGTGAGACGTCAGCAGGAGGGTTGCCGGCCCTCACCAATCCCGATCCGCCATTAAACAGCTTCCGTTCTACTCCGTTCACGTCACAGCCAGAGGTCAAAAAGTTGTCACGTCTGGCCTTCCCCAGCCCCAATCCATCACCTCCAAGGTGCCTTTGCCATCGCCGGTTGTTGTTGACCATCGCCTGAGAGTTGCGCCCCCTGTCGAAGCTCCGGGAGGGTCTGAGGAGGAAATTTCCGCCGCTGGACAGGCTAAGCATCCTTGTGCGAAGGATTTGGCCGGAGCAAAATGGTTTCAGGCTGCCCTAATTTGCGAGGTAAATTCCAAAATTACCCCTCCTATTTTTTAGCCATATTCTACCCCCATTGGCCTACAACAAATTACATATACACCCCCTGAAAATTTCCAACACCACCCCACTATTATTTTTCCTTATTCCCTTACCCCAAACTTGAATTTATTTACAAATCCACCCCCATTTACTTTTGAAAATTATTTGAACCCCTTCCCCTTTCCTGGAAAATTACAAATTAGTCCCTGAATTTTCTAAAATTTTCGAAACTACCCCGAACCTTCTGAAAATTACATCCAGCCCCCCCCCCCCCTTACATTCCTGAAAACACGATATAGTCTCTATTTTAACCTTATCCTCACGGACTTGTCATTTTGACGACTATTTACCCCATTCGTAGGCGGATTACCTACAAAACTTTGCCGATATTGAAAAAGAGATTGAGATATGGGAGAATGACGGCGCCTGTCATTGCAACGAGGCTATGGGTATCCGTCATGAATTGATTTCGGCCGTTCAATACGAGGAATGCCGACACACGTGATTGAATGCACTCGGCTTCTCAAAGATCTGAAGATAGAGCGTGAGGAGATCGAGCACGAGTATAGGATAGAGTTAGCTAAGCTTCATGCCTTTGCCAGCAATGTTGCCCACCGGTTAACTCCGAGTGAAGCTGCCATGGTGGCCACCATCCCCGTTGAGTCTGTCGACTATCTGCCCTCCATTCATACCATTGAGGATAGTTAAGGACGGTTAGCTCCCCGTTGAGTACTCCAAAGGGATTTCTTCGATACCTTCCTTAAGGACAATTGGCTACTCGTACGCGGTGCAGAGATTTAAAGGTATATGATCTCGGGATCCCCGTCTTCGAGGCAGAAGAGGCTGGCTTATGTGTTGGCGATTTCTTCAATATCTTTTCGAAGACCGGATGGGTGACTCGCACGAATCTACGCGAGGTAGATGCGTATTTTATTGATGATTTCTTCCCGATGTTTGGGAATGAAGGGTATTTTACTAAGATGCATTATGTCGGTGGTTTTGAGGACAATATAATGTGGTGGGATGATGTGATTGCTTACGGGTATGTGGATCTATTTGGGGAGGCATTTGTGGCACGTTTAGAGATTTATTTTCAGCGTCTCACATTAAAGAGGTTGATTATGGATGATGTGGCCCTCATTTGGCATCATTGGTCACCTCCGAGGACTTTGTTTGTTTGGTGACCATTGTGGCAGAGTTAGGGTCGTGTACATGTTTGTCAGTCATTATTGAAATTTTTAATTAGTTGTCCTCACCTGTCTACGAGCCGATATGCCGAACGTTTTCATTGACAGTCCTTAGTTGGGGAGAATGATGGTGCATGCATGTTTCAGATTATGGCTAAATCTGCACTTTCATGCTCATTGTCGAGCTTTTCTGGGGAGAGTGATGGAGTTAGCACCCTAGATTTAAGGCTTTATGTACCTATGTTATTCTTTTTGTTGACAATCTTTTTTAATTAGGAATACATATGTATTTTTTTGCTTTCTTAATGGTGTAAAACCCTTAGTCTATAAATGGGTATTTATGTTCATTCTAGTATTCCTTCATCTAGTAGGATTGATGAAAGATAATTTAGATATTTTTGGCTTAGCTTGATTAGCCAGCTAACCTCATCTATAAATAAGGCCCTTGGGCATCCTTTATAGTCATTTATTTTGGAGATGAATATATTTTAGAGAGAGAAATTAAGCCATTTGGCCTCCAACAAAGTTGTTGTAGCAAAAATGTTTCCTCTTATATCACCTAATATCGCCAATTTCCTAATGTTTGAAACACCAATATTATTATTTTCTCGTGGCTGATAAACCTATTGGCCCCCAACCTTTGGCAAAATTGATCTCCCCCTTTATCCACAACTACCATCCTTAACTACCAAGCATTCACCTTAACGTATTTCACCTCGACCATTTCCATCCTTCTTCTCAATGGTCACGTGTGAAATGATATGTTACACACTGCATCATTGAACTTGAGGGTCGTTTTCTCCAACACAAGTGCGGCAACAAAGTGAACAATAAATTGGACAACCACACAAGCAAACAAAAGCCCAAACCTCTTCATTGTCATATATCTGGTTCAAGTTGTTCATTAAAGCATTGAAAATGCTTACATGCTTATATCGTCCATCTCTAGCTTGAAAAGATTTTTTTTTTTAAAAGAGCTTCTTTTAAACAAACTCTAGAAAAAACTTATTTGACAAAAATTATCCAAATATATATCTTCTAACTTGTCTTAAATGTCATTGATTGTAATATGATAATACATGATTCAACATCTCATATATGATATAGTTTTGTCTATGTAAAAGTGATTGTGTGTTGATGAATGTCAAGCCACTCGGCATAAATCCGGAAATTACTTTTCTCGTTGAATGACTTTCTTCTAAATTTATAAAGCTATCAGAACCATAACTTGGATTAGTGTCCGGAGTAATCTCAGATTCAATTTAACCAACCATCCGTATTTTAAATAGTGCGCTACGCGATAAACTATTGCAAAAAATGGACCCAAAATAAGCTTTAGTGCATATAGATTGGCAGAAGTCACCATAACTTAAGCTATTCAAGTGTGATTGTAAGCAGGGTCGGAGGGACTTCGAAGGGAGGGTGGGCAAGCACGCCACCCCAAATTTGGGGAACAGTAATAGATGTGTATTATTTTTATATTTTCAAAAGTGCCCCCACCTCATTTAGAACAAGATAAATTATTTATGATGTAGCCAACTATTTAACCTTTTTTATTATTATTTGTCTAATACTTAATAAGACTTGTAGGTTGATTTTAGGTTTCACCGAATTAAATTAGGAATAATATTTTACTTTTTGTTTTTCACCAAATTAACTTAGGGTTAGTATTTTATGCAAATCTCTTTGTTGTTGTTTAGTGTTTTGTTTTGTGAATTGAGAATTGAGAATTGCAAATTGCAAATTTGTGTCGTTACAATGGAGTCTTTTTTTTGAGATATTTTTGTTAAATCTCACATTTTAATTAATTCAAATTTGACAATCTAAATATATAATTCTCAATTGAATAAAAGTGAAAAACTTAAACTAACCCCTAAAATTTTGCAATTTTTCAATTGAATATTTTTTTTTAAATCGAAAATAAAAAACTTCGCCTTGGGGGCTACTCCCCCACCCGGTCGATATTCGGGTACCCCACCCAAAAAAAAAAATCTGGCTCCGCCACTGATTGTAAGCTATATGTTTTTCCCTGCCCCACCCCAATAAAATGATGTCGTTGTTGCAGATTAAGTTGGAAAAAAAAGACATTGCATAAGTATACAAAAGGAGAGGCTGACGAAGAGAAAACCACAAAACAAAAATTATTGCCTTTGTTGAGTTTGATGCTTCTAATATTTATCTTCTCCTTTTAAGAACTTATTTCCTTCTCCTGTTTATATTTTCATCCTAATTTTAAATGAATACAAAAGGAGAGGAATAGTCCCGAAATGAAAAGGTTTAATGCTTTGCATTATGTGAAGTATAACGTAAAACTAAGAGAGAGAAGCATGAAGAAGAGAAACAAAATTAACCCTATTAAAGTTGTCAACTTATTAACTTCGCAGGCTACGGAGGATTGATAGACTCGTTTATCTTATTTAGAATGATGTAGTACCTTATTTATCGCTTAATTTACCATTTTTTATGTATTCAAGTTTATATATATTTAATTATACATATTAATTAAATGAATAATGCAATGCTATTTACGATGCGCCACCTTATGAGATCGCAATTTAAAACATTGCTAGACATTAGGAACTTGGCCTCCTTCCCATTTGGGTGGACAAGATCGACGCCAGCTAGGCAATACAACTATGATAATGCCGTTAAAGGCATCAACAGCCCACATGTGCAGGAAACATTCCTTCATAGGCAAAGCATTAAACCATTACATATCTTGGTTGTGCTCCATTAAGAAGATGTTCATGCCCCACCAATAGTGCAGGACACATGTAAACCACTTGGCCTGGGTATGACATACATTCCCTCACACTCATTCACTATAAAAGGAGAGATTCCCCCTTGGAATCTGGACAGACAGAAAGATAGTCAATCATTGAGGGAGCAGAGATTGAGTGAATTATATTGTTCTTATACCTCTGGTCAATTAAAACCTAGTACCAAAAAGCTACCCTGTAGACGTAGCCTCATTCTTGAGAGCTGAATCACGTAATTCTGGGTGTAATTCTTCTTATTCTCACCTCTGTCTTTACACAAGCATTTTACTACTTAATGTTGTTTGTTTTCTCGGATTGAATCTCAACTTGCTAAGACGAAATCTTAAAACCAATTTTAGACGACAACACTAACAAAGGAGTTGTCTTTCTCTCTCTTAAACTTGTTGATCCTTATAAGTAAGTGGGCAAACATTACTGAAGATAGCCCTCCAGTCTGAAGGAGGATAAACCTACCCCCAATCGATCTAACCAATTCCCTGAGTGCACCAACATGGGGATTCAGCAAGATGGGATGCCAACACCCTTTGCATTAGACCTTTCATCCTCATTTTGGACATATATCTTCTAATCAAAAGTCTGGCCGTTAAATACAATATAATTTGTCAACTTTACTCTTGATTGTTGTTTAACATTACACCTTAAACCATTATCTAATTACATTAAACTCTTTCTCTCTCTCTCATCAAAGTGGGTTCAAACCCTCATTATCCCTCCTTGATTTGTTGAATCATATTTAAGGGGTGGTATGCGGAGTGGTGGGTTGGTCATCGCACGTGTGTGGTGGTGGGTATTGGTGGGGGAGAGGGAAACAGGTTTGTATAGATGTCTGGTTGATTTATGGAGTTTGTATGGATTTTTGGGGGGTTGTGCGGGTGGTTGATTTCTGGGATTTGTTTGACTTATCTAATGTGGGTAGTGGCTACATGCCTTTCTGGAAAAAAAAAAATCATTTTCAACAAAATGCATATTTTCTCCTAAAAAAATTAGGAAAAATTATTAAAACTATTCTAAGAAAATTTTCATGTAGCGGCTTTAAATTGTACTATATATGCATACGGTTTTCGTTTGTGTATACATATATGAATTGAAGAGATGATAAAGTATGTGGGGGAGTCATAAGTAATTTTTTGTTTTTGATATAAGAGAGGTAAAATAGAAAGTCAAATGGAGATGACGGTCAACAGAGCCGACATGATAGATTTCGTACAAAAAATGGGTACTAAAAATATAAAAACCATAAATTTTCGGTGCTAAGGTGAAATACGCCAAACGAATCCTATTAAATCTAGCTTTAGGGCACAAGCAATACTTGTGCAACACAAATTATAATATACGAATAAATATATATATATATATATATATATATATATTAAATCAAGGGTGATTCTTCCTTTACTATATTCTCTTGTGGCTTGATAGAGCAAATGTAAAATGAAGATGGCATAATGATGGGCTAGTCCCATTTATTGGATCAAAGATGCATAAAATCTCATTGACTTTTCTTTAATACACCGAGTCCTTTTTCATCATAGAGCACATATAATTAGACAAATTTACCCTCACCCATACCCATTTTAAACCCACTTACTCTCTCTCTCTCTCTAAAAATAAATACATAACCACTCTCTCTCTAGCACTCCAACCCCCATCCCACCGGAGACTCACCGCAACAGTCCGCCGAGAAGCTCCTCGGAGACCACCGGACATCCTCACCGGAGTATTTCTCTCTCCTTCTCTTCGTCTATTACTTTTCTTTTGCTGATCCGCGCCAATGGCACATCGCCGGAGCTGGATAAGAAGTTTTTGAGCCCGAAAAAAATGGAGTTTTTGTGGAAAAATGGAGACTTAGAAACAGTAAATTTATCAGTCTCGATTTTTTCATCAATAAATATCGAAAACGGGTGTTGTTTGATAGATCTTGACGAGTATATTCCAGATATATAAATTTTATGAATTTTGGATTTGTAAATTTGAAGTTATGGACTTTTAAAGATTTGATGGATTTTTTTTTTAGAAAAATGAGGTAGTTAGGAGCTTTGACACCATTGACCCAGTCACGGTTAAACGATCTCTTGCATCATTGTCCATTGGACTTGATGAAGATTTTAGCAAGAGAGCAGTATTCCATAACGCAAAAATCCAAGCAGTTGGATGACTTTTTGTATGGTTTCATTTCATGTATTTGGTAAAGATTAGGATTGGATAGAACAATTGTGCGATTCTAATCATCTCAACGCAATTAAAATTTGAATATCCCTTTGCATCAAGATGAAGACCACTTTTCCCAGCTAGTCAACATACGTTACCTGCTAATACTATAGTAATATAATCCACAAGAATTACTACTAGTGCTTCTTAATCAGAATAAACACGAATTTCAAACATTCACACAAAACACAGCATCAACCTTAATATAGTAAATATAATATGCAAACAAAATTTTCAATTATATAAATAAACAAGACTAGTACATAGTTGGTTCCGATAGGGGAAAATGCATAAATGATGATGTAACTGCATTGCTGAAAGTTAATATTACCTTGGCCTCGCAATAGACTCCAAGTTTTGGAGGAGTTGTGCGCTTTCGGCAAAGTTTGTATGAGTTTAGTAATGTAGAGAATTTGAGATGACAAGAGTTTGAGACGACGCTCGAGGTTACACAGATCATCGCCATACTATTTGCACCTCTGGATACAGGATTTCTCACTCCTCCGGACATTATTGCATACATGTAATATAAGGAGACTCGCCAACTCACATTCACACTCACACGGGCGACAACCAACTGTAACCCAAATTAAACACACTCACAAGGACGACGGATTACTTTATAATAATAATATAATATAATTTTATCAAATACTCCCTCGAATATTTTTAATACACATTTAATCCAAGTCTTTTTATCTTGCTCTAAAAATTCATTCACCGTTCCGCTGGCGCGGACCTTTAAAAATAAGATAATATTAGTTAAATGAGTGTTTGAGGGACTTTTGGTACAAAATAAAACGCTTGGACTAAATGTGTATTAAAAAATGTTTGAGAGACTTTTTGGTATTTGACCCATTTATAAATGGGTTGCTCTGTTTTTTTTCTTTCCGCACTCCCTAATTAAAACACCCCACTCAAATTATTACTTTATTTTTTTTTTTTTTTGGTTAATACCACGGGGTGTCCGGGCCAGCTATACGCGCACCTCGACTAATCCCCGATCGCTGATTTGTAGGCACCTCGATGGGTGGGACAGCTGGCCAAGAGATTTAAAGCTTCTCCATGCCCAAGGCGGGAGTCGAACCCCCGACCTTGGTTAAGGTTGGAAGAGCCCATTCCGCTCTACCAAACCCCCTTGGTTAATTATTACTTTATAATACCACATTGAAAATTAAAATGGCATATGTTACTTATCACGTCATATATAATATTTATTCAAACAAGCAAAGGAACACTCATGTCACCAAAACTATCTCCGCTATCTCGACTCTACACGATCCCTCTCAATGAAAAAACACACCACACAAACACAAATCAAACTTGAAAAAAAATTAGTTTGTCCTTCACAGTTGTTAATACATTGATAATAAACCATTTTCTGAACATTTTGGTACTTTTTTTAGCATATCAACCCATATAAGCTATGAAAAGTGATCAAAATACCAATCCAAATGGTACTAATTTGTGGGCTTCAACATCTCATCAAAACAACCTCAAAGGTCAACAAGAGATATACAACAATTTTTTTATACTCATTATGTTGTTTTGTTGATGTAAGAGTAGCTCAAAAAATGGCGGTAAAATAAGTACAAGGTCATTCGGTATTGGGGTACTGACAACGAAGGTCTTTTTAGTATCTCGATACCGACAACGAAGGTCTTTTTGGTATCTCGATACTGACTTAGCCTTATTATTATTTTTTTTTAAATAAGTGTTCATTCGATACCTCATCTGCGATTTTTATCGCTCTCATTCGTTTAATGATCCCCGGATTAGGCACAGGATATTCGTCATATAGATGCTAAATTGTTTTTATAGTTTTATATATATATAAGTGTTCATTCATCACCTGATCCCCAAAACGTGCACCTGCCATCCATTTAATGGTCCCTGAATCAGACACGGGACATTCGTCATATAGATACCGAATCATTTTTATATTTTTTTTTGTTACAAATGTTCATTCGCCACCTAATCCCCGACAACGTGCACACTCATTCGTTATATGAATCTCGAATGACCTCTGTTATATCTTTGTTATATTTTTTGGACTAGTTTCTTATTTTACGATATTCGTTGTAATGGATCATCTTTTGGCACAGTTTCTTTGTATTTTATTAATGTAATCAAATGTTCATATTTCCCAGGATCCATGGTGATGTTCAACTCAGTGTTTTTTGACGAGGCAATTTTGAAGGAGAAGACGGATGGGATGAAGTTGCTCTTAACATTATCGTCCGCAAACACTTTTTCACCGACTAGGTTTGTTCAAAAGTTATTGGATTTTATGAGCACGTGCACTTAATTATTTTAGTATACACTTAATAAAAGTAGTTGTATATTGTTTCATATATTTTCTACCTGATATGAGTTGGTTGATTGGGTGCAAAATCGGATTAGATCGGTACGAACAGTTATTGTAACAACCAAGTCAGAGGCCTCGTTAACTTCACGGAAGGATCGTCTTCACTTGGGGTGTGAGAGGGGAAGAGTTTACAGGAATCACAAGAAGCCATGCGACGATGGGAAGGAACCGAAGAGAGATTCTTACACAAAGAAGTGCAATTGTCCGTTTTTGTTGAAGGACATTCCATTGGAATATGGTTGGTGGATGCTTCAAGTTTGAAATGGTGTCCACAACCGCTCTCTCCTCGAACTCTTGTAGGCCATCCATATGTCAGTCGTTTAACCGGTGAAGAGAGGAAAATTATAGAGGAAATGTCTCTAAGGGATGTGAAACCATCCGCGATTTTAACCACACTAAAATGTTGGTATCAATCTAATGTGCCAACTGTGAAGATAATTTATACTGCAAAGCTAAGTTGAAGACAAATGAGAGGGCGGGAAGAAGTACAATTCAACATTTGACGAAATTATTGAGTGACAAACATTATATTTACTGGTATAGGCATAATGAGAATACTGGGAAAGTGGAAGACATATTTTGGGCCTATCCCAAGTCTATTCATCTAGCAAAAGTTTTCCTCCTATTGTGATTATAGATTGTATGTATAAGATCAACCGTTACAATATGACACTCGGTCGGGATGACATCTTACGATCATATTTTTGCCATTGCGTTTGCCTTCTTAGTTCAAGATAAGGTACATAATTATAAGGCATTATTATGGGTTTGTCTCATTTATTGGGTCAAAGATGCACAAAATCCTATTAGTTTTCTTTAATGCACCAGGTCCTTTTTCATTGTAGAGCACATATATTTAGACAAATGTACCTGTTGATGTCTAAAAATGGATAGGGTCCAAATTTATAATCGCAGATAAATAAAGATAAACAAGTCAGACAAACACACGAGAAATAAGTTTTTTAAAGTGGTTCAGGTATAAGAAGAGCATGCATCCACTTTTATATTATTTCCAGGTGATTACAATAGTTCATTATGGGGTGTGCTTGCACTATACCCAAACTGGCGAATGGTTACGGACAAAATTCTTGACCAAGACTGTGGGTCGCGGACTTGGGTCGTGACCATTTCGGGCGCGACCAATTTCGTGGGTCTCGGCCCAAGTCTGTGATCAATCTGGGGTCACGGCTCCGAGAGGGTCACGCTAGATGGTCGCAGACTTGGGCCGTGATCCACTCCGCGATGGGAAAAAAATGGTCGCGACCCAAGTCCATGACCTCTAACCGTGATGAAAAATGGTCGCGGCCAAAGTCCGTGACCCACACCGCGACGAAAAAAAAAGGAAAAAAATGATCGCGGTCAAAGTCCGTGTCCCCTAACCGTGACAAAAAATGGTCGCGGCCAAAGTCCGTGACCATTTTTCATCACAATTAGGGGTCATGGACTTTGACTGCGACCAATTTTAAGCGCGACGAAAAAAATAAAAATGGTCATGCACAAAGTCCATGACCATATTTAACTATAATAAAAAAAAAAAAAAAAAAAAATTTAGGTCCAATCCATAAATTGGGGGTCCCGTGACTACGCGGTCAGTTGCTACGTGTAACTTTGGACGCGCACGAGATGTTTTCAAATATTTATTAATGGCAAAACAATTAAAAAAAATTACAAATTACTAATCGGGAACGTTGTTAATAAACTAATATACATACAAACTTAAAAATATTATAGGTCTTAATAATTCACAGACCAAAAAAAAATTGGACAGAATTTTCCCTGCTTTCTGGACATTCGAAACCCTATTAATATAAAACCTGCAAATTATAAAGCCTGCACAGCCATAAAATTTAACAATTAAACAATAAAAGTCCGCACGACCATAAAACTAAACAATAAAAGCCCGCACGGTCGTAGCACATAAAAAATATAATCCTGAATGTCAGCAACATCATATAAACAATCTTCATGTTGTAAACCATTGCCTTCTTCATGTGTTCCACGTGCAAAAAAGCAAATGATACAATGTTATCCAGCAAAAAATAGGCTACAAAAAAAAATGATATCAGTAACTAGGAGTGCACACGGTTCGGTTTGGTTCGGTTTCAATACTAAACCAGAACTAGAACCAAAGTGGTTCGGTTCTAGGTTTTTGGAACCGGAATCGATTTTTTTAAAATCGAAACGATGGTTCTTGGGTTGGTTCGGATCGGTTCCCGGTTCTATTCACTTTTTAAAATAAAATATTCAATTAACTTTCAAAATTAGTTTTTAAATGTAAAAACATCATGTGTCTTGTCCTTCCATAATGGTCTATCATAATATTCGAATATAATTTTAAAATTGATCCTTATTCTTTTATCGTATTTTAATATTTAACCATTCCTTTTCATTTCAATATTAAAAAACAACAATGATATTTACTCACATCAAACAGCATAAAGTTAACATTGCACTTGAAAAAACAATATAGATGATTCACATTACACTTGATAGAACATCATTAAAAACAACATCAAAAGAGCACTCAAAGGTCCTTAAAAACAGCAACATTACAGCACTAAAACTCCTTTAAAAACAGCAATAAAACTCCTTAAAAACAGCAATAAAACTCCTTAAAAACAGCACTAATAGTCCTTAAAAATAGCAACATAAAACCATTTAAATAGCAATGCCATCGGTTTTCGAATCGTATTGGTTTTTTTCCCTCTGGAACTGAGAACCGAACCGACGCATTGTTTTTTTTAACCAGAACCGAACCATTGATAAAAAAAACCGAACTGAACCGAACCAATGCCATCGGTTTGGTTCAGATTTTTGGATTTTCGGTTTCGCTGTGCACCCCTATCAGTAACCAAGTAGTTCCATAAAAATCGTATTCAAGCTGAAAAATTGCATATACGAGTTATAATTGTCATGTTTTTAAGCCTAAGTCCTGATATATGCAAATTATCATCGTACTCTCAAATTGGGAGTCTCGTGATCGTGCAGTTAGTTCGTGTGAGTTATATTGGTCCCGTGCAAGATGTTGGTGCCTCTCACGAGGCCATTCGGGGTTTCGCCCTCTAATGCCATTTTTTAAGATTAAGTCTAAATATTTTCAAATTATCGTCGTATTCTCAAACGGGGGGTCCCGTGATCGCGCGGTCAGTTTCTATGAGTTACATTGGACCCGTGCGAGGTGTTGGTGCCTCTCAAGGGGTCGTTCAAGGGTTGTTTCGGGGTTTCGCCCTCTAATGCCATTTTTTAAGCCTAAGTCTAGATATTTTCAAATTATTGTCGTATTCTCAAACCGGGGGTCCTGTGATCGTACGATCAGTTCCTACGAGTTATATTGGTCCCGTGTGAGGTGTTGGTGCTTCTCACGGGGCCGTTCGGGGATTATTTCGGGGTTTCGCCCTCTAATGCTATTTTTTAAGCTTAAGTCTAGATATTTTCAAATTATTATCGTATTCTCAAACTGGGGGTCCCGTGATCGCGCGATCAGTTCCTACAAGTTACATTGGTCCCGTGCGAGGTGTTGGTGCCTCTCACGGGGCCGTTCAAGTGTTGTTTCGGGTGTTCGGACTCTAAAGCCATGTTTTTAAGCCTAAGTCTTGATATATGCAAATTATCCTCATACTCTCAAATCGTAAGTCTCGTGATCGTGCGGTCTGTTCGTACGAGTTACATTAGTCCTGTGCGAGGTGTTGGTGCCTCTCACGGGGCTATTTGGGGGATGTTTCGAGTTTTGACCATCTAACGCCATGTTTTAAGCCTAAGTCCTGATATATGCAAATTATCCTCGTATTCTCAAATCGGGGGTCCCGAATAGCACGACCAGTTCCTACGAGTTACATTAGTCATGTGCGAGGTGTTGGTGCCTCTCACGGATGTTTATGGTTTTGGACATCTAAGGCCATGTTTTCAAGCCTGTCTTGATATTTTCAAATTATCCTCATATTCTCAAATCGGGGGTCCCATGATCGTGGGGGCAGTTTCTACAAGTTACATTGGTCCCGTGTGATGTGTTGGTGCCTCTCACGGAACCGTTCGGGGGTTGTTTCGAGGTTTCGCCCTCTAATGTTATTTTTTAAGCCTAAGTCAAGCTATTTTCAAATTATCGTCGTATTCTCAAACGGGGGGTCCCGTTGTGATCGCGCGGTCAGTTCTTATGAGTTACATTGGTCCCGTGAGAGGTGTTGGTGCCTCTCACGGGATCGTTCGGGGGCTGTTTGGGGTTTTGGCCATCTAACGCCATGTTTTAAGCCTAAGTCCTGATATATGAAAATTATCCTCGTATTCTCAAATCGGGGATCCCGTGATAGCACGATCAGTTCCTATAAGTTACATTGGTCTCGTGCAAGGTGTTGGTGCCTCTCACGGCTGTTTCGGGTTTTGGCCATCTAAGGCTATGTTTTCAAGCTTAAGTCCTGATATTTTTAAATTATCCTCGTATTCTCAAACCAGGGGGTCCCATGATCGTGAAGGCAGTTTTTACGAGACTCATTGGTCCCGTGCGAGGTGTTGGTGCCTCTCACGAGATCGTTCGGGGGTTATTTCGGGGTTTCGCCCTCTAATGCTATTTTTTAAGCCTAAGTCTAGCTATTTTCAAATTATCGTCGTATTCTCAAATGGGGGGTCCCGTCGTGATCGCGCAGTCAGTTCCTATGAGTTACATTGGTCCCGTGCGAGGTGTTGGTACCTCTCACGGGATCGTTCGAGCGTTGTTTCGAGTTTTGTAAAGAGTAAGGGCATTATAAATCTGAGTGTCCTAAGCTTAAGGTATTGGAATGCTACCATTTTCATCAAGTGGGGCATATTAAGAAGAATTGTCCGCAATTGGCAGGGACTCCAGCAGCACATAGTGAAGTAGCAAGCAGAATGTTATCTCCAGGTAGTGCAATGAAAGGTATGGGCAGAGGACAAGCTAGTAGTTCCAGGACAGGTGGACGAGTTTTTACAATGAAAGAAGCTCAGATTACTCCAAATGTGGTGACATGTAAACTTTATGTTACTGATAGAAGTGCTTATGTTCTGATTGATCCTGGTTCCACACATTCTTTTGTGTCATATGCATTTTCCATATATCTGAATAGACCATGTACTCATTTAGAGGTGGGGTTGGGTATTTCCATGCCTATGGGGGATATGATTGTAGTTGAATATGTTTTTCGTGATTGTGTTTTGACTGTGGGGGTTAGAGATACAGTTATAGACTTACTTCCATTGGGTATCTCTGATTTTGACATAATTTTGGGAATGGATTGGTTATCCAAATATCATGCATCCATGGATTGTTTCCGTAAGGAAGTTATTTTTAAATTACCTGGTGAGTCTGAATTTAAATTTGTGGGGGAAAGGAAAATTGTTCCTAGTTGCATTATTTATGCTATTCAAGCAAGGAAATTATTGAGTAAGGATTGTGAGGGTTTTATTGCATATGTTCTTGACACTGCGAAGGGGGATTTACAATTAGTTGATGTTCCTATAGTATGAGATTTTCCAAAAGTGTTTCCTAGCGAATTGCCTGGATTACCGCCAGAGAGAGAAGTTGAATTTAGTATTGAATTAGCACCGGGAACAACCCATATTTCTATGGCACCATATAGAATGGCACCTGTTGAATTAAAAGAACTCAAGATTCAGTTATATGATTTAATTGATAGAGGGTTCATACAACCAAGTGTATCTCCATGGGGTGCACCAGTTTTATTTGTGAAAAAGAAAGATGGCACTATGCGTTTGTGTGTTGACTATAGGCAACTGAATAAAGCTACAATTAAGAACAAATATCCTTTACCTCGTATAGATGATTTGTTTGATCGGTTACAGGGTGCTAAAGTGTTTTCAAAGATAGACTTGCGATCAGGTTATCATCAGTTGAGGGTGAAGGAGAGTGATATTTCTAAAACTGCTTTTCGTACTCGGTATGGTCATTTTGAATTTCTAGTGATTCCTTTTGGGGTGACTAATGCTCCAGATGTATTTATGGATCTTATGAACCGGGTACTGCATCCTTTCGTTGATTCATTTGTGATAGTTTTTATTGATGATATTCTTATTTATTCACGTGATATGGTTGAACATGAAAAGCATATCCGAACTATTTTGAATGTGTTGAAAGATAAGCAATTGTATGCTAAGTTTAGCAAATGTGAAATTTGGCTATCAAAAGTTGTATTTTTAGGCCATGTTATTTCTGGAGATGGTATATGTGTTGATCCCAAAAAGGTGGAAGCTATTGTAAAATGGGAGAGGCCCAATAATGTCACTGAGGTGAGAAGTTTTCTGGGTTTAGTTGGGTATTATAGAAGGTTTATTAAGGGATTTTCTTCAATTGAGCCAATGACTAAATTGACCCGGAAAGATATTGAGTTTGAATGGAATTCTGATTGTGAAAATGGTTTTGAATAATTGAAGAAGAGATTGGTAACTGCCCCTGTTCTTACTATTCCACACGATGGAGATGGTTTTGTTATTTATACTGATGCTTCACATCAGGGGTTGGGTTGTGTTTTTATGCAGCATGGTAAAGTTATTGCTTATGCTTCTAGGCAGTTGCGTACATATGAACGTAATTATCCTACACATGATTTGGAACTTGCTGTTATTGTGTTTGCTTTGAAATTATGGCGTCATTATCTATATGGTGAGGTATGTGAAATTTTTACTGACCATCAAAGCCTTAAGTATTTATTTACTCAAAAGGAGTTGAATTTGAAGCAGAGGCGATGGATGGAGTTAATTAAAGACTATGATTGTACAATTCACTATCACCCAGGGAAGGCAAATGTAGTTGCAGATGCTTTGAGTAGAAAGGCTTCGGGCAGGTTATCTTGTATTCGATGTGCTAGAGTTTCCCACATCATGGAGTTGAGATTGATGGGAGTAGAATTGAAGCTAGCCGATGGGGACAGGTTCTTTGTTCATGTAAGCGTGAGGCCTTTGTTAGCTACCCTTATTCGTGATTTGCAAAGTCAAGATCCTTTTCTTGAGAAGAAACGACAAGATGTCCGAGATGGTAAGTCTGAAGATTTTTGTATTGTGAATGATGGCACTTTATTGTATAAGCAGCGATTATGCGTGCCTAATGTGTGTGGATTGAAAGAGGAAATTTTAGATGAGGCTCATAATTCCATTTATACTATGCATCCTGGTAGTACTAAAATGTATAGGGATTTAAAGGAGCATTATTGGTGGAATAATATGAAAAAGGAAATAGCTGATTTTGTTGCGAGGTGCCTTATATGTCAGCAAGTGAAAGTGGAACATCAGAAGCCTACTGGTCTGCTTCAGCCATTGCCAATACCGGAATGGAAATGGGATCATGTAACGATGGATTTTGTGGTTGGGCTTCCTCGATCTCAGAAGAGGTCAGATTCGATTTGGTTAGTGGTGGATAGATTGACGAAGTCCGCTTATTTTATAGCAGTCAAGACTACGTATACAGTTGATAGGTATGCTAGATTGTATGTTAATGAGATTATTCGATTCCATGGATCACCGGTATCGATTGTTTCAGATTGGGACCTTACTTTTACATCCAAATTTTGGGATAGCTTGTAGTATGCTATGGGTACTAACTTGAAGTTTAGTACGGATTTTCATCCTCAGACAGATGGGCAGCCTGAAAGGACAATACAGATTTTGGAAGATATGCTTAGAGCTTGTGTGCTTGATTTCAAAGGTAATTGGGATGAATATTTACCTTTGATAGAATTTGAATATAGCAATAGTTTTCAGTCTACTATTGGTATGGATCCATATGAAGCATTGTACGGTAGACGATGTCGTACACCGATATGTTGTGGTGAAGTTGGTGAAAGGAAGATAGAGGGTCCAGAATTGATTGAAGTCACCACTGAAAAAGTGAAGATTATTCAAGATAGAATGAAAACAGATCAAAGCAGACAGAAGAGTTATGCGGATAAGCGACGGAAAGATTTAGAATTTCAGAAAGGGGATTACGTGTTTCTTCGGATATCTCCATGGAAAGGGGTTATGAGGTTTGGAAAGAAAGGTAAATTAAGTCCACGCTACATTGGACCTTATGAAATTCTTGAGAAAGTCGGGATGGTTGCCTATAAGCTAGCGTTACCACATGAGTTAGTTCGACTACATGATGTTTTCCATGTTTATATGTTGAGAAAGTATGTAGAGGATCCTTCACATGTATTGTTGGAACAACCTATTGGTTTGAAAGAAGATTTGAGCTATGTGGAAGAACCACTTGCAATCGTCGATAGGAAAGAACAAATATTGAGATCAAAAGTGATCCCACTTGTGAAGGTTATGTGGAGAAGGCATTACATGGAAAAAGCTACATGGGAGAGTGAGGATAGCATGAAGATGCGTTATCCGTATTTGTTTGATTCAGACAACCAAGGTATGTCAATTTCGGGGACGAAATTTCCTAACTGGGGGAGAATTGTGACAACCCGAATATAATTATGATTAAATATGCTTAAAGCATGCTTAGCTTATGTGATATGAGTAGTGTGTTATTAATATATATGATGTTAAGTCATTATTTTTAGTTTAATCCTACCTTCATAAAGCTTGAAATATCGAATTAGTTACAAATGTGAAATTTTAAAGTTTTCGGTAGGAATGTTCCTGTTGGAGGCTAGTTTTGACCTTTATGACATAACAATGAACTTGAGGTGTAAACTAGATATTTGTATATATATGAGTTAGGTTTATAACAAAATAAACGGTTCATCGAACGGACATCCGAGTGGGAAGATATTGTCTTTTACGAACAGGGGGTAAAGTAGTCATTTAGCCTTAAATGATATTTTATTTTATATAATGCCACATGTTATATTTTGATTGGTTGGGAAGGGTGGTGGCTTTGGCCGACTTCAAACCCTTAGAATTACCTCCTTATTCATCTAAATTCATCCATGAGAGATTTGAAGCTTAAAGAAAGAGAGTTTTGAAGTTTATGAAGAAAGTGTTGGGATAAATTAAAGAAAAATTCATAGAAACATTACGTAAAAGCCCCTAAGGTATTTCCCTCCATAAATCTTGTTTATTTTATTTTTATATTACTTATTTAAATGATTGAAATAATCATTTATTTACTGAAATTCCATGTCTTGATGTGTACTTATGGATAGATGCAAGTTTAAGCAAACTTGAATGTGTAAACCCTTGAGATTATTTTGTTTAGGAACCTTGTTTATTCAAACTTCCATATATTTCTCTATACTTACTATAATTGATTTATTACAATTGGAGATTAACCTAGACTCATATATGTATGACATATCCGAAAATTATGTGAAAATACCAATAAATGAGTCTTTGGTGAGAGTTTGAAGTTCGGGTATGAAATCTGCCCTAAGGGTGAAAGTATGCCCGCCATGTGCTCGATATTTTGGTTGACATAGTAAATGAACCTTAAAAATTATGAAACTTTAATTTTGTATTGTCAAATATGTTTAATAATGTTGGGTAAAATATCATAGAAAATTACGATGTAGAATAATTATGAAAATTCCTGGAAATTGAATGAACGATAAAAGAGCCTATAGGGCAAATTTGCTATGTGGTAAAGAAATGGGCATATCTTGCTCTCGGAAACTCAGAATGATGTGTCATCTTTTGTGTTGAAAACCTGATATGATAAGGATTTGATTACCAAGAATAATTAAAGAAGGTTTGGGCTGTAATTTGAATATGTTAGATATCAGAACCTGAGTCTAGATGGGACTTCATTTATAATGAATGATTTGAATTGAATGATATGATGCTTATGAATTGAGTTATGATTGAAGTTATTCTTTGGACTATTAATATTCTTATGATGATATTAATATTGTAAGAATGATAGGAAGGGAAGAAGAGCTAATTGAACAAGTACCAGATAAAGGCAAGGAAAAATCCAGTTAAACTATCAAGGTGAGTGTACTTATGATTTGTTTCATATATAAATATGAATATAGCTCTAAGAGTGGATTTGTTTGAATACTTCGGTATTCAGGATTTGTTTTGATATTAAAATATCCAGGATTGGTTGGTTCTTATGATCCAGGATTGGAATTGGACAAAGATCCAATGATTTGTTGGAACTTATGTTCCAGGATTTGTTATTGCCAATGGGCAGAAATATTTGGATCTTATGATCCAGGATTTGTTATTGCCAATGGGTAGGATTGTTCGGATTTTATATCCACTGATTCGATATAGAATTGTTATTCCATTGCAGGGGAAAAGTACCTCACTAAGCTTAATGCTTACGGTTTATATTTTAACATTTTCAGGTTTGTACGCTGCCAGCTAGGATACTATATGACCGGTAACTTTGAGAGTTGCACCGTTGGGAGAGCTGGGGTTTAAATATGAGGATTTTAACCTTGTCACACTGAAGATTTTAATACACTCACATATTGTATATATAAATTTAGCATGGATTGAGTTGATCATAGTTAATCACATTATTGCATGTCTGCTTAATTATGACTCTGATATTGATTTCGGTATGGAATAAGAATAATAGTATGTTCATTGTGCACATTATGTAGAAAAATATTGATAAATGAATTATATTTCCAATGGGCTCAAGATCATGATCTAATTATTATAATGAGAAATTATTAGTATGGAATTTGGTTTGGGGTGTGACAAGCAAGTTATCGTCATATTCTGAAATCGGGAATCTAAAATATTTTCAACATATTATCCAACAATCAAACCAATAATTATCCCGTACTCCTAATTATCCCATACTCCTTCTAACATACTATCCAACAACAAGCCAACATCCAATAATTATCCAACAGCCAAACCAAACAAAACCAATAATTGTCCCGTACTCCTCTATCATCTAAAAGATTTAATTGATAATGCATATCAATTATATAACTACCTTCAAATCAATTAACTGGACTGAAAATAGGGGCTGCTACAAAACTACCTCCAAACACAATAAGGGTCGGGGTTGGCTTTTGCATAGGTAGAGGAATGTTTGAGTTGGATTCTTTGATTTTCTTGGGTTGGGATTTGGAGATGCAATAATCAAACATAGGACCTTTGTCCATATACTAAAAGAAGATGATGGAATATTTTTACCTGAGTACTGCAATTCATCCTCAACACTTGTCCACTAATGCCATTGATCCTCATGGCCACGACTTTGTTGTGCTAACCTCCACTGTACCTGCAACTGTCATGTTTATGAGTGGATGGACTATAGACCTGCTCGATCATCTTGACTACTAAATGGCTATGGTATGTGAGTAGTAAAAAAATAAATGACATAAAAAGTTTTAAATAGTATACTCTTATTAAAACGACTAATAAAAGGCTTCTCATGTATGTGATTACTAAAAATGACTACCAAAAGACTTCTCATGTTTGTGATTACTAAAATGACTATTCATGTATGTGAACCATCCATACAGGTATCTAACTGCGTCTTGAAAAGAAATAATAGAAAAAAAACTTCAATAAAATGACTACTAAAATTTAACTTTAATAATTTCCTTATATTTAAGATTGCATATGAGGTTAATGATTACTAAATGAATGCTCATTTTATGTGAGTACTAAAACATAGAGGTTAACAAAATGACTACTAATTCCACGATACCGTGAGAAATACTCTTCTTCCTTCTAAACCCAAACACCTCCTCTAACTCCATCCTCACCTCCCCACCACTACTTACTTCCTAGACCATTGTGTTGCTTCTGTCAATAGAAGTCTGCGTTGATCAATAAACATATAGATATTGTAGATTGCCATATTGTACAAATAAAAAAAAGACTAACGAAATCTATTTGGTAAAAATAAAATCCATGACATAAATGGATAATTAGGGTGACATACCATTCAGGTTTTTCTAGTTTCACCAGATTTTCGTTGATCCACACGGTATAGCAGGAAATTAGCCTTCGTCAAAACTTAATAGAGTCACCATGATAACCGTTTTCACCTTTAGAGAGTAAGGTTGTATTTCACAGTTGTGAGCTGTATAGGCTTCATGGGATTAAACAATTAGTACAGTTAAGCTTCTTGGGTACGTTCGCTTGCTCCATTAAAAGATTACCTGTGTCAAACTTGAAGAAATTAAAAACATTAGAGATCGGTGCCTTTCGTTGTGCCTAGAAAAAATCAAATGAATCTTGAATAAAATTAGGAAGCTAATAATGATCCAATTCTAAGAAAATTTGGAAACTAAGAAAAAGGATCTAGAGCTAATACCAAAACACAAAATATACCTTAAAAAACAGGTAAAGATCATCGGACAACATGTCCATATCCATTTCATTGATATTCTCCACCCTTACCGTCATTAGGAAAGATCATCGGGTAATATGTCCATGTTCGGAATCCCTAATAGCTAATGTCCCCAATAGCCATGAAAAACTAAAAAGAAAATAAAGCAGCATCAATAATGAATTAAGGGGCTTCACAATAAGTAATGTTTGATACTTAAAAACATAATGGAAAATTATATAGAAACTTAAACTCATTTGTAAATACAAATAGGAGATATAGAGATCACCTAAAATAAACATTACCCAACTCTAAAGTCGAACCCATGAAGAGATAATTCTTAAATAGAAAATCCAAAATGAAAAGTAAGATCATTCATAATTTAGAAACATTGTTACTTAACGGAATACCTAAAATCAAATCGGACACAAATATCTGAAACCCTAACATTTACACCTAAAAAACATTAAGTAGTCCTCAAAGGCAGACAGAGAAAGAAAACAGTTCAATGAAAATGTAGGTTACCCAAATTACACGATAAGGAATAATATAAGGACCTATTTTTTGGAAAAATGCAAAAGTCATTAAGTAGTCTTGAATGTAATCTTGATAAGGAATTGCATTATAAGGAATTATGTGAGTGATTTTTTAAAATAATCATTAAGTAATCTTGAAGTGATATAAACCCGAGATAAATTAGAGGCATAATCACATTTGAAATAAAAACTAGTGTCTAAAGGTAAACAAAGATATAATAATGAAATGAGGTATTGAATTGATCTGTAATTCATAAAGAATATTGATGTTAAGAACAATAATACGACATTTGAAATAATATGTCATATAATTTAACCATTACTAAATCACCTAAAAGAGTTGAATGAGAATAAACATGTAAAAAATATAATTAATACTAGATTTAGAGTAAACCAAAAACGTAAATATCAAATAAGATTCTAAGGGTTTATCTTGGAACTAAGCAAATACCAAGGGTTTCTAATTTGTTCTCACAGTTCTTCGATTTACCATAATCGTCATATTCTCACATCAAATCCCATATAAACCCAAAGTTGCAACCGCAAAATTATCAAACAAAAACCTAAATTACCAATGGTCAATAAACTAAAAAATTCGGATCTACATAATGAAACCAAGGGTCAATAAACTAAGAATACCTAAGAATCCTAGCATATATTCAGATCACTATATCAAATTAGATCTAATTTTTATATTTTTTAACTTTTTCTCTTTATTTCCACTTAACCTCCCCTAAATTCGTAATCAATAAATAAGAAAAATAACAACATATCCTTAATAGAGGCACACGAAAGTTAAAAAGCAACAAATCAAACTGAGCAATATAAAATCAATTTTTTTAGGGTTAGTTTGAGTTTTATGCATATTTTTTGGCCTAACAAAATCAACAACTTAAAATTTCATCAACAACATTAAATAAGAAAGTAAAAACACCATTTAAGCAGGTACGAAAATAGATTTAGGTACCAAAAAAACTAAAAACCCTAAAATTAAGCTTACACCCCTATGTTAAACAAAAAAAAAATATGGAAAAATAAGATAAGAGACCAAAAATTAGATCCAAAAAAGTTAGATAAATGATGGTACCTGAAAAATGCAAAAAAAAAAGTTAGAACAAAAACCACCAATCACAACTCTACTAAACCGATTAAAAAATGAAAAAAAAATTAAAAAAACTCCCAAAAATTCCAATCAGATCTGTGTTACCTGCTGCGTGCGGAGGAAGTTGTACCGGCATTTGCTTGTACTTGCTGTGTGCGGAGGAGGAGGAGAGCATAGAAGGGCAGCCGCAAGGGAGAGGGAGAGGAGGAGTCGAAAGAGAGAGAGGGAGGGGCCTAGATGTTTTCGGAGAAGGAGGAGAGCATAAACGTGTTCTTAGAGGGAAATGAATGAAATGACGTGCGTATAAGAGAAATGAAGCCAGGGGGATTTTTTTTCCAGAATGAACATGGTCACGGACAAAGCTGTGACCCACCAGTAAAACCCATTAATCAAACCAACCAGCCCATCAATTTAGGTATGGTCACGGCCCATAGTCGTGACCCACGCCAAGAAATGGTCACGGTCCAAGTCCGTGACCCATCCGTGACCAATTTTATGTAACAACCCGCATAATTTTGGGCTATTTTAATTAATTTTTGGAAAATTGAGGAAAATAAAGTTTTGATAAAATTATTTTATTGCTCAAATATGTTGGTTATTATTTTTAAAGGCGAGAATTTCAAACGGTTTTGAAATCGGAGTTAAAACGGATTTTATAATGATTTTTAACGTTTTTAACTCTTGGAGTTGTTTTGACTTCCAACTCTTCATTTCTTTGCCTTATTTAAAGGAGTCTTTTGGATTCCAGCTCTTCATTTCTTTGTATTATAAAAGGAAGTCGTGGGCAACCTTTTTAACCTACTTTTGGCACAGATTTTGGCAGCAAATATATTTTATATTCCTCTTCTTTTTATATACACATTGGCCCTTGAGATTTGTGAGTTCCAACCTTAGATTAGAGGTGTTCTTGGGGAAATTTTTGTTGGAGGTTCTTGGAGAAGCTTTTGTAGATCTTTTGTGTTGATCTTGAGGATGTGATCATTGGTTTCTCATCATGGTTTGAGGTATGGGGTTTTACACAATATGCTCCTTAAATCTCGCGAGTGTCATTCTATTTGAATTCTTGTTAATTGAACTCATATTTGAATTGATAAATTCATTGAAATCTGGAAAATAATTGTTGAAATTATTTTGATTCATGTGGTATCATTATATTATTGATGAGCACGTTGTCATGAGATTTTAATATGGCACGGATATTGGGCACTCGCCAAAATACCTATTCTCGGGCTATGGCTTGATAAAGCATATGCGAATGGGGTGAGGCCTGGTGACCCGGTTAAAGTGTTGTTAAGAAATTATAATGATGAAATGCTATTGAGATTATTTTATTTGAATATCCGTACTCGTGTTGTTACTTTTTATTCATCGCTAACATATATTTGTTGAGCATCTTTCCTGTCGTATTGTGTACTTCCCCATATTTTCTTTTAGTGGTAGGTTAGCGCGGATTTTGGGGCGCTATGGAGATTGATTTTAGTGAGGATTGTTTGGGAAATATTTGTATTATTTTGATGTATAGAGCTTTGGAGATTTGTATTTTATTTTCGATATAGTTGTAATTTTAATTCGAGAGACTTGTTGTAATTGAAGAGATTGAGATTAGTGGATTTATATTAATGTGGGTTTATTTAGATGCTCTATACCTTGTCACTTGTGGATTTGGATTTATTTTATTGCATTAGCGCTCCGTTCGCTCTCCCCGGGTGGGCGGGGTGTTACATTTTAGAGGGAATTTTGGCGCGAATTTGGCGCCAAGATGGTCACGACCTCGTTACGGCCCAAGTCCCTAACCATTGTGGGTCACGGACTTGGTCCATGACCACTTCCAGAGCATCCATTATTTAGTGTGGTAATTAATATGGTCATGCCAAAAATGAGATGGTCACGGTCCAAGTCCGTGACCAGCTGGTCGCGGACTTGGGTCGTGACCAACTGGGCGTGACCATTCGCAGGATTTGGTGTAGTTTTGCACTTGGTTGGATCATCCTCTTAAGCTAAGAGAGAACATGCATTTATACTGGTTAGGAACCCAAGAGATGAAACTCCTTTTATATTTCCAGGCACTTATAGTTGTATACAATAAATTAGACTCTTGATATTCAGTGTTGGTTGTTATTCCACCCGAGTAACCTTTGATATTCCTGAAGATTCACGTTCTTGGTGTTGGTCGACATTCTAGTCGACTAAGTGTCTCTGAAGCCGACAAAGATAGATGAGTGGCCACATAGGAGGGCAAGTGTATGCTTTTTATTTGTAAACATAGGACAATAATTTTTACATACAACAGAAGCCCCCAATGTTCCATGCTTTATGATTGATCGAAAGTATGGAGTATTTGTTCAAAATTTTACTCGGCATAATCTCAGAGAGTTTGTCAGCATTCGACCTCTTTGACTTGTAAAAATTTTCACCACTACTGTTGATAATGGCATTTTTGTAAATAATTTGAACTTTAGCGAACTGTTAAAGGGTATGTTGGTCTTTTTATGCTTTGGAAAATGTGTGACCGTCGGCAGTTCGAACGTTCGTACAGTTAATCATTTCATTTATATTTTCGAGGCAACCTATAAAAGACGGAGGTTTCCCTATATTTATATTTACCTCAAACTTTTATGATCTTAGCCTTTCTCTTTCTTCTTAAGCTTTTCTTCTCCGATTTTGCTGCTTGCTATTTGCTGTCATTTTCAATCTCTGTAAGCTTTTTTTCTCTCTTTTTTTCTTTGATTTTCCTATCTTTCAGTTATAGTGTATATCGTAGATGACAGTTCTTTAGGGAAATTTAGGGGAAAAAAGGAAAATTCCTAATTAGTTAGGCTTAGAGATTTCTCATGGCCCGTTGATGTATTTTCGTTGGCTAAGGGTAATTAGATTCCCTCTCTATTCATTGCTGAGTGTGGTATCACTTTTCCCCTAAATCCCATTTTTCATCCCGTATGTCAATATTTTGATGTCGTTCCAGTAAAAATAACCCCAAATACATGAAGGGTTGTAAATGGGGTAAATAGGCTAATTGAAATTCATAGGACACACATTGGGATTCCTGAACTGTTGTTCTATTTTAAATGGGGAACTATTAGTGGTAGTGCGTATTATCTGAAGATTAGGCTGGCCAATGGGGCATTGGTGGTTAATTTGCCAGATTATATTAAATACTACTGGGATTATGGTGTCGTGGTAAGGAATTGGAAATATTCCCCCTTCCTGAGGGGGGTAACATACAGTGGACCTAGGTGCCCCCAGGAAAGGCGTGGCATAGGTCATACTTTCACTTTTCAATTTCTTCCATATTTACTAATTGTTCAAATATTTACCAGCTAAATGACTTGTTCTATTTTTGTGCAGAGGAAAGGAAAAAGAAGTGCCTAAATGAGAGTGATGTTAATATTGACGACCTCAAGTATTTGTGGCCTATTCATCAAAGAGAAGGAGAGGGGCATCCCCGATCAACTTCTTTCTTGCTGGAAAACAAGAGTGTTGTCACCTCTTTTGTTGCCCGGACTTTAGTTGTTTTGCCTCAGTCATCCATTAACTTGGACGAAGAACCAGTGTCCACTTCTTCTATGGCATAGACGGCTATTGTAGAGCTTACCTAAGGATGAACTCCTTCCTTTTGAGTCCCTTGAAATCACTACCATTCCCACTTCACCTACTGCATAGATGGTGAAGAGAAAGATCCATAATTTGCTAACTAGATCTGGGTCTTCTCCCCCTCCTTTTAAAAAGAGTACTGCAACTAATAAGAGGCCTCAAGTCATCACTACCGAGGAAGCTCAAATCATTGATACTCAGTTCAAGAGGTTGAGGAAAGGTCTACTAGGCCCTCAAGAGTTAGCTAATAAATCGTCTGCTGAGTAAGGCCGAATTGAAGATGACTTCATGATGATTAACCCTGGGTTGGCTATGTCACGACCCCAACCCAATAGTAGTAGGGAATAAGTGTCTCGACATGCCACTAAGGCATTCAATGTTACGGACTTAAAATATTTCTTAAAATAAATGCAACGGAAATACATTCACATGGTCATGAATCGTAAACTATTGAAAAAAATGGAATTACGTCATCAGAGCTTTCTAAAAGGGAACTTCGTATATATTAAAGTTTGAACGGATTACAACTTATGCCAAAATTAAAAACTTATTACTAAAGATCCAAACATGCTCTATCTCCTAAAAATAAACGTTATATTTAAAAGTATAACAAAAGAGCTCCTTAAGCTAGATCTTCAACATAGTTCTTCTACACTCCATCCTCCAGTCTAATTATTTCCTGAAAAATCATTATTTATACAACGTTAGCTAAAAGATGAATAAGATTTAATCTCCCGACATTCCAAGGATTTCAGAAAATAGATACCTATTCAAGTCAAAAGAGAAGGCATATACATATATGGATAGGAACTTGCAGTAAATAGATACATATTTTGAAATGATAGTATATATATCACAATTGGATAGCTCAGAATAAGAAGAATGCAACAAATCAAACGTGATATCTTTTTCTTTCAATCATATCATTTTAATGGCCTAGTACACTCTAAACCGTGTTCTTCTACCGTATTATACCACGGTAGTTGAGGGTCAATCGAACTAGTTCGTCACAACGCCTTATTTAGGGCACACCATCGATAACCCAGCTGGGAAGGTCAGTCAGTAAAGAGGTCCCTTAGGCCGAATCATATTTTCAATATGCAATATCATTTTCAATAATCATTTTAATCGGTATGTTTATATGGACAAATATAAACATATCACAAATGAATCAATAATTGGTATCACATGAATTTTGAGAATAGAACTAGTTCACAAAATATATATAATTTGCATAATATCATATAATCAAAATACATAAGGAATATCAGAGTACTCACCTAAATTAAAGGCTCGAAAATATAGATATTGAGTCTTGGATCACACGTTAATCTAATAAATACAAAAAAGGTTTAATTACGTATTCTAAATAAAGCCCAATTCTAAATATTGTGTTTTAATCCTAAAATATCTTGTCGAAAAAGGTTACTAAAACCATTTTCTCAATTTTTAATATTCATTCATCGTATTTAAAGAATTTAATTCATAGTTCTTCCTAATCAGTGGGTTCCCAGTAGAGATAGGGGGTCACAGGGGCACCACTTAAATACCATCTCATCTAAACATAACATTTTCGAATTTATTCCCAGTAGAGATGGAGGGTCACAGGGGCACCACTTAAATACCATCTTAACTAGACAGAATTTCACCGGGACTAACTTTGGAATTACTTAAATTGGATTCCATAATAACGAGCAATTGCTTACATAAATCGTTTTAAACAGCGTATATATATTTTTCAAACAAGTTGACATATTTTGAAAATAAAATCAATTTAGATTGTTTTCAAATTTTAAGTTTTGATTAGTGAAGTCTTTAGTGTATTTTACCAGCATAACTACTAAGTAAAGCTATAAAATACGAAATTAAAACTATAAAAATGCATTATAACATTTAAATAAAATCATACCTACGAAATGAATTCTTTCTTCGAAATTATAGAACTCTTTCTTAAGATATTTCCCAAGCTTTCTATCACTCTTTCTTACTATAATTCTCAAGGAATTGGTGTGAGTTTCAAATGAACCCTAAGGCACTATCTATAGGTTTCCAAAAGTATTACAGTGTTGACATGTGTCTAGGTGATCAAGCATTTACGGTGGCAAGTCATCGTTTGGGTGTCGCGTTTCGGGGTGGTCTTGCAGTCTTAACATCACCAAATGATGACAAGTGTTTTATCTTTCTCTCTAAAGACAACATGTGTAAGGTGGAGGTGACCAGCATGTGGTGGAAAGGTGATAAGGGCATAAGGGTCATTTTACACATGAAGGGTATTTTGGTAATTTCACACTATATATTTTCAACATTTCTTAGAGGTCCTTGAAAATATTTTATTTACAAAATGGCCCTATTTATATTTTATTATAGTCCCTAAAGTTTCATAAAATTATATTTTCTACCCCAAAACTTATTATTTACCTTGAGATATGTCATAAGACTTCGATTTGATCCAATGTACGATTGATTCTTCATATTTAAAAATGGGGTTTGTTATATTGATAGCCAATAACACCACATATCTAATAATACAACATTTATAAGATACTAAGTAACACATGAGTGTAAAAACAAACTATATACATATGAGCACATAAAAGTGGGGTCATTACATCCTACCATTCTTATAAAAATTTTGGTCCCCAAACTTGACTCATATTAATTTACAAACAAGTATGGATATATCTCCTTTATTTCATCTTCCCGTTCCCATGTTGCTTCTTCAACTAAATGATTTTTCCATAATACTTTGACTAGTGGAATTATCTTGGTCCGTAATATTTGATCTTTAGGGTCCAAAATTTCTACCGGATGCTCAATGTATAACAAATCTTCTCTAACTTGAAGAGGTTCGTGAATTAAGATATGTGTTGGATCTGGGACATATTTCTTTATCATTGATATGGGAAACACATTATGTACACTAGAGAGTTCAGGTGGTAAGGCTATTTTATACGCAAGAGCTCCTATCTTTTTAAGGATTTCAAAAGGTCCTATGTATCTTGGGCTCAACTTCCCTTTCTTCCCGAATCGTATTACTCCCTTTGAAGGCGATACTCATAAGAACACATAATCTCCTTTTTAAAATTCTAACTATCGGTGTCGATTGTCAAAATAACTCTTTTGATGGCTTTGAGCGATTCGAAGTCAGTCTTGTATCAATTTCACTTTCTCTGTTATGATCTGAATCAATTCTGGCCCCTACAATTTTCTTTCTCCAACTCTACCCAATATGGGAGAACGACACCTTCTACCATATAGTGCTTCATATGGAGTCATTTGAATACTTATTTGATGACTATTATTATAGGCAAACTCCACTAATGGTAAATGATCATCCCAATTCCCCTTCAAATCAAGTACACAGGCCCTAAGCATATCCTCTAAGGTTTGAATGGTTCTCTCAGATTATCCATCTGTTTGAGGATGAAAAGCGGTGCTGAAATTCAATTTTGTTCCCATGGCTTCTTATAGGATTTTCCAAAAGCGAGAAACAAATCTAGGGTCACGATAAAAAATAATTGAAATTGGGGTTCCATGAAGCCTAATAATTTCCCATACATACAACTTGGCTAACTTTTCTAATGAATGGGTAATCTTAATGGCAAGAAAATCAGCAAATTTAGTTAACCTATTAATAATTACCCAAATAGAATCATTACCATTTGAACTCATTGGTAAACCTGTCACAAAATCCATGGTAATATGTTCCCATTTCCATTCAGGGATAGGTAGAGGTTGTAATAATCCTGATGGTTTCTGATGTTTAGCTTTTACTTTTTGACAAACCAAACAGTGAGATACAAATTCTGCTATCTCCCTTTTCATATTGTTCCACCAAAACACTTCTCGAAGATCTCTATACATCTTGGGATTTCTAGGATGAAACGTAAATCTCGATCAGTGAGTTTCCTCCAAAATTTGCCTCTTTAGTTGGGCATCACGTGGAACACACACTCTATTTCCAAACTCAATATATTATCCCATATCGTAAATTCAAATCTCATTCCCTTCAATAACCTCTTCTCTGATCTTCTTCAGCTGTGGGTCATTTACTTGTGCAATTTTGATCCTTTCCATCAACATGGGTTGTACTTGTAAGGTTGCGATTATTCATCCTTTGCTATAAATACATACATCTATTTCCATACTTCTCAAATCCGCTAACAAAGGTTCCTGATTTGTAATGAGATATGCTAAATTTGTTGTAGACTTCCTACTTAAAGCATCCTCTACTACATTTGCTTTCCCTGGATGATAATGAATATTTAAATGATAATCCTTCATCAATTCTAGCCACCTTCTTTGTCTCATATTCAATTCTTTCTGAGTAAATATATATTTCAAACTCTTATGATCAGTATAAATCTCACAAGTCTCACCATATAAATAGTGTCTCCAAATCTTAAGAGCAAAAATTATAGCAGCTAATTCTAAGTCAAGGGTTGGATAATTCTGTTTATGTTGTTTTAATTATCTCGAGGCATAAGCTACTACTTTCCCATTTTGCATTAGCACACATCCCAAACCATTTTTTGAATCATCACTGTAAATCACCAATCCTCATGTCCCTGAAGGAATAGTCAAAATTGGGGCAGTTACTAATCGATTCTTAAGTTCTTGAAAACTATTTTCAACTTCCTCAAACCATTCATATTTTACCTTCTTTTGTGTTAACCTGGATAGATGTTTGGCAATGATGGAAAATCCTTCAACAAATCTTCGATAATAACCTGCTAATCCAGGGAAAGTACAAATCTTTGTTACATTAGTTGGTTTAGGCCAATCTAGTATAGCCTCGATCTTTTGAGGGTCAACCGACAATCCCTCTTTGGAAATGACATGTCCTAGAAAAGAAATATTAGGCAACCAAAACTCACACTTCTTTAATTTTGCATATAATTTCTCCTTCCTAAGGATTTGTAATACTATCTCTAAATGCTTCTCGTGTTCTTCAATACTCTTGGAATAAATAAGGATGTCATTAATGAAAACAACTACACATTGATCCAAATATTTCCTAAACACTCTATTCATCATATCCATAAAAATGGCTGGTGCATTAGTAAGTCCAAATGGCATCACAAGAAATTCATAGTGACCATATCTAGTACGAAAAGTTGATTTCGAAATATCATCTTCCTTAATCTTCAATTGGTGATATCCTGACCTAATGTCAATCTTAGAAAATACTTGCGCACCTTGTAGTTGGTCAAAAAAATCATTTATACGAGGTAGGGGCGTTTATTCTTAATGGTTACCTTGTTCAGTTCATGATAATCTATACATAACCTCATCGTCCCATCCTTATTTTTAATAAATAACACTGGAGCACCCCAAGGGGATATACTTGGTCTAATAAAATCCTTGTCTAGCAGATCTTTTAATTGAACTTTTAATTCCATTAATTCTAAAGGTGCCATGCGATGAGGTGATTTTGAGATTGGTATAGCTCCAGGAAGAAGGTCAATGGAAAACTCTATTTCTCTATTAGGAGGTAGACTGGGTAAATCATCCGGAAAAACATCAGGAAATTGTTTAGCTATAGGGATCTCTTTTAAACTAGGATACTTCATTTGAATATCAATAATACTTGCAAGAAATCCTTGACATCCTGGCGGGTATAAGATGTACCAGGACATGAGGCGACAGTACTGGTGGAGCGGGATGAAGAGGGATATTGTCGAGTTCGTTTCTAAATGTGCCACTTGTCAGCTGGTAAAAGTGGACCATCAGAGACCGACAGGACTTCTACAGCCGTTAGAGGTTTCGATGTGGAAATGGGAGAGCATTTCCATGGAATTTATCACGGGATTACCTACTTCGCAGAGGGGTCACGACTCCATATGGGTAATCGTGGATAGATTGACCAAAGTTGCTTATTTTCTACCAGCCCAGACAGACTACACTACGGTACAGTATGCCCAGATTTTCATAGCGGAGATAGTGAGACTTCACGAGGTATCTCTCAATATCGTGTCTGACCGAGACAAGATATTTGTTTCACGATTTTGGGAAAGTTTCCAGGAGGCCATGGGTACGGAGTTGCGACTGAGTACGGCGTACCACCCACAATCAGATGGACAAACCGAGCAGACGAATCAGATGTTGGAAGATATATTGCGTATGTGCATCCTAGACTTTGGAGGGGGTTGCGAGCAGTACCTTTCACTGGTGGAGTTTGCTTACAATAACTCCTACCAGTTCACCATTTGCATGGCTCCATTCGAGGCGTTGTATGGTAGACCTTTTCGTTCTCCAGCATGTGGGTTAGAGGTGGGGCATAACAAACTCCTTGGGCCAGAAGTGATTCAGGATACTTCGACACGGATAGAAATGATACGGAGCCGTATTCGGGTAGCTCAGGACCGATAGAAGAGCTATGATGACGCCAAGAGGTTCTTCAGAGAGTTCCAGGTGGGGGACCAGGTGCTACTCAGAGTATCTCCAATGAAGGGGATTATGCATTTTGGGAAGAAGGGGAAACTGGCTCCTCGGTATGTGGGACCATTCCCTATCATCGAGCTGATTGGGCCAGTAGCGTATAGACTTGGTTTATCGGAGAACTTGCATAGGATTCATGACATGTTCCATATTTCCTCGCTAAGGAGATATCTTAGGGACGATTTGGCCCATACCCACATTGCTTTAGAGAACATCGATCTTCAACCTGATAGTTCCTACGAGGAGGGGCCGATTGTTATTCTGGATCACATCGAGAGGAAACTGAGGTTGAAAATAGTACCGTTAGTACGTGTTCAGTGGCGGCATCATAATGCCGAGGAGTCCACATGGGAGCGCGAGGATGAGATGCGCGAGCGTTATCCAGAGTTATTCTTGCCAGGTACTCTTTAGTTCCTAATTTCGGGATGAAATTCTATTATTAGGGGGAAGTATGTAATACCCCGTAATTTATTGAATTTTATTTAATGGATTAATTGAATTAAATGAGAATTTATTTGGAAATTAATTCGGAATTAAATACTAACGAGATGTGAGTTTGTATTTGAGTAGGATATTAAAACAAAATATTACTGAGAATATATGGTAACATATGAGTATTGAAAATATTAAATTTATCGCGAGGCAGAAATATGACAATTTGAGAAATTTAGTTGAGACGCGTATGTCAAGTCGCGTCAGGAATGAATTTAATTAGATTAAAAAGAAAATTATATTTTTATCAACCGAATGGTCATTTTGAGTGTGCCAACGTGTCAGGAAGGGTCGAGATAGTTAGAAAACACTAGCCGGGGGTTTAGTTTGGGTCCCGGGGAATTTTTAAACCAACCCGGCAACCCATAAGGGTATTTCGGTAATTTTAAAAATTTAGGAATTAAAAGCCAAGAATTTTAGAGTTAAATTAGATATTATTAGAGAGTCCACTAAGGCCATTACCAACCAAAAATAAAAGGGTGGGCTACGGGTGTTTTTGAGAGAAGTTAAAGAGAGGTTAAAGGAGGTTCCAAACCAAACCATCTCCCATCACCATCATTTTGGAAGAAATTGTGACCAGAAAGAGGAGAGAATAACCCTATAATCTCCGACAACAAATCTTAAGAACAATACTAAGGCAAGTGATTTGATGTTATTAGTTTCAATGAATATTTCCTCCATGTTTAGTGTAAAAACTTTATATGTTTTGAAAGTTTTGATGAAAACCCAATGTATTTGTCATGGAACTCATAAGTTTGGATAGGGATTGCATGTAGAATGTTTATGGATGAAATTAGTACCCAAAAAACTTAACTTTGATGATTTAAAAACGGATTAATGATGAGTATTTAAGTGAAATAAAATTATGTGTTCATGTTCATAGGGTTTGGGGTAAGATTTGGGAATTTATGGTGATTACATGTTGATTAATAAGATTTGACCCCAAAAATATGTTAAGAAATGACTTAGGGTGACCTGGAGTAGGTTAGCAACACAAGAACGTAATTAGTATGAACTTAGGATAGATTTGTAGAAAGGAATTTGGTGAAAAAAACGAAGTTGGGAAAATTCTGGGCGATTTCTGCAATCTCGTTAGAAGACCAACCCAAGTCGTTCGAACGACCTCATTCAAACGAGCTTCTAAAGTGATTCCAGTGTCCCTTCTAACGAGTTGGTTCGAACGATACTCGTTCGAACTACCTCGTTTGAACGAGATTTCTAACGAGTTGACAGAATGACCTTTTACGACCGATTTTTGTTTCGAACTTCACATAGGTTTGTTTATGAGTATTATTTTGGTTGAAGTTTAATAATTTCGTCCCTAGAGAATTAATGTTGTCAACTTATGAATACTTAGACTTGAGGAAGACCAGTAGGTATGTTTGTGTGATCGGAGTATAATTACGATTAAATTTGGAGAAGTATATAAAAGACTTAGTAACCTTATGAGTTAGGTTTTAAGTACTTGGAGCTACGACGTGAGAACTGTCGGCAGTCTATATTGTATATTATCCGAAAACTTGTAAATGTACAAAAATTGAATGACGGTATAGCGATGTAAAATATACCTCTATTATTATTATAAGTTATCTAAGATGTGTGAATGCTTGGTATATGGACTTATATGTGTATAACATACCTACCATACTTGCTATCACGGGAGGTCGGCTTTCGATCAGGGCCATCTAATCTTTGTGTGCCTACGGGGGGTATTTAGATTGGTACCTCAAGGAAATAGGTCAGAGAATGACTTATTGGTGAGTTAATAAGTCTGCTGACCATGGGAGCGTAGGTATGTGCGTGACCCTTGGGATGTGAACTATGTCCGCCTCCATTATGTGTGATTGTTACTTATCGAAACGGTTCCTGAGAGATTCGGAATACGTGGTCTTTATGTACGTGATGTACCGTGACTTGATAGCAGAGTATGTGTGCACCGCAGCTTAGCCTAGGGGTGCCATTATTGTATATTTACGATGAGATTAAATACTGATAATTGAAATGGACTGCTTATATAAGTGTAAGTGTGAATAATTTGTATCATTTTTGTAGAGTTAAAAATGGGAACTTCTTAGTAATTATTATAACTAGTTCTGAGAAACACACAGTAAGACTCTTAGCTTATATTATGATATCGGGAATTGAATTCTAAACGGAAAAGTAAAGTCAGGTTATGGATTGGACTAGTTAGATAGTGGAATAACTAGAACGGGTTGGGTACGATAGGCGTGCACAATTAGTTGAGAGGTGAGGAACTCACGTGAGAGCACGCACTATCATGTATTTTATATTCACTGTTTAATGAAATTAAACACTTGCTATATTTTAAACTGTTTTCACAATCGGGCTCTGACCCGTTTGCTTTCAAATCTATTTTTTGTAAAAACATTTTACGTGCCCAGCCACAAGGACACCAAGCTTAGAAGTTCCATTCCAGTGACGTGTTGTAGCTGTTGTGGAAGTTACGGGACCTTGATTATAGACGCCTCCACTTTCTACCTCGATTCCATTTCAGACTTATTTATCTGTAGGGCATGTCGCCCCTTTTCTCTTAGAGACAGTTTATTTATTTAGTTTTATTTCAATTTTGGATGTAATTAATTAGTGATTCAGACTTTATATTCGGTTTTATTCAGTATTCAAATTATTCTGAGGAGTATTCATCCATATTCATTTTATTCCATTGATTATTCTACTGTGACTGTGATGTGGTATTAGCATTTCTTAATTTAAATTGGTTGTATGTTAATCTAATTTAATTAAAATTGACAGCTCACTTTTTACATATTAGGTGGCTAGAAATTGTTAAAATGCTTTTCGATAGTGATGCTATGAACTGAACCAACTTGACATTTTGTATTAATTTGAATAAAGGAGTAGCTACCCGGTATTTAATTAGTCTGGGTGTCATAGGTGGTATCAGAGCGTCAGGTTCTAGTGTCCTTAGGATCTGTACGACTTGTTATGTTTCCGCGTAGCGTTCTTTGATATAGAGCCCTATGTTTTAGGATTGTTGTATTCTATTGTGTATGTTTCGCTCTTCAGCTACTTTGAGATAATAACCGTAGACTTATACGACTTCTCTTTCATTTCAGATGCCTCCACAACGTGCACATCAAGTTCCCACGGATGCTCAGCCCGAGCCACAGCCTGCAACAGTTCAGGGCACCATGAATGCCGCCGAGGTTGCCGCTATTGTGGCCCAAGCGGTAAATGCCGCTCTAGCAGTTGTGCAGCAGGCACTGCCTCAGGCGCCGATAGTAGCACCAGTACAGGCTCATACATTCTCGTCTGCTTGGGAACGTATTTGTGATTCTTTTCAGAAGGCACACCCTCTGGAGTTTGCAGGTAGCTCCTACATCGTTGTGTCAAGTCAGTGGAAGAAGGACATCCAAAGACACTTGAGGATGTACGAGTGTACGAATGTACATAGGCAGATACTGGCTACTTTTAAGCTGGTAGGGTCAGCGTTGCAGTGGTGCGAGTCCGTTACCACCGCGGAGGAGAGGGATGTTCTTACTATTCAGGAGTTCTGTGTGCGGTTCGACCGCAAGTATTTACCTCCGCCGTTCACACCGAGATGAGGAGAAAATTGATGGACCTCAAGTAGGAGGGGAGGACAGTTGCTGAATATGAGGCCGAGTTCACAAATCTCTTGAACATCATACCCAATGAGATTTTGACAGAGGAGAAGAAGATACAAAAGTTCATGGATGGGTTGACTTGGAGGATCCGTCAGCATTTACTGGGAAATCTCTCGTTGGCCACTTATTCCGATGTGGTTAATGCAACACTGCTTCACTGCCAGGACCACCGCTTTCATTTGTCAGAGGGTAAGAGATCAGGAAAGTCTAGCCATCAGGGCAGAATAGGGGGAAATGATGCCAACGGGGCACAATCAGTTCAGGGTCGCACCGGCAAGGTGATCAGAGTTCCCAGCAGGGGATTCTAAGAGATTTCGATCTGAAGGTTTCAGAAATAGTCAGGGATGTTTTCGTCATATCCAGTAGGGTCAACACGGCCATCAGGGTCAGCAGGGCCAGCATGGCCAACAACAACAGTTTTATCAGGGCCAGCACGGCCAGGGGAGGAATGGCAACGACCATAAGGGCCGTGGGCAGCAGGGTTAGAGAGAGGGAAATTTTCCGAGGAAATGTTTTACTTGTGGCAAGATTAGCCACAAACGCCAGGAGTGTCCTGATAAGGGCAGGGCCCCACATCAGCAGCAGCAGGGTGCTCGACATGAGCCCCAGAGGCCTATGTTTCCCGTCGCCCTCCCAGCACCACCGCAGATGCCAGCTTTGCTACCTATCCCAACAGTCCCAGTCCAGCAGGGACAACTTCAATACGGGCGAGTTTATCAGCTCGAGCAGGTCGCAGTCTCATAGGATCTACCTGCTATTGAGGGTATGTTCTCTATTCAGGGGACTATGGGGCGTATTTTATTTGATACGGGAGCCACACATTATTTCATTGCGACAGGATTTGCAAGCATTATAGGGTTGTTAGACACTGCAGAGAGCACGATTACTTGCGTAGATTCACTTTTGAGTAGGGGTTCTGTGATTTCTCTTATTTGTAGAGGTGTGGGTATAGAGATCGGGAGGTTTACTTTGCCTGTTGATATGTTAGTATTAGATATGACTGAGTACGATGCGATCATTGGTATGGATTGACTAGTTGCGTATCGAGGCATGAATTATTATTTCAGAAGGAGTATTATTTTTGCCATACCAGGTCAAGAGATGTTCTTAGTGGCGATGCCTCTGTAATACCCCGTATTTTCATGGCTTTTAAATTTAAGGATTTATTAAATTTAATTGAGATAAATTAATTTAATTTTAATCCGAAATATTGTTTTAAATATTTACTAGCGTGACAAGAGTTAGTAATTATTGGAAATATTTTATTTGTTGCATATTACTGGATGAGTATAGTAATATATGAGATTTATTTTTATAATATTGTCACGTGTGAATAAATTGACAATTGTGGAAATTTAAGTCGGGACGCGCCTGTGTCGTGTCGGGACTAAATGTGAATTAATAAAAGTGAATATTTTATAGGTTGTTCTTATGGTCGTTTTGAGTGCGCCAACGCGTCCGGAAGGGTCGGGATAGTCAGAAAAGTATACCCGGGAGTTTGATTTGGGTCTCGGGGCGTTTTTAGGCCTAATTAGTACCTCGGGAGGGCATTTTAGTCATTTTGTATTTTTGGGTAATTAAACCCACGAAAATTAAAGGGGTTATATCAGATGTTTAGGTTATCTCCTAGGGTTAGATAACTCAAAACACTAGAACGACCATTGGAGAGGAGAGGAGAGAGCTCTCAAGGCATTCCGAGGCTCAAAACTCAACCGTTTGCACCGCCGCCACCGCCAACGCGTAGATCGCGAGACGGGGAACGCAACCACACCAAATTCAACACCAAACAAGATTTCTGAAAATCCCAGGCAAGTGTTCATCTTGCTTATTTCGTTGATGCATCTTTCATATTGGTTTAGGAATGATTAGGATGAATTGTATGGAAGAAAAACCCAATTTGAGATAGGAAATTTTCATGTAGTGATGATTTATATGATATTCTGGAAACCCTTTGTAATGTAAAGGATTAAGAGTTTGATTAAGAAAAGAGTTCTAATCAGATACAAACACTAAAAAAAAATTATTTTGGACGATCGGACCGTTGGAATTGGATGAAATTTTAGAGAGAATTAGCTGAAGACGAGAGGAAGCTACAAAAAAAAATTTAGCTCGATCGGACCGTTCAATATTTTTTAATATTTTTTTTGCTAGACAGTTTTATGTTTTGAGGACTCTTTGAGATAATAAAAATTCAATTAAAACTCCATTTTAATTCCGATTTCGAAACCGTTTGAAATTCTCATCTTTGAAAATAAAATTCAAAATCCTTTAATGTAAGGCGAAATCTATATTTTTGGGATATTTTGCATAAGGGATAATGTAAGTATATATTAAAAGGGAGAGACACGTAAGAGAGAGTTACTTTGGAACATAAATAGATATCTACTGAATTGTACATTTGGAAGAATAGAGTCCATGAGGGTTACGTAGTAAGTTGGAAAAACCCTTCGAATTAAAGTTAGAAACGAACCATTATACTTGATAAATAATAATGGGAAAATAAGGATAAATGTTGTGAATGTGGGTTATTGGATAAACCTAAATTGATATAATAAAAGTGGTATATTTATATGATGGTATATGCATATATTATATACTTGTGAAAATCATGCCCGCGCTACTTGCTATCCCTGAGGTTACCGCGCTGGGATGATCTTATCTCGTGTGCCTTATGGGGGATATTGACTCGTACCCTAGAAGATAGGAATCCTAGGTACAGGCTATCGAATCGGTAGTCACGGTCCTAAGAGACATGAGGGTATGTACTGACCTCTTGGACTTGGAAACTATGCTTCACCTCAATATTGTTTGTGTATGTATTTATACAGTTCGAGAGTGATTCCGAACTTGTATTCCCTTTAGTACGATTGATACGGGGATTGGATAGCAGAGTATGCCCGCACCATAGTTTTTATGTGGGGTGCTGTTATGATATATATATATTATACGAGTAGTTAATATATATATGAAATTCTGAAATCTGGAACTGCCAACTGTGATTTGATATGTAGGACATGGTTGATGACTCAAATTATAAATAATTATTTTGAGAATGTATAATATGACACTGGAAAACTTTATTGATTAATAAAGTTAAAAGGAGAACCTTGGTTACAAATTGAAATCTTACGTTTTAAATACTTGTGTTGTTCAGTTGTAAATCCTGCGAATAACCTAAGATAAGTTAAATCATTGGGGAAAGATAGTGTGATATATGATGAGATAAACCATTGGGAAGGTTAGTGCGATAGGAGTGCACATTAGAAGAGAGGCGAGAATTTCTCAAGAGAGTGTCGCACTAATATGTTGTTGCATTGGCCTGTATCAATTTAAATACTTGCTAAACGAAGTTTTAAATCATATACACTATCGGGCTCTGACCCGTTTCTATTTCCTTTTCTCTTTTGTATATATATGTATGTATTACAGGTGCCCAGCCACAGGGGCGTCTTACTTAGGATCCTTTGGAAGGAATGTGCTGCAGCTTAGGTGGGAGTTGGAGGCCTGTTGTTTAGACGACTTCATCCATTTGATTCTGCTCCTAGTTCAGTTTTATCCAACAGGGGCATGTGTCGCCCTCTTTCTAATATTTAGTTGGTTTTGTCAGAGATTGAAATTTTTACTTTCAGTACCTTTATTTCGGGATTTATTACTGTTAGGATGTTTTCCTTTAGTGTTGTAAATGTTGGGATTTATTATTGATGATTAAATTCGTGTATGTTCAATTCTATTTTTATTCTTAATGTGTGACTCTTTAGATGTTAATGGTTTAAGGTTTTATAACCGGATTTAATAAAACGAGAATAAGGTTTTAAATGGTTTTGACACTTAGCTTAATTATTTAGGGTGTTTAAATTGGAAAAGTATTTTTACGACAGTGATGCTAAGAATGAACCAACTGTTCACCTTGATTTTAATTTAATAAAGGAGTGACGCCTGGTATTTAATTAGGCGGGGTGTCACAGCCTCGTCCTGAGGGAGGATCGTCCACTCACTTGTATTATATAGAGGAGGAGACCTCTAAGGAAGTGGTAATACCACTCGATTCGATTCCCGTTTTTAGTGAGTTCGCTGATGTATTTCAGGATATTCCGGCATTACCACCTAGTAGGGAGATAGACTTTGTTATCGATTTGACGCCGAGCACTCGGCCAATTGCCCGTGCACCTTACCGTATGGCTCCAGCGGAGATGAAAGAGCTAAGGGATCAGATAGAATAGCTGTTGGATCAGGGATTTATCCGTAGGTGTACTTCACCGTGGGGTGCCCCTGTGTTGTTCGTAAAGAAGAGGGATGGATCATTGAGGTTGTGTGTAGATTACCGGTAGTTGAATAAAGTCACGATACGGAATAAGTATCCGTTGCCTCGAATCGATGACTTATTCGACCTGTTGAGTGGAGCTTCCTTCTTCTCAAAGATTGACTTGCGATCGGGATACCATTAGTTGCGTATCAGGGAACAGTACGTCTCGAAGACTGCCTTCTTGACGAGATATGGTTCCTATGAGTTTCAGGTTATGCCTTTTGTCCTAACCAATGCCCCAGCCGTGTTTATGGACTTAATGAATAGGGTGTTCAGGGAGTTCCTAGACCAGTTAGTCATTGTCTTTATTGATGACATTCTAGTTTACTCCCAGACAGAGGAAAAACACGCAGAGCACTTTAGGCAGGTTTTGCGGACTCTGCGTCAGAACGAGCTATATGCAAAATATGAAAAGTGTGGGTTTTGGCTGAAGGAGGTGCAGTTTTGGGGGCACATCATTTCAAACCGGGGAATATCAGTTGACCCGGGGAAGGTATCGACGGTAAGAGAGTGGAACCAAACCACGACACCGACTGAGATCCGTAGTTTCTTAGGCATAGCAGGATACTACAAGAGGTTTATTTAGGGTTTCTCTAAGATAGCGGGTCCTTTGATACATCTGACTCGCAAAGGTGTGCCATTCATCTGGAGCGATGCCTGTCAGTTGGCATTCGATGAGTTGAAGGACAAGTTGACCTCAGCGCCTGTGTTAGCATTACCCAGACCGGGAGTTGAGTATTTAGTCTACACCGATGCGTCCTTACAAGGACTTGGAGGTGTACTGCAACAGGAGAATCAGGCTATAGCTTATGCTTCCTGTAAGCTTAAGCCTCACGTGAAGAATTACCCCACCCACGACTTGGAGTTAGCGGCAGTCGTATTCGCTCTTCGGATTTGGAGACACTGTCTTCTGGGGGAGAAATTTCGATTGTTCACGGACCACAAGTCTTTACAATACCTCTTCACGAAGAAGGAACTGAATATGCGTTAACGTAGGTGGCTTGAATTCGTGAAGGATTATCAGTTTGATATCCAATATCACCCGGGGAAGGCTAACGTAGTAGCAGACACGTTGAGCCGTAGGCCAGTAGCTGAGGTGGCCGAAGTGTGGAAAGCAAAGTGGAAGACGTTGGGACCCTCAGATACAGTGGCCCGATCGTTCATGTCTGTGATGACCGTTACGCCTCAGATTGTTGTGAGAGTGATACAGGCCCAGGCAAAAGACTCTTTCTGTCAAGAGCAGATAGTTCGACTACTAGTAGAGGGAGCCGAGTCCTATACCATTAGTTTAGATGGGGGCTTACGCTTCAATGGGAGACTGGTTGTTCCAGAAGGGGAAGACTTGCGGCACGAGGTAAGGTCAGAGTCGCACGGTTCACGATTCACAGTACATCCTGGCAGGGATAAGATGTACCAGGAATGAGGCGACAATACTAGTGGAGAGGAATGAATTGGGATATTGTCGAGTTCGTTTCTAAATGTGCCACTTGTCAGCTGGTAAAGGTGGATCATCATAGACTGGCAGGACTTCTATAGCTGTTAGAGGTTCCGATGTGGAAATGGGAGAGCATTTCCATGGACTTTATCACAGGATTACCTACTTCCCAGAGGGGTCACGACTCTATATGGGTAATCGTGGATAGATTGACCAAAGTTGCTCATTTTCTACCAGCCCGGACCGACTACACTACGAGATAGTATGCCCAGATTTTCATAGCGAAGATAGTGAGACATCACGGGGTACCTCTCAATATCGTGTCTGACCGAGACAAGATATTTGTTTCATGATTTTGGGAGAGTTTTTAGGAAGCCATGGGAACAGACTTGCGACTGAGTACAACGTACCAACCGTAGTCAGATGGGCAAATCGAGCGGACGAATCAGATGTTGGAGGATATGTTGTGTATGTGCATCCTAGACTTTAGAGGTGGTTGGGAGCAGTACCTTCCACTAGTGGATTTTGCTTACAAAAACTCCTACCAGTTCACCATTGGTCTGGCTCCATTCAAGGCGTTGTATGGTAGACCTTGTCATTCTTCAGCATATTGGTTAGAGGTGGGGGATAACAAACTCATTGGGCCGCAAATGATTCAGGATACTTCGACAAGGATAGAGATGATACGGAGCCGTATTCGGGTAGCTCAGGACAGACAGAAGAGCTATAATGACGCCAAGAGGTTCTTCAGAGAGTTCCAGGTGGGGGACCAGGTGCTAATCAGAGTATCTCCAATGAAGGGGATTATGCATTTTGGGAAGAAGGGGAAACTGGCTCCTAGATATGTGGGACCATTCCCTATCATTGAGCGGATTGGGCCAGTAGCGTATAAACTTTGGTTACCGGATCACTTGCATAGGATTCATGATGTGTTCCATATTTCCTCGCTAAGGAGATATCTTAGGGACGATTTGGCCCATACCCACATTGCTTTAGAGAACATCGATCTTCAACCTGATAATTCCTACGAGGAGGGGCCGATTGTTATTCTGGACCACAGCGAAAGGAAACTGAGGTTGAAAATAGTACCCTTAGTACGTGTTCAGTGGCGGCATCATAATGCCGAGGAGTCCACATGGGAGCACGAGGATGAGATGCGCGAGCGTTATTCAGAGTTATTCTTGCCAGGTACTCTTTAGTTCCGAATTTTGGGACGAAATTCTGTTATTAGGGGGAAGTATGTAATACCCGTAATTTTATTGGTTTTTATTTAATGGATTAATTGAATTAAATGAGAATATATTTAGAAATTAATCCGGAATTAAATACTAGCGAGATGTGAGTTGCTATTTGAGTATGATGTTAAAATAAAATATTACTGAGATTATATGGTAACATATGAGTATTGAAAATATTAAATTTATCGCGAGGCAGAAATACGACAATTTGAGAAATTTAGTTGAGACGCGTGAGTCAGTCGCGTCAGGAATGAATTTATTTAGATTAAAAAGTAAATTATGTTTTTATCAACCGAATGGTCATTTTGAGTGCGCCAATGTGTCCGGAAGGGTCAAGATAGTCAGAAAACACTAGCCGGGGGTTTAGTTTGGGTCCCGGGGCATTTTTAGACCAAACCGGCAACCCAAAAGGGTATTTCGGTAATTTTAAAATTTTAGGAATTAAAACCCACGAATTTTAGAGTTAAATTATATATTATTAGAGAGCCCACTAAGGCCATTACCAGCCAAAAACAAAAGAGTGGGCTACGGGGGTTTTTGAGAGAAGTTAAAGAGAGCTTAAAGGAGGTTCCAAACCAAACCATCTCCCATCACCATCATTTTGGAAGAAATTGTGACCAGAAAGAGGAGAGAATCACCCTATAATCTCCGATAACAAATCTTAAGAACAAACCTATGGAAAGTGATTTGATGTTATTAGTTTCAATGAATATTTCCTCCATGTTTAGTGTAGAAACTTTATATGCTTTGAAAGTTTTGATGAAAACCCAATGTATTTGTCATGGAACTCATAAGTTTGGATAGGGATTGCATGTAGAATGTTTATGGATGAAATTAATACCCAAAAAACTTAACTTTGATGATTTAAAAAGGGATTAATGATGAGTATTTAAGTGAAATAAAATTATGTGTTCATGTTCATAGGGTTTGGGGCAAGATTTGGGAATTTATGGTGATTACATGTTGATTAATAAGATTTGACCCCAAAAATATGTTAAGAAATGACTTAGGGTGACCTGGAGTAGGTTAGCAACACAAGAATGTAATTAGTATGAACTTATGATGGATTTGTAGAAAGGAATTTGGTGAAAAAAATGAAGTTTGGAAAATTCTGGGCGTTTTCTGCAATCTCGTTAGAAGACCAACCCAGGTCGTTCGAACGACCTCATTCAAACGAGCTTCTAATGAGATTCCAGTGTCCCTTCTAATGAGTTAGTTCGAAGCCCTTCGTTCGAACGATACTCTTTCGAACTACCTCGTTCGAACGAGATTTCTAACGAGTTGACAGAATGACCTTTTACGACCGATTTTTGTTTTGAACTTCATATAGGTTTGTTTATGAGTATTATTTTGGTTGAAGTTTAATTATTTCGTCCCTAGAGAATTAATGTTGTTAACTTATGAATACTTAGACTTGAGGAAGACCAGTAGGTATGTTTGTGTGATCGGAGTATAATTACGATTAAATTTGGAGAAGTATATAAAAGACTTAGTAACCTTATGAGTTAGGTTTTAAGTACTTGGAGCTACGACGTGAGAAGTGTCGGCAGTCTATATTGTATATTATCCGAAAACTTGTAAATGTACAAAAATTGAATGACGGTATAGCGATGTAAAATATACCTCTATTATTATTATAAGTTATCTAAGATGTGTGAATGCTTAGTATATGGACTTATATGTGTATAACATACCTACCATACTTGCTATCACGGGAGGTCGGCTTTCGATCAGGGCCATCTAATCTTTGTGTGCCTACGGGGGGTATTTTGATTGGTACCACAAGGATATAGGTCAGAGAATGACTTATTGGTGAGTTAATAAGTTTGCTGACCATGGGAGCGTAGGTATGTGCGTGACCCATGGGATGTGAACTATGTCCGCCTCCATTATGTGTGATTGTTACTTATCGAAACGGTTCCTGAGAGATTCGGAATACGTGGTCCTTATGTACGTGATGTACCGGGACTTGATAGCATAGTATGTGTGCACCACAGCTTAGCCTAGGGGTGCCATTATTGTATATTTACGATGAGATTAAATACTGATAATTGAAATGGACTGCTTATATAAGTGTAAGTGTGAATAATTTGTATCATTTTTGTAGAGTTAAAAATGAGAACTTCTTAGTAATTATTATAACTAGTTCTGAGAAACACACAGTAAGACTCTTAGCTTATATTAAGATATCAGGAATTGAATTCTAAAAGGAAAAGTAAAGTCAGGTTATGGATTGGACTAGTTAGATAGTGGAATAACTAGAACGGGTACGGGTATGATAAGCGTGCACAATTAGTTGAGAGGTGAGGAACTCACGTGAGAGCACGCACTATCATGTATTTTATATTCACTATTTAATGACATTATACACTTGCTATATTTTAAACTGTTTTCACAATCGGGCTCTGACCCATTTGCTTTCAAATCTATTTTTTTGTAAAAACCTTTTAGGTGCCCAGCCACAAGGACGCCAAGCTTAGAAGTTCCATTCCAGTGACGTGCTGTAGCTGCTGTGGAAGTTACAGGACCTTGATTATAGACGCCTCCACTTTCTACCTTGATTCCATTTCAGACTTATTTATCTGTAGGGAATGTCGCCCCTTTTCTCTTAGAGACAGTTTATTTATTTAGTTTTATTTCAGTTTTGGATGTATTTAATTAGTGATTCAGACTTTATATTCGGTTTTATTCAGTATTCGAATTATTTTGAGGAGTATTCCTCCAGATTCATTTTATTCCATTGATTATTCTATTGTGACTGTGATGTGGTTGTGGTATTAGCATTTCTTAATTTAAATTGGTTGTATGTTAATCTAATTTAATTAAAATTGACAGCTCACTTTTTTTAATATTTGGTGGCTAGAAATTGTTATAGTGCTTTTCGATAGTGATGCTATGAACTGAACCAACTTGACATTTTATATTAATTTGAATAAAGGAGTATCTACCCGGTATTTAATTAGTCGGGGTGTCACATACCACATCGTTGGCATCTATCAACATTAAAGGGTTTGTTCACAAAAGGTCTCCCTGTAATGGGTATAGTCCTAAAGGGTTTATTATTGGGGTTCCTTCGTCTTTGTTCCCCAAACTTCCTCTTCCCTTCTCTAATCTGATTATATTCTTCACTGCCCTTCCCAGCTATCGTTGCTCTAGTCACCACGTCAGTATATGATGTCAACTTCAGGTTGGGAATTCGACTACGAATATTCAACCTTAACCCACGTTCAAACTTCTTGGCCTTTAAAGTATCGATTATCACAAATGAGGTGCAAAACGGGATAACTCGGTTAACTTCACCTCTTATTGACTAACCGCCATATTTCCTTGAACTAAACTCATGAAGTCGGCTGCTTTTTGGTCTTGTATCGTTTCAGGAAAGTATTTCTCGTAGAATATCACTTGGAAATCATTCCAACATATGGGATTATTCCTTTCCTCATATATTCTCTTAGTCATTCTCCACCAATGTTCGGCTTCACCTTCTAACATAAACATCCAAAATGATACTCTTTGTTCATCAGTACACTTAAGAACATTGAGTATCTTTTCTATTTTCATCACCCAACTTTCTGATTCAGTGGGGTTAGGAGTACCTTTAAAAGATGGAGGAATCAACTTCTTGAACTGTTCAATGTACATTTACTTAGTTCAGGATTCCTTGGTACTCTATTATTTACCTGATGCTCCATAATCTTTTCTAGACTTTCGATCGCCTTGTATGCACCCTCCAATCCTTCAATACTCGAATCACTAGTTCCCATAGATGGTCTTCTCTTAGTCATTTTCTACAGTCATGGCAAAACGTAAGATCTACTATACTATATCAAGATTGAAAACTAAAATATCAGTTATAAATAATATAACACATAGGGAGGGTTATCACATAAATCAGATATTTAATACTATCTCTTAAGGATGGAAACACGAAATCTATAACATTCGAAACCCATGTTCAGTAGTCTACGGGTTCATAACCTATGCTCTGATACCACCTCTGTCACGACCCCAACCCAATAGTAGTAGGGAATGAGTGTCTTGACATGCCACCAACGCATTCAATGTTATGGACTTAAAATATTTCTTAAAATAAATGCAACGTAAATACATTCACATGGTCATGAATCGTAAACTATTGAAAAAAATGGAATTACGTCATCAGAGATTTCTAAAAGGGAACTTCGTATATATTGAAGTTTGAACGGATTACAACTTATGCCAAAATTAAAAACTTATTACTAAAGATCCAAACATGCTCTATCTCCTAAAAACAAACGTTATATTTAAAAGTATAACAAATGAGCTCCTTAAGCTAGATCTTCAACATAGTCCTTCTACACTCCATCTTCCAGTCTAATTATTTCCTGAGAAATCGTTATTTATACAATGTCAGCTAAAGGCTGAATAAGATATAATATCCCGACATTCCAAGGTTTTCAGAAAATAGATACCTATTCAAGTAAAAAGAGAAGGCATATACATATATGGATAGGAACTTGCAGTAAATAGATATATATTTTGAAATGATAGTATATATATATCACAATTGGATAGCTTTGATAAGAAGAATGCAAAAAATCAAATGTGATATCTTTTTCTTTCAATCATATCATTTTAATGGCCAAGTACACTCTAATACCGTGTTCTTCTACCGTATTATACCCCGATAGTTGAGGAACAATCGAACTAGTTTGTCACAATGCCTTATTTAGGGCACACCAGCGATAACCCAGTTGGGAAGGTCAGTCAGTAAAGAGGTCCCTTAGGCCGAATCATATTTTAAATATTCAATATCATTTTTAATAATCATTTTAATCGGTATGTTTATATGGACAAATATAAACATATCACAAATGAATCAATCATCGGTATCACATGAATTTTGAGAATAAAACCAGTTCACAAAATATATATAGTTTGCATAATATCATATAATCAAAATACACAAGGAATATCAGAGTACTCACCTAAAATAGAGGCTCGAAAATATAGATATTGAGTCTTGGATCACACGTTAATCTAATAAATACAATAAAGGTTTAATTACTTATTCTAAATAATTCCCAATTATAAATATTGTGTTTTAATCCTAAAATATCTTGCTGACAAAGGTTACTAAAACCATTTTTTCAATTTTTAATATTCATTCATCGTATTTAAAGAATTCAATTCATAGTTCTTCCTAATCAGTGGGTTCCCAGTAGAGATGGAGGGTCACAAGGGCACCACTTAAATACCATCTCATCTAGACAGAACATTTCTAGATTTACTCCCAGTAGAGATGGAGGGTCACAGGGGCACCACTTAAATACCATCTCAACTAGACATAATTTCACCGGGACTAACTTTGGAATTACTTAAATGAGATTCCATAATAACGAGCAATTGCTTACATAAATTATTTTAAACAGCGTATATATATTTTTCAAACAAGTTGACATATTTTGAAAATAAAATCAATTTAGATTGTTTCCAAATTTTAAGTTTTGATTAGTGAAGTCTTTAGTGCATTTTACCAGCATAACTATTAAGTAAAGCTATAAAATACGAAATTAAAACTATAAAAATGCATTATAACATTTAAATAAAATCATACCTACGAAATGAATTCTTTCTTCCAAATTATAGAACTCTTTCTTAAGATATTTCCCAAGCTTTCTATCACTCTTTCTTACTATAATTCTCAAGGAATTGGTGTGAGTTTCAAATGAACCCTAAGGCACTATCTATAGGTTTCCAAAAGTATTACGGTGTTGACATGTGTCTAGGTGATCAAGCATTTGCGGTGGCAAGTCATCGTTTGGGTGTCGCGTTCCGGGGTGGTCTTGCAGTATTAACATCACCAAATGATGACAAGTGTTTTAGCTTTCTCTCTAAAGACGACATGTGTAAGGTGGAGGTGACCAGCATGTGGTGGAAAGGTGATAATGGCATAAGGGTCATTTTTACACATGAAGGGTATTTTGGTAATTTCACACTATATATTTTCAATATTTCTTAGAGGTCCTTGAAAATATTTTATTTACAAAATGACCCTAATTATATTTTTATTTTAGTCCCTAAAGTTTCATAAAATTATATTTTCTACCCCAAAACTTATTATTTACCTTAAGATATGTCACAAGACTTCGATTTGATCCAATTTACTATTCATTCTTCATATTTAAAAATGGGGTTTGTTATATTGATAGCCAATAGCACCACATATCTAATAATACAACATTTATAAGATAGTAAGTAACACATGAATGTAAAAACAAACTATATACATATGAGCACATAAAAGTGGGGTCATTACCGGCTAAAGTTTTGATAAAGGCCGATAATCTTCTGGTAGATAGGTTGACAGTAGCCCCCATGACCAGAGCTCGACTAGCCGAGAGGGCTAGTTTAAATTTAGCATTAGTAAGTTCATAAATCATCTGTTTACATTTCACAATATATAATTCCTTTTCTTCTGTACTAATGTAACATACTTATTCTTTTACAGTTCTTGGTGGATTACAATTAGATGCTGGAAGAAGGCCTCCTCGGCTGATGTGAATGAAGCTCTTGAGGGTTTGTAAAAATCCTTGTAGGCTTTCGGGGAAGCTTTGGAGAGAGTGAGAGAGAGAGAGTGAGAAACTTGGCAAGATAAGGTCAGGGCTGCCGAGGACAGGGCGAAGGAAATAGAGGGCCAACAAAAGGCTGCCAATGATAAGTTGACCTTGACCGAGCAAAAGCTAGTAGAATATGAGTTCAGTGCAAAGGTTGCTGAAGATAAATCCATCAACCTGGCTACTTAAAACCTTGCTTTAAAGGCCAAGAGCAACAAGGACAAAAAAGAGGTTGCTAATAAAGGATGGGATAAAGCCTCTGATGCTATAACCATTTAAATAGAGTATGTTAAAAAGCTATCCTACAAGGAGGGTTGGTCGAATGATTTAAAGGAGGTCGGCACCCAGACAAACTCTGAGTTGTTTCAGAGACATGACCCAGGACCTCCTCCTAACCTGGATGAGGACTTTGATGATGATGAGGGCTCTAGGAAATATTTCATGGTGCCTGCAGATACTGTCGACCCTCCTCCTACTGATCAAGACAAGGCCAAGGACAAGGAGAAGGTTTAACACCTTTCATATAGTTTTTTGCTTTTTCTCTAGTGTATTTTTCCATTTCTTCTTCTGTTCCTTTGCTATGGAATCATCCATGTAACCACTGACTTATCAATTAAATGAAATGGTTTTGTTCAACCTTTTTAACTTTTCTTTGATGTTGATTGCTTATTTGATTAATATTGTTTGTATTTCTTGGTGGGGATCATATACTTATACTTGTAAATTTCTTGTTTGATGCGAGGAAAGATATTATAGTTTCTACTAAATTCGACCTATTGAGGCGATTCAAGAGTCTTCGAGAGGCTGGTCATATGCCTTTAATTGAAGAAGATTTGATGGAGGTGCTCAGCTCAGATACTTTCGACTAAGTGAAAGATGCTTATGTCCATGTTCACTGTCTTCTCGATAGAGTAGTGGCGAACAATGTTGCCTATTATGAAATGATTGAACAACTGCAAGAAGATAACAAACTTTCTCTAGCGTCGCTTCATTTTCGTTATGAAGCTAAATACAAGGTCTTGAGCGAAGGTTGGGGTTTTGATAAGAAAGTGCAAGATATTACTTCTGCTTTGAATAAGAAGGAGATGGTGTTGAATAAGACAGTTGAAAATGCCCGAGAGATTGCTGGACTATTTAAGAAAGAAAATAATGCCTTAAGGAATTAGTTGGATAGTTTGAAGAAGTTAGCTAATACTGGGCTAGACGAAGGAGCGTTCTTCTTGCAGATGGAGAATGTGACCATGAGTACGAAATGCGTACGCGTGTAAGGTGCACGGTCGTTGTTTTCATTTCGCCTACTCAATACAAACAAACCTAAATTACGGCTTCACTTACGAGGCAAGCACAACGGTAGGTCGGGTTTGAAAAATCCACAGGGACGAGATGCTAGAATTTAATTGATCTATGCTCCGAAATAAAAGTGCAAAAGGTGATTACAGACTAAAAAGGAAAAGATGCATAAAAGGGAAATGCTTAACTAGGCGAGGGAAACGAAACTAGATTAACAAAGAAAGAAAACTATAGGTTGCGTCGAATATCCCTCACCCGAGTTAATTTGTATAAAATGGATACATGGGTCGACGGGTTATTAAGAATGCGTCTCGTTTCGACAATTAATTGAATCAAGTGTTGTCATGCCCCTAAATCCGCATAAAATCCTAATAAGATTTTGGCGTCAACAAATACCCCGAAAATTACGCACGAAAGGTCGTAAGCACGGGACATACATGATATCCCCCGTCAAATCTCCTAAGCGTAATAACTAGGACAATGCACCCTAAATAGACCGATAAACACCATCACCAAAGCCAAGCAACGCGTCAATCCGAGTGAGTTCCATTCAAACATAACCTAATTTAAATTAGCAAGAAATCATGATAAAAATGCGATAAAGAAAGCGGTAAATAAACGCAATAAATCTACACTAGAAAGCACGGGAAAAAAGCACGTAAATCTAATTATGAAAGCTTGTAAACCTAATTATTAAAGCAAGAAAGAATGAAATACAAGTTATATTAATAGAGAGGATGATGAATAGTGCAACATTCAACCCAAATGGCGTGTTAAACCAAGAACAATTGAAGAAGAACTCTCCAAAATCCTCAAACCCTAAGCTATTCTAAGATAAAATCTATTCTAAACCGTTCATCTATGATATTTACACAAAATTTGGTATTTATACTAAGTTGGAATAAAAGAAAATAAGAAAGAAAAGAAAGGCAAAATATCTACTGGAAACAGGGGATCGATCGATCAACCCAAACCGTCGATCGATCGATGGTGAATAAATCAGTCCACTGTCGAGAAGGATTAATCGACCCCTTTGGTCGATCGATTGATTAAGCAGGTATCAGTACGCTGCATTGATGTTTTGGCCTGTGTGCATTTCCCGTCCGTTGAAATCGTCATAACTTCTTCGTTCTGAATCGGAATCGTGCATCGTTCGTGACCACGCGAAGCTTGCGAGGAGGGATACAACTTCCGTGAAGATGTTGGGCCTAGTGCCCAAGCTATGAAAAGACTAAAATGCCCTTGAACGTGCGATTAACCACTGCAAAACATGTTAACGTAGAAATTCGAGGTTGTCTAGTTAACGAGCATAAATATAGGGAATAAGATACCCGAGGGGGCTAAAATGTGTAGGTTTGGAGGATGAAATACGCAATATTTGTGTATCATCACAACCCCTAACTTACACATTGCTTGTCCCTAGCAATGAAATAGGATGCAACAAGAACTATAAGCAAACCAAAAACTGGGATAGTACAAAAGTATGGTATAAAAGCATAAGGCCACTTTCGCGGGCAATTCGATTGCATTTAGCATATGCAATAAGCCGTTAAACCCCTAGGTCACCCTAGTGGACGAGTGTCGTCTTGTGAGGGTTTTCAGGGATGACACCGACAAACATAACATGGTTTCCTCAAAATATGCCCAACCCAACATGCGACAAGCCCAAAAAATGACGAAAAGGATTTCATATGCATTATTAGCAAAGTGAATGAATTCACACAAAAGTTCGAATCATTAACATTATAGAATGCACCTCATAGAATTGAAACCTTAAAATGTGGGAGGGGGATCAAGCACATGCAAAGTGTGATTTGACAAAAAACTTAAATAAATCGGATAAACGTTAAATAAAGCATACATTCAATCCTCACAGGCATTACACTCATAAAGTGAATTCACTCGAAATAGGGAAGTAACACACGGAACATGCGGGCTAAAGAGTAAATGTAAATGAAAACTAGGCCCCACACATATCACAAATGAAGAATGCTATATATAAATTGAAAAATTATAATCTCAATGAAAGGATACCGCTCATTAAAATAGGTGAAATGCATTTTCACAAATTATCAAAACTATTATGACTTTTGAATTACATCAAACTAAGATCACATAGGACTTTACTAGGCTTGTAATGTACGTTAGGCTAGGGTATGAAATGAAGGAATGTATGTACGGATTCAAAGTGTTCGAAATGAAAACTCGGGATAATGGGAAAATGCGGGTAATATGAAAATTGGAAAACAACTTCCAAAAAGGCATTAAATATATCATTGGGGAGAGTAATCAAAGCTTATTGAACTATACACAACATACAACTTTCTCTTTCTCTTTCTTTTCTTTTTTCTCATTTTTTCTTTTGTTTTCTTTTACTTTTTGCTTTCTCTTTTTCTTCACTTTTTTCACATCTCTTTTTCTTTACTTTTCAAACTCTCATATGCCCAAATTGCAACCGACATCACAACAACAACATTCAATCCCAAGAAACATTCCAAATAAAGGGATGGAAAGTGTATGTATGGCTTATAACTCCAATTTGGAATTGGTATGGGAATTTGGGTGTGAAACGAAAGGCTAATATTAGGCTCAAGGGGGTTAACGAGGGTAAACATATAAGGGTGAGGTCAAGGTTAGTATGGGTGATATAACAAAGAATGCTTATGACCATTTCACAAAGTTTACGCAATTCTCGAGTCAAAACAATATATGAAAATCATGATCAAGTAACACATTTCAAGTATGAACTCAATTAATGAACGATCAAATGAAAGAATAGTGAGATTACCAACAATTCAACGTTTTCAATGAGAAAAGAATACTGTATACACTCACAAACGACGAAAGGTACAAAGCTTACTCGGTGTAAGTATATACAACGCAACAAAAGATTACCGAGTAATAAAAATCTTAAACCAAATCAATAGAACCATAAAAGTGCATGTGCTCATGGGATTAAAGTTTAATTCATGAAGTTATTCACAATATCAATAAGTGAGACTAAAGTCTAATAACTTCTAAAATCGAGAACATGCATCATTGGGCTCTCTATTGGATCGGGCAATTATTAAAATTTATCATCGAAAACAAAGGCAAAATGCCCAAAAAAGGAGAAAAAAGAAAGAAAATCTTTTTGAAAATTTTGAATTTTTCTAAAAAAGTATACTAAGAAACTAAGATGTGAGTAAAAACATGGACTAAATAAAGAAATGGATAGAGTATCCCACACCTCCTAAATTAAAACCTGACATTGTCCTCAATGTAAATTAAGAACCAAGTTAAGAGAGGAAAATAACGATATTACCCAAAATTGGAGCGATCCCCATAAGAACAAGTCCAAAGAATCTACAAAAAAGGTTAGTACCGAGCATAGAAAAAACAAATAACAAAAAGTTAACTAATTACACTAGACTAAAATAAAAAGAAAGTATAGAAAGCTAACTATATACAACCTACTATTTAGGCTTCACACTAACTGTACACTATAAGTCTAAATAGTTGAGGGTCCACCATGAGAAAGATTTGACTTTGGAGGATAACCGGTGTACCCTCACATACAAGCATGCCTTTCGAAAAATATGAATTCCGTTTTAACAACGGAAGGCATGTGTAAGGCGGAAGAAAAGAACCATCTGTAATACCCCGTATTTTTTGCTATAATTATTTTTGGGATTAATTAATTAAATGTGAATTAATTGGGAATTAATCCGGATAAAATACTAGCGAGATGTGAGTTGGTATTTAACTATATTGAGCATATATGATGTTATATGAATATTGAATTATGAAATTTGTCGTGAGATTTATATACGGCAACTTGGGAATTTTGTTGAGACGCGTGTGACCGTCGCGTCATGGTGTATTATTTTAATTATAAAAGTGATTTTTATTTTATTATCCGTATGGTCATTTTGAGTGCGCCAACACGTCCGGAAGGGTCGAGATAGTCAGAAAACACTAGCCGGGGGTGTAGTTTGGGTCCCGGGGTATTTTTAGGCCATACCGGCATTATAAAGGGTATTTTGGTAATTTTGTATTTGGAGGAATTATTAATGACGAAAATTAGCTAAATAAATCTGATGTGGATTTGACCCACTAAGCCTCTAACCAACCCTTAATGACCCTATAAGCTACGGAGGTTATCAAATTAGGTTTCCAACTTTCCCAAAGAAAACCCTAGCCACCATAGCCACCTTTGGAGAAGAAAGCTTGATGAGGGAGAGGAAGAGAAGGAATTCTGCAGAAATCCTTACCAAATCAACACCAAATTCAGAGACAATAGAGTCAAGTGGTTTAATTACTTTTAAATTCAGAGAATGTTCCTTCCATGTTAGAGAATTTGAGAATTTATAATTGTTCTTGGAAGATAAATGAAAACCCATGTTGATTGGACTTAGAACTTGAATATTGAGGACAAAATTGCATGTAGATTCACATAGAGATGATTATTCTGGTATTAATGTATGTTGGATGTAATAAAAACGGATCTAGAATGGACAAACTGATGATTACTAATTTTAGGGTTCATGTTCTTGAGAAATTGGGGAAGAGTGTAGAGATTTGTGATTTAATGATGTTTAGGGCGAATTAATTCCTTAAAACATGTTAGGATGTGACTATATATGTTTAGGATTGATTAGAGACCTTAAACCATAGTTGGGACGAAGTTTAGAGGAGATTTGAGAACTAGAAATTGGGTGAAAAACGATTTTGGAATTTCTGGTCTCGCAGCTGGTAGCTCGTTAGAAACCAACCCAGGTCGTTCGAACGAGCTTCTAACGAGTTGACCAGTCGCTTCTAACGAGGGGCAGTTTCGTTTGATAATCTCGTTCGAACGAGATATCGTTAGAAGGTACAGTTCGTTCGAACGAACTGGATCTCGTTCGAACAGTCTCGTTCGAACGAGACTTCTAACGAGCTGACAGTGGAATCTCGTTCGAACAGTCTCGTTCGAACGAGACTTCTAACGAGTTGGCAGTCTGGGCCTTTTTAGACTGTTTTGATTTTTGGAGTCCCGTAAACTCGTTCGAGGAGATAGATAACATTTCCGATGATGATGTAATGATAGATTTGGGACATTTGGGTATTTATGAGAAGGAAATCATATACAAGAGAGTTAAATTAAATGGACGGTTTAGGTTGAGACGTGAGTGTCTACTACGACGTGAGAATAAATTATGGCGCGTATGATTATAAACCGGAATCGTATAAATTGTGATAATTATAAGTTGGTACGAGAATGCGATACGTACTACGATTAAACTACGTGATTACTAAGACGTGTGTTTACTTAGTATTGGTATATAGTATTGTGTGTATGACATACCTACCATACTTGCTATCACGGGAGGTTTGCGTTCGCTTAGGGCCCTCTAATCCTTGTGTTGCTCGGATTTAGACTGGTTACCTTGATGAACATAGGTCATAGAAAGACTTATTGGGATATTAATAAGTCCGCTGATCGTGGGAGCGTAGGTATGTGCGTGACCCATGTGATGTGACTGTGTTGGCCTCCATTATTTGTGATGTGGTTATCTGTGAACTATTCCTGAGAGATTCGGAATATGTGATCCTTATGTACGTGATGTACCGGGATGGATATCAAAGTATGTGTGCACCACAGCTTAGTTCTCGGGGTGCTTGTATTGTATATTTATGATGTGAATAATATACACTTAATTAATGGGAATCTTCATGATTAATGTTGTGAATATAATTACGGTATTGTTTCGAGAAAAACATAACGGGCTAGCTGATAGTGAAATATATTGCATATTGAGCATATGAGTTTACGTTAAACCCCTATTTAATTACGAGCGTTATCATGTTAATAGAACCGAGTAATAAGGGTAGGACCTATGACAGTCTAGCTAGATATGTTGTCACTTAGCTAGTAGTTTGTATCACTCTAGTTGGGTACTTACGTTAGGAGTGCACAGTTAGAAGAGAGGTGAGAATATCATGTGAGTGCACGTCCTAACATGTATTTTGCATTTAATGTTTAAAATGTTTTTAAAGCACTTGCAGGTTTTTAAAATATCTCCACATTCGGGCTCTGACCCGTTTTCTTTCAAATCTATTTTTCTTGTAAAACCATTTTTTGGTGCCCAGCCACAAGGACACCATGCATAGGATACTCATTCAGGTGACGAGCTGTAGATGTTTGTGGAAGCTACAGGGATTTGCTTGTAGACGCTTCTATCATTTGGATTCCAGAGTCATTATCTATCAGTTGTAGGGCATGTTGCCCATTTCTATTAGAGACATCTTTCCATTTCAGTTTTTCAGACTTTGGCATGTATTGATTCAGTATTTCAGTTTAGTTCCTTCAGTTGTGGTATTATAGTGAGGAGTTTTCCTCCAGACTTTATTTACAGTATGTGATGGTTATTCTTTTTACTTCATTATGGTGAATGGTGTTATTATTCTTCATTACACTTGTTGCATGTTAATCAGACTTAAATTAAAATTTGGCAACTTACTTTTTAAATACTAGGTGGTTAGTAATCATTAAAATGTTTTCGACAGTGATGCTATTAACTGGACCAACTTGGCATTTTGAATTAATTTAATAAAGGAGTAGCTTCCCGATATTTAATTAGTCGGGGTGTCACAGGTGGTATCAGAGCATCAGGTTCTAGCGTCCTTTAGGATCTGACGGCTTATTATGTTTCCGCTAAGTTCTTTGATATAGAGCCCTATATTTTAGGACTGTTGTACTCTTTTTGTGTATGCTTCGTTCTTCATCTATCTTAAGTTTATAAACAGCGAACTTATAAACTTTGTTCTTATTTCAGATGCCTCCACGACGTGCACGACGAGTTCCCAGGGATGCAACGCCCGAACCCCAGCCCGCTCCAGTTCAGGGCATAATGAACGCCGCTGAGGTTGCAGCTATAGTAGCCCAAGCGGTAAATGCCGCAATTGCCGTTGTTCAGCAGGCACCACCTCAGGCGCCAGTTACCGCGCCAGTACAGGCGAATGCATTCCCGTCTGCTTGGGAACTTGTACGTGACGCTTTTCAGAAAGCGTATCTGCCAGAGTTTGCAGGTAGCTCAGATGTGGTAGTCTCGAGCCAGTGGAGGAAGGATATGCAGAGGCACTTGAGGATGTATGAGTGCACGGATGTTCAGAAGCAGGTGCTAGCTACTTTCAAGCTAGTTGGATCTGCACTGCAGTGGTGGGAGTCTATTACCACCATGGAGGAGAGGGATACTCTCACTATTCAGGACTTCTGGGTGCGGTTTGACCGCAAGTACTTTCCGTCAGCTGTTCATACGGAAATGAGGAGGAAACTGATGAATCTGAGGCAAGAGGGTAAGACTGTGGCCGAGTATGAGGCCGAGTTCACGAACCTGTTGAATATCGTTCCAGATGAGATACCAACAGAGAAGAAGAAGATTGAGAAGTTCACGGACGGGATGACTTGGTGGATTCGTCAGCATCTGTTAGGGAACCTTTCATTGGGCACGTATTCTGATGTGGTTAACGCTGCTCTGTTACACTGCCAGGACCACCGCTTTCATATGGCCGAGGGCAAGAGGTCGGGAGAGTCTAGCCATCAGGGCAGGACAGGAGGACATGGTGCCGGTGGGGCACAATCTGTTCAGGGGCAGAGACAGGGTGAGAAGGGTACCCATCAGGGGGATCAGAAGAGGTTCCGATCAGGGAACTACAGACAGGGACAAGGAGGTTTCCGTCAGGGCCATCAGGGTCCAAACGGCCATCAGGGCCAACAGGGACAGAATGGGCAGCAGTTTCACCAGGGCCAGCAGGGCCAAGGGAGGAACGGTAACGGCCACCAGGGCCGGGGACAGCAGGGGAAGAGAGGAGGGAACTTCCCAGGGAAGTGTTTTGTTTGTGGCAAGACTGGCCATAAGCGACAGGATTGTCCTGATAGGGGCAGGGCCCCACAGTAGCAGCAGCAGGGTGCTCGCCAGGAGCCACAAAGGCCTATGTTTCCCGCCGCTATCCCCGCACTGCCACCCATTCCAGCAGTCCCAGTTCAAGTCATGTTCCCCCCCGATAACGATTTTCAAGTTTCTCATTTTCATACATACGCAAGCCCTCACCGACTGTCATAGGTCGAGGTGCGGATACATAGAAATGGGAACTTTGAAATTTAGCATCGGACTTAAACGAAAACTCATTATTATAGAAATTTTGAAAACTATTACAATTCGTTTCAAAATTCCTATTATAAGGAGGTAAAGGCCCAAAATCATTGTCATCATCATCAAAATTCCAATACCCTAAGTTTTGACTTTCGTTATACTCGCCCAAAGTCATATTTGAATTTTTTATACTTTGGGATTCTAAGTATTCACTGAAAGTCATAGGTTTGTGAGAATTATAACAATGATTACCGAAAGAATTGGAATAAGACATGCTTACCCCAAAAAGTAAGTGTGCGGGGGGAAAATTCGAGCGTTTCTAAGTGCTCAAATGTGGAAGTCCCGCTAAAAGATTATAAAATAATACAAATAGAAAGAAAATACAATGAAATACTAAATCAAATAAAGTCCAAAACAAATAAGTCCCCGACAACGGTGCCATTTTGATCGTGAGTGCGAAATGCGTGCACGTGTAAGGTGCACGGTCGTTGTTTTCGTTTCGCCTACTCAATACAAACAAACCTAAATTACGGCTACACTTGTGAGGCAAGCACAACGGTAAGTCGGGTATCGAAAATCCACAAGAACGAGATGCTAGAATTTTATTGATCTAGTGCTCCGAAATAAAAGTTCAAAAGGTGATTACAAACTAAAAAGGAAAAGATGCATAAAAGAGAAATGTTTAACTAGGCGAGGGAAATGAAACTAGATTAACAAAGCGGGAAAAACTATAGGTTGCGTTAAATATCCCTCACCCGAGTTAATTTGTATAAAATAGATACGTGGGTCGACGAGTTATTTAGAATGCGTCTCGTTTCGAAAGTTAATTGAATCAAGGGTTGTCACTCCCCTAAATCCACATAAAAGTCTAATAAGATTTTGGCGTCAATAAATAACCCAGAAATTGCGCACGAAAGGTCGTAAGCATGGGACATACATGATATTCCCCGTCAAATCTCCTAGGCGCAATAACTAGGACAACGCACCCGAAATGAACCCGTAAACACCATCACTAAAGCCAAGCAACGCGTCAACTCGAGTGAGTTCCATTCAAACACAACCTAATTTAAATTAGCTAGAAAACCTAATAAAAATGCGGTAAAGAAATCGGTAAATAAACACGGTAAATCTACACCAGAAAGCACGGGAAGAAAGCACATAAATCTAATTATGAAAGCTTGTAAACCTAATTATCAAAGCAAGAAAGAATGAAATACAAGTTATATTAATGGAGAGGATGATGAATAGTGCAACATTCAACCCAAATGGGGTGTCAAACCAAGAACAATTGAAGAAGAACTCTCCAAAACCCTCAAACCCTAAGCTATTCTAAGCTAAAATCCATTCTAAAACGTTCATCTATGATATTTACACAAAATTTGGTATTTATACTAAGTTAGAATAAAAGAAAAGAAGAAAGAAAAGAAAGGAAAAATATCTCCTGGAAATAGGGGATCGACCGATGGTGAATAAATCAGCCCACTGTCGAGAAGGATCGATCGATCGACCCCTTTGGTCGATCGATCGATCAAGCAGGTATCAACACACTGCATTGCTGTTTTGGCCTGTGTGGATTTCTCGTCCGCTGAAATTGCTGTAACTTCTTCTATTTGAATCGGAATTGGGGATCGCTTATGGCCATATGATGCGTACGAGGAGGGCTAAAACTTCCGTGAAGATGTTGGGCCAGGTGCCCAAGCTGTGAAAAGACTAAAATGCCCTTGAACGTGTGATTACGTACGAAAATCGAACGGTATGCATCCGAACTTCACACTTAGCATCCAAATACCTATAAAAGCTCAATTAACCCATGCAAAACATGTTAACGTATAAATACGAGGTTATCTGGTTAACAAGCATAAATATAGGGAAATAAGATACCCGATGGGGCTAAAATGCGTAGGTTCGGAGGATAAAATACGCAGTATTTGCGTACCATCAGAATGCCATGTTGCTGGAAGAGCTGGAGAACCTGAAGAAGAAAATAAAATTTGGCCAGTCTTCTAGGCAAGTCATGGTTGCTCAACCAATAATAGATTAAGAAAGAACTAAGAAGACATTAGCCGACCAAACCGCTCTACTACAAGAGAAGGATCATAAAAAAACTTTGAGATAGAGTGGATCGAGTAACTTTCCACTTTCATAAGTAACCCAGGGTTATCTTGATGGACATGTATGATGAAGCCTTAACTTATTTGGACAAACACATGGAACAGGCTAGGTCAGATGGGTATAAATTGGATTGGTTAAACTTGTTGGGTTTATTAAAGATACCCAGGGGTAATTAATTGTGGTATTGACATGATCTAGGAATGTTGGATTAGCTTAATCCACCTTTTAAAATTGATGTTAATTGGATTCCAACTGATGCCATTCCTAAGAGCTTGGTCAGAAAGTGCATTATAGATTATGGCTTTGAAGGAGAGTATGAATATGTTCTCCCCCACCATCTGCTGGATAGGCTGAGCAGCAGCAGACATACTAGAGAATAAGGGATTTTAGATCTACAACTCTGTCGAGCACCCTTGATGAGCCTCCTGTCGGGAGGAGCAAAGATGAAGGAAAATGACCTGTAGGATAATATTGTATTTCTTGCTTTTTGGATCTTTAATTTATAGAACACAATTCTTGAAATGAAGTTATTTTTCCCGATGTATGGTTTTTATCCCTGTCATCTTTATTTAAGCCTGTGATTGGTATTAATCTGATTGCCGACTAGGAAATTTTCTTAAATGATAAATGCTTGATTCATGGTAGAAGCCATTTGTAATGCCTTATATTCGACTAATGCACTTAGATAAAACTGTAAGTAGTTTTGTTGAACTAAGTTTTTACATTAGTGATTAGTGGCGACTAAGTGTATTGGGAATGTATAGTTATTCTTGTGTTTAACCTGGTCGGGTAGAACCTCTTCTGTTTAACTTAAAGCCATATATGAAGTTTTACTGACGTCTTGTTCTTGATTTGTCGAAGACGAAATCATATATGAAGTTTGAAAATACTCCCAAACTAAACTTTTTTTGAAGTTGTAACACTTTGAACTTTTTTGAAGTTGGAAAAGTTTGAATTTGAAAGACTTCCAAACTAATTTTTTTTTGAAGTTGGAAAAGTTTAAAGTTGAAAGACTTCCAAACTACACTTTTTTGAAGTTAGAAAAATTTGAATTAGAAAAGTTAGTTAGTGGTTGCCTCATATCACTCCGAAAAAACATAAAAAATGAAGCATAATTGGTAAAAAAAATTGCAACTTCATTAAATTGAATGATTGATTACATTAAAATAAACTTATTGATAATATTTGCAAATGCGATCGGCGTTTCATGGATTCTTAAATTCTTCTCTTTCTAGTGTTTCTAGGCGATATATTCTTGGTCGGATAACTGTCGAGATACGGTATGGACCATGCAAATTGGGATCTAACTTGTTGTTCTTCTGGATTACTTTTTTAAATACCAGATCTTCCTATTTTAAGTTGGTCGGCTTGACCCATCGATTGTAGAACCAAGTAGTTCTTTGTTGATAAGCATCCATCCGAATTGCAGCATGCTCTCTAACTTCTTCAATCATGTCTAAATTTAGTCGCCTCATGAGATCACTTTTGGGGGAGTCAAAATTCAGCACTCTGTGAGTCGGCATACCTATTTCAGTTGGTACCACTGCTTTAGTGCCAAAAGCGAGCATGTATGGAGTATCCCTTATTGTCGTTCTTGGTGTAGTCCAATAAGCCCAAAGGACATTGTGCAGTTCATTGATCCAATTTTTTTTAGCATCATCCAACCTTTTCTTAAATCCATCAAACAGAGTCTTGTTAGTAAATTACACCTAACCATTACATTATGGATGTCCAGGTGCTAAATGAAGCTTTTGAATTCTAGAACAGATGCAATATTCCTCAAACTCATCATTATCATATTGGGTACCATGGTCGGTGATATGCCAAGTGTGGCCCCATCCATCATATAGTCTCGACCATAGCTGACCTTCACCAACTATCCAGAAGTGGGGTGTTGCAACTCGGTCAGACTGACTCGATCGATGGAGCAGTTCAGGATGCCTCAACCCCGGCCTTCGGTAACCAGCCATCATGAGTACCATGTATCATTTCCAGGGATTGAGTATCCTCATCATCGTCCACCTTTAGGCCGACGAAGATAGGCTGAGATCAATAGGCATCATAAGTGCCAACTCCTTAGTGGTTTAAATATTTATAAATCTAGCCTCGTCTAGTGTGGTCAATCGAGGTCACATAACTGATAGGGCACGTGCAATGAGAGACGTGTGAGGACACGCACGTGGGCATATATCACAAGTGGATCAAAACCATTATACCCAGATCATTCTCGCACAGTGGAGTAGGCCTGATTGGCTGAACCACTTACATCTATGTGTTATTTCCTCTTATCCTCATCTCTCTCTCTCTCTCTCTCTCTCTATATATATATATATATATATATATATATATATATGTATTGTTGCATTCACTCCATTGTTATTCTGGTTTGAGCTTATATTCATCTTGACTTGGTGATACCATTTGTGGTATCATCAATTTGGCGCCATCTGTCGGAACGAGATAGCCAGTCTCTTCCGTTTCTTCTGCAGCTACTTTACCGGATTCTTTGGTGGTGGTCCAACCTCACCCTTGGTTGAGCTTGAACCACTATTGAAAGAGCTCTGGTTTGAGCCCCAGATTGCTTTTAGCTCACTTTCAGTATGACACTTGATTTTTTCGGTCACTAGAACCCTTATATGACTTCAGATTTTCCATAATCACCACCACCAAGGGGTGATGGACCCAGTACCAGCCAGACTCCTCAGTCAAAAATGGCTGAAGTAGCGATGACTCTCCGCTCCCAAGTGGCCAGCCAGCAGTTGATGCATCAGCAGTTCGCTACTCTTAGCCAAAAAGTGATCGGGCCTGATGGAGACAATATGATAACTCTGAAAGTGAGGGAAGAACCTCAAGATTTGGTGGCTAGGGGACTACCCCAAGCCCCATAAAAAGATCTCCCTCATCAGTAGAGGCACAAAGATGTGATCGACCCTATGCATTTATGCCTGGGGAGGCTGGATCAGCAGTGCCCCAATGATGAGGAACAAGATTGTGAGGAAGAAAAGGAGGATATAAGCTGTTAGGAGCCCTCTCAGATCATAAGTGGCATTGTAAGACTAATTCAACTAAGCCGAGGTCATACTAGAAGGTCGAGCCGAGAGTGAAAGCTAAGAGCATCAGCCCTAGACCAGTTGAGCAGGGGGTTAGCCTTTGATAGGCTCGGCCCAGCACTGGACGATCTGAGAAACCGCCTCTCCAGATCAAGAAGTATAGCTAGTTATCGAAGGAATAACGGAGGTAACGACCGTCAGGCCCTAAGAGGTCGAGACGAGGAGTAAAGAGAGGTAAACATCCGATAGAGAATGGCTATCAGAGAAGCTTCAGTTTGGCCAAATGGCAAAAAGGGAGCCGAAGAAAATGCGTCCGAGGTTATGGTGGCTGATAGACCTTGGAATGACTCCATACAACAGCTAGAAGATAAGATAGGTGACATATTGAAGAGCCGAGGCCCCTTGCATAGGGAATATAATGAAGACTCACACTTTGTGGCCAAGATAATATGTTATCCAACTACAGCCAAATTCAAGCCTCCAGTGGTTACTCCCAAGTATGATGGGAGTACAAACCCCATCCATCATATAGAGATGTACCGGTCGGTTGCAAACATTTATTCAGTTTCAAATGAGATAAGGTGCAGGGCATTTTCTAGCACCCTCAATGGGGTTGCACATGTTTAGTTTCCCCTCTTCCAAATAACTCAATCGAGAGCTTCAAGCAACTGGTAGATAGGTTCATCCACAACTTTTTCTTTGGGGTAAGACCCAAGAAGAAGACGAAACACCTGCTGTACATTAAGCAGGGGAAAAATGAGAGCCTTAGGGAGTATCTAGTGATGTTCAGCAAGGAAAAATTAGAAGCCAAGGATTATGACGAGAGCATCACTATGACAACCTTGATGGGATGACTGGAGAAGGGTAAGATCTTATGGAAATTGGCTGAAGACCCTCCCAAGTCTATGACAGAGTTCCTAGTCATGTTCGGAAGGGTCATGAACGTCGAAGAGGCAATGGCCGTGAAGGGAGAAGACGACAAAGGAACCAATAGCTCTGGGGGAAGTTCCAAAAAATAAAGATGGGAAAAAGAGATCAACGAACGATAAGTTCATTGGATACACACAAATGAATGTTAGCTGCGAGCATATTCTCAATGAGATAAAAGGGGATCGGTCTCTGAGGTGGCCTGAGAGATTAAAAGTACCTCCCCACAGAAGGAACAAAAGCTTATGGTGTGAGTTCCACCAGAACCATGGGCACTTGACTGAAAAATTCTTCATGCTTACGGATAAGATGAAAAAGATGCTTAAGGCCAGGAAATTGAGAAAGCATGTAGGTAGTGGCAATGCCAGGGGAGGCCTAGATGACCCAATAAAAATAAGGGCCGATAAGTGAAAGGAAGATATCCCAGGCAAGAAGGATGATGCATGGAACTATGATAATGATGATGACCCAGACCTGCTGCCTAAGGACGATTATCCTAAAGGTCGCCTCAATATGATCTCATTTGATATAAAGATGATCTGCTGAGGCCTTGCGGGGGGAGCCGCAAAGGTGGAAGGTAGAAAAGCACATGTTGTAGAGGTCAAAGCCCTTCCCAAGGTAGAAGATGTTAATTCGGCCATCGTAAGTGAAAAGTCAGAAAAAGAAAGATGGTTAACATGGACACTTTGATTGTGGGATTCTTAAGACTAGACTTTAAGGGAATCCTAGCTCCCCAGGATGACCCTCTAGTGATCACAACTAGGGTACATGGGTTCGATGTGCCGAGAATACTGGTCGATGGGGAAAGTTTAGATGGCGTCTTATTCTGGATCTGCTTCAAGGTCATAGGACTCAGCAAGAAGAGGCTTACACCTTATCGTCACCCTTTGATAAGGTTCAGCGATGAGAAAATCTACCCTCTTGGAATGTATAAGATGGATGTCAGAATGGGAGATATTTGGCCGAAGAGGCTCACAAAAAAGGTTATTTTTTTTATGATGGACGAGAGTGTGTAATTCAGCCTATAATATTATCATGAAAAGAATAACCCTCGAGGAGTTTAAGTTCGTGCCTCCCATTTTACACCAGATGATAAAATTCCCGACCCCATATGGGGTAAGGGAAGTTCAAGATTATCAAGTGTCGGTACGGTAGTGCTATTTCAACTCGGCTGAAGAGAGGGAAACTCATAAAAATACTACTACAAGTACAACATTGATACATTGGACCCAGAGACGAGACGAAATTAAAGAAATGGGAAGTCGCGTAAGAGGTAGCTACCACCGTCCTCAATGAGGATGAGCCAAAAAAACCCATCCAGGTCGGTAAAGCCCTAAGAAGAGATATCAAGCATGAGCTGATCAAATTATTAAAGGAAAGGCAAAGCATCTTCGCATGGAGTCATGAGGATTTGCCAGGCATTAATCCAAAGCATCTATGCCATAGACTGAATGTGGCCAATGATGCGAGGTCAACCCGATAGAAAAGGAGAATCTACTCCAGAGAAAAATATAAGGTTATTCGAGAGGAGGTGAAAAAGTTAGAAAAGGTTGATTTTATAAAGGAGGTGATATACCCCGAGGGGCTAGCCAACACAGTCATCGTCCCCAAAGCTAATGGCAAATAGAGGATGTGTGTGGACTTCTCTTACCTCAACAAGGCCTGCCCTAAGGATACCTTTCCTCTACCCGAAATTGATCAAATGGTTGACGCCACAACTGGCCATGAGCTGATGAGCTTCATGGATGCTTACTGTGGATACAACCATATTTCTATGCACCTAACTGGTGAGGAGAAGACTACCTTCATTATCGATAAGGGGACTTACTACTACAAAGTCATGACTTTTAGTCTGAAGAATGTTGGGGTAACATATCAGAGGCTAGTCAACAAGATGTTCGAGGAGCAGATTGGGAAGACAATGTAAGTCTATGTTGACGACATGCTTACGAAGAGCCTCAAGGCTGACACCCATGTGGCCGACCTCAAGCAAGCATGCAACATAATAGATAAGTTCAGAATGAAACTTAACCCCGCTAAGTGTGTGTTCGGTGTGGGAGCAGGAAAACTCTTGGGCTTCATCGTGAATCAGAGGGGGATAAAGGCCAACCCAGAAAAGATCAGAGTTTTAATGGAGATGAAGACTCTGACGACGATCAAGGAGGTGCAGAGACTAACTGGACAAATGGAGTGATCGAGTGCGAAAAGTAGCGCGTGTAAAGACGCTAATCGTTGTTTTCGTTTCGCCAACTCAATACAAAAACCTAAGTTACTACTACACTTGCGAGGCAAGCACAACGGTAAGTCGGGTATCGAGAATCCACAGAGACGAGATGTTAGAATTTAAGTGGTTTAATATTCCGAAATAAAAGTGTAAAAGATGATTACAAACTAAAAGAAAAGATGCATAAAGGTAAATGATTAACTAGGCAATGGTATTGAAACTAGATTATGAAAGCGAGTAAAACTATAGGTTGCGTCGAATATCCCTCACCCGGGTTAATTAGTATAAAATGGTTACATGGGTCGACGAGTTATTACAAATGCATCTCGTTTCGACAGTTAATTAAATCAAGGGTTGTTACGCCCTAAATCATCATAAAAGCCTAATAAGATTTTGGCGTCAACAAATATCCCGGAAATTACGCGCGAAAGGTCGAAAGCACGGTACATACATGATATGCCCCGTCAAATCTCCTAGGTGTAATAACTAGGACAACGCACCCGAAATAGACCCGTAAACACCATCACCAAAGCAAAGCAACACGTCAACCCGAGTGAGTTCAATTCAAACACAACCTAATTTAAATTACCTAGAAAGCATGTTAAAAACGCGATAAATGGAAAGCGGTAAATAAATGCAGTAAATCTATACTAGAAAGCGTGTAAATCAAAGCATGTAAATAAAGCAAGAAAACCTAAATTAGAAAGCTTGTAAATTAACTAGAAAGCAAGAAATGAAGAAATACAACTATATTCAAATGGTAGGGGAGATGAATAGTCAACTTACAATCCAAATGGGGTGTCAAACCAAAGAGAAATGAAGAAGAACCAAGCAAAAACCCCAAACCCTAAGCTAAACTAACCTAAAATCGTGTATATCTGATATTAAAACCAAAAATGGGTTTATATAGTAAGTGGGAAAAGATAAGGGAAAAAGGAAAGAAAGAGGAAAGAGCCCAAAATATCTGGCACTACCGGTCGACCGGTCGCAGGGGCGCGGTCGACCGGTCCCTTAAACCAAAGCATACTGTCTCCTTCCTACGGCAAAAGTTGAAACCGCGGTTGACCGGTCCCTTGTACGCGGTCGACCGGTACTCTGTTTTCAGGCTGCATTTGGTCCATGATGAGGGGGAAAAGGTCCATTACGGAAACGAGCCTAGCTTCTTCGCCCGAACTCCAAACGACGCACCGTTTGCGGCCACGCGATGCTAACTCAATGAACTACGCATCCGTGGAATTTCCAAGAGCCTAATGAGGAATGTGAATTGACTAAAAAGCCCTTGAAGTAGCGTCCATCGACGAAACTTCTCCGAAATGCAACGGATCCTCACTTTTAGCGTTCCAATACCTACAAAAGCACAAATAACCCCTGCAAAACATGTATCTATCCAACTCCAAGGTTGCCTGGTTAATGAGCATAATTATAGGCATTTAGGATCGTAAAAGCGATAGAATGCATAAGGATAACAGGTGGAAATATACAATATTCGATACGAATCATGGAGCACATAACATGTTTGTGTCCAGAGCCACTAATAAATGCCTTCCATTTTTTAAAGTTCTTAGAAATGCTTTTGAATGGAATGAGGAGTGTGGATATGAAGTCCTACCTCATATCTCCCTTATTGTTGTCAAAGCCAGCCTAGGGAGAGAATCTTTATTTGTATCTAACAGTCTCAGAATTGCCTATCAGCATTACTATTATAAGAGACGAGGATAGAGTACAGAGGCCAGTGTATTTGAACAACATGGCCCTCCAGGGGGCTGAGCAAAGGTACCTTAAGATGGAGAAGCTGCCCTATGCTCTGATCCACTCTTTAAGGAAGATGAAGTCGTACTTCTAATCCCACACAATGGTTGTCCTCACAGACTCACCACTTAGGTAGGTCATCCACAAGCTTAAGAAGTCTAGGAGATTAATGGCTTGGGCGATAGAGTTGGGAGAATTTGATATCATCTACCAGCCGAGGACAACTATCAAGAGGCAAGAATTGACAGACTTTGTGGTCGAGTTCAACTGGGTTGAGGTCGATATAAAAGAAATTGTGCCTCTGGTCGATAAAACAGAAAAGGGGATATGCCTCCCCCCGGCCCAAGCCGATACAAGGGCAGGAAGAGGTAGAGTTGGTGGAAATGAAGAAGAAAAATATGTCTTCAAGAATAGAACCCTGGAAGAGGGTAGTTTTGTAAAAGAGGGAATATTATGGAGCTTATTTGTTGATGGCTCCTCATGTGAAACAGGCAGCGATACAGGCCTTATAGTGTCGGTCCTAGACGGTATCGATATTGAATATGCACTGCAATTCAGCTTTAAAGCCTCCAACAATGAGTTGGGGTATGAATCTCTCCTAGCAGGCCTCTCCCTTGCCTGAGCACTGAACGTCGAGCAACTTTTGGTACATAGTGATTCCAAGTTGGTTGTGAATCAGATTTTGGGGCCAAAGATGAGAGGATGGCCAAATACTTAGGAATGGTAAGAGCCATGATGAAGCACTTCAGAGAAGTGAAGTTGAAGATAATACCATGGATTGATAATATTTGAGCTGATGCCTTGGCTAGGTTAGCCTCGGCTATAAAAATAGAGATCAGAAGGTCAATACCCATGGAGATCCTGTACCGACCAACAGTCGAAGAGGAGGAGAGCACGTTGGAATTTTATCTGAACTTAAATATGGGAGCTTCCTAGATAGATCTTATCATGCGGTATACCAAAGATGGGGTGCTACTAGACTGTAAAGCCAAGAAAAAAAAGCTAAGGTACAAAGCTGCTAAATTCTCCATCATTAGAGATGCGTTGTGTATGAAGGGCTTCATCCTACCTCTACTCTGATGTGTCCACCCAATGAAAGTAGACTACATTCTGAGGGATGTGTACGTGAGATCTTATTTTATCTATATAGGAGGGAGGTCTTTAGCAAAGAGGATCATGACTCAGGGATACTAGTAGCCGACATTGATAAAAGACGCAGCGGCATACGTGAAGAAGTGTGATGAATGCCAGAGGTTTTCTACCATTCTCCATCGACCTTATCATACTCTCACTTCTATCACCTTTCCCTAGCCATTTACGATCTGGGGGATCGATTTGGTAGAACCCTTGCCAAGAGCTATCAATAATTACCGATATATGATCGTTGCAATTGACTACTTCTCAAAGTGGGTAGAGGTCGAGCCAATGATTGCAATCACTAAAAAAAAGACCTTTTAATTCATCTGGAAGAATATAATTTATAGGTATGGTCTACCCAATACTCTGATAGTGAAAACCAGTTCAAGAATGTGTCCTGAGACAACTATAGCAAGAAAATTGGCATTAAGTTATTCTTTTTAACTCCCGACCGATCCCAGGACAATGGGCAGATATAAGTGATGAATAGAACGATTCTTGATGGGATTAAGAAAAATTTAGGATATGCTAAGGGGAGATGGGTTGAAGAAGTGTACGTATGGTCATACAGGATGACGGAGAGGACCCTAAATGGGGAGACTCCATTCATGTTAGCTTACAGATAAGAGGTCGTGGTGCCCACAGAGATTGGTCTTCCAAGCCACAAGGTTCAGACGTATGACCTAGAAGAGAATAATATTGATTGAAGACTTGATCAGGACCTAGTGGAAGAATGGAGGGAAGATGTTGAGGTTAGGAAGGTTGCCTATCAACAAAGGACAATAAAGTTCTATAATAAGAGGGTGAAAGCCAGACCATTGAAGGTAGGAGACCTTGTTCTGAAGAAGAACTGACAAAAACACAACAAGCTTCATCTGAACTGTCATGGCCCTTATAGAGTGGTCGAAAAAGTGGTTCCGGGGATATCGATTGGAGAATTTGGATGAAGAACCATTCTCCAACCATTGTAACACGAACATCTCAAAAAGTATTACCACTAAGTTTTTATCAAGCTCCATTTGTTTTTGTTTCATTCGTCTATGTAAAAGAAAGGAAGGTTATGAATGAAAAATTCTCAAGTGTTCTCTCCTATCTTGTTTATTGATTAAGTATTTATTGCTTGTATGTACCAACTCATTTTAAGCCATAAAACTTCATTCGTGGTGAAGTAGCTTAATGTATCTCTTGGTGACATGACAGTCCAAACGGGGTCGACCTTATCCATAGACTCTCCAAAACACCGAGAGGGGGGAAAAATCACCTAAGTGTGGTTCATTATTAAACGTCATTAACTTGGTGGTTATATAGTATCGGTCGAGATGACAGTGCATGGACGAGACGACACTCATCCATTCACTCTCAAAATGATGAGAGGGGACTTATGACATCATAATTTAGTGGATTCAGATTTTAAAATCACTTGGTTGTGGTTTATTTATTAAACATCATTAACTTGGTGGTTAAGCACTCGCGATCGAGATGACAGTGCATGGATGAGATGACTCTCACCCATACACTCTCAAAATGACAAGAGGGGACGTGATACAACACCATAATTTGGTGGATTCAAATTTAAAATCACTTAAGTGTGGTTCATTATTTAACATCATTAACTTGGTGGATAAACTGTCTCTGCCGAGACAACGGTGCTGGATGAGACAACTCTCATCCATACACTCTCAAAATGACGAGAGGGGACTGTAAAATTGAAAATCATTTTATTATGTTTATGGTTAGTTGACCAAAACATCATATGATGACATGCATACAAAAGCAAAGATTATTCAAAAAATATGAGAGAAGAAATGTCATGTATTCAACTTAAATGTGAGTTATGTTCATAAATAAAGCAAGAAGAAACAAGAGTTTGTCAAAATAAGCTAAGTTATTACATACATGAGGGTATGGGTCATATATGACCATCGTATGTAGCTAGCTCTGTATTTGTAGCGCTCTCGTTAGCATGGCATCGCTCAACTACTATGGCCGACCCATCGACAGTTCCCTAGGCCTGAGTAGTGATGATTAAGGCATTGGTATCCACAAGAGGGGCATCGGGTGTCACTTTATTGGCCTCGGCAGCCTGCAGAACCTCAACGTATTCTACGTCATCGACTATAAAAAATCCTCCATGTTAGGAGATTCCAGCTCCGAGCAGATGGAGGAGACTACTTCAGTAAACTTGGTGCCCCACCTGTAGGCTGTCTTAAGTCACCTCTTAAAGTACTCCATGTCAAAACCTCCAAACTCATCACTGGGCTTGTACGCTTCAATATCTTCATCCCTTATCTTTTGCAGAGACTCGGCCGACAAAGCATCGGCCTTGGCCTGGGTAATAGCGACATCAAGATCTCTTATATCTTGGGCAGTCATAGTCGAGAGGTCTTCATCCTTCTTTTTTAGGAGCTCACCCCGGGCCTTCAGAAGATCATCCTTCATCTGTAGAGATATGTCCCTCTCCTTCAGAGCGTCCAGATCCTTATGATAGTCGCGTCGGCTATCCTTTAGCTTTCCTTTCAGCTCATCCTCAGACCTCAAGGCCATGTCGACCTCACGAATCTTGGGATATTTCTCGATCATCCATTTGGAGGTCGAGGCGAGACCACACATGACCTATAAAATGATTAGAAAATGTTAAAATGTACTTATCAGAGATGAGATAAGAGTTTGTTAAGAAAGTGCAAATACCTGAGCCAAGGAGTGAAGTCTAAAGTCAATGACTTGGGGAGACGGGACTTTAGACAAGAACTCGTAATATTCCTTGGAAGGGGCATGCAACATGGCCCTTTTATCCCTTGATGATGATGGAAAGATCGTACCAGGAGTAGTCCTCAGTTGAGCGATGTTAGCTGCCCTGTAATGCTCAAATGTCTTCCCAGACGATGAGCTGGGGAATGAGGGAGAAGGAGCAGTCTGTGAATGAGTGAATGGTGGAATTACCCTTGGCCTCATCTTAATATCCAGATGGTTATCGATCGGGGGATGGGTGACTTTCATTTTTAACCAACCTCAAGATGGGTCGACCCATCAACAACAGTCTTCTTTATAAGCTTCTTACCCCCTTCTTCAAAATAATTTTCAAACTTGGGGCAGTCATATCCCAGTGGTCGTCTGAAATATGTGGTGGACGATCTTCAGTTTAGGAGAAGAAGTGATTAGTAAACATAAAAGTCAGAGCCGACGGAACACTTGAAAGATAATATTAAAAATAAAGATCACTCATATAGCTCAGCCAGGGGGTCAACCCATATGCCGACCTTCTCCAAAAGAGCAGGAGTCACTATGTCCTCAAACTTGGTAAGAAGGCCTTCCTTCCCCAAGCTCTGCAAGTACACCCCCTTTCTCGGTTTGGTATGCTCAGGTCGGGGTCCAATTTGGCCCACCTTGAAGTTCGCCCAGTTACGAAGAGCTCTCAACTCGTCCCCTGATAGATCGGCATCGGTCGATAATTCCCAAGCTTTAGAGATGAAAAATATCCTCACCTTACAGAAGTGGTTAGAAGTTTGGGTAACTTGTATTATCTTCTTGTCGGGCTTCCTTGCCCCCAGATGATAATAGTCTGCCAGGGTCTTTAAAGACGATGTGTCGTAGTAGGCCTTGAAGATCTCTGTGGAAGGGTCGTCCGTGTATATGTTCAACCATAGTGTGATGTAACTGAGGATGAACCGCCAAGAATTAGGATCCAGTTTGGTCGGAGCAAGCTCTAAGTTGGAAAGAATGTCTCGTACGACAGGGTGAAAGGGTAACCTGAAGCCAAGTTTGAATATTTACTTGTAAACTGTGATTTTGCCCTCTCGGCCGCCGTAGGCCCTCTCTCCCTCGATCGGTATGCGTAAGGTTATGTCAGACTTAATGATATAGAGGTATCTCCTGAGGAGGAGGTCGGACTCTTTGATGAATGAGGAAAATCGCTATGCGAAAGTATAGTCAATAGGGGCCTATGCCTCAAAGCTATTGTCGTCATCATTTTCATGCTCATCTCCTACCTCGGCCTCATTCACTACCTCCACCTCAGATGGCGAAAGTCCATCTGGGAACCTCTCTTGAAATTCATCACCTATCATGGCACTTAGAGGGGCGACGAATGGTGGAATGGCTACGTTTATGATAGGATCGACAGATTCAGAGATGACCTGGACTGAAGACCCACTAGAAGCATCCTTATCCATAATTTAGAGAGAAGAGTCATCTCGATCGGAAGACACGGCTTGTCTTGATGATGTGGCGCGAGTTGAGGTCTCGAATACCTCAGGGTCAATAATATGAGATGGGGGAATCCTCATGGCCTCCTCGAATGAGTCCCTCCTATCAGCTGGAGCAGATAACGATCCAGTCATCTCGACCCTACTAACCTCAGAGGGAGAGGGCTATATGGTTTTCAAAGGGAAGGGGAAAATGGGTCATACCCATATGGAATCGGCTCTATACTTTATCTCGTACTCTTGTTCTACCATGCGAATCTCTTGGAAGCACTTCTTTCTAAGTAAAGGAAATTCTTCAACTAACCTATAAAGCTCTTACAACATCCAAGAGCCGAGGCGACACTTGAGCTACGAGAAATAAATAGCGTGAAAGGAATAAATAACTCAAGGGTTTAAATAATTTTGACCCTAGGATAAAATGGTGGAAAGTGAATCATTTTATGAAGAAACAGTCAAGAACAGTTTGAAGATTGGCCTGAGAAGATGACTAGAACGTTGCCAGAGTGAGTTGAAAAAGTCAGCAAAGGCGTGAGCAAGCCCAAAGATAAGTAAAAAAAAGCTCCCTAGAACTTATACCTACCCAAAAACCACCAGGAACCACCAAGAAGTAAACCCTAACCACCCAACACAGTTGTCGAAATGTAGAATAAACTTGCCGAAAAATTGAAAAACCTTATAACATGCTAGAAAACTAAACAAGTTTGAAAGAAATGGAAAAATATGGTTACCTGGAAGGAATAGAAAAATGAGGAAGCAAGAATGGCCTTGGGAGATGCCTGGAAACACAGGAACAGGAGGCAGAAAGCTCTGAATCTAGAGAGAGGACGAGCGAAGGATTGAGAAGAAATGAAAGAGAAAATGGTTTTGAAAAAACCATTTAAATACTAGTAATGATTTGCGCACATTTTAAAAAGTGGCCCATAGTTCCCCATATGCCTCATCATGCCAAGCACAAAACCCTAAGCGTTTAAATCGTCATTTATGCCTCGATTAGCATAGGCCTATGGGAATGTGACAGTTGTCACACAAAGCTGCCATTCACTTGATAGCTGCCATGTGTCCTCTCAATAATTACGATCAGTATCACCAGACGACATCACATCGTTACCCTCAGCCTCATCCACACGTCATAGAATAAGGGCTAGGGGTTATTGCTATGCCAAGTGTGGCCCCGTCCATCATATAGTCTTGGACATAATCGACCTTCACCAAGTGTCCAAAAGTGGGGCGCTGCAACTTGACCAGATCAGACTCGACCAGATTGACTCGGCGAATGGAGCAGTTCTGTATGCCTCAGCCTCGGCCTTCGGTAACCAGCCAACATGAGTTACCTGTATTTTTTTAAGGATTGAGTATCCTCATCCTCGGCCACCTTCAGGTCGACGAAGATAGGCCGAGATCAATATGCATCATAGGTGCCAACTCCTTAGTGGTTCACAGATTTGCAAATCTAGCCTCATCTAGTGTGGTCAGTCGAGATCACATAGCTGACAGGGCGCGTGTATTGAAAGACGCGTGAGGATGCACGCGTGGGCACATATCACACGTGGACCAAAATCGTTTTACCCACATTATTCTTTCACGTGAGGGAATATTTGATCATCATGTCCTACTTGTGACAGTACTAGGTGTCTTATCCTGACTGGCTAGTTCATTTGGCACATGATCATTGAACGTTTGGGGGGTACATTACACCCCCAAGCATTATATATACTATTCATCTTTTACCTTGTAGGGTATCGACTATTCAGAACCCTAGCTGAAACTCTGTTAAAATCACAAGAGAGAGAGAGAGAGAGAGAGAGAGAGAGAGAGAGAGTGAGTGCATTGCATCACTTGGACATTAGAGTCAAAGCTTATAGTGAGCTTACTCACCTCTGCATAGTGGAGTAGGCCTGATTGGCTGAACCACTTACATCTATGTGTTATTTCCTCTTATCCTCATCTCTCTCTCTCTCTCTCTCTATATATATATATATATATATATTGTTGCATTCACTCCATTGTTATTCTGGTTTGAGCTTATATTCATCTTGACTTGGTGATACCATTTCTGGTATCATCAGTCGGTGATGAAGTCATAAGGCATCCTATAACGGCATATGATATGTTTCCATATAAATTGGAAACCCTATGATAAGGCATATCAATCAAAGGCTCAGTCTCCACCCATTTAGTGAAGTAATCCAATGCACAACTAAATATTTGAATCTTCCTTTGGTGGTCGGTAATGGACAAACCAAATCTATTCCCCAAATAGAAAACAAATAGGGAGTTAGGGTAACCCCTGATCTTCTATGGATAGTATAATTTTTTGGCATTTATCACACTTTTTGGAGAAAGAAACACAATTTTCCTTCATTGTCGGCCAGTAATAACCCTGCATGGCCATTCTTTGTACTAGTAATAGACTATTATTTTTAGTAATAAACTATTTTTTTATTACTAATAATAATTTACCAGTACTATTTCTCACAATGAATTAGTGTTAGTAATATAATATATCCATTACTAATCTTAGTTCAATATTTAGTTTATATTAAAAAAGAAAAAGAAAAATTCCCCCCCAAACCCAAAAAAAAGCGTTCATTCGTCCCAACGCATCACATATAATTTCTCCCTCAACACATGACATAGGTCGGCGCTCCTTGTTTGCTCCGATCGAAGCTTACATCTCATATCATCGACTGATATCATCGAAACTTAGATCTCATCTCATCAGAAGTTTTTCTCCGCCCAAAGTGTCATCGACATAAGGTAGAAATTTCTACATTATTTAATGATTTACATGTTTTGATTGAGTAACCAAAAGCATGTGAGAATTTTAGTTTGGTTTCTCTTTTTGTTTTTTATTTTATTTTTTGCAATCTTTTATTGATTTTACAATTTTTTTACTAGGTAGTCCCTTTGTTTTGCATTTCTCACATCGGGTGTGGACTCTTGGCTTTTGAGTATTAACTATTTGATGAAATTCTATCATGGGTTAGATGTGAGGAACCCATAAGATTGAGACAATATTTCGTGCGAAGTTTGATACTCGAAATCGATTTTTTTCTAGATTTAATAAGATTCGAATGTTAGTTTAAGAAACGAAACTAATTCGAGAAACCCAAACATAAGTGATTCTCAACTTTTTTGATTTCAAAAATACTTTGTCATATTTAATTTTGCATGTTGGAAATCGAGTAATATCTTTATACTTTTGGTTTAGAGAAAAATTTAATTCGAGCAACTCCCAAAACATTTTGGGTCGAGATAATTTTGGGCGTAGTCCACATCGGTATCATGAGAAGGTTTGAGTAATTGAAAAAAACGTTTATTTTTTTCCAAAAAAAAATTATTTAACTACTGTCGAGTTTGAGTAATTGATGGATCGTTTCTATTTTTCCCCCCAAAAAAATTATCACTGAGCTATATTTTGTTATGATGAGAACTTGTCCTAGCCAAACAAATTATTTACAAATCTTGATTCAATCCGATTGTTAGGGAGTAAATGATAACTCTCTCCTACTTTTAATCAGATTATAAAAAATTATACTTTTAATCAGATCCATAAAAAAATCCTTAATGAATAGAATCAAATTATTTTATTTCGCGGTAAAAAGATTGCTCGATGTCCGAAATAATCTTCTGACCAAACCATTTTGACAAATAGACATTAAATTGGTACCATCCCCTTATTTCACCCCCATCTAAAAAAATTACATGTTCTAGCTGTAATTTTACTTACGAGTGTATCAATAATTACGTTTTTTTGTATATTCTCATATAACTTGTGTGTAAACCATGATTTTTTTGGTAGTGCAGAATGTCACAAAATTGAACAAAGAATGGATGAATGAGAGGAATAAAATAAGTGAAGTGTACACAAATGGAGTTGCGACTTTTCTTAATTTTGCAATTGCAAACAATGGCCATCAGTTCTCGACCTTTCCTTGTCCATGTGTTAAGTGTTGAAATAAGAAGCATTTTATTGCGGTAGATATCAAGGGTCATTTGATAATTCATGGTATAGACATGACATATACTAAGTGTGTTTTGCATGGTGAAACACTATCATCGAACCTAACATGTCCCGTAGTAGAACCTATTGATATTGAAGGCATGATGAAGCTGATAACAATGAGAATGAAAGTTTGCGAAACTTAGTTGACACATGTTATGGAGTGCAAAAACAACATTGTGTAGAACCCGGTTCGGAAGGATTCTCTGAAAAATCGTATGTCGAAAATGAGAACTATAATCAATACAATAAATTAGCGATCGAGAAATTATACCCTTTATGTGAGGGTCCTGACACTACTCTCTCTGATATTGTGGAACTTCATAATTGGAAAAAGCAGTTTGGTTGGTCGAAAAATAGCGTGACCTCTCTCTTGTCAGTCTTAAAGAGGTAACTTCCAAAAGGAAACACATTACCAAAAAAATATCCGCACATGAAGAGAATGATGAAAGACCTAGGGATGAAAATAAATTACATTAATGCTTGCATTTACAACTATATTTTATACTAGAAAGAGAATGGAGATTTGGAGGAATGTCCTCAATGTGGGGAACAGAGATATGAAGTGACCTCATAGAAAGGGAAAAGGTTACGCAAAGAACCGATGTAAGTGTTGAGACCTTTTTCTTTAATCCCAAGGCTAGTGATATTGTATACTATACATTGGATAGCGCATGAAATGACATGGAACCATCGGGCAATAAGTTCGTGGGATTATCAGCGACATCCTTGTGATTCATCCCAATGGAGAATGCTAAAAAGTAGATGCCCCGATTTCGCCGAGGAAGGGCGCAAGCTTTGGCTTGAAATAGCAACAAATGGGTTCAATCCCCATGGTATTCAGTCTAGTAGTTATAGTTACTGGCTTGTCATGATAGCACCTTATAATGTGGGCCCTTCTTTGTGCTTGAAGAGTGAGTTCTAAATTTTATCTTTATTGATTCCTGGTCCAAAGGCACCGGTCAAGACATTGATGTTTTTCTTCAACCATTATTAGACGAGTTGAAGTAATTATGGGAATGAGTTCCAGCTATTGACATGAACAAAATGCAACCTTTTATATTGAGATCTATGTTGATGTGGGAGATTCATGATTTTCCCTCATATGGGAACTTATCTGGGTGTCTAACACATGGTTATAAAGCATGTCCTATTTATGGTGATAACACTCCATCAATTCGTCTAAAACACAACATGAAGATAGTTTACACAAACTAGCATATGTTTTTTAAAAGCGATCATCCTTTTTGGAGTGGTAGAGTTTTGGTACTTAGGACACAAGAAGTTGGACGTCCTTCGGTTCGACTAAACGGAGATGCACTTGTGGTGAATTTAAGAAACATAAAGTATGTACCTAGAAAAGTCTCAAAAGTTCCCGCTAAGAAGAGAAAGTCTAATAATATTAATGAGAGTGACAATGTTGAAGTTAAAGAAGCTTGGTATAAAAAATCCATTTTCTTTGACTTGGAATATTGTCCATATCATCAAGTTCGACATGTCCTTAATATGATGCACATCGAAAAGAATGCTGTAGAGCATTTAATAAACATAATTCTCGATGATAATAAAACAAAGGACAATGAAAAGGGGCAATTGGATATGAAGGATATGGGCATACACATCGGTCAATGGCTTCAAGTTGATGGATGCACTGGAAAAATAATAAAACCAACAACACCATTTATCTTGGGTAAATAAGAAAAGGGACAATTATGCCAAATTTTGAAGGACTTAAAGCTTCCTACCAGTTTTTCCTCTAACTTGAGCAATATAGTAGGTCTTAGTCCCCCGTCTTCGCACTCCTTAAAGTCGCATGATTATCACGTCATAATTAAACATCTTCTACATGTGTTGCCCCAACATGCCTTTCTGAAACATCGATATTTGAGAAGAGCAATCCAATAATTAAGTTTGTTCTTTAACATGTTATGATCTAAGGTTCTGATTCGATAAGATATCTAAAGAGCCAAATACATGGTTGTTGAAGCATTGTGCGTGTTGGAAAAATATTTCCCACCTACATTTTTTGATATTAGCATTCACCTCGCTGTGCATCTAGCAGATGAAGCCCTGGTTTGTGGACCAACCGACGCTCATTGGGTGTATCCGTTCAAAAGGTGATTTTTTGTATCTTTTAATATAATAAAATATGCACCATTTAAGTTAATAATGATTGTTATTAATTTTTACTACCTTATACAAATATGGCAATGAAAGATTTCAAAGAGATACCCAGTAATAAGCGGTATGTAGAAGGTTCCATTATAGAATCCTACGTTGTTGCTGAATCTGTTAGATATTGCATGGAGTAAATGCGAAATCCATCCAATAGAAATTTGGATAATAAGAGTTCGCATACTACGAGACAGTAAGCTAAAACCTTTCTCTTGGCAATCTCGTCTCCTCCACCAGCGTCTCCTCCTGCAATAAAATGACAGCCAAAAGACATCATTCCTACCTCCACTTTGGGCTCTTTAAGTTTCTTCGGCAAGTCAGGATTATCCATGTTGTGCGCCCTTTTCGTGTAATCTTTTCCACGGCCAGGTGACTCAGATCTTCATTTAGTGTCTCAGCTACCATTTTGATCAACAAACTTAGTTAACTTTCCTCGTCGAATAAGATTCTACACTTTATTCTTCAAGGCGATGCAACTATCAGTTGTGTGCCTATGATCTCTGTGAAAATCGTAATATTTGGATTTATCTTTCCTATTAAGAGGTGACTTTATCTTTCCAGGATAATTTAAATCTTTGTTTCCCCTGATCTCCTCTAATATGTAATGGACACCCTTGGTGAGAGGAGTGTACTTGTCATACTTTTTGATTTTATCAATCTTCTTATCTTTTTTATCTATCTTGATCGAAGTCTTTTGACTTTTGATTTTTACCTCTGGAGTTTGTTTAACAGCCATAGCTTCATAATCTTCCCAGCCTTAGCCATCAACTCTATCATAATTTTGGAAGTATTTTTTATTAGAGCGTAGTGGAGATTCTTGACGAGTAATCCACTCCTCAGTGATGCGATGGCGATCTTCTCTTCATAATCTACCACCTCTAGTTTCTCATTATTGAAACGTATGATGTACTCTTAGTACTTTCTTCAGATTTTTTACGCACGGATCCGGGCTAGGCCTGTGATGGAACTAAAAAAAGCCCTGCAACGCATATCATCAGGGATAGAATAAATATCATCAGCAACTTGATATTACTCAATATATAGGACTGGATCTGTCTTCTCATTATACTTAGAAGTAACAACTGGTGGCTTGAATTTAGAAGGCGTGGGGTAGTGAACAATAGCTTAAATAAAAGGTGATCCCTTTATAAAACTTCTTTGCAAAGAATTCTTGGTTTTGGCCATTTCTCCCAGCACATCTTCAAGTCGTTCCATAGATCATTTGGATGAATATTCCTCTGGTTTAGAGTTGGCTAAAGTAGCTTTGGTGGATTTACTATGCACATGTGTTGATCTCTCTTCCCGAGGTCTTCTCGGCACACATAAAGCCTTTCATGCTAGCCCCTAGACCTCATGGATCCCTCTTTGTTCTCACGGGGTCAATCATGTTCTCTATGATGGCCTCTGGATGCTCGAGGACCCAAACGATCAAAGGCATATTCCCTACTCAGCCGCTCCAACAAGCTCGATCGCTCGTTTGAGAAAGATCAACCACCGTAGTAATCCGTTGATCGAATTGATGATGTTGTTTCAGGATGGTGGTTTTCTATCCTAGAGGACATGGAGTGATGACTTATCTCATTCCTGGCTGGCGTAGGGGGCATGTTCCTCCTGGAATGTTCATTGGTGGACTCGTCTTGCAACCTGCGAGCTAATTGCCTAATTAACTCATGTATGGCTTCCTTTCCCTTAGCCAGGTTGATCGAAATTCCTTAAAGATCCACCACACTAGGGGGAGTAGATGGATCTGGATTGTTATGTGCAGCCGCAAAGCTACTCTCCGGAACAATCATCATTTTTCAGAGAAATTCCCAAACGAACAAAAAAATAAAAGATGTAGAGAACGATGATAAGCAGTCATTCCCCCATACGACGTCAATCTGTTGATGTCTAAAAATGGATGGGGTCCAAATTTATAACCATGGATAAATAAAGATAAAAAAGCCAGACAAACACACATGAAATAATGTTTTTAAAGTGGTTCAACTATAAGAAGAGACTAATCCACTATTGATATTATTTCAGGTGATTAAAATAGTTGAGTAAAGGGTGTTCTTGTGCTTGGTTATATCGTCCTCTTAAGCTAAGGGACAACATGCATTTATACTAGTTAGGAACCCAAGAGATGGAATGCTTTTATATTTCCAAGCACTCACATCTGTAGACGATAAATGAGACTCTTGATATCCAGTGACCATCAATAGTCTGTTGTTGTTCCACCCGAATAACCTTTGTTATTCTTGATGGTTCACGTTTTTAGTGTTGGTCGGCATTCTAACCGACTAAGACTCTCTAAAGCTAACCAAGATAGCTGAGTGGCCACATAGGAAGACATGTGTCTGCCTTTCATTGGTCCACGTAGGAGAGTAATTTTTACATATAATAGTACCCCTTTCACATACTCATTTTAAACTCACTTACTTTCTCTCTAAAAACAAACATATAATCTCTCTCTCTCTCTCTCTCTCTCATAGCCTCACCCCCACCCCACCCCATCAGAGACTCGCTAGAATAGTCCATCGGAGGCCACCGTACATCCTTGTTGAAATGACTCTCTCTCTCTCTCTCTCTCTCTCTCTCTCTCTCTCTCACACACACACACACACACACACACACACAATCAATTTTTTCCTTTTTTGGTCTGCGCCAGTGACACCATTGCCAGAGCTAGAGAATAATGCTTTTCACCGTAAAAAATGGAGTTTTTGCTAGAAAAAATGGAGGTATTTTCAGAAACAGTAAATTTATCTGTTTTTGTTTTTTCATAAAAAAATATCAAATATGGGTACATTGTGGTAGGGAATGTCACCTTTGTCATTTTTGTTATCATATCCTAAAAGGTTCTCGAAAGTATAAGTTTAGTATCACAAAGGTTCCCAAAACTCAAGATCATCATGTCACACATATGTGGATTTGGAAATTAGATTTGGAGGGGCTTAATGTTAGACTTGTTAATTCTCAAATGCTTGCACATGATTCTTCACAAAAAGTATCTTATGAGTGATTGTGTTTGTATGTTTTTCATACACCAACTTTAGTGCTTCATTTTATATGTTATTGCTAGTTTTATGATGTTTGAGTCTTCTGTATTTTGATTTTTTCATTTATTGGGTCTTAAAATATAAAAATATTTTATTTTGTCTTTTGAGTCATTTTAACAAAATGTTTAAAAACTCAAAAAGATTTTTTGTCATGTGCAGTTTGGTTGGCATATCAGTGTTTGAATCCCATTCCTTCCATTTTCCATGTGGCTAGGATATTTGATTATGGTCTATAATGATTTAGATTGTTTCTTAACCATGCTTGCATAGAGTTATTCGATTTTGATTTGCATAATGGATAGGTTTTGTATATGCCCGTGCACGCGCTTGCACGAGCTCTTTTGGATTTTAACTACCTATATTATATGACCTAAGTGTGGTTTTCTCCTATCAATCTTGTCATATACATATCTTTTTGATTGGGTGATTTGTGCATGTAAGAACCATTGCATGAGTTTATTTTTTTAAATATGAGTGTGTAATGGAAAAGGGCTACGAAGGGAGTAAATCTACTTTGCATGAAAAGCCACCATTGGCAAGAGCCTAAAAGAAAAGAGAGGCAATAGAGAAAAAATTTCCAAGGCCAATGTTTCAAAATTGATGCATCAAAATTGGCATCTTAAAAATGAGAGATTGAATCTCTATAATTTTAAAGGTGTTTAGTTGAATATCAATGGGTTTAGACAATGTGTCCTAGTTAGTCTTAATGTTTGACGCTATTGATTTGAGAATCATCAATGTTTTTCCTAGGCTAGTGTGCATTGTGTATGTTATCCATTATGAGCTCACATTCTTATCACTTAAGGTTAAATATTAGTTTGATAAGTTATTGCGATCAAATAGAACTCCTTGGACTACCTTGAGTAATTGTGACATATTTCTTTTACTACCTAGTTCAAGCCCTTTCACTCTGTACCACATTCTGTTTAGACACATTGATACCATACAAGTGTGGAAAGCTTATATGTTTTTGTGTCTTTTGAGGTGTTTATACGTATACATTCTTATGCGTTAATTGGTATCCTTATACACACACACACACACACACACATAAATGTGAATGTGTGTGAGTGTGTGTGTGCGCGTGTGTGTGTATCACAAGAATATGTACGTATGACTTACGATATACACACATATATATGTATACCATATGATGTGTGTGTGTGTTCATGTTATACGTATATATGTGTGTGTATATCGTATGCTTGTGATATATATATAGTATGTTTGTTTTTACTCTTTGCTTTTCATTTATTCTATGTTTTCCATATTCTCCATATTCGATTCAATTTGGTATGTTATATGATTATATTAATATCTTTTGTTACATATTTACATTGGTATCATTGGTTTCAATGTTTGGATTATTTGTTCTTGTGCTGCTGAGATTGTTATCGTTGCATTTCACTTCACATCATTGTAAGATTGCTTGTTTTTCTTTATGTTCTCATGTGTTACATTTAAGGGGAGAAGTTTTTTATATTGTGCACCTTTATCTTTGTCTATTCCTGAACCAAAAGGGGAGGAATATTCGCTTTAGGGGGAGACGTCTTAACTTAGGTGGAGAAAGGCTAACCTTAGTTAGGAAATGTTTGGACAAAGAGGGATGGTTTTTCATATGCGAATTTATATTATTTATATATTCTCTTTGAATTTGAAAGGTATGTTTAAGTGTTCAAGTTTATCAATGACGCGATAAAGTTTCATAAGAGCAAAGCTACTCAAGTTGGTGTATGTCAAGTGTCTGCACTTTTTCCTTGGGGGTTTAGAGTCTTTAAAAGAGCTTGACGACCCGTAGATTTTGGTTTTGTGTTTTATCCCAAAATAGCCAAGGGGTAGATGTGTAAGGACAAATTTATAATAAAGTCAATTTGTAAGTATTTTTGATTTATTCCATTTGGACAAAACGTTAAAATCATTGGTTAGGATTTGAGTTGTTTACCCTTCAAACCTATGATGTTTAGATCGCAGCGGCCAACTAAAACGACTTCAAAACCGTGTCATGTTTTTGTGCAAAGTTTTGTCTTTAACATCCATGGGATCTCAAGAGGTATCAATACATATATATTTGATCCATAGATATTCATTTGGGTGTTAATTTTTAAATTGAGGCCATTTTCATAAAAAGAAATTTTAAAGATTTTTTATTTATTAAAGTCGTTCGAACGAGAATTTTAAGTCGTTCAGATGAATTTATATAAGTGGTTAGAATAAGATTTTTATTGGATCAAATGATAATGGGGTTTTTGTTTGAACAAGGTTCAAACGAGGATCGAACGAGTTTTTCTGCTTTATAATAGGATGTCGTTCGAAGGTCATTCTATTTTTATTAAAATAAGTTTAGCAAGTTCGTTCGAACTAGATTTAGTTCATTCAGATGAGATTTCGCAACTCGTTCAAACGACCATAGTGCTTACATTTAAAGGAGTTGCCTCGATTTTTGTGCCGCCTTGACTTTTTTATTTTCTATAAATAAGGGTGCCGATAACTTATTTAATGAAGACGTTTTGCAAAAAACATTTTCGAAGAAATATTCTAGAGCCTCCAAACCTTAGTTTAAACCTAATAATTTTGAGATCCAAGTTTTAGTTAAATATGATTTTTTTGAGATTTCTTGTTTGAGCACTAAGGTTTAAATACTTTTTATCTTTTCTGAGTATCGTTTAGTATGGTGGATTCCCTACTTATTGCAGTTTGATGCGTGGGACTTCGTATTGTGATGGTTCATTGAGCCAAGACTGTTGGATACCGAGATGTGTGTGGAGCATGCATTGTGGAAGTTTGTGGGTAGATTCATGCATGTGACTGCAAAGAAGGTTCAAAGAACTAATATAGAATCAAGTCTTTAAGGGAATCGAGTCGGTTGAGTAAGTCATTAGTCGTCTTTATATAATTCCTAGATCATAGTGATTTTGCATGACTCGACCGTCCGAAGGCTTTTCCATCGTGAGTTTTCCTTTTCATCGACATGTTGTGGTTGCTTTATTTTACTCTTGCTTATATCACCTAGATGTATATTTTAGGCCAAGATAAAATGGGGCTAATTATCTTTCAAAATACGTTAGGTTTAAAATTATGTCAAAGTTAAAATGAGTTTAATTAATTTAGATAAAATAAAAATTAGTGTGTGTGTGGGGAAAATCATATAAGCATATAACCCTTGATGTTAGTTGCATTTTCAAATTGGTATCGGAGACCGTGCCTATAAGTTATTTAAGCATGAATTCGAGAGGTTTTAATATGGAGGGTCAATCATTTTCTAGACCACCTTTGGTCTATGGGTATAACTATAAGCACTGGAAAATATGTATAAAATTTGCGCTTAAGTCCCTGGATGAGCGGGTATGGTTAGTAGTATTAAGGGGTGGACTCCGCCCACAACTCTAGTAGGTGAACTTTGTGTCCCTAAACTCGTTGAGTGTTAGGGAGAGGAATAACATAAGTTTTGTAATTACAATTCTCATGGTTTAAATGCTTTATTTTGTGCAGTTAAACCAAAGGTGTTCTGCCGTATTATGATGTGTGAGACATCAAAATAGGCTTGGGACATACTCCAACTAACTCATGACTGAACTAATGCAGTTAAAGAATCCAAACTCCAAAACCTCAACACTAAGTTTGAAACCATCAGGATGGATGAAGGTTTTACCTTCGATGAGTTTTATGATAGACTTTTTGATATTGCAAACTCATCTTTTAATTTGGGAGAGAAAATACCCAAAACCAAAGTTATGAAGAAAATCATAAGATCCTTACATGAAATATTTAATCTCAACGTCACTGTTTTGAACTCATAGGGAACTGTTGACTCAATGAAACTCGAAGATCTTGTGGGTAAACTTTAAACCTATGAACTCGCCATGTTTCCTCTCTATACGAAGAATAAAGACAAGGTCATTTCTTTGAAAGCTCGAAAGGAGGAAACACATATTTTATATGATGAGTCTAACATTGATTCCAATTATATGGTCATATTTTCTAAGAAATTTAGAAAATTTCTCAAGTTTAGCAAACTAAACTCTAAATTTGATGAAAATAAATTTTAGAAGAATAAGTTTAACAAGGTTGAAAAATTCCCTAAGGATCATGACTTTAAAAAGAATCGAAATGAAAACTTTAAAAGGGATGAATTAGGTTGATGCTTTAGGTGTGAGGGGTATGTCCATAGGGTATCCGAGTGTCCCACCAAACAAAGGAAAGAAGGTATAAAGGCGAAAGCATATAATGATACCCTTAGGGATAGTTAATTCGAAGAGGAGTGTAACTCCCCATTGAGCGTAATTACTCCATGTTCACGACCAGTCATGTGAGCCTTGATGAAAAGTCTTTCGATAAATATAATCATTTTCATGATGATTACGAGGCCGAGTTATGTTAATCCCAAGATAATAGTGATGAGGAAGAAGAATAAGATGACATTGAGCTTCAATTTACCTTCCGTGAATTGTATATAGCGATGTTGAAGTTAAAAACGTCTAACTTGAAGTTGAAAGCTAAATTGAATGAATGTACCATAGGTAAAGATGGTTAGAAATCGATTCCATATTTAAGGGAACATTAGAGGACTCTTAGGGACAAGCTCGCATTTATTAAGGGGAAATGATAACCTTCGAGGACTGAAGGATGTTATAAAGAAGGAGTCCCTAGTTTTGATGAGTCTTATTTTTTTGGTTGAGTCTAGGATTGAGGAGTCAGAGGGGAAATTAAGACACTCAAGTCACATCATATTTAATTTTGAATCTAAGTCGGAGAAACTAGATATGATGTTAGGCTTCGTCCAAATAGAAAATGTCAAGGTTGGAATTGGCTTTGATGATCCAAATGCTTCCGGTTTTAAATTCAAGACCAACATTTTGAGAGAGTCAACTGTTGCTAGGGACATTAGAAAAGTTCAGCCCAAAGGTAACATTCTTCATGTCTACACTTTCACACATTATGGTAGGTAATGTCGCCTTAGGCATTTTTGTTACGACATTCGAGAGGGTCCTAGGAAGTCTAAGTCTAGTGTCACCAAATTTTCCAAAACCCAAGATTATCACATCGCACCTATGCGGGTTAGGAAATCGAATTTGGGGGTGCATAATGTTAAACCTATTGATTTTTGAATGCTAGCAAATAATTCTTCACATGCAATATCTTATGAGTGAGTGTGTTCGAATGTTTTTCATACACTACCTTTTGTTCTTCATGTAATATGTTATTTCTAGTTGTATGATGTTTGAGTCTTTTTGTATGTTAATTTTTTCATCTATTGGGTCTTATTGAAAAATTTTAAATATATTTTATTTTGTCTTTTGAATCATTTTAAAAATTGTTTAAATACTCAAAAAGAATTTTTTTGTCATGTGTAGTTTGGTTTTACACATTTTTGTGGCATATTAGTGTTTGTATCCTATTCCTTCCATTTTCCATGTGGCTAAGATATTTGATTATGATGTATAATGCTTTGGATTGTTTCTTTATCATGCTTTCATGGAGTTGTTTGACTTTTATTTTCTTAATTGATTCACTTTTTTTTATAAGCAAGTAAAATGAATAACTAAACAAAATAGGTACAAACAATAGAGAGGACATACCCTCCTGAGACAATGCACATTTTGAAACTAGCCAACAAGAAAACACGAGCCAAAGAACATATATCTCACAATAGAAACTCGACCCCGGGGGTGAGAAAACCCCAACCAAATCGAACATACACGTAAATAAAGAAAACACTACAAAGCGACAAAAAATAATTGTCCAAAGGAAAACAAGCCCCAAAACAAAGGCACCCCCTTACAAAGGGAAAAATCAAAATTTATCCCAACCAACAGGGGAATCACACGCCCTATAGAAACAGGCCCAAAATATGCAGCATCCAAGAAAGGAATGATCCACGCATCAAAACGAACCCAAATGCCTTTACATACACTTGCATGAGCTCTTAGTGATTTTAACTACCTATGTTGCATGACCTATGTGAGGTGTTCTCCTATCAATCTTGTCATATACATATCTATTTGATTGGGTAATTTGATTTTGTAATAACCATTGAGTAAGTTTGATTTTTTTAAAATATGAGTATGCAATGGAAAAGGGTTACGAAGGGAGTAAATCTCCTTTGCTTGAAAGGCCTCTGTTGGCAAGAGCCTAAAAGAAAGGATAAGGAAGAGAAAAATAATTTCGAAGGCCATTGTTTTGAAATTGGTATTTTCAAAATGGGAGGAAAATTTATTGTCTATAATTTTGAGGGTGTTTAGTTAAAGATCAATGGGTTTGCATAATGAGTCCTAGTTAATATTAAGATTTCATGCTATTGACCAGAGATTCATCAATATATTTTTTAGGCTAGTGTGCATTGTGTATGTCCATTATGAGTTCATATTCCTGGCACTTGAGTTTAAATCTTAGTTTGATAAGTTATGGCGATCAAATAGAACTCCTTGGACTATTTTGAGTATTGGAAATTTTTTCTTTCATTATCTAGTTCAAGACCCTTCAGTCCAAACCACATTCTGTTTAGACACATTAATGCTATACGAGCGTGTAAATCTTATATTTTTTGTCTCTTTTGTGGTGTTTATACATATATATTCGTGTGCGTCAATTGGAATCCTTATATACATATATACATGATATGATTGTTTTAAGTCTTTGCTTTTCATTTAATCCATGTTTGCCATACGCTTCATATTTGTTTAAAATTGGTATGCTATATGATCATATTGATATATTTTGTTAAATATTTACATTGGTATCATTTTTTCTTTGTTTGGATTATTCGTGCTTGCGTTACCGAATTTTTTGTCGTTGCTATACAATTCACATCATTGCATGATTTATTGTTGTCTTTTATTCTCATGTTTTACATTTAGGGGGAGAAATTGTTTACATTGTGCACCTTTATATTTGTTTATTCCTGATTAAAAAAGGGGGAGAATATTTACCTTAGGGGAGACGTCTTACCTTAGGTGGAGAAATTTTAACCTTAGTTAGGAGATGTTTGGACAAAGGGGGACATTTTTTCATATGCATATTTATATTATTTATATATTATCTTCTGCATTTGAAAGGTGTATTTAAGTATGCAGGTTTATCAATGATGTGGTAAAGTTTCACAAGAGAAAAGATACTTATGTTGGTGTTTGTAAAATGTCTGTACTTTTTCCTTTGGGGGTTGGATTGAGTATTTAGAAGATCTTGATGACCCATAGGTTTTTATTTTTATGTTATATCCCGAAAAAGCCATAGGGGTATATTTGTAAGGGAAAATTTCTAATAGAGTCAATTTGTAAGTATTTTAGTTTTACTCCGTTGGGATAAAACCCTTTTAATCATAGGTTAGGACTTGGGTTATTTACCCTTGAAGCATATGATATTTAAAATGTTTGATTGAAGGCTATAACAACCAAGTAAAATGACATCATTATGGTGCCATATTCTTATGCAATGTTTTGTTTTCAGCTTCCATAGGATCTCAAGATGTATGAATGCATATATGTTTGATCCATAAATATTCATTTGGGTTTTAATTTTTAAATTGTCTGTCGTAAAAAAAAATTAATGAAAAATGTTTTATTATTAAAGTCGTTCGAACGACATTTTTCAGCCATTCAATGAATTTACATAAGTCATTAGAACGAGATTTTTATTAAATCAATTCCACTTCGATAGGATTAGCATTTTTGTATCTCAGTTCCCTGATGGTAGCCCTTACATTGAAAACTTCACACCCACCAATTTAATATTATTTCAATATATTAGTTGGCTTTGACCTTTTGGTCCTTTTTGTAGTCCGACTCATAAAAAAAGACACCAACATCAGCAGGCCTTGACAAACATGGTCGAAATTATGGATGCTTTTGGGTCTAAACAGAAAGAAAGATGGGGATCCACCGGTAATGCATCTTCATCAAACTTTGGAAGATGTAATAATCTAACTAGGGGCTAGAACATTATGTAGGATGCTGGACCTTAAAACTTTTCTCAAATTGGGATCGCCAAGGGAAACCCTATAGGTCCTTATGACTCCTATAATTACATGCCCAAACAAAATGTCATCGACTTGGGTGAGCATATTTCTCTCCCTAGGGTTCTATCCATTTAAATGACTGATGAAACCGATCATGCATCGGATGAATGTGAGGGAGAAATTCATTTTTATGAGCATTGCTCCCATGATTGATTGGGTATATTTTTATTGAATCCCATTCGCGACGTCCGCTCCTCTTCATCCCAATTGATACTGAACACTTGGAGGATCTTGATAGGATACATGATACATTGCCATGATCTATTCATCCTTAATCATCCCATGAACGTGGGTGAACTCTTAACCGTCTATAAGCCCATGGACTCACAAAGGGTTGTATGACCTCATTTATAGACATAAAGGCAAAATCTTTGTTACCTCCCTTCCCACCTCTAACCATGATTGTAGACATCAATTCTTCTTCATCAAAGGAGATTTATGAGAGTGTGATGAAAATAATGACCTTATAGGTAATCTATTTATTATTCCACACTTCTGGAACATACATGATTTGAGTGAGTCTTGCATCTTCATAAGTTTTACTTCATTTCTTATGCAAAACTTGTTCGTACTAACAATTATGTTATTAGCATTATGCCTGGATATTCACCGACCTTCCAAATATTCTTGAGGACCAGAAACAGAGGGTTCTGAAAGTTGGGCGGAAAACTCACCCATTCAAGGAGCTTTGAAACATCCCGAGGCTGGAAAAACTTGGCTTTATTGCAAGAGACGAGGAGGTGCTGAAAACACACTATATAACTGACTTACTTGAGTCTATATTAAATAGGAGTTCCAAATAGTTTGGATATTGAGACAAAGCAAGCTAAATTTTATGAGTTACTCCATATTCCAAAGGTTGAAGAAGAAGAAGGAAGAAGAAGCAATCCAATCCAAGCTACCCTAATAGGGAAGTTAATTCTGTACTTAAACCACTATAGGACACTCTCACTGCATAATATTTTATTCCTTTTTGCATTGGTGGTTTTTAAAACACTTTAACCATTTTAAAAATTAATTTAATTTATTTACAACATTTTTAAAAAAAATTTAAATACTTTTTGAATTAATTAAAATTTGGTTTTTAAAAGTGTTGGGGATATAAATTGAATTTTAGAAAGTGTTTTATTTGCTTCAAAGTTAGCTTGGGTAGAATGTCAAAGCGCTAGAGACTTCAGGGTGCGTTTGTATTTATTTTCAAAACACGCGTTTTTATTTAATCTGGTTCATACACGTGTTGGCTTATTAAGTGTTAGATCCGTGTTTTCTCACAGACACAAACCCACCTTCCAATCTCATCCATTGGACGACTTTAATCGATGATCTGCATGTCTTCTGTTACAATCTCAGTGCTTAATTCTTAACCAATGAGATTATGTTATTCCACCGCTTGTTATAAGCTATTAGATTTTAAGTCAAACTTAGAAGACCAAATCCCAGCCCTTGGATTGCAACTGAAAGTCTCAACATTTAGAGACTTTTGCCATTTTCGTCCAAATAAGAAAAAAGAGAGAGTAGAGAGAGAAGAGAGAGAAGGGAAGAAAGAGAGGAGAAAAGAGAGAAGAAGATAACCTATCTTCGAATCCTCAAACCTCTAAGTGATATCCCACAACCCATACACCTCAACCTTTAAAGATCCACTTATAAGAAACCAAAATGTTGAGTGTTAGAACCATTCTAGGGTTTCTACGAGTTTGGTGGTGGGGTTGGACGTCTGTTGAATACCTCTTTCAGTTTGAGTCTCTTTGAGAACTCATCTCTGAGAAAATAGCGAGTTTCACATATTGAAACTTGAGATTTTCTAAAGATAACATCACACACTATTTGTTAAGTTCTCTATTTGGATATGTTTCTTTAGATCCATCTGATTCTAAAGCTTTTGAAAAACAAACTTCTAAGTTTTCAAGAAAATATCAGATCCTTAAGAACGTTTGTGTCTCCTGTTTTATATTTCATACTTTGTGAAATAAAAGTGTACAAAAATAAAAACGAGACACATAGGACCTTGGCTATTTTTGAAAGCAAGGTTATTTTTCCAGATTTGATCTTGAATAAGAAGTTTCTTTCACAAAATCAATTGAATCAGATCTTTCATGTCATATATAATTTATTGATTCGTAGGATATTGTTTGTATAAATTCTTTGAGAGGGTGAGTTGCATAAGTCTGTACCTAGATCACCTCATAAACACTTCTCACATGAACACTTAGACACAGTGGTTTTGTTTGAGACTTGAATTTGAAAGAGTTGCTGGTATCAGAATTCAAAGAGAAGGAGGTCAAGGAAAATTCAAAGAAGCAGTAAAGAAGAGATCAGTCAAGTAAAAAAACCTTTGGAGTGGATTAGCTCATGTAGGTATAACTCTGAACTTAGATTTATTATCCTTGTGTGTTTGCTTAAGTGTTCTAACTCAATTCTTTATTCTAGTGAATTTTTGTTTTATGCTGTAAAGGGCACTGTGGATGTTTCCCTTGATTATGGGGTTTACCACGTTAAAAATTCCTGTGTCTATTCCTTTGAATATTCTTCACTGTTGTTGTGATTGGTATTGCATGGTATCTTTAGTAAATGGTCTTTAAATTTTAAAAACTAAGATAATCAACTATCAAATCTAGACCATATATTCAGAAAGTTTTTACAACACATCTTGTGTTTTATTCGAAAAGAGTTTTGCCTAAAAATATTATTCGGAGTTTACTCAACTTATAACATTCTGTTATTAATCTAGTAAATAAGTTTTTCAAGTGGTATCAGAGCAGGACCATCTTTTGTGATCCTGAAACTTTAGAAATTGTTTTCGAAACTTCTTTAAAAAAATTCTGAATATGGAAGAAGGATTTGAGAAGTTTGGTAACCTCTCGAGACCACCACTCTTTGATGGAAACAACTTTTCATACTGGCAAGTGTGAATAGTTGCTTTCATTCAAGGAACCCTCGGTGATGATGTCTGGGAAATGGTGGAAAGAGGGTATGAACATCCTACTAAGGCCATCTCTGAAATTAATCCAATAAGGATTAAGAAACTTCTCAGTGAATTTACTAAGGAAGAGAAAAAGGCATCCTTAGATAATAACAAAGGCAGGAATGCCATCTTTATGTCCATTAATGAATACGAATTCAAAAGAATATCCATATGTTTAATTTCTAAAGGGGCATGGGACACTCTTATCACTGCTTATGAAGGTGATGATAGAGTTAAGGTAGGAAAAACTCAGATGCTAGTCAAGTAATACGACAACCTGATAGTGTATGACAATGAATCCTCTGACGATTTTTTCATTAGGTTAACTGATATTTTCACAAAACTTCATGCTAATGATATAACCTATAGTAGAAAGGAAATTTTTCAAAAGATTCTTAGGTCACCGCCTTCCAAATTTGACAATAAAAGATATGCCGTTTAAGAGATAGGCGACCCTAATATGACTCCTAAACTGCTTAGTAGTAAATTGAGGACCGCAGAATTGGAGTTAGACTTCAAAAAGTAACTAACCAGACAAAATAAGAAACCCTTTAGTTCTAATGTTGTGTTTTCGTCTAAAATGCATGTTCCTAAAATAAGTTCGTTGGACTTTGACCCTGACTGTGCTGATGATTGTGATTTGGATGACCTTGACAATCAAATAGCTTTTATGAGCAAGCATTTCAAAAAGATTTTGAAATTCAAAAATGCTGTAGCCTCTAAACAAGGCAAGTTAAATTATTAAGGAAATCGAAATCGCAAACCTCATGACAGAGATAATGCCAAACACTCACATGACAATAAAAGGACTTATGACAATAACAGACCTAAGATAGACCTGAAAGATGTGAAATGTCATAGGTGTGGTAAAATGGGACATTATGCTAATAAATGTCCAACTAATTTTTAGCAACTACAACAAGGATTAATGAGTAAAACTTGGGATGACTCTAATGATTCTGATTAAGATGAAACAGAGTCAACCTAAAATGATGAGTATTGCATGTCTTTCTTTGTTAAAATTGTATATGATGATGATGATGCATGCCTATCTACTCACAAATCTATGTTGCCTGTTAATGTTGATGTTCATACTGCGCCTTTGATTGTTGAGAGTAATCTAAGTGTGAGTCAAAGCGTTAATACTGCCATAAACTGAATGTGTGCGTTAATCCTAAAGAACCAAGGAACGTATTATAGAACACTTCACATGACACACTTAGCGAGTCTGATGATGATTTACCTAATTTACACGAGTTATACACTAAACGATTAAGAAGAGTGCTCGTCTTGAAAAAATGATAAAATCATTAACTGAGCGTATTGATTTACTTAACCAAACCATTAGGAAGAATACTGAAGATTATAATACCCAGTGTCTAGCTCATGAGGCTGAGATTCAAGAATTTGCCTTAAAAATAAAAGATTTATCTAAGAAAAATCATGAGTTTGAAAAAAAATATTAGTCAACCCTTGTTGAACTAGAAGAGTCTAAGCAAAAGGTCTCAAATATGTTTAAGAAATGTCAACACTTTTTAACCCAAGCTAAACCTTAGGACGAAATTGTTGTTGGAAGTAAATTTTACTCTGAAGATAAGTCTGGCCTAGGCTTTGGAGAAATAGTGCACACATGTAAGACCAAAGTTTCTCCTGAAAATGTTATTTTTGTTAAACAAGGCCAAACTTGTCAAACTGTTCAAAAAGGGGAATCTAGTCTTAATGTTTCTCAAGCAAAACATGAGAAGTACAATCAACAGTCTAATTCAAATGGTCATGCTAAATATGTTTGTCCACCCGTTAGAGACCAAAAACAAAAACTTAAGACCAATGAAAATTGGACTATTGTACCAAATAGAGCCAAACCCATCTTTAAAGACCTTAGTAATAAAGTCAAGACCAACACCCATCAATACTGTTCTTACTGCGACGTCTCTAGCCACACTCTTGAAGAATGTTTTCAGAAAAGGATATACGTACCCACGTACCTTAACTTTAACTATTCTAAAAAAGGAAGAAATACTTATGTTCTCCCTAGATAGGCCACAAATAACTCTAGCTATAAAAAGAAAGATGAGGGTCCAAGACCATGAAAAAGCCATTTAGAAACACTCCACATACCTTTTCTAAATCAAAAGGACACAAATCCTATGAAACCAGGCCTATTTGGATTAGAAAAGATGATCTGTTACCCCAGCTCAAGTGCAACATTATCATTTCTGCTTTAAAGGTATAAATCATTTCAACTGGATGGTATTTAGACTCTGGATGCTATAAACATATGACCGGGGACGAAACCAAATTGAAAAACAAAACAGACTTCTAAGGAGGTAGTGTCATGTTTGGAGATGGTGTTTCATCACAGATCATAGGTAAGGGAAGACTGAGTGCGAATGGACTTCCTGATTCAAATGATGTACTCTTAGTCAAAGGCCTTAAAGCTAATCTCTTAAGTATATCTCAATTCTGTGATTCGAATCATACCGTTACTTTTTCAAAAAATGATTGCAAATTATTGATCAGAAAAGAAACTGTATATCGACAGGAAACATAACTCAGGAAAACTGTTACACAGTGATTGCCAAGTCTTCTTTGTGCCATGCTGCCAAATTTGAGGATTCTGACCTTTGGCACAATAGACTGGGAGATACGAATTTTGATAATCTTATAATATTATGCTCCCAAGAAATAGTTAGAGGTTTACCCGAAATAAAAAATTCTTTCAATCCGGTTTGTGGACCACTTTAGGAAGGAAAAATAAGTAAATCCCCTCATAAGAAAGTTAAGGATATCTTTACCACAAAACCTTTAGAACTTATCCATATGGACCTCATGGGTCCCTCAAGGACTGTTAGTGTTTGTGGTAATAGTTATATCCTGGTTAAAGTGGATGACTATACGCGATATACTTGGGTTATTATTATGAAACAAAAATTAGATACCTTCGGTGAATTATTGAAAATTCTTTTGAAAATAGAGAATGAGAAAGATGCCCAAGTATGTCTTATTAGGAGTAACATAGGTGGAGAGTTCAAAGACTCTGGTGCTACTGAATACTGTGTAGCCAATGGCTATAAACATGAGTTTAGTGCTCCTAAAACACCCAAGAAAAATGGCATCGCTGAGCATAAGAATAGGACTTTACAAGAAATGGCTAGGGTTATGATACACGCTAAAAGTCTTCCTAGATATTTTTGGGTTGAAGTCATTCAAATCGCATGTCATTTCATTAATCGCGTATACCTTAGGAAAAATTCCAAACAAACCCCTTATGAAACTTGGTTTCACAAAAAGCCTAACTTAAAACATTTTAAAACCTTCGAGAGTATTTGTCATGTCTGTAAAGACAGAGAACAACTTTCAAAATTTGACGCCCGAGGAGAGAAAGGAATATTTCTTGGTTATTCCGAAAACAGTAGGGATTTTTCGTGTTTTTAATTATCGAACCAAAACCATTATGGAATCCATTAATGTCATTGTAGGGATGGAAACAGGTCGGGTCGGGGGCGGGTTTTAACTCCCCATCCTCGTCCCCGTTAGAAAAACCATTCCCCGTCCCCGCCCCGCTCCCTGTTGTAACGGGTTCGGGGATCCCCGTCCCTGTTTAAAATGGGTATCGGGTTTCCCGTGGGGAACCTGTTTTGATTTTTTTTTGTCTTTAGCACCTCAGTAAAAATTACTTAGGTTATCTAAAAAAAACATCTTCAAAATATTATCAAAAACCATCTTCAACAGGTTATCTTATCAACTGAAAATTACAGTTAATTTTTCAGTCTGAAATTAATACTCAAGTATTATAAAAAACAATAAATATTATAAAAAAAATTACAACTAAGGGATAACAACAGTTTATAACATTAGAGTGGGGGATAATAGAAAGGCAACTAATGGATTTTATAACCAATCGAATATTATAAAAAAAAAGAAAGAATTGAAGTGCAATAAATGCCACTTGAGCCTTGATTTTTATCGAGTTTAGTGTACCAATCTAATAAATCATTTTCGCATTTCAACATTTCTCTAGTAATTAAATACATCTACTGTTATTCACATATATTTTTAAGTAATCAGAAAATACATCTATCTATTTTCACTTGTCTGCATAGAATATTGAGTAATGGTAAATTAGATGCTACTTCAGAATCACTTGTCCGCACAGAATATTAAATTCGTAATCTGCAAATACATCCCATTAATTTTCTTTAGTGTACCAATCTAATAAATAAAATAAATCTTCAACTAATTACGAATTAATATCCGCACATACGTATATATATTGGTGAAAACAAAGGAGTTACAAACTAAAATCAATCTTCAACTAAAATCAATCGTAACAGTATATAACAACAGTTTATAAATAACAATAGAGTTACCTTTCAAGAATCATGGAGATGAGGGGATGAGGATGACGAGGCATATGAGGGGATGGGGGAGTGAGGGAGAGCAGTGGTACCGACGTGAGAGAGTGAGGGAGTGATGGAGAGAAGCGGCGGTGTGAGAGAGTCAGGGAGTAAGCTAGAGCAGCGAGCGGCGTGATAGAAGAGAGTGAGATTGCTATCTAAGATGAAGGCTTTTTTTAGATGCTTTTATATACTTATATACTTATTATAATATAAATATATATTTTTTATTATATATTAATGAATCGGGTATCCCCGTGGAGACCTGAGGGTATACGCGAAATTGACCCAAAAATTTTGGGGGATTTTTTTTACTCCCCGAACCCGATCCGATCCCTAAAATTTCGGAGATTTTTCAAGGATTTTTTTTCGGGTATCCGCGGGGACCCAAAATTTTGGGGAAAATTGCCATCCCTATGTCATTGTAGATGATACGAGTGTAGGGAATAGTGTCAGTCATTCATTGCCAGAAGATGAGGATGAACCAAAATTTCAAAATGAACCCTCACAAGACAATGATTCACTGCCACCCGAGAATCCTTCTGTACCCACTTGGGTTTCTAAAGACCACCCTATTGAAACTATAGTTGATAACCCTTCTAAACCTGTTAGAACAAGGTCCCAACTTCGAAATGTGGCACAATTTGCATGTTTCATTTCCCATGAGGAACCTAAAAATGTAAATGATGCCCTTTCTGGATAAATGCTATGCAAAAAGAGCTTGTCCAATTTCAGAGTCATGATGTGTGGTATCTTATTCCCAGGCCTAAATATTCGATGGTTATTGCCACACGATGGATTTTCAAAAACAAAATGGATGAAAATGGGGAGGTCATTAGAAATAAATCTAGGTTGGTAACACAAGGATACTCATAGATAGAGGGAATTTACTTCGATGAAACTTTTGCACCTGTTACGCATCTTGAGTGAGTTCGTCTCCTCCTTGCCATATCGTGTCACCTGCAATTCAAGTTATTCCAAATGGATGTTTAGTCCGCATTTTTGAATGTAATTTTGACTGAGGATGTATACGTAGAGCAACTAAAGGGTTTGTAGATCCATCACACCCTAACTACATCTTTAGGCTTAAGAAAGCCTTAGACGGTTTGAAACAAGCTCCCAAAGCTTGGTATGAGCGATTATCCACATTTCTAGTATCTCATGGATTTGTCCGAGGTGGAAATGATCAAACTTTTTTCGCTAGGAACGAAGACAAACACGTCATAATTGCACAAGTGTACGTTGACGATATAATATTTGAATCCATTTGTTTTAAACAAGTTAAGAATTTTTTCGATATCATACATGCAGAATTTCAGATGTCATTTATGGGTGAGCTTCAATATTTTTTAGGTCTACAAGTAAAATAATGCAGTGACGTCCTTTTTATCACTCAATCCAAATACGCTGCAGAACTTGTTAAAAAATTCGGATTAAAAAATGCTAAACCTTCTAGAACCCACATGAGTAGTTCAATAAAACTTTCTAAGGATGATAATGGGAAAAATGTTGATCCCACTCTATATAGAAGTATGATAGGGAGTCTCCTGTATCTTACCGCGTCTCGACCCGACATTTCCTTTGTCGTATGTATCTGTGTTTGATATCAACGTAACCTTAAAGAATCCCACTTATTAAGTGTGAAAAGAACTATTAAATATGTTAAGGGTACTCTAAACTTTGGCATTTGGTACACAAAAGATACAACTAGCTCTATTGTAGGGTAAATCGATGCAGATTGAGCCGATTGTTCCGATGATAGTAAAAGCACTTCTGGTGCGTGCTACTATGTAGGAAATAATCTTGTAGGTTGGTCGTGTAAGAAACATAATTGTATTTCCTTATCTAGCACGTAATCTGAATATATAACAGCAGATAGTTATTGTTCACAACTTTTGTGGATTAAACAGATGCTTAGAGATTATGGTGTCACTGAAAATCAGTTAACCATGTATTGTGATAACTAGAGTGCCATTAATATTTCAAAGAATCATGTGCTGCACTCCCGAGCTAAACACATTAAGATTTGGCATCACTTCATTCGTGACCTTGTAGAATCCAAAAAACTCATTATTGAATTTCTGAACACTCAAAGACAGTGTACTCTTTACCAAACCATTAGACAATCTACGATTTGAGTATTTACGAACAACTATAGGCATGATAACTCTCACTTAGTTTCGTCGTAGTTTATCATAACATAGGTAATATCTTGCTTATAATTGGTTTCTGAGGTTTTAGGGCATGGCTATTTAATAAATGACAAAAGAAGCCTCCTAACACTAGTTTATGTAGGAGAACCTTGATTCTGCTCTCGTTTATGGTATAATTTGTGATTAACTATACTTCTCTATACTTGTTTTTCCCTATTTTTTACCCCATTGTATATTTGAGAAAATTGGGGGATGAAGATCTTGAGTATTTACTGGAAATTTATATAGATATATATATATATATATATATTCCTGTTCTAACTCAACTAATATGCCATTCAGCGTTTACTTTTGTTAACAGGCATTTCAGACCCGTTGTATAGCTTCTTACATATTTGTAGGGTATTGGTCTGTATTTAGTTGAGTAATGTACATTTTTTTCATCTTATTTTCGATTCTAGGATGGGGATGGGTAGTTAAAACCTTTTGTATAGGACAACAAGGTTTTTTTATTTTTCACCCACGAGTTCAGAATAGCCAAGAGAATTTTGTCTCCAATATCCAAAGGGGGAGATTGGGAACACACTATATAATTGACTTTCTTGAGTCTATATTATATAGGAGTTCCAACTAGTTTGGATATTGAGACAAAGTAGGTAAAATTTTATGAGTTGCTCCATATTTCAAAGGTTCAAGAAGATGAAGGAAGAAGAAGCAATCCAGTCTAAGCTACCCTGATAGGGAAGTTAATTCTATCCTTAAACCACTATAGGACACTCTCACTGCATAATATTTTATTCCTTTTTGCATTAGTGGTTTTTAAAACACTTTAACCATTTTTAAAATTAATTTGATTCATTTACAACATTTTTTTAAACATTTTAAATAATTTTTGAATTAAGTAAAATTTGGTTTTTAAAATTGTTGGGGATATAAATTGAATTTCAGAAAGTGTTTTATTTGCTTCAAAGTTAGCTTGGGTAGAATGTCCAAGCACTAGAGATTTCAGGGTGCGTTTGTAATTATTTTCAAAACACGCGTTTTTATTTAATCTGGTTCATACACGTATTGGCTCATTAAGTGTTAGATTTGTGTTTTTTCTCAGACAGAAACTCACCTTCCAATCTCAGCCCTTGGATGACTTTAATCGACGATCTGCATGTCTTCTGTTACAATCCCAATGCTTAATTCTTAACCAATGAGATTATGTTATTCCACCGCTTATTATAAGCCATTAGATTTTAAGTCAGACTTAGAAGACCAAATCTCAGCCTTTGGATTGCAACTGATGTTCGAGATCCTTCTTCAGCCTATATAAAAAGGATGTAAGTCTCAGCATTTTAGAGACTTTTGCCATTTTCGTCCAAATAAGAAAAAAAAAAGAGTAGAGAGAGAAGGGAAGAAAAAGAGGATAAAAGAGAGAAGAGATAACCTATCTTCGAATCCTCACACTCTGAGTGATTTCCCGTAACCCATACACCTTAACCTTTAAATATCCACTTACTAGAAACCAAAATGTTGAGTGTTAGAACCATTTTAGGGTTTCTATGAGTTAGGTGGTGGGGTTGGATGTCTGTTGAAGACCTCTTTCAGTTTGAGTCTCTTTCAGAACTCATCTCTGAGAAAATAGTGAGTTTCACATATTGAAACTAGGGATTTTCTAAAGAGAATATCACACGCTATTTTTTAAGTTCTCTATTTGGATATCTTTCTTTAGACCCAACTGATTCTAAAGTTTTTGAAAAGCAAACTTCAAAGTTTTCAAGAAAATTTCAGATCCTTGAGAACGTTTGTGTCTCTTGTTCTATATTTCACACTTTGTGAAATAAACTATAAAAATAAAAATGAGACACATATGACCTTGGCTATTTTTGAAAGTGTTTTTCCAGATCTAATTTTGAATAATGAGTTTCTTTCATAAAATCATTTGAATCAGATCTTGCATGTCATTAGAATTTATTGATTCGTAGGATATTGTTTGTATAAATTCTTTGAGTGGGTGAGTTGCATAAATATGCACCTAGATCACCTCACAAACACTTCTCACACGAACACTTAGACACTGTGGTTCTGTTTGAGACTTGAATTTGAAAGAGTTGTTGGAATCATAATTCAAAGAGAAGGAGGTCAAGGAAAAGGCAAAGAAGCAAGAAAGAGGAGATAAATCAAAAAACCTTTGGAGTGGAGTAGCTCATGTAGGTATAACTCTGAACTTAGATTTAGGATCCTTGTGTGTTTGCTCAAGTATTATAAATTAATTCTTTATTCTAGTGAATTTTTGTTTCGTGCCGTAGAAGGCACCGTGGACGTTTCCCTTGATTAAGGCACTACAAGAAAAAGTGCTTTCCACGACAGATATTTGACAACATTTTATAAAAATGTATTGCGAAAAGTGGTTAAACACGACATAATCATCAATAGTGTCGTAAATAATTCGATTATAGAAAATACCACGACATATAAAATAAATCTGTGGTGCTTTTTCCAAAAGAAGACACTTTACGAGGTGTCGTAATTTTTTGCACTACTTTTTATAGAGGTGTCGTGTAACCCAAAAGAAATGCGGAGGGTATTTAATTTGGCGCCCATTTTGTAAATTAGCGCCGCATATCAGAAAAAAAAAACCTATTTGCAACGGCCGTAACCTGCCACTTCCCTCGCCCGAACAAATCTCCTCTAACCTCCCACATCTACACGCAATCTCATCCACAACCATAAACCCTAGCTTCTGCTCATCTCTATTACGTAATATCTTCCTTTGTGGGATTGTTAATGGGGCATTGCCTTCGTTTCCTTTGTGGGTGATCAGTTCTCTACCGTTATTGTTAGATTTATTATTGAAGCTCCATTAAAGCACCTCCATTGAAGCTGAAGCAGAGCACCTCCATTTATGTAAGTTCTCTTTTATTTTGTTATTTTTGGAATCAATATAGTTTATGAGTAATGAGAACATTGAATGATATTTTTTCATCGTTAATACATCTCTGGAATGTTTTATTTGTTTGCTCACTCATATTTTTGGATTAATCTTTCATCGTAAATACATTTAGTGGAATGATAGTTTTTCATCGTTAATACATCGTTAAAAGCTGAAGCAGAGAATAAAAATACATTTTTTCATTTTTTTCTCTACATCTACTATTTTTATTTGGCTTCCATTGATTGTTATTTTTATTATTCCCGTTTCATTAGATTTGTTAATTATTGGAATATTATTTGATTTTTTTATGTTGAATGTCTACAAATTATGAAAAATCATTAATTGCTGTCTGTTTGTATTTTAATCTGAAATTTACCCTTGTTTCAATGAAAAACACTAATTGATATGGGTGAAACTATTTTTGTGATAAGATCTTTCACTGATGTTTTTGGATTAATTTGAAATTGTGGATTGATCACAAACCCCCTCCACCTCACTACATATATACTCTTACTGACACAACTTTATACATGTGTCATGAGATATTTCATTATTTTGTTCGTATGTCATTGTTTTGTGTTTTTAGTTGTTTTTTTTTGTTTTGTAAGTTAAATGTGTTGGTTTTAAAAAAAAAAGTGCGCTGAAACAAGTTTAAAAAAATCGACTTCCATTAATCGTTTCATGTGTCGATTCTCGATTTTGAATTGTATCGCACGATTCGGTGCCGAATCGAACGATTTTTTGAACATTTTCGATTTTAAGCTTGATTCAAATCTTTTTTGTATGGAATTGAATCGAATCGTCTGACTCGACTCGCGAATCGGGCGATTTTTGTAACTATGGAATCTCTCAGTGCTTTTATGGATTTCAATAATACTTGTTTATATTATAGTAATATAAATATGTAAGACAAGATTATTACATAATATGACTACAATATTGTATATATTACATAACACCTAGTTATATTACTCAAAATTATGATTACACTTATAATGTGATGATATATTAGTGTAAGATGTTCACGTAATGATAGTAATTTTTGCATGTAATTTTTTTTACTAATAATATAATATATTTGATCACATTCCACCATTTTTTACTTTTTATTTGAGGGGCCTGCCTCATAAAAAGAAAATATAATATGGTACATGTCACAAACACACCCCTTTCTTGAAGGATTATAGGCCAGTTCACTAATATTTTAGTTTTAAGGATCTTAATTCAAGCCAATTGTAGCTTATTTCTATTGCAATGATATTCAATCTCTATAAGCATATTTGGAAATTCATTGATTGAGTTGAAATTGTATTTTAATGTTTGATTGATGAAGACCATTATGTGGTTTTTTTTTATTTTATCGACTTTTGAGTTAATTATTTTTTTCGGGGCTACGTCATTATTACTAAATTTAATATTTTTTAATTGCAATACTTCGTTATTCTATTTTGTAGGTGATTGTGTTTGAGCAGTATTCAGACGCTACAAACCAGAAACAATATATGTATCTTTATCTTGTTTTATTTGTGCATCTCCCGCTTTCAAATTAGTAAGTGTATATACCCACCATTGATATTCCTGAACATAGGTGTCTTTATAACAGGTCAACTTGATTTAAGTGTATGAATATGTATGGTCGAGTGTGGGTGTTTTTATTAATTCTATGTTCAAGGGAACCTATAATAAAATAAAAATGGCTATAGTCCATTCGTGTTAATTTGTAGCCTCGATGGTCTAACTATATATCTATTTTAACCTACCTTTGTAGATAGTGATTAATCTAATGAGATCTTGTAGAATGTAACTATATTTGAAAAGAACATGAAATTTTATGTGTTTATTGTTGACATTTTACCTCTTTTTGAATACTAGTGATCACCGGTGCAAAAAAATTAGAAACTAGAAAGTGGGCAGCTCAAGATGGAAAAAGATTGGTTGAGACTTCCAAGGTTTTATTATTATTATTACACACATGCATACGTTTACATATATTAGAAAAACCTAAAGTTTTTTTTTTCTGATTGAACACTGTTCAAAAATTGAGAAGTGATTATGGTTTCATTCTTTTTTTATTATTATTTGTAGACATACCGAGGAGTATCAAGATGGCGTGTACAAATTTATTGAATTTGCTAAGAAAACTGCTACAAATCCCAATATGATAATATGTCCCTGTAGAAAATGTAAAAACCTTTATCAATAAGAGGAGGAAGAACTATTTGAACACCTAGTCATTCATGGCTTTGATCCTACATACAAGAAATGGGTATTTCACGAAGAACATTCGACTTCTTCATACTCTAATGATATTGATATTGAATTGTGAGATTTACATAGGATGTATAGAGATGCTTATGTTCAAGATGCAGTTTTTGCCGAAGATAATTTTGAAAGCGATGATGAAAGTTTTAAACAAAAGTTGAAAGATGCTGAGAGTCCTTTTATCGCGGGCGTACAAAGTATACAAAGACGTCAGCAATTACAACTTTATACAAGTATAAAGATACACATGGACTATCTTATAAAGGATTTAATGAGCTTGTTGAGTCTATACATGAAATGTTAACCTTCTTCCTAAGTCTTTATATGCAACGAAGAAGTTTTTAAAAGAATTTGATCTTGGATATGAGAAGATTGATGCATGCATTAATGATTGTTATTTATTTAGAAAAGAGTATGAACATTTGGATAAATGCCCTAAATGTGGCTCATCACAGTGGAAAGTCGACAAACGCACAAAGAAGGTTAAAAGGGGAGTATCTGCAAAAGTATTACGATACTTTCCAATAATCCCAAGATTTTGAAGGATGTTTTTATCATTACATCAAGGAGAGCAGTCGCAGTGGCATTCAACTCACATAAGTAAAGATGGCAAGATGCGACATCCAGTTGATTCATTAGCATGGGATACAATTAATAAAAAGTGGCCTCATTTTGAATCCGATCCAAGAAATCTTAGGCTTGGACTTGCAGCGGATGGATTTAATCCATTTAATAATCTTAGCTCGAGCTATAGTTGTTGGCCTGTAATTCTAAATGTGTACAGTCTTCCCCCATGGTTATGCATGTTGCAGAAAAATTTAATGTTGACTTTGCTTATGCCGGGGCCAAAACAACCAGGAAATGACATAGATGTATATCTGTAACCACTTATAGAAGAATTAATCAAGTTGTGGAATAATGGGGTGGAGATGTACGATGCATCTAGCCAATCTACTTTTAATTTGAAAGATATTTTGATGTGCATAATAAATGACTTCCCCGCATATGGTAATTTATCCAGATGTACCACAAAAGGGGAATTTGCATGTCCAATTTATGGTCCTAACACATCCTCACTATGGTTATCAAAGAGTATGAGATCGGTGTATATGGGCCATAGACGTTTTCTTCTAATGAACCATCCATGGAGGGATAACAAAAAGAGTTGGTTTGACGGATTTGAAGAATTGAGGAGGCGATCAAAACCTTTGCATGCGGAGGAAATTTTAGATGCTCTAAAGGGTGTTGAAAATGATTTCAGAAAAGGGAAGAAGCGTAAGAGGAAGAAAGTGTTCTTGAAAAAGAAGTCAATATTTTTTGATTTACCGTATTGGCGTGTACGTATATTTTAACTCATAATATAAGCCTCTAACTTAATGCCATTCTATTAAAAGTTTTTGGATATTTATTTTCATATTAATCCTCCCTCATTTTTTTTCTCTAGGCATTAGATTTACATCATAATTTGGACGTGATGCACATCGAGAAGAATATAAGTGAAAGCCTCATTTCCACATTATTAGATGTAAAGGGAAAATCAAAAGATGGCCTTGAGTCTCGTAAAGATTTGCAATAATTGGGCATTAGAAAGGAATTGCATCCTCAACCAAAAGGGAATAAATTTTACCTGCCGGAAGCACCTTACACACTCTCAAAGAAAGAAAAGAAAGTTTTTTGTCAAAGACTACATGATTTGAAGTTACCTGATGGTTATACCTCCAACATTAGTCATTGTGTTTCACTGGAAGAATGACAGTTATTGGGATTGAAATTCCATGATTATCATATTTTAATGCAACAATTGTTGTCAGTTGCTATACGAGGACTAGTACCAAAAGGGCCAAGACAATGATTTTTGGCTTATCTTCATTTTTTATTGAGTTATGACAAAGAGTGATAGATAAAAGGAGAATGGAAAAATTAGAGGAATATATCGTAGAGATTATATGCATGTTGGAGAGGTACTTCTCTCCCTCTTTTTTTGACATTATGTTTCAGTTGCCAATTCACTTAGCTCGAGAAGCTCGATTATGTGGGCCTGTACAATTTCGATGGATGTACCCATTTGAGAGGTAATTAAGAATGTATTTGACTTTTTCTTATTAAAAAGTTAGATATGTAGTAAACAAATGTTATATTCGTGTTCTTTATCTATGTTTTTGTCATTAGGTTTATGAAGGTACTCAAGGGTTATGTTAGGAATCTTACACGACCTGAAGGATGCATAGCAAAAAATTATTTGGCTGATAAGTGTGTAAGGTTTTGTAGCATGTATCTAAAAAAATAGCAGGAATAGGTGTTCAGCAATCTCAAAATGAAGAGTTGAAGATGAGACAATACTGGGAGGTCGACCTATCTCTAAGGGGAAGCCAATAACATCGTCCGGTGACATGTTGAAAATTTCCCTTCGTTATGTGCTATTTAATAATCCAGAAGTTGAGCCATATATCGAGTGAGTAAAGTGATGCTCGTTATATATATTTATAACTTATGTTATCATTAATATTGTTATTAAAATTTCTCTACGTTAATATTATAATGCATTTGAGCGAGCTAAAGCATTCCAATCGAAGTTTATCCCAAGATGAGACTATGCTACAAAAAAGACATATCAAGACATTCACTTCGTGGTTTATGAACAAGGTAGACCAATTTTTACATTGTGTATTGTAAGAGTCTAATGCTATTATGTATATAAAAATTCATATAATTTCATTTATGCTCTTTTAAATAGATTAAGGTTCAAGCAAATACGATCGAAGTATCAACAATCCTAAAGTGGCTAGCGATTGAGCCACGGCGTTATGATATGTCATATTCAGGCTACATAATAAATGGCAAACAATTTCACACATCAATGGTTGAAAAGTCCACCCAAGATAGTGGAGTTTTTTTTAGGCAGACACTATTGGTAGATCTAGTGCAAGGGATACCAAACATGTTGTTGCTAATGTTCCATATTATGGGATTATACGGGATATAATTTTGTTGGACTTTCATAAATTTCGAATGACTATCTTTCAATGTGATTGGGCCAACATTTCAAACGATGTTAAATTTGATGATGGATTCACTTTGGTTAACCTCCACCAAGGACAGAATCAATTAAAAAAAGATCCTTTCACTCTAGCATCACAAGCAAGACAAGTATTTTATTCTATAGAAAGTGGAATATCAAATTGGTATGTGGTTCTCAAGGCACAGCCACGAGGTTTTCATGAGCTGGAGACGTATGATGAGAGTGCTTACACACCATATTCGCCGATTGATGTTTCAAAACTTGACAATAATGAGAGAAATGGCGATGAGCCTCTCATGTGGATAGATTGTGAGGGTGTTATTCAATAATTGTTATTTATTTTACAATGTAGACATTAAGTTTGTTTGATGAATATACATTAATATGCTTATGATTAATTCATTTTTAGTTACAAATTTTGTGCATGGTGATGTAAACAGGAAATCATTGGTAAAAATAACTACATAATAGGTCAACATTAGTATGCTTATGGTAAATTCCCTTAATCTAATTCTTTGTTATCTCAGCATAGAACCAACTGGCATTGTTCAACATATGTTTTGCTTTTGGACTGAATATATATGAACTGTCATTCTATATGCTATGTTTTCTTCTTGTCAACTATGTAAATAACTAACTTAGTCATTGAGCGTACATTGTGTTTTGATTAAACTAAGACGAATGAATTGATCTTACGTGGTCTAAAAATTGGAAAACCTCTGGATTGAATCTTATTCTGTTTTAGTTGTTACCTGTTTATCATCTTGTTTGTAGTATTTTTCTCTTTTATTGATTTAGGCTCCTCTTGGAGTTATGTTTTTAAAAAAAACACTCGCAAACAATCCTAAAAAACCAAAAGAGTTAAAAATTAAAAAACATCAATCAATGCATTAAGGCCATTTTTTAGTCAAATCCCAACTCCTCATTGAATTACTACCTATTACTTATACCCATATCTCTTTTATTAATGTGGCAAGTACATATTTCTTGTTTCTTGCCGTGGCCGTTATGGAGGTAGCAATTGAAGGAGAAGTCCACCTAGGTCCCCAAGGCGTATATCGCTGTCAGCTCTCCTTAATGGTAATTTTCCTCTTCTCACCACCTGTTATGAGATAGAAGATTTAAAATGTAAAGTCATCAAGACTTGTTATCCATTGTCCCTTTAAATTTCTCTTAAACTGGATGATTGTTTAGAAACTAGTCAAGCCTTTATATACTCACATATTATGAACCACTAAGATAGTGTTCTCACTATATTGAAAAATTGTTTCGATGAAACTTTTTTGTAATAGTTTTACAATGTTTGATTATTGGTGATTATTTAAAAATAGATTTTATTCGGCATATCATTTGTTTATTTCATCACATAATTAATTTGATTGTTTTTCATTTTGGTTTTGAAAATTACACATATGAAGTGTTGCATATTTGAATCAGTTTCTCCATTGTTGGTTTTTTAAGAATTGTGTGTCCACTGATTCTCTTTACAATTATGTATGTTGAAGGGTATTAGAATGTTTGGGGATATGATTTAGATAAGGAATTGAACTATAAATCCTTGCTGAAGGTGTTAGTAGCCTTCATCAGATCATTTAATCTCATTTTGAAACTAATCTCAAACACAGAAAATTGAAAATCAGAATTCATTTTTGTCAATACACTATAAACTAAAATGACTACCTAGGCAGGGCTCTCACCCTTAGCATGAGGTTGAGGTTAAGGGTTCGATTCTAAAAAAATTAAATACCGAATGTTAGAGTGGAGAGGCTAGTTTTGACTAGAGTTAAATTGTTGTTGGATTGAGCTTGAGCTTAAGAGTTGAAGTGTTCTCTTCCGTCATTTGTAACTTTGACTTGAGTTATCTATTGATAATTGCGTGTCCGTTGTACTAATTATTTCCTTTAACTTTGATTGAATGTCTTAGCTATTTTACTATTCACTAGTATTGGATCTGCTGTCTTAGGACTTTCACTATTTACATGAATATTTTTCTTATTCTTGGCCATTTGTTGGATGCTTTGGGTGCTCGATTGAAATTTTTTATTTAAAAAAGTATTTGCGGTAAAAATATCATTTTACAAAACTACCTTTTAGAGATCTGGGTTTGGCTTAGATCCCTTCATGCTAACCATGAAGTCTATTGCAATATTACTCGTGCCTTAGTTTTTTCTTTAGATACCTCTTGGTCAGAGGCACGGGGTGACCTCCTAGGGGCCTCATCCACTGTGGGCAATCTAACTTTCTACTGTCTTCTTGGGGTTGGGAAGAGTAACTGACATTCGGCATGACTCGTGTACCCAAATTCTAACTAGGGGAAAAGGCCGACCCTTGCATGTGCGAGGGTTGTTTGTTGAGGTCTGTTCATGGCATGATGGTATGTTCTATTCTGTAAAAGATGGTACATGAATAAAATTTAGAAGTGCTACTTGTACAAAGAATCAAATAAAAATAACTGGAAACATTAAGAGGTTACAAACTTATGCTATTCTGTTTAAAATGGTATCTGGATAAAATTTAGAAGTGCTACTTGTTCAAAGAATCAAATAAAAATAACTGGAAACATTAAGAGATTACAGACTTATAGCCCACCCAATTGAGAACTCAATTACAAATGAAGATGAATCCATAAAATGTAAATCCGTAATGAGAAGGAAAGTGTTATAATTATCTCAAAGGTAAAGACGATAATTAATAGGTAAGCCGAATCAAAATTGACAAACAAAATCCCAAAACAAGTAATGAACAACAAAAGGTTAAAAAATGTTAACGTACAATGGTCATCCTACCTATGTTGACCACTTTCATGCCTTTCTTTGATGATAATTGAAACATAATTCTTAAAAGAAGGTCCTGATAAAACATTGAATAACAAACACCAAAAGAAAAGCAAGCAAAGTGTTGGTGTCATTATTTTGATAAGCATTACTAAATGCTAACACAATTGAATACTTAGCCATCACATCAAAATTTGTTGTCTCACAATATTCTCATGAATACTTTAAACTTTTAGAATATTAAAATAAATTGAAACTTAGAATTGGGAAGTTAAAATGTACTTGTTCTATTTATCAATTCTTCAATCGCTTGCTTGAATCAATAACATATAACAAAGATCAATATAAATACAATTTCCCTTGGATTTACCGTCCCACCACCGTTGATATTAGAGATTGATGCAGATGAATAGGGGATTCTGGGTATACGAATTAGATTCGAAAACTGGTTGTGCAATGACAGGACAAAATCTTAGATGGGGTAAATGTGTACATATGTGGAATTTTAAATGTATCAATTCAGATGAGAACATGTTGAAGAAAATGCATGGGTATTGATCGTGTGCAGAAACCAAATGCATATACAGATCCTATGCTAATCCTTAAGTGGCTTAAAACCAAACGCATATGCTGAAACCAAACGGTTTCTACATATATAAGATAAGAACGAACCAAACAACAATTATAACTAAATAAAATATATAGTGATCATATGCGAAACCAAAGGCATATGCAGATCCTATATTGATCCTTAAGTGGACTAAACAAAACACATATGCAGAAAAACAAACATAAAGATCTTGAACCTGAAATTACAAATATAAAATAACAAATTAGTACCTTGATCAACAAAATGAATACAAAATATATACACCGCAATAAAGGACTTGAATTCCAAATATCTCAAACCTAGATTTCTAAGAGTTGAACAAATCTGAGATAAATAGGAACATAAACTGTAAAGAAAACATAAATAAACAAAACACATAAAAGTCTTAACAATTTTAGTTACATCATAGCCAGTTCATATTGATTCTATAGCCACTTTCATTGACACTACTTGCAAGAAAAAATGAAAAACTGTAACTTCATATTGATCTGCAAATCAACACATCATAGTTGAACTAAAAATCATAAGAAAAATTAATTAAAACCATAAATTTGAAACACAATTAGAGAGAGGGGTTACATGGTATGTATTGAAAGAAAAAATAGTACTGGCAAAACACAAATTACTATCTGCAAAACCAATATAAAAATACAACTAAATATTAACACCCCCAAAAACTGTGTGAATGTGCGCATGTGTAAGAGATTTAAGGATTTGCACGTGTGAGCGAGAGGGGCATAGGCAGAGTAGGAGGCATATAGGTTTGATGTTATCTTTCCTCCAAGCAAAGGGGATATTATGGCTGTGGGAGCATCAAAGCCTACTGTTATAGCTAACATAGATGGATTTTTTAGTGTTAAAATAAAATGTTGGTAAATGTTACAGATGATCACTGAATCATCTATAGTGCTGACCTGGTTGCATTTGTTAAGACTTTCTTAAAGATCCTTGAGAACCCAGAGAGCCTAATAATATAGATGATGATTCATGTTGATGAAAAATATGATAGAGTGGATATTGCAGCTAAAAGGCCTAATTTTCAGTAGTGGATTTTTAAAAATATTTGATGCGTAAATATCAATGAATGCAGAAAATACAAATTGTGTTTATATTTTCTAGTGATAAACCTCATATATGCCCTCAATATCATATATGCCATCAACTGTTGGAAGGTGATATTGTGTACATGGTTGCGATTTCCTCAAACGTTGAATTGACGCTTGGGCAATCCCATCTCAGTAGAGTTAGACATCAGGAAATTAAATAGCACCATAGAGTAATTAAAAACCCATAATATGAGGTAATCAACCTTGTTATCATCTAACATATAATTAATTGTATTATTACATAAACCCAATACATGTAATTAAATGTAGACTATGTAGGAGACTTTCTTTTAATTAAAAAGAAGCTGACAAAAAAATATAGTGAAAACGATTCTCAAAATATGGGAATCAACAAATCAACTTAGTAACTGTTTACCTCCTTTAAGGCTCTCAATCATTGAGAAACAGTCACCTACTAAATCATGGTTTGCACGTTGTGGTTTTTGAAGAACAATTAAACATGATTGTGATCTAAAAAGCATGAGAAACTGTAATTAAAATATCTGTAAGAACAATAAGTAACTTTAATTAAACTACACTGAAAGAGTTGGCGCTTGCGTTCAATTAAGAAATAATATAATAAATACCATTTTTAACCCAAATTAACCCTAAGCATGCAACTAGGTGTGATTGAAACAATATGTAATCATGCAATAAATATTCAACACACAAAGTTTAAGGAAAACTCCCCCACAGGGGCAAAACCACTTGTATATCACTATAATTTGTAAGAGAAACGGCTTACAATCGGATTACACTGAAATACAAGATTTTTTGACTAAGAATTACCCTCGGGTATCGGATTCTGTAGTCGCGGCTGGAAGAAACCCTTTCCAGTAGGGCTGGCGGCTGGAACTATCCCTGTCCAGTAGGGCTGCAATGAAGAGGAAGAAGCGGTCCACTTCACAAGGGTTGAACAACAGCAATGGTGTTCTTTGGGTTACCAAATTTGATTCACAAGGATATGGAAGATGTGTGAATCTAAAAAACCTAGAATCATAGGACTCAATAGGTGAAGACTTTAGGGTTGATATGCTCTGATAATCGTGGAAAAGTCTTAAGAAAACCAACTGCTGATCGTGGTTTAAATAAGGGATCGAAACCCTACAAAATCGGCTGCACGATCTGGCAGTGTTTATCCTCGCCGGATCGGTCCGGTCGATTAGGCGGATCGGTCCGGTTAAGTCGGATCGGTTCTTTTTCTGAAACCGGATCGGTCTGGTTGGCATCGGATCGGTCCGGAACTTTTGCCTTCATCGGTTCGCTATGGATCCGAGGTGTACTGGTCTCAGCTCAGCAGGCGGATCGGTCCGGTCCCTTTAGCCGGATCGGTCCTTTTATCTAATCCGGATCGGTCCGGTCCTCAGACATCAGATTCCTTCTTCTTTTGATCTTCGGATTTTGTTGATGACGATGTGATCTTTTCAACTATCATTCTTGTAACGACGTATGACATATCATAAACAAAATGATGGACAAATTGTCCTTACATACACAACAGGGTCCAATGCTCATAGCTATCAAAAAATTATATGAAGCTTAAAATTGGAGGTCTTAAAGCTGTAACACCCAAACATTGAAGAAAATACTAAATACATTAATTAAAAAAAACACTAAACCGAGGAGAAGATGTTGAATGCAAAACCCCTTATTTTAAAACTCCAGAAACTATACTTAGTTAAAAGAATGAGAGATCAAAATTCTCAGGGTTTCAAAACCCGTAGTCATGTAGAAATCGTATACGAACACCAAGATTGATCTTGCGTGTGTAAAATTCTTATTGATTAACAAATCAACTCAGTATAGGTTCAGAATTATATAGTTTATTAGTGGGATGACTGAAGTATGGGATTGATAGTAGTGTTGAATACCTAAAACTAAATATTAACTATGAGTGCGAGAGGTCTCTTCACCTCCTACCAATCGCATAGATCATTTAGACAAAAATATGTAAATCAAGAAAGAGTAATCTATAACCAAGTTAGTAGCCATTTGGACAACAATATATAACATCAATGCTTTGAGCTCAATCCTAAGATTAATGTAGAAGCTAAAGTAAACAGTAGTAAAAAAGAAAAGTTTTAGTGCAAAAAACGTATTTAACTTCAACTCTAAAACCTACAACCACTATTACAAAAGCTATATCCTATTACAACTCTTGTTGTATCTCTTCATTATCTTCCTGACGTGAGTAATCATCCAGGAAAAATTATTGATGCAGTGAAAACATGATGTTAACAAAATTGAAAGAGACAAATGGAAATGGCTTTTATCACCCCTATCAATACCAATTACCGCACATCAATATAATTTTTACATGTAATACATCTTATTATTAAGGGTGAAAGCATACATATATTATAACAAAACTTTCAATGGTCAATTTACATAATAAACTGGAAAACTACAATCATTGTATCATAATCACAATAACTGTATATGAAATACAAATTATTGAATTCCGGGAAACATCTCAAATTAATATCATGATAGCAAACATAAAGACGTGAGTAACCACTGATCAGTGATCGTTTGATTTGAGTTTTGTAATTTAATTTCCATCTTGTTTTCTAAAGTATAAACATGACTCTAATACTTGAAATATGAATGTACAAATAATTTAGAATATCACAAAGCATAAAAACAAACCAAATGAGAAATCTGTCTAAAAATTAGAATAAACACATAACTTACAAATATAAAGTATTCAATATTTACTCAATCCTCAAATACAATTTATCTTGGATGTGAAAGGATATAATTTTATAAATGTCCGGGGTAGAATCTAGGAATTTTTTATTTTCCTTAGATCACAATATATATGTCTGATACCGCTACATTCGGAACGTCAACACGATCATCCACGACGGCCTTGGTCCGAATCCATGCATCCATCTTCTTCACACGTGCATCATGCTTCATGCGACATACTGCTCTATCGTTACCACTACTCCACTTCATATTATTGGTAAAATGATTTATTGGAGTTGTTTATATTTGCATAAATATTTGGGAACTTTTCAAAAAATATTTTTCGAAGTCTGATTTTATTTTAACTCAAAAGCAAAAAAATTTCTAAGTATAGAAGCGGACTTTCTCGGTCGGCGAGCTCATTCAAACGACATACCACTATCTTTCGAGCGACATACACATATCGCGCGATCTCGTTTGAGCGACACGTGTCCTTCGTTCGAGCGACATGCTTATCTCGTTCAAACGCCGCCGCCCCGCCTCGATTTCGTATAAATATCTGCTCACTTTCTAAACGTTTTTTAAGTCTTTTTCGTACACGATTTCTGCGATTAACTGCCCAGAAAACAGACTTCACCTTTTAAGGTTTTATGCCTTCTTTATTCACATAAACACTTCCATATATGTATGTGAATCTTTAAACCTTCAAGAGGATCGTTGTTACTCATATGGAGTAATTTGTGGAGAATCCGTCTCTTCTTCATTGCTGCCCATATGGAGAGGGTATTTCGTATGTCACTCTTAATTTCATTGTAATCTGCGTAACCGTTTCTTGCAAATTATAGTGAAAATAAAAAGGTTTTGCTCTTTTGGGGGATTTTTCCTCACTTGTATGTTTTGTTTGTGTTTGACTGTTCTTCTATGATCGTATTGATTTCAATCACACCTAGATGCATGTTGTAGGATTTAATTGAAAAACCGAGTTTAATTAAATAATTTTTTTATTTGAACAAACGCGCACTCTTCAAATTGGTATCAGAGCGGGTTACACTAATTTATCGCGTGATCCTGATTTTTTCAAGGATTTATTTTTTGATACAATTTGACTTCTCACGTCGTCAAATTGGTATTAGAGCGGGTTATGCTAATTTATCGCGTGATCTTTGTTTTTTGCAAAAAATTGTGTGATATTGATTTTTTTTAAATCAATTTTTGTGAAGAAAAAAATCGCAATTTTTTCGATGGAGCACTTTTGTAATCGGATAACCCCCTTTGATGACACGAGTCGGAGTTTTGACGTTTGCTAAAAGAATTGATTTTTTGAAAAAAGAAAATTATCGTTTTAAATCCGCGATGGATCTTTTGCAAACGGTTCAAAATCAAAGAGATTTTTATCGTGAGAAATTTGTTGCCTTGGACCATGATTTTGTTGCTTTAAAATTGTCCAATAAGGAGAGTGATGATAGGGTTCTATTTTTAGAAAAAGAATTAGAGGACCTTAAAAATTCAATGGTTTGAGTTTGTGCCAAAGGTGTCAAAATATTTTAATCAATGAGTTTGTGGCACGTGAAGAGACTCTTAGGGAAAAGTTTGCTTTAATTGAGGAGGAGAGAGATACACTTTAACAAATTATTGAAAATTTAAAAAAGAAATCTCGGTCTTTGGGAGAGTCTAATTTATTGCTTGAGTAAAAAATTTTGAAGTTAAAAAATGATTTGACAGACTCGAGTAGGTTTGATAGTGATGGTAATGGCTCATCTTGTTCTCATGCTTCTAATGCTAAAGCCAAAATCATTATTTATTTTAGAGGGTCAACCAATTTCAAGGATGTTAGAAAAGGTCAACCCATAGGTGTCGTTCCACCCGTTTACACATGTTCAAATTGTGGTAGGAAAGGTCACCTTAGGCGTTTTTATTTTGATCTTGGAAAATGTCCTAGGAAGTTTATATCTAGTGTTACCTTGGTTCCTAAATCCCACACATGACGTTTCACATTAATTTGGGGTTAGGAAATCACTTTTAGAGGCACTAGATTTTAGACAAGTTGATTCCTGTTTGCTTGCACATGATTCTTCTCTTGCCATATCATATAGATGATTGTGTTCGCATGTTTGTCATACGCTAGTTTTATGTTTCTTGATATTTATGTTTGCTAGTGTTGTGACAAGTACTTTTTGTATTAGATTTTTGTTTTTGAAATTTTTTGAAAAATACAAAAAGATTTTATTTTGATAAAATTTTTAAAAAATCCAAAAAGATTTTTGTATTTTATTTGCAGCTTTTTTGGATGGACACTTAGGATGACCGAGTCACAACATCATTCCATTTTTCATGTGACTATTTGATAGTGTTTTGAGACAATATATCATGTCATCTTTTTTATTTATAATGTTTGGAGTCATTAAGATGTAATTAAGTGTTACTTCCTGTATGTTTGACTCATGATTTCCTTTATTGCACACGTGCACTGATTTATTTAATTATTGTGCTTGTCTTATCATATATTGGTTGGGTATTTTCACTTCAATCCTGTCTTTAAAAATGAACCAAGCGCGATAAAACTTGATAAGAAAGTTATGCATGTAAGAGCCGTTTGTGTGCTTTGTTTGAAAACGGTGAAGGGCTACAAAAGGTTCACATTTGACCTTTGCGACTTTAAGCCACCGTTATTTCGGATTTGAAAAATTGAGGAATTTTATTATCCGAGGTCCAAAGAGGTTTAAAAGAGCCTGAAATTTTTAAAGGCAATAAAAAGAAATCCATGCCAAAAAGGGGCCATTAGGTTTTTGCACCAATTCTCCAAAGTTTGAGAATTCAGTTTATACACTCTAAAATAAAATATATACGAGGTAGTTTGGATGGAGAATTTAAACGGGCTTGCACTTTCTTGAAAGTACTGAAAAAGCATTAAATCGTTTTGGATGTTATTGGTGTGGAAATCACTTTGAGCTTTGATTTGTTGATTTGATTAAGTCAATGTCTCATATTTCCATCTTTTTACACCTAAGAAAGATGTTGAGTTCATTCGTTAGGTGTACACGTATTTATCGTGCACATATGATTGATTGAATTTATTTACCTATCGAATGTGTTCACACCCATACATTCCATTTCCATGACTTGGTTGTGTTAGTATAAATCCATGGTGTGATTTTTGGTATCTTATTTTTGTATGAAAATTTTGAAAAATCAAAAATAGTTTGTGAAAGTTTTTGGGACATACCTTTACATGCGCGTAGTTTGATCCATGTTTGCTATGAATTTTGTTGTGACACTCCATGTTTTGATTTTTCTTCTTATCCGTCTATTTGGGAACATCATAAAAAGGGGGAGAAAGAATTATCATGTTATGGGGGAGTTTTTGCATTATGGGGGAGATTTTTTTATATTGATTGCTTTATTCTTATATCATTTCAAACTCGATGCGTCACGAAGGTATTTTGCTTTATCTCATGTGTGTAGGTACAAAGATTGAAGATCATTATGTTGCACACCCTGATGAGAAAAGCTTTGAGATTTGATGAAGACTTTTAGAAGAATAATTTAAGATCTTGCAAATTTATTCATCGGAGGATAGATTTGTATAGGCAATTTTGTATTTGATAATTCAAATTTTTTTATGTATGTACCGGCATAAACATAGGGGGAGATTTGTAAGGACATAATTTTATAAATGTCCGGGTTAGAATCTAGGAATTTTTTATTTTCCCTAGATCACATTATGTATGTCTGATACCGCTGTCAACACGATCATCCACGACAGCCTTGATCTGAATCCATGCATCCATCATCTTCACACGTGCATCATGCTTCATGCGACGTGCTGATCAACCGTTCCCATTACTCCACTTCGCGTTATTGGTAAAATGATTTATTGGAGTTGTTTATATTTGCATAAATATTTGGGAATTTTTCAAAAAATATTTTTTCGAAGTCTGATTCGTTTTTATCAAAAAGCAAAAAAAATTCTAAGTGTAGAAGTGGACTTCCTCGATCGACGAGCCCATTTAAATGACATAGCACTGTCGTTCGAGCGACATAGGCATGTTGCGCGATCTCGTTCGAGCGACACATGTCCTTCGTTCGAGCGACATGCTTATCTCGTTCAAACACTGTCGCCGCCTCGATTTTCGTATAAATATCTGGTCACTTTCTACACGTTTTCCAAGTCTTTTTCGCACACGATTTTTGCAATTAACAGCCCAGAAAACAGACTTTACCTTTTAAGGTTTTATGCCTTCTTTATTCACATAAACACTCCCATATATGTATGTGAATCTTTAATCCTTTAAGAGGGTCATTTTTACTCATATGGAGTAATTTGTGGAGAAGTCGTCTCTTCTTCATTGCTGCCCATCTAGAGTTCTTGCGGGAGATTCCAGTCGACGACATCGGAATGACGCCTGAGGGTATTTCATATGTCACTCTTATTTTTATTGTAATCTGTGTAACCGTTTCTTACAAATTATAGTGAATAAAAAGGTTTTGATCCTTTGGGGGATTTTTCCTCACTTGTGTGTTTTGTTTTGTGATTGACTGTTCTTGCTTGATCATATTGAGTTCAATCACACCTAAATGCATGTTTTAGGATTCAATTGAAAAACTAAGTTAAATTAAATAATTTCTTTATTTGAACAAATGTGCACTCTTCAGGATGACAAAATCAAAACTACTACAAACCTTCGGGGAACTATTCATATGATTCTTGAATTTCCTTTTGGATTCATCTTGAGATCTCGAGTCATTACCAAACCGAACTTATAACTGGGAAGTTAAAATGTACCTATTCTATGAATCAATTCTTTCATCACTTGCTTAAATCAATTCTTCAAAACACAGATAGAGGAAAGTGCTTTACTAACAATTGAACAGCAGGCCCTTTCACTTTATCCTCCAAACCATGAAAGTCTAAACTAAATTTTGTCTAATCAAAACAAAAAAAAAATGAAATGCCCCACACAGTTTTCCAAACGACCCAAACCATGTCCATTAACTTGCAAGCCATTCACAATCCCATTTACAGATCAATAGAGTTTGTCCGTGATCATTTTCGTCATCACTATTATCTAATTTGTCCAGATGTTGTCACCATCGTATGTGACATATAGTGTAGTCATTAAGGGAGTAAAGTATGGTTTTTTTAGTGCCACGACGAGATATCAAATTTCTATATGATAAAAAAGCAAAACAAACCAAGTCTAGCTTGTACTTTTAGAAATGGTTAGCTTTCTTTGCACCACAATTTGGTTTTTAAGTGAAATTTTAATATATAAGGAAAGAAAATTGGAGGATACTGAAGTTAATACTTTTGCCAAATTGAATTGCATTTTACCTCATTGTTTTGGAGACAATTAGAAAATAGAAAAATTTAGGACTCTAAGTTTATACTGGTTTCTAAATTTATTCTAAGCAACTAAATGGTTGGTTTAAGTATCATTTTGTTCAAAATAATCGATGTTTGCTTTATGCACTTTGTTAATTAAGTTATTGATGAAGTGTCATTCACACTGATGCCTAAGCGGACTGGCCTATTCATTTTGTATAAGATTTTAGGCTAGTTGGAACAAAATGAGTATATATTATATGTTGGTGATTGCGATAAAACTCATTAACCATTTTTGCAGCTCCCCTGCTATCAAACATCGATTATTCTACCCATCATAGTAGACAAAGTGTGTTCTGTATATGTTCATGCCAAAGAAAATAAATAATAAATAACACCTATAGTAGCAATCTAAGCTTCTTTTTTAATGGATTCTGATTTTTTGGAGTGGTTATTTGGCATGGTATGTTCGGAGTGACCTATATTTTCTTTTAGCACTTTAAGAATATGTGGATGTTTTGTACTGAAATAATACTAGCACAAGGCTTCAACTACTTATTCGTGTGGACATTTAAAATGGTTTATAATGTTAGAGAGACTTTTGTTTATATTCATGTTTGTGTTGATGTTTGCTATGAGATTCCTGATGTCGCTTTGCAGATTTCATTGATTCCAAAGCTCAGTCAAATTCCTGCTTAGCAAGGTAAATCATCATATGAGCTTATATTAATATAAAATAACTGCGACTTTTGTTTTCAAAGCAATAAAAAAAATCTTTCACAACTCAGTCCCATGTTCGTTCATATAATTAATAAAAAAAATCTTTCATGTCAGTTCTAAGTAATGATTTGAAACATATCATATAATATGTAAAAGCAGCTAAAAAACATTCTACAAATCTTGGTTATGCCAACCTACTATATAAATTATTAGATACACATACATGTAGAAGTTGGGTAGTAATCACTCAAATAACTTTTTTATGTAGAACCTGCTAAATTACATTCTACGAAATTGGGTCATGCCAACCATTTTACATAAAGAAATATATATTGACAAACTTATTCACTACAAAATGTAATAAAACTCAGGGCTGTAATTCTCTGCATCGAAGTGTACTGTCGAACATGAAATATTGCTCCCATCACGTCTTTTGTATATCAATATACTTTTTGAGTGTGCATCCAATCTTTTGGCCCTGATAATTTCCTTGCTATCATTTACAATTGAGAAGTACATTTCTCAACCATGCTTTTGTTTTCTCCAATATGAAGGCAGAAGAAATAAGTCCATTATAGAAGATTATAGGTTCTGCGTAAGAGAAGTGGAGAGCAAACAAATATGTCAACCTTGATGTATATAATAGAAATTATAAAATATAAAAACTTTACACATGTATATTAAAAAAATATGTATACAATATAATATTATAAGCATACATTACAAAGTAATGTATATCTTACTAGTAATGTTACTCTGTTTGGATTTAGTTGTACTAAGTTTTCTAATTTTTTACTTGTTAAGTAGAGTGAACATATGAAAATATATGCCTTTTGAGAATATACCGGATATGTTTAAAAAGGTGAGTTATGACTCCATTATCTCTTAAATTTAAAATTTGTAATAAATGTTATTGAAGTCCATATAATTTACACTATATTCCATGTATATTGTGTGTATCCAAAACAGGTTGTTAGGGGTAAGAGATCGAAATGACCTATATGCAATGAGAATGAGGATGCAAGAATATCATGAGAAGTTTCTAACTCACATGCGGCGGAAGAAATTTATGTGGATGAAGTACCCAACATTGATTCCGTTGATAAGGGCAAAAAAAAGAAGCGGGGGACATCAAAATTGAATGTAATTGCCATTGGGATAAAAGATCATAAAGAGGTAGAATTAAATGAGTTTGGGCAACCAATTGGACTCAATTCCATCCATCTTAGTTCTATGATTGGGATTTTAGCACAAGAATGCGTACCAGTAACACATAAAGGTTGGGATAAGGTGACAAGTGACATCAAGGATCAACTATGGGAGTTTGTTACTGTGAGTATTTTATTTCTCTACCCTTTTCATTGTTATGTAATATTTTGAATATAACTTTGTACATATTTAATTGTAACTAAGATAGTGTATTTATTTTGTATGATGCAGCAAAAATATAACCTAAAAGAATGTCGCAAGGCCATTGTTTTGGGTCAGAGGGATAGAGCTTGGAAAGATTATAGTCAAAATTATCAACACAGATACGAGAAGGGGCTAAAGGACCAAATTCCACTCGCCATCTTACATCAATCAAGCCCCCTGGAATGAAGTCAAATGAATGGGATGCATTTGTTAAATCTCATTTGTCACCTGAATTTAATGCAAGTGAATTTGATTATTATTTTTATTAATAGACTAAAGTCCAATTTTAGTATTATCGTAATTCTTTGCTCTAGCTTCCTTATGCTTTTCGCTTGTTTCCTTTCATAAATAACTTATATTATTTTGTAATTCTATCTTTTAAAATTTTGTAGAAAGCCGAAGACCCAAATAAAACTATACGCCGTGTTGATGTTTGGATAAGGGGGCATATGAGAGAAAATGGCAATCCAGTTAATCAAGTTGTTGGTAAAGCAATAGTAACGAGTTAAACACTTACACCACACTTTACAATTTTTTTTAAAGCTACAATGTGTTTATTATAATTTTTTAATATGTTGAATTCTTGTATTTATTTTAGGAAAAGATGAAAAAAATTCCATATCATAACTCAACATCGTTGAGAGATGATGCAGTAGTAAATGTGATTGGTCCTGAACGTCCGGTTCATGTCAGAGGTCTTGGATTTGGGATGACGCCTATGAAGGTAGTTGCGTCGTTACATAGTAATGTAAGGGTAAAGGCTCTTGAATATAAAATTCAACAACTTTTGGAATGGAAGATGAACATGGAAAGTCGAATGACGAGCAAATGAATGAAATGTGGTATATTTTTAAAATTAAACTGATTCAGTACATATAGTTTTTCCATTATTTTGTTTTTATATACTTCACTTGCAATTTCTATAGGGTCAACATGAGGGTCGTGGGGATGCCATGCATAATCACGCACATACTCTACAGGTTATTGTTAATGAATTACCTAAGTCTAAATTGTTTTACTAGTTGCATTAATAATTATTTTTTAATTGTTTTCTTTGTACTATTTATTAGTGAAATCGAGAAAGTTCATGTGCAGAAAGTGCACCACAAAGAAATTCTCCATGCAAATTTTTACATTGGTTGGGCAGAACTTGATTCTACAGATCCGAAGTCACTAGTGCACTACCAAATCCATGGGCCTGATTGCTATAAAGTATGGGTTGTTGAAATTTTAGTGCCCAAAGTACCAGTTTTTCGATACTCGGATGCGTTTTCCATACTTGATGATGCAAAAGGAAGTAACATAGCATGGCCACATGGATACATTCATTTTGACTAATTATGTGAGTGGAATAGTTATAGTTCTTGAATTTTATTCTAAGAATTTTCCTTTGACATTCTCTCATATCGATTTCCAAAAAACATAAGGAATCAAGTGAGTATGGTATTCCTTCGTCGCTATTTGGATTGAAGCTATACTTTGACTTCTTTTTTTTATTATAAGTGTGTTATTAATTTACGAGAGTATTTACTAAAATTATTTTCTGAACAGGTACTTATTTTTGGAAGACGTTGAAGACATTTTGGAAGGAATGTTTTTGAAGAATGCTATTAGTTATTTTTTTAAGGACGATTGCATTTTAGCTTGTTACGTAATGCTCATTTCATTATAACCCCCTGTATTTATGTGACTTGTAACACCCAAGTATTTATTCCTTTTAATGTTTTGCGCACAACTTCGATATTATGATTATGAGTACGTATTATGAGTAAGTCTTAATTATATAAGTTTGTTTTAAATTTTAAGAATTATGGAATGGCTAATTGTGATACAATCATATGTGTATATGTTAATGTTAGTATAAGCAACAGGCGTTTGAGAAGCTATCTTTTATATAAAAAAAATATACACTTTTAACGGCATATTTTATACATCGTAAAATGATAATAACGACGCTTATATTTAGTCGTAAAATAATATCCACGACACATAATAAGTAGTCGTGGAAGGTTTTTTTGGTTAATGTTTACGACTACTGAACTAGGTGTCGTGAAATACTTTTACGACTCCACAAAGGTGTCGTGGATATTTACGACTAGTAACTAGGTGTCGTGGATATTTATTTCAATGACACTAGGCACGTGTCGTGAAATCGTTTTACGATACCACAAAGGTGTCGTGGATATTTACGACTAGTAATTAGGTGTCATGGATATTTGTTTCAACGACACGTGGAAGGTGTCGTGAAATAGTTTTACGACACCACAAAGGTGTCAATATAGAAGGCAAATTTCTACGATACCCCCTTTAACGACTACATAAAATGTGTCGTGGAAACCATTTCACGACACATATAAGGTGTCGTGGAAAGGACATTTTCTTGTAGTGAGGGTTTTACCATGTTAAAAATTCTTGTGTCTATTCCTTTAAATATTCTTAACTGTTGTTGTGATTGGTACTGCATGCTAGCTTCAGTAGATTGTTTTTAAATTTTAAAAACTAAGGTAATCAACTATCAAATGTAGACTATATATTCAGAAAGTTTTTACAACACATCTTGTGTTTTATTCGAAAAGAGTTTTGCCCAAAAAGTTTATTCGGAGTTTACTCAACATATAACATTCGGTTATTAATCTAGTAAACAAGTTTTTCAGGTGCATGATCGGAACACTTCGTCTTTGAACCGTTATCGAAGAAGGACTTCTCCTACTTCTTAGATTCCAACATTCTATTTCCATAGCTCCTAGGGTATATCTTATTTATGTTGGAAATCCTTTATCTTGATTTTTTAAATTAACTAAATTTTCCCGAATAATTTGTTAGCTATTGGAGAAATGTCTCGTTGGGCATACAAATAGGATCTTAAGAGGAATAATTAGTTGTCGACCACCCCTCTGTCCACTAATCCCATCGCCCCTCAACCAAACCCCCTATTGTTGTTGAGAACTACCCCAGTCCAACTAACTGGGGATGCAAGCGACAAATCCAATGTGGAGTGGGCCAAGTTTGTTTGGAACCGTGCCAACATCCCCAAATGCTCTTTCATTTCTTAGTTGGCCTGAGAAGGAGCCTAATCACTAAGGATAAACTTCTGGATTGGGAAATTATGGATAATAATAGATGCAACTTATGCTCTGGTGGAATTGAAACTCTTATTCACATACTTGCTGATTGTCCGTACTCCAAGGAGGTTTGGATGGATATTCTATACAGAAACCAGTGCTATAGGACTATGGGGACTTGGGAGAGGGAACTGGAGATGGCTGTGGAGTATGCTAACATCAATAATTTCCTCAATAAAGTCAGGACCTTATCATATACTACTACCATCTATTATATTTGGATGGAAAGAAATGGCAAGCATCCCAACAAAGGGGCTAAAACTCCTATCCAACTCATGAGAGATATTGAAAGCATGATGAAGATCGAGATCAATAGATGAAAACAGACTAGCAGAACCTACACCAATTGGATGGGGTGAAACCAATGGGGGTTTCTTGAGTCCATGTTTATCTTTGATTTATCTTGGTTTTCCTTGTTACTAGGATTGTCGTAGGCTTGTCTCTAGTCTTGGGGGCTTGTTTTATGTTCTATTTAGTGTGGGGATAGGGTATGCCCTACCCCTAGTGTTCTTGCCTTTTATCTTGGTGATTCATTGTCACCTTGTATATCCTCTTTTTGTTTTAATATACTTAATTACCAAAAAAAACTGGGGCTACTCACATTGTTCGTCAAATGAATACAATTAAAGAGACATCATCCCTTCAGCTGGGGGATGAAGAACATATTAAGAGGTGAAGAGCTAAAAAAACATAGAGACTGATATCACTCCAACTTCTGCTTGGAGAAGGTTGGTTATTGATGACATGTTCCCCTGCAAAGCATGTATATATCCAAATACGAGGTTGTCTAGTTAATGGGCATAAATATAGGCATTAAGGACCGTAAAAGTGCTATAATGCATAAATATATAGGGCAAAAATATGCAATATTTGATACGAATCAATTATATCGTGATATATGGCACTATCAGCGATTGCCCGATGAAAAAGGTGACGTAAATCCAAGTATGCCTCTTTGGACTGAGTAGACACATGAAGACCTAGCAGCTCCTCAAGTTCATCCTCAACGGCTTCGTCGTGAGTAGAAGTGAATAACCTGTTGTGCCTCTGCTAGAACTCACCTTGAACAGCGACGAGTGTTGCCAAAACTACATGAACAAGTGGCAGGATATATAAATTTGCTAAAGGAAATTTTGCAGAAAATTAAATGAAACAACAATAGTTGGAATACATGTTTCATTTCAGTAATAAAGAGTTATAATGGGGGCATGCCCCTATAATTGATTAAAAAAGGAAGAACAGAGAAAAGGGAGAAAAAGCAAATGACCAACACCCCTAACGTGCTAAGGAATTTAATATCCCACCATCTTCTTATCAACAACCAACTTAGCCGACGTAAGATTAAGGACCTTGGTTGGATCTACAATGGCTTTGTATTTAGTGCAAACTTTATCCTCATCATCAATATCCTCATCAAATTATAGAGAGGAGCCAGGTAGATGTTAGTTGAAGAGATTGGACCCCTTTGCACCGCTGACCTTAGTAAGCATTTTATACCAGCCGGTCTTAGAAAATACCTTCTTCAGATATGTGATCTGTATGGAGGCGTTACCAAAAGCCTTATCCCATCCACGGGTGTATCCATATTCTTTATCCTTTTCCACAAAAACCAAAGCCTTCTCGCCGTTAGCCTTTGCCTCAGCCTCTTGCGCCTTGGCAAGGTTCACTATATCTTTCGCATCATTAGCCTCCTTCTTGGAATACTCTACGACATCTACAACAACATCAAACTTATCTATCTTTCTCTGGAGGATAACCTTCTCCACCTCTGGGATCTGAATCTTTTCATCGAGCTTCTTTTTCTTACCCACTTGAGCTTTATTGGCGCGCGGAGTTGCCTCAGAGGATTTACGCAACTCATTGAATGTAACCTTAGCATTAGAAAATTGACTTCTTCATCCAATCATTCCCCTCCAGTAGTTGGTCATAATCGATCAGGAACAGTAAGACAAAGTGATATGCAATGAAAATCGTGCGTTCGTGTTACTTATGCCAATCACTAATTTCGGCTCCCATCGCTATGCAAAAACCTAAACTCTAACTACATTCTTTATGGGAGTATAATAGTTAGTCTGGATATCGAATCCACAGGGAATGTTGCTAGACGTTAATTAATTTATTATTTCTCAATAAAAGTGTAAAATATGAAAAAAGGTTAACAAAAATTTAATATATGTATGTGTTGAAACTAAGATTAACAAAACGAGTAAAAACTATAGATTGAGAATAATATCCCTCACCTCGGGTTAAATAGTACAAATGATTACATGGGAAGAAAAACTTATCAAGATTAAATCTCATTTTCACCCTTTATAAAATCTAGAGTTATCACCCCCTAAATTCTTATAAAAGCTTAATTGATTTTGGTGTCAACAATTATCCCTAAGATTATACATGAAAGGTCATAAATCCGATGCATACATAATATACACCGTTAAATCTCCTAGACATAAAATCAAGAATAACATAACCTATTTAAACTAGTCCAATCCATCACCAAAGCAAAGTAGCCATATAATCGAATGCGAGTTCAATTATCTCAACCTAAACTAATTTAGCAAGAAAGCATTTTAAATGGCATAAAATTAAAGGTAAACAAAAAATAAGCAAGTAAAACTAATTATCAAAAAAATAAAACTCATTACCCAAACAAGAAAAAAATGGCAAAAGAAATCTTTAATTAAGGAAAAAGAAGGTGACTAGTAGCTTACACATCAAATAAATGGAAAACCCTAAGAGAGAGAGAGAGGATAAGCTCCCAAAATCCTCTTAAATTATAACAAACTACTAAAAACTAGATATTAACTAATAAAAACCAACTTTCAATTATATAGTAAGTTAAAGAAAATAAATAAAAATTTTGAAAATATCTGAAATCTGAGTTGATCGTTCAATCAATGAAGGATAAAATGAAAGATCGATCGATCGATGAAATTCGTCAAGTGATGGACGATTGTGAAAATTCGTCACTCTCTCCAGCTCAAGGTAATCTGTTTCATCGATTGATCGATGAATTTTCATTGATCAATCGATGCTCTATCTCAAACATGATTCGTCCCATGGAAAATGTCGTAACTTATTTGTTATAGATTGGAATGAGGCGCGGTTGGAGGTTACATGAAGCTAGATCAGAGGGATACATTTCAATAAAGACTTGAGATAGAAACCCAAATGATAAAATGGCTAAAATGCCCCTGAATATGCGCTTTATGATGAAACTTTATTGGAATGCAAACTTCACGCTTAGCACTTTAATACCTACAAAAGCTCTGTTATACCGTGCAAATTCTATAAACATGCATAAAAAATGTTGTCTAGTTAATGAGTGTAAATATAGGAATGAAGGTACCAGAGGGGACTAAAATATATAAGTATAAAGGGTAAATAAATGCAGTATTCGAGACGAATCCCACCCCCTAACTTAGATATTGCTAGTTGATTAGGCATAAATTCTTCACATTTATCCCCTTAATTTTGGTATTTTTATGTTCCCGTGCGGTGTAAATAGCTTGAATTTGTCTCATATTTATGATACTAACCCTTTTTGAAAATTATTTCATATTTTGTGTATCTCTTATGTGTTTTACAAGTATTTCATGCAAGTAAATGCCAAAAAGAACTCAAAACAGTGAAAGAAACCAAGAAACGGGGAGTTGAAGGGCATTTTCATAATTTTTTAGCCTTTGTCCGGAGGTGAGGCTAACTAGAACATTGAACATATTTCAATTTTAAGAACACTGGAAAAAACGACACCTCAATTCGACCTACGGTGAAGAAATTATGGTCATTTAAAGTTGAGAGGAATGAAGGAAAAAAAAACTGTCAGCCCCAAACCGAACCGAAGCTGAGAAAAAAGAACCGCTTCGCCCATTTGTCACGCACAATATCCGTTACAAAATTAGTCAGCTTTCTAAGTGTGACAAATTGCCAGATACGGAATTTTTATTTTGTGCTTATCTTTTAGCCAAAAGAATTTTATATTTTGGGGACTCTTCTAAACGATCTCTAGCCTATATATTTAGTCATTGGGACTCTTTTTATTCAGATTTCATTTATGTAAAAGCTCCTAATCAAGTAGGAACATATAGGAGAAGAATTTACATATTTTGCACCTTTAATTCAAGAGCTCTTCCAGTTTTTCTTCAACATTTGATTTTTTCTTGCATGTTCTTGTTCTTCAATCTTGGTAACTTCTATTTCCAGCACTTTTATTATTATTTCTCATGTTTCATCTCTCTTTCCAAGAAATTATGAGTCCATGCAACGTAGATAACGTAGTTTTCATTAATTTCACCATGTTAGGCTAGGTTTTTAAAGGCCGGGGTGCATGAACCCCACCCGATGTAATTCATGATAATGGAAATAGAAGTTGTAATTAAAATCTTAGATGAATTATATCGTAGTTCATACGATACCACTTTAATTCAACCTTTGCTTACATACTGTGCGGGATACGATCCCTCATATGTGTAATACTTAGGAGAAATAAAGACCGAATTTTAATTCAACCTTTGCTTACATACGGTGCGGACTACGATCCCTCATAGATGTAATACTTAGGAGAATTAAAAACAGGGTTCATTTAAAGCTTTAATTCTGAATTTAGTATCCTACGAAGTGAATTACTAGGATGTGGGGAATTGTAATCCGACCTATCGTTCTCATTTCATAATTAAAGTTTTAGTCAAATCGTCATTAGTCCTTTAGTTAATTAGAGTAATACCATTTCATTTATTCATAATTTCATTAGTTACTCATTTTCATATTTGCATCTAGTTGTAGTCATTTCACAATCCATATCACATTTTCCTTCTTTTTAGAGTCAAGTTAGGGTTAACAGTCTTACCTTTATCATCACGTTCACTCGTCCTAGTTCCCTAAGGATTCGATACCCAGACTAGCCACTATACCTCGCAAGAGTGTAGTTAAAGTTTAGTTTTTTTGTATTGTGGTCGGAAGCCGATAACAACGACTAGCGTATTTACACGAACGCTCGGTTTTCACCTCGATGAAAATAGCGTCGTTGCCGGGGTGTTAGGTAGACTTTAGGTTAGGTTGGTTAAACCTGAATTGGACCTTAAAAAAAAAAAAATATGGGTGTCACGTTTTTTAATTGCCCAATCTGAAATGTCTTACTTTAACTCCTTTGGTGGGTTTAATTGTTATGATAATAGTGAGGAGAGGGAGGCACCCAAGACCTATGACCATTGGATCAATATCACTAAAGACGGGACTTATAAATACAAGCCCAGTGCTAAGGCCATCCAAATTTATCAAAATGAATTTCTTGAAGAAAAAAGACTTGAAAAAGAATATCGGGAAAAAAATTGTTATTTGGAGCAAGAATTAAATGCATTATTTGAACCCAGTGAGGATTTTTCTTCTAATATTTTTGAAGTTTAAGAATGTTTTCAACCAAATGAGGAATTCGAGGTGCTAGAACCAAGGAAGCCTACTTTGGAAGAACTCTTATTTATTTTCAAAAAGCAATCTGATGACTTTGCTGCTACAGAGTTGAAAATTAGAACAACTTCCAAGAAGTTTAATGATTATTTGGACAGTTTAGAGAAGGTCGAGACTTGCGCTTCACTTAACACTTTTGAGGATGAAATCATTGAGAGTGATCCAAGTTCTTTTGAATCCCAACCTCTTATAAATATTTCAAAACCTATTGAGGTTGAAGATCAACTGTCTCCTTGTGTCCCCACTATTATCGAACCATTAAATCCATAATAAGAATTGGATGAAGGTCTTGAGGACGTTGACCTGATTCTTGAATGGGAATGTTTGCTCGAGATGCTTCAGCTTACGGGTTATTCACTTACACCTGCACTAACTCCCGTTCCGATTGAAAAACATTTGGGAGAGGAATTGAATTTTGATTCCCATGAGTTGGGTGTAACTTTTGAAATAGCTAAAACTTTTACCGACGAGGAATCTTTGTTTGAATTGGTTTCCAAGATAGATTCTTCCTTTTTGTGTGCCCCTCTTCCCATACTACTTGAAAAATCTTTGGGAGGTGATTATATTTCTCTTGGATTTCAATTGTATTTGTCCCAGCTAGCATCCACACCTCCCATCATCCCGTTAAATTTTTTAATTGGTGATGGTTCATTTTTTTAATCCCGCACATGCCTTTCGTTGTTCAAACGGAATTTTTATTTTTCGAGAAGCATGTGTGACACCCCGCCTAATTAATTACCGGGTGATCAGTCCTTAATTAATTAATTTTAGAATATCAAGTTTGTTCAAACAATGCATCGATGTCGAAAACTCAAATTTTAATTTAATAAAAACTAACCACCTAATATTTAAAAAGGTTGGTGTTAAAATTTAATCTTGTTATTACCCGATATCAGTAAAGAGTAATATCTTAATATCATCATACATCACAATAGTATAAGGTAAGAACTGAGTGAAGTAAAATAAAGGACTGGAATAAACACATCCAGTCAAAATACCATACAATAGTCCAATAACATGAAATCAAAGTCTAATGATATAATAAAACAACTCTAAATCTCTGAATGTAAAATAGGAGGGATGACATGTCCAACTGAAATAAATGACTGATAGATAAGGAGAAATAGACTCAGAAGCGTCAACTAGCAATATCCTGTAGCTTCCACAGCAGCTACAGCTCGGCAAATGAATGGAATATCCTAAGTCTGGTGTCCCTGTGGCTGAGTACCTAAAGTAATATAATAAGAAAAGAGATTTGTAGAAAAACGGGTCAGAGCCCGAGTAAAAAACAACTTAAATATAGCAAGTGCTTAAATTGATTTAATTAGCACATATATTATCCATGTTAACTTAGCGTACTCACTTGAGATGCTCACCTCTCATCTAATGTGCACACCTAGCGAGTCTAACTACCCATACAAGTCCCGTCACTTTATTTGACTATATGTAGGATAATCACTGTGCCGGATACAATATCTAAATAACCCGAAATCAATATATGACTATTATTAGGAATAAGTATAAGGATTTTGTAACTCATTCTCATAGAATTCTTTACTCCCAACTGGTGACCAAATAATTATTTAATTTAATAAAGTATCCAACAAGAAACACAAAATAGGAACTCAGTATACATATATAAATCTCACTATGTATACATACAATTATATCTATACAACACCCATGGTTAAGAAACACCTAGTGTTAGGTATACTCGGCTATCTAGTCCCATTGCAACGCTCATGCATAAAGGACAATAGGTTTAATCTCTCAATAACCAAATAAAATATATACACATATTGAAGGTGAACATAGTCCCAAGCCGATGGTCTACGCACATACCTACGCACCCATACGATCGCCATCACTATCATTCTCATAGATATCCCGTGCCTAGGTTCCATGCTCTAGTGGTAGGACTCAAGATCCCCCGAAGGCGCACAAGATATGGTCATCCACAATGCGTTAACCCTCGTTCGATAGCCAGTAGCTAGGTATGTCATACACATGATATTCAAAGTATTAAGCATGCACACAACTTATATACATTAATAGGTAATCACATAACCCAAATACTATAATCCGTAAGTATTATTAACGCCATTACTCTCTTCGATACCCATATATATAAAGCCTCTCTAGGACTTACATCCCCTCCTAAGTTTCCACACAAATTCAATACGCCAAGTCCCTTAATTCCTTAACACTTTGGAAATTTAAGCTACCCGTTACTCACGAAGGTTAATACACTTATATAGAAAACCCTAGAAATATTTCCAACACAAACAAACCCTAAAAACCCATTCTGGAATTTCGTTAGAAGTTCCAGGATTCTCGTTCGAACTAGGTCTTTTGAACGAGTTCGTTCGAACAAAGTTCCCACTTCGAACGAACCCAACGACTCGTTAGAAAGGTCGTTGGAAACCTCGTTAGAAGTCTCGTTCGAACGAGGTCGTTCGAACGACCTGGGAGGGCCGTCTAACGAAAATTCCGAACAGACCCAATTCTTCCAAATTTCGATTTTTGTCAACATTCCAAACCTCAAACTCAATCATAATTTCGTCTAACATCAGTTTAAAGGTTTCTAAACTAACCGTAATCATTATGGGGTAATTTTTAACATAAATTAGTATTCAAAAATTATGATATCAAAAGGGAAACCAATAATTTCTAAAATCTCTAAGAATCCTCATATAGTGAAGTCATCACTTTAAGTATTTCAAATCCTTAAATTAAATTCGGGATCTATTCATAAAATCTCCAGATTTAATAATCTACAAATGGGATAAATCCTCTACATGAGACCCATCACCAAAATCTAATGTTCTTCTACGATTAAACCTAATGAAACCCAAATTTCCATCATTTATTATCTAAATCATTAACAGAGTTTAACAAGAACAATATATGCTAAATAAACTAGCTAGATAAACACTTGCCTCGAAATGAACTTCTGATTCTTGGGATGAAATTGGTATGGGAATGATCCTCTTGACACGATCTACGTGCTGGTGTACTTTTTGGTGCGAAAGCTTGAACTCTTGGCTTAAGGCTCCCATGGAGTCTTCTTCTTCCTTGGTTTTCTTTCTTTTTTCTATCTTCCTCACGTAAGGTAAAACTGAGAGGCCACTAACCCTAAATGCTCTTAATTAATCCCAATTTTCGTCCATTTAATTACTAAAAATCCCCAAAGACCCCTCTGGGTGTTATTTTGGGCTAAAATGCCCCGGACTCCAAATAAAATACTCGCGTAGTTTTTCTGACTATTTCGACCCTTTCGGACACTCTGGCGCACTCAAAATAGTCATTCGAGTTATATAAAAATAATTTACTTTTTTAAACCCACAAATACATACTAGTGACGCGTCTCATACGTGCGTCCCAAATAATTATATCATGACTGTCGTGTATCTCATCCCAGCCATAACATTATTTCCAAGACCGCTTATTACGTTACTCACTACGTAATGTTCAACCTAATTATTACTCAACATGATTTGAACATAATCATTTTCGATAACTACTAACTCTCGTCACGTTAGTAATTATAAACATTAAGTCGGATTAATTATAAATTAAATTTTCTCTCATAAATTAATTAATCCAAATTTTAATAATTTCATAATAAAATAAATACACATAAAAATATGTGGTATTACATACTTTTCCCTAATAAGAGAATTTCATCCCGAAATTCGAAAAGGTATGTCATACCTGGTAAAAAATGGTATCCTCCAGTACACAAAACCAACTAAACAGTACAGCTCGATCAGTATAGTTTTCGCTTCACAGTAAGCTTGTTTAACAATTTCAATACTTTATCAGTTATAGGGTTACCCCTCAATAACGACACCTCACCTTGTGGTCCTACCAAACAACAATCAAATAAGACTAGCCTATACATCCTTGGCCTCATTATATCAATATCTTTGGGAGGTCGCACCTCATTTCGTATTAACACTGTATTTAACTAAACATAAAACTCCCATCTCGGAAGAAACCATATGAATATCTGACTACTCTTGTCCGTTCTTCTAATCTCGGTTCCCGACGACGTGATTCTTACGACAGTCAAAAGTCTTCTAAGACAGTTTGTGGCTATTTCACTATAGCCATCGAACTCTAACTTTAGACCAATCCAAAATTCCAATTATCCGCTCATTTCTAAGCATCCAGAGGAAGAATCGTTAGGGCCTTTCCCCACAAAAGCTCAATAAGCACCTTGTATACAATAACCAGGTGCGAGTTCTTTCATACAACTCTATCATTAGGTAATATCTTCTCCCAATTACCGTACTATCTTACTTAGTAGCTATATCCGTTATGGAAATGAAATGGTCACAATGAGTCTAAAATTTCTTTCATACCGCTCCACTAGTCGTCAATCACCATCCGCCTACTCCTCGACCATAGGTGATACGGTCAACTCAAAATGAAACGTCATTCCCACCATTTCCTAAAATCCCATATTGAAGGTGGGGTTCATGTATCTCATCCTAGTTCACAACAACACTGGATAGGACCACATACCGACGTGATCCTTCTGTCAAAGAAAGGTCGGGCACACTATCTAATAGTGTACTCAACCCGAAGTAATAACAATTACCGTTTATTTTGGTCAACTTTTTCCACCCATTCAAAGGAAATCATGACCTTATCCTGAAGTTGGGAATCCATCTAAGAAATTTGCCAACTTGACTTCCCTATTCCATGACTGGAACCGTCGACTTGATACAAATTTTCTGCTTGATCATCTTGATCCAATCGATTTCTATCTACGAGGGGTACATTCGGAGACTACTCGCTATTTCCCGCTCAACACCGAATTCCCCTTAATGCATTTCACATTAAGTGGTACTTAGCACTCCTCTTATTCCCTCGGCATATACCAAAAGTTCCAACCCGTGCACCTTTCACCACGTTGTGCACATCTGGACTCTTTATCTCTATTTATGCGTAAGCTACCCTCAACATTAGATTAGGTGGGACTTCGCTCCAAATTTGTCCATAATAGTTAAATATTTATCTTCTCAAGGGATCCCCCCTTTTTAAATGGCTTCCCATTGCCCTTCAACTAATTTCGAACGTGCTACATCGATCGCACATGAATATACTGATTATCATCCTTCTCTTACGACGTTTAATCCATTCTACCTCTACTATTTTATAATATCAGTCTCACAAGTATAAATCTCACTCGTCTCTATGTCTCTTCTTCCGACGATTATCACATCAGTAATCCAGGGTGTCTACACCCCTTATAACCCATGCATACAAGTTTAAACATCGCATACGCTTCTTAAGTACTCTAAACTCTTTATTGTCCCTTCATTTGCAACATGGTTACACCACTTGGGCATTCTTAATCACCCCTGAATTTTAAATTCTAATTCCTCCTAACATCATTTCATCCTTCGACCCGCCAAAATAAAATAAAATTATCAGCACTTCTTCACTAACCACTGGCTCTACTGGCCTTATATCGTAATTTACCCCTTTAACTTCCAGTTATAACTACTTACTTCCATAACGATCGAGGTACTGAAATTATGGAAAAATGGCCAAACATCTCCTTACTACCAACCTTACGATAAGTTTCATGCGTGGGATGTCTCGCAAAGAGAAATCCAAACAAGGAACCCCCCAATACACTACTTCTTTGCATTGTCGGTCATCGAAATTCGTTAGGCCCTCAGTCCATAACATGTACCCCTATAATCCCGTCTCTTGACAACAAAGTTACATCTCATTTCACAATTTCACTTAAACAAGGAACTTATTTCGAAAGACACTGTATCTTAACATTGATGGTAATCACATTCCATAGACATCATGCAAATATAATCGGGGCTCTCAAAATCCCGTCCCCAGACATACAACTATGAGTATTAACTTTCGCGCCTCTAAAAGGTGATATAACAATGTACTCTTCTTATTACCACATCCTGAGCGTTAATTATAATTATCAGCTAAATATTTCTGCTGAACAGTAAATCAAATACACTCCGAATCTTATCAATAAAGTCCCTTCACATACTGGGAATAAATATCCGAGACCATTATACTTTTCGAAGTCTCAATAATATATATATACATATATATAAATATATATAAATATATAAATGCGAGCCCGACCCTCTAGCAGATGGGGCCTCGCCAGAACAAAACATTCTACCCCAAGGTAGTAACCCCGATAGACTTGCAATATCCTCACACTATCGGTTTAAGCATATAATAAAAACCATAATTAGGATAGTATCATACTCGTATAACACAACACTAAAACGAGAAATTTCGATAAGGTATGTACCACTTGCGACACACCGATTCATCCTCCGTGAATCACAATAAAGGTGACCCCACAATACCAGGAAAATATTCACATAAATAATAACATTGTTGATATACGCACTAAACTCGACTCTCATGCGAATATAGCCATAAAAATGTAGTAACTCGTTCCTGACACATACAACACGCAACATCATCTGAGGATATACTCATACTTCTATCTTGCCACTCGCCCTGGCTATTCAAATATTTCCTGGACTTAACACACCTATCTGTACCAAACCAAAAATTTCAATAATTATTGCCCTGACTAGGCACCATACCCTTATCCCTATACTTGATTCAAGAAAAATTTTACGCACGGGTTTCACTCCCCACAAAATACCTCTACACATACTCCACTTATCTCCGGTCACACTGATCATGTTAGGGTTGTCCTTCTTTCGAACGTTGGTAGTCTCGACTCTGATGACTACTTTCGTTGTTCCCTTAGCTTTGATGGCCCTAAGGAACATATGCTACTGGCTTCGATAACTCTTACTGAAATCACTATCGCTCGATGAACAATTCGGCTATCCAAATCATTTAAAGGTGTCCCCTGATGGGTCTCCCCCTTGGGGTGATTCACTAACACTATTTCCCGTGGTCTTACATTGTCTAAATTCTTCGATCCTTATAGCTCCCCACACAAGGAAGCGTTTACCTCCATATTAACAAAATGCGACATTGTTACCATCTGCATTGATCCTCCAAGAAGAATTCCCTATAAGTGAAAACAATTCTTCTTGTAAATTAACTTTTCCCATTCAATGTCATCTTCTCCATTTCACCTATTTCATCCGGTGTAAGGTTCACTAATTAATTAATTTTTTTTCACAAAGTGACCTCTGTTCGAACCTCTTGTGTGAGTTCAGAACAACATCCCATCTTATCTTGAACATCTGATGAAGGAACTTATGGTCAAATCATACGTATGCGCCTTCTTTAGACAAAACATTTCACCTCTAAGTGTGGTGGTTGCCTCTCACCATCGTAATTCTGCTCTTGCGAGCCAAGAAAAATTTTACCCAAAATTTTCACTCCCGATGTGCCCTACTCCGACATATGCCCAAACCTTTGGATATTTTACCTTAGTTGGCTAACACATGCCAATTTCGCATTTCTAGAATTTTCATTTGTGGTTCTCTTCAATGTTTCGTCTCACTCTTAGTGGTTTCTGGAAGTCATATGTTGTGCCTCAACCATCTTCACCATTCTCGCCTTTCGTGCCATAATAGGGGTGACCTTAACTACGGTCATCATTCTTGAATATACCTTATAACTTCAACTGAGCTTTGCCTCCTGCGGTTCTCCCAATTGTACTCGCTTGACAACTGCATCGTTCGGCACACGAACACACCCGAATGCAAATAAGATTCACAATCATATACATTATAGCAGGAGAACGAAACCTCACCAAAGAAATCAACAATCCTAAACATAGGGATCTATATCAAAGAAAGCTACGCTGGAAGCATAATAAGCCGCACAGATCCTAAAGGACACTAGAACCTGATACTCTGATACCACCTGTGACACCCTGCAAATTAATTACTGGGTGATCAGTCCTTAATTAATTAATTAATTAATTTCAGAATATCAAGTTCGTTCAAACAATGCATCAATGTTGAAAACTCAAATTTTAATTTAATAAAAACTAACCACCTAATATTTAAAAAGGTTGGTGTTAAAATTTTATCTTGTTATTACTCGATATCAGTAAAGAGTATTATCTAAATATCATCAAACATCACAATAGTATAAGGTAAGAACTGAGTGAAGTAAAATAAAGGACTGGAATAAACACATCCAGTCAAAATACCATACAATAGTCCAATAACATGAAATCAAAGTCTAATGATATAATAAAACAACTCTAAATCTCTGAATGTAAAATAGGAGGGACGACATGTCCAACTGAAATAAATGACTGGTAGATAAGGAGAAATAGGCTCAGAAGCGTCAACTAGCAATATCCCGTAGCTTCCACAGCAGCTACAGCTCGACAAATGAATGGAATATCCTAAGTCTGGTGTACCTGTGGCTGAGTACCTAAAATAATATAATAAGAAAAGATATTTGCAGAAAAACGGGTCAGAGCCCGAGTAAAAAACAACTTAAATATATCAAGTGCTTAAATTGATTTAACTAGCACATATATTATCCATGTTAACTTAGCGTACTCACTTGAGAAGCTCACCTCTCATCTAATGTGCACACCTAGCGAGTCTAACTACCCATACAAGTCCCGTCACTTTATTTGACTACATGTAGGATAATCACTATGCCGGATACAATATATAAATAACCCGAAATCAATATATGACTATTATTAGGAATAGGTTTAAAGATTTTGTAACTCATTCTCATAGAATTCTTTACTCCCAACTGGTGACCAAATAATTATTTAATTTAATAAAGTAGCCAACAAGAAACAAAAAATAGGAACTCAGTATACATATATAAATCTCACTATGTATACATACAATTATATCTATACAACATCCATGGTTAAGAAACCCCTAGTGCTAGTCATACTCGGCTATCTAGTCCCATTGCAACGCTCACGCATAAAGGACAAGAGGTTCAATCTCTAAAGAACCAAATAAAATATATACACATATTGGAGGCGAACATAGTCCCAAGCCGATGGGCTACAAACATACCTACGCACCCATACGACCGTCATCACTATCATTCTCATAGATAGCCCGTACCTAGGTTCCATGCTCTAGTGGTAGGACTCAAAATCCCCCGAAGGCACACAAGATATGGTCATCCACAAAGCGTTAACCCTCGTTCGATAGCCAGTAGCTAGGTATGTCATACACATGATATTCAAAGTAATAAGCATGCACACAACTTATATACATTAATAGGTAATCATATGACCCAAATACTATAATCCGTAAGTATTATTAACGTCATTACTCTCCTTGATACCCATATATATAAAGCCTCTCTAGGACTTACATCCCCTCCTAAGTTTCCACACAAATTCAATACCCCAAGTACCATTACCCCTTAATTCCTTAACACTTTGGAAATTTAAGCCACCCGTTACTCACGAAGGTTAATACACTTATATAGAAAACCCTAGGAATATTTCCAAACCAAACAAACCCTAAAAACCCATTCTGGAATTTCATTAGAAGTTCCAGGATTATCGTTCGAACTAGGTCGTTTGAACGAGTTCGTTCGAACAAAGTTCCCACTTCGAACGAACCCAGCGACTCGTTAGAAAGGTCGTTGGAAACCTCATTAGAAGTTGTAACACCCCGCCTAATTAAATACCGGGTGGCCAGTCCCATACCAAATTAAAACAGAATATACAGTTGACTCATTCTTAGCATCACTGTCGAAAACATTTACAACTCACCCAATACTCAATTAAGCTGGTGTTAAAAACTTTTCAAATTTTAATTTAACAAAATCCATTTCCAGTTTAAGAATAACACAACACATTTTATTCTACAACATTGCTAACCAAATAGATAACACAAAAGAATTTAGATGCAATTGGAATAAACATTCCCAAATAATATTAATCCATTACAGAAATCCCAACAATATTAATTGTATTAAAAAGACCCGAATACAATAGTATCAGACTCCGATAGGAAAAGATAACTGAATCCTTTGGGCGACATGCCCTACTAAGAGAATACTGTGAATCAAATGATGATAGGCGTCTAAGCATAACTCCATAAATCCATAGCCTGTCATAATCCGCTAAGGTTGGCGTCCCTGTTGCTGGACAGCTGATATAAAAGATACAATAGAAAAGAAAATATGCAAGGAAACGGGTCAGAGCCCGATTGCGAAAATGATTTTTAAAACAGCAAGTATTTAACAAGTGCAATAAATCTTTTATTATGTACATGTTAGACCCAACTCTCACTTGCCATTCTCACCTCTTAACTAGAGTGCACACTTAACATTTCCTATTAACCTCCTAGTTAATGGTTCCTCTTTTCTAGTCTCCATATTATAATTCCATCCCAATATCATAATCCCCGTATGTCCCATACCATACGTCACATTATTATTCATTTACATTTCTCATCGTTTCTCATTAACATGAATCATTTCTCATTAATATGAATTAAGTTTTTCAATAAACACTCATTAACTTAATTCAATTATCTGTCTCTATTCACCGTTATCTACAATTATCACCGTAGATAGATTTAACCATAATAAATATCCATTCATTCATTTAATCCATTACATATATACATATATATATATTCATATATAATACGGCACCCCGAGTCACAACTGCGGTGCAATGCATTACTCTGCTATCATGTCCCAATATCGCTGGTCGCCGAAAAGGGAACAAAAGGTGCGGTGAGGATACCTCGAACCATTAACAACAACACAATCATTGGAGGCAAACATAGTTCTCATACCCATGGGTCACGTACATACCTACGTACCCATAGTCAGCGGACTTATCAACTCCCCGTAAGTCTTTCATAGACCTATGTTCTCGAGCGACAAATCAAAGATCCCATGGATTCATCAGGATATGACTGCCCTCACCCGCAAACCTCCCACCGATAGCAAGTATGCTAGGTATGTCATACACATAATCATTAATCAATCAAATATGTATTATCATACCTATAGTATACTAACAACAAGGTACTCACATTAACCTTAGATTATTCCCTTACGTAGCATTATATCTCTTTAAACCCCACGTATTAAAATGTCATATCTTTACTTCATAATTTAATTATCCTCACATCCTATAACATCTCTCCACTCCCGACGTCGTTAAGGTTCATGCGCGGAGCGTCTCGCAAAGCGAAATCCAAACAAGGAACCCCTCCAATACACTACTACTTAACTTTGTCGATCGAGGAGGTTCGTCAACTTCAAATATGCGATCGGAATAACCCCATCCCCTCTTTCAACCAAATGTGTTCTAAACTCCCATCTCTATCCAGCAGCCATACCACTACGCTCTTGTACTACACTCAGCCCTTGCGAAATCAATAATGAGCTTAAACTCAGTCCTTGATGTTTAAATTGTAACCCTGAGGCTACCCAGGTGTTATATTAAATCTCCCTTACTTGAACTATCCTTAATCCTCATACAAACAGATTAAAATCCAACACATGAATCTAGCAACCAAAATCTCTTTAATTTTAATTATCATAATTCTAATCAATTAAATCCCAATCAAATTAATTCAAATCTTAACTAGGGATTACTGATCTTCTCTAAGTTCCATAATATCCAATTAATAATCACCGAAGATCTACAAAAGTTTTGGGATAAGAACCAACATTAAAAAGAAGCAACATCATGAATTCTCATATTTTAAATACTCAGAAAAATCAGATCCAAAAATTATTCAAATCATCAATCCGACTTCAGATTTGGATTCTACATGAAAAATTGAGTCAGGTATGTGTTTTGAGTTTTTCTTAAATCTCATCCAAATGCACTCAAAAAGAAGATCTAAACATTCCAAATTGGCTCTTCTCATTCCACTCGTTTTTGCCTCTTTTTCCAGAAAATTATCAACATATTATCTTCAAGAACACTAAATTATTTTCAGAATTTCTTCCACAGATTGATGAATATTTATTGGATTACTAACTACCTACAACATGAGTTTAAATTCCTATATATTTTTAGATTCCAAAAATCCATTAACAACTATATCCTTTCATCTTCCAAGCATGAAAATCATCTCTTTTTATAACTATCCTAACATGGACAATATACGAACTTAAATTTAAAATATCAAACACTTGCCTTTAATGAAGATCTGATCCTTTGGGGTTGAATAACATAGGTGGTTCTCCCTTTTTCCGGCCACTTTCGGTGGTAGTTGGTGGTAGTGACCTTTGGTCTTTAGTTCTCCTCCTTTCCAAGCAAGCTTTTCTCTTCCCAAGCAAACTTTCACTCTCTCTAGGAAGATGACTTCTCTATTTTGTGTAGAAGAGATGAATGAACCCACATTCAACTAATCTCCAAATACTTATAATAAGACAAAACCCGAAATCACTATTCATCCCCCTTGTAAAAATAACCAAAATGCCCTTTTGGGTTGTCTTTTCATTTCCAAATGATCCGAGACCCAATATCAACATCCAAATAGACTTTTTTGACTATTTCGAACCTTCCGGACTCAACGACGCAGTCGAAATGACTATAAGGTCGATAGAAAATAAATTTCCTTTTTAATTTAATAAATTAGTCCCGACACGTCCCATACCGCGTCTGACTAAAAATTCAAATTACCGAATTTATATCATACCGTCATATCAATGACACCACATTCATATATTACCTAAATATCTTTAAGTAATATTCAGAATAATACATTTTAATATCCACAATCCGGATAAAACCCAAATGAATTAATTTATAATAAAATCCAATTAATCCATTAATTTAAAATATAACCCATTTTAAAAGTCATTAAAATCACGGGGTATTACAGAAGTCTCGTTCGAACGAGGTCGTTCGAACGACCTGGGAAGGCCTTCTAACGAAAATTCTGAACAGACCCAGATCTTCCAAATTTTGATTTTTCTCAACATTCCAAACCTCAAACTCAATCATAATTTCGTCTAGCATCAGTTTAAAGGTTTCTAAACTAACCCTAATCATTATGTGGAAATTTTTAACATAAATTAGTATTCAAAAATTATGTTTTCAAAAGGGAAACCAATAATTTCTAAAATCTCTAAGAATCCTCATATAATGAAGTCATCACTTTAAGTATTTCAAATCCTTAAATTCAATTCGGGATCTATACATAAAATCTCCAGATTTAATAATATACAAATGGGATAAATCCTCTACATGAAACCCATCACCAAAATCTAATGTTCTTCTACGATTAAACCTAATGAAACCTAAATTTCCATCATTTATTATCTAAATCATTAACAGAGTTTAACAAGAACAATATATGCTAAATAAACTAGCAAGATAAACAATTGCCTCGTAATGAACTTCTGATTCTTGGGCTGAAATTAGTATGGGAATGATCCTCTTGACACGATCTACATGCTGGTGTACTTTTTGGTGCTAAAGCTTGAGCTCTTGGTTTAAGGCTCCCATGGAGTCTTCTTCTTCCTTGGTTCTCTTTCTCTTTTCTCTCTTCCTCACGTAAGGTGAAACTGAGAGGCCACTAACCCTAAATGCTCTTAATTAATCCCAATTTTCATCCATTTAATTACTAAAAATCCCAAAGGACCAAAATACCCCTCTGGGGTGTTGTTTTGGGCTAAAATGCCCCGGACTCCAAATAAAATACCCGCGTAGTTTTTCTGACTATTTCGACCCTTTCGGACACTCTGGCGCACTCAAAATAGTCATTCGAGTTATATAAAAATAATTTACCTTTTATAACCCCCAAATACATACCAGTGACGCGACTCATACGTGCATCCCAAATAATTATATCATGACTGTCGTGTATCTCATCCCGGCCATAACATTATTTCCAAGACCGTCTATTACGTTATTCACTACGTAATGTTCAACATAATTATTACTTAACATGATTTTAACATAATCATTTCCGATAACTACTAATTCTCGTCACGTTAGTAATTATTACCATGAAGTCGGATTAATTATAAATTAAATTTTCTCCCTTAAATTAATTAATCCAAATTTTCATAATTTCATAATAAAATAAATACACGAAAAAATACGGGGTATTACGGCATGCTTTCTAGTGAGGGCACACCATTAATCTCTCAAAGTCAAATTGTATTTTGGTTGGTCCCTCAAATTTTTCGACTTCTAGTGTATAACTTATTAGAATTTCAAATCGTAGGTTGTACAATAGTTAGATTATTTTTTTTCTTTAGATTAGAGTTTTTGTTATTCTTTTTCCTATGCTTGGTTCTAACATGTTTTGTAGATCCAATGGACTCGTACTTTTCGGGGATCGCTCCATTTTGGGTAATATCTTTATTTTCCTCTCTTTATATTGTGTTCTTGATTCGCATTGAGGCAATACAACGTTTAAGTTAGGGCATGTGGGATATTCTTCTCGTTTATTGTTTAGATTCATTGATTCGATCACATGTTCTTTCCAAGTGTGTTTTTTTTAGAAAATTTCCAAAATTTCAAAAAAATTGAAAAAGTTTGAAATAGCCAAATATATTTTTCCTCAAAATAAATAAAAATTAGAATTTAAAAGCTTCAAAAATGTCACATTTTTTTGTCTCAGGTTGTAAAAATCCAATGCGCAAAGCCAAAGTTGACCAAAGATGGAAATTGAAAGAAAATTGACGACTTTACGAATAAGTGTGGAGATTAACAACCCCGGTGAGATTCGAGCCTTTCATTTTTTTGAGTTTATAAATCAATCCGAGTTAATTGTTAATTCAAAGTTCTTTTCAGCGTTTATATAAGTCGTTGATGATCTCTATATTATTATTTTGATCGGTTATGAAAAACGTGTGAGATGATATCTTGAAAAGCGCGCTAAAATATCTCTAGACTAAATTAAACTCGAGACGCATATGGTAAGGTAATTAGTAATTTGGGCAATGAAGTAGGCCCTCGTTTGTCTCCCAAATATATTGGCCAGAAAAAGTCTTGAAACATTAACCTTTTTGCAACCCAATTTGAGCCTAATAATTTTTTCCTTTCGTTTGATAACCCGAAAAATCCAAGTAGCCGGAATTGTGAAAATCTAATATTCATCAAATAAAGTCCAAAAAGGGCATAAGAAGGGGCAAGAAAAAAAAATCGAAAAATGATCAACAAAAATTGCAAGAAAAAGAAAAATAAGAAAAGAAAAAAAAATAGAAAAAGGAGAGAAAAATGAGCAAGAGCCCGAAAAAGCACTAACGGACATCATAAGCAAAATTTTCCAATTTCAAAATTCTTAGACTTTTTCAATTTTACCCAATACACCATATAACCAAAAATCCTAATCGAATTCGAATAGCGAAATTAATTACCGCGTGGAGAGCTAAGATACTAAAAGATAATATAAGAGATTAAATGGTGTGAACTAGAGGCGATGTTTCCGTTTCCTTTTAACCGTACTCCGATGATGAGATATTTTTCCTTCAAATAGTCCGTCTTTCCAATTGTGTGCGTGAACTTTTGTCCATCATTATTTACTCTTATAAATCATGCATACCGAGAGAATAGCCACACTTTCGAGTGATTCGTTTGTGAGTGTATTCGGTGAGATTTTGAAATCAAAGCAAATTTTTGAAAAGTAACGTAATGTTCAATCGGTGGAAATTAGCGGTTCAATTTTTGGCTTCGCACACACACACTATGACTTGAGACTTGTGAATATAATTTTAAGGTGACCATGTTTGGGGAGCTTAAATTGTACAATTTTTAAGTATTTTGATTTTTCTTTGAGTCAATAACGAATTTTGTGGGTATATTCGCTGCAAACCCTTACGAGGCACCACTTGTCCTACTAGGGTAACCTAGGAGTTTAAAGGCTTATTGCATACGCTAAATGCAACGTTTGCCCGCAAAAAAGGTACTCTATCCTAATAAAGTTTTTGAAGGGTCCTAAACTCATACTCTCATTATTTTACATTTCTCGGGACGCACAAAGTTCTTAGTTAGGGGGTTTGATTGGGCTAAATTCTTCACATTTATCACCTTAATTTCGGTATTTTTATGTTCCCGTGCGGTGTAAATATCTTGGATTTGTCTTATTTTTATGATACTAACCCTTTTTGGAAAGTATTCCGTATTTTTTGTATCTCTTATGTGTTTTACAGGTATTTCATGGAAGTTAGTGCCAAAGAGAACTCAAAACAGTGAAAGAAACTAAGAAACGGGAAGTTGAAGGGCATTTTTGTAATTTTTCAGCCTTCGTCCGGAGGTGGGGCCAACTGGAAAGTTGAAGACCATTCAATTAAAAGAACACTAGAAAAAACGGCACCTCAATCCGACCTAAGGCGAAGAAATTATGGTCATTTGAAGTTGAGAGGAATGAAGGAAAAAAAGTTGTGAGCCCCAAACTGAACCGAAGCTGAGAAAAAAGAAACGGTTCGCCCATTTGTCATGCACCATACAAAATTAGTCATGCTTTCTAAGTGTGGCAAAATTTTCAGATAAGGGATTTTTATTTTGTGCTTATCTTTTAGCTAAAAGAGTTCTATGTTTTGAGGACTCTTCTAAACGACATCTAGCCTATAAATTTAGTCATTAGGACTCTTTTTATTCAGATTTCATTTATGTAAAAGCTCCTAATCAAATAGGAACATCTAGGAGAAGAATTTACATATTTTGCACCTTTAATTCAAGAGCTTTTCCATTTTTTCTTCAACCTTTGATTTATTCTTTCATGTTCTTGTTCTTCAATCTTGGTAACTTTTATTTCTAGTACTTTTATTTTTATTTCTCATGTTTCATCTCTCTTTCCAAGGAATTATGATTTCATGCAACATAGATAACGTAGTTTTCATTAATTTCACCATGTTAGGCTAGGTTTTTAAAGGTCGGGGTGCATGAACCCCACCCGATGTAATTCATGATAGTGGAAATATTAGTTGGAATTAAAACCTTAGATGAATTGTATCGTAGTTCATACGATACTACTTTAATTCAACATTTGCTTACATACTTTGCGGACTACGATCCCTCATATGTGTAATACTTAGGAGAAATAAAGACCGAATTTTAATTCAACCTTTGCTTACATACTGTGCGGCTACGACCCCTCATATATGTAATACTTAGGAGCATTAAAACCCGTGTTCATTTAAAACTTTAATTCACTGGGATTATAATCCGACTTATCGTTCTTATTTCATAATTAAAGTTTTAGTCAAATCGTCATTAGTCCTTTAGTTAATTAGAGTAATTGCATTTCATTTATTCATAATTTCATTAGTTACTCATTTTCATATTTACATCTAGTTGTAGTCATTTCACAATTCAAATCATATTTTCCTTCTTTTTAGAGTCAAGTTAGGGTTAACAGTCTGACCTTTGTCGTCATGTTCACTCGTCCTAGTTCCCTGAGGATTCCATACCCAGACTAGCCACTATACTCCGCAAGAGTGTAGTTAAAGTTTAGTTTTTTTTTGTATTGCGGTCGGAAGCCGATAACAACGACTAGCGTATTTACACGAACGCTCGATTTTCACCTCGATCACTAGTCCCTAGCAATGAAATGAAAAGAAACAAGAACTAAAAGTAGATCCATAAGAAGAGAGATAAGTACAAAGGATATAAATGTCACTTTCATGGGCGAATGATTGCATTTAGCGTCTGTAATAACTCGTTACCCTAGTAGATGACTATTGTCTCGTGAGGGTTTTCAGGGATGAGCGCCAAAACATGTATAAATATCAATTTTCTCCGATGTTTACACTTAAAAATTAAATCACTATGAAATAGGGTATAACACACACGGGACATGTGGGCATAAAGAGTAATTATAAATGAAAACTAGGCCGCACACATAATATCAATAAATAGCGCTATATAAAAAAATAAAAAATAAGAATCTCAATGAAAGGATATCACCATTGAATGAGATAAAATGCAATTTAAATATTATCGCAATTATTATGACATTTGAATCACACCTACCCAATGATCACATAGGAATTGTATGGGTTATAACGTAGGTTTGGGGTTAAGGTTATTAAATAAATGGGAATATTTATGGATTCAAAGGTGTTTGGGATGAAATACTTGGGTTAATGGAAATTGTGGGAAATTTCAAAATCGGAATATGATTTCCATAACAAGCATTGTTTATAACATTCGAAAGCGACATAGATTATTGAACATTATGTATATAAAGGATATACTTTCTCTTTCTATTATTTTTTTCCTTTTACTCATCTTTTTCTTTTGATTTATTCTTTTCTCTCTCTTTTTTTATCTTTTCTTTTGTTTTTCACTTTTTCTTTTCTTTACACTCTCACATGATTAATAGCAACCCCGTAATAAGAACATCATTTAATCCTAAGTATTATTCCACACAAAGGTATGGAAGATGATATATATGGTTTGAAAATCCAACTTGCAGTTGGTTATGGGATTTTGGGTTATGAAACAAAAGGTTATAATTAGTTTCAAAGGGATTGACGAGGGGAAACATATAAGGCGAGGTCAAGATAAATATAGGTATAATAACAGATAGGAACTACGGTAATTTCTTAAAGTTTATACAATTATCGAGTCAAAATAGTCTTTGAAAATCATGCTCAAGTAACACATTTCATAATGAACTCAAATAATAAACGATCAATGAAAGAATAGTGAGATTATCGATGGATTTAACATTTTCAATAAGGAAAGGGTGATGTATAAACACTCACAAATGAAGAAAATCACAAAGCTCACTAGGTGTGTAAGTATATACAATGCAATAAAAGATTACTGAGTTATAAAAATCTCAAACCAAATCAATTAAATAAGAAAGCGCATATGCTTATGGGTTTAAAGTCTAATTTATAAAAAAATTCATAATATCAATGATTCAAGGACTATAGTCTAATAACTTCTAAAATTGAGAACATGCCTCATTAAATTTTCTGTTGGATCGGGTATTTATTTAAAATTTATCATCAAAAAAAGGCAAAACGCCCAACAAAGTAGAAAAAAGAAGGAAAATATTTTTGAATTTTTACCACGAAAGCATGCTTAGTAAGAGCATATAATCAAATCATATACTCCAAAAGCAATGAGAAGAATATCCCACACCCCAAACTTAATCACTGTATTGTTCTCAATGTGAACCAAGAACCAAGTTGAAGAGAGGAAAATAGCGATATTACCCAAAATGGAGCGATCTCCAGAAAGTACAAGCCCAAAGATTCTACAAAATATGTTAGCAACAAGCATAAAAAACTTAACTAATTACATTAGACAATAAGTAAAAAGAAAAAAAAATCAAACATACATACAACCTACAACTTTAATTTCTAACTACTTATACACTAGAAGTTGAAATTTTTGAGGGTAAACCCAAAATATGATTTGACTTTGAGGGATTAATGGTATTCCCTCATTTGCATGCATACTTTTCAAAAAATAACAATTTAATTTGGACAACGTAAGGTATGTGTAAGGCGGAAGAAAGGAACCAATTACAAGTTTTTGATGGATGGGGGGTTTGGATTGAACAGGTGACGAATACACATGGGATCTGAGGAAAATAGAATTTTATTCCAAATATTTTACAATTGGAATGGGGGATGGTGCGCATAGAGGTAAGATTACCTTCATGGCAAGCGACTCAAGCAAGTAATCTTCATCGGTGAAAGGGCTCAACGTTTTAAAGTTTTGAACCGATTCATTGGATACTTGTAATGGTATTTGATAATGTCGAATAAATACGGGAAGGAAATAAATATTATCTAGAAGAGACTACTCATTATCTCTTGAATATTAAATTGAAAGGAGAAGGATTCACTTTCAATAAAATGCTCTTCCAAAATTGTTTGAGGTGACGTGAAACATACGTCTCAACTTCATATTTTTTTCCAAAGAAGAAACCATTTCATTGAAAATGGATACTACATTCATTTCTTACTCACTTTCATTCTATATTATGCCATGGGGAAAGAGAAGAATGGTTTGTTCCAAAGTAAGCATCGATTCCTCATTTGGTTTAAAACATCCCTCAACTTCAAAAGTCTCGGAAGAAAAATAATCGTTGGATACCAATAGTGCATCCAGTTTTCTTCCTAACAATGATTTTCCCTATAATGGTTTTCAAGTTTTTCATTTTAAAAAATGCGCAAGCCCTCACGCAATGTTATAAGTGGGGGCGCGAATTCTTGAAAATAAGAGGTTTTGAAACTATCCTCATAATTAATATCAAAATCATTCTTATAAGAATTTTGAAAGCTAATGTAATTAGTTCCACCATTCTTATTCTAATGACTTTATACCCCACTATCGAAAAGATCATTCTCAAAATTCCCATAATCCACAATTTAAGTTTTGTAATACTGACCCAAAGTCATTTTCAATGTTTTAAGTGTTTAACTTTGCGAGTATTCACCAAAACTCATAGGTTTAGGGGGATTTTGAGAATTATCAGTGGGATTACTGAAAACATTATAATAATAAGACATGCTTTAATATAAATCAAGATGGTGATTTTCATAAAGTGATGTGCGTCTGATAAATTCAAGCGTTTCTTGGCGCTCAAATGTAGAAGTCCTACAAAACTAGTTAATAAAGAATACAAATAGAAAGGAAAAATATTATGAAATATTAAATCAATTAAATTCTAGAACAAACAAATCCCCAACAATGGCACCATTTTGATAGGTGGGGGAAATCGACCATTCGTATTACCTATCCCAGTCGTCATTTTCGGCTCCAATCGCTATGCAAAAACCTAAACGTTACCTATACTATTTACGCACCTACGTGGACCAATTAGAAGTAAACACATGTCCTCCTACATGGTAAAAATTATAGGCATCAAATAGTAGCTCTGCCGACCAACATGAAGAATGCCGACCAACACACGGAAGGTCGACTAACAAGATCAGTGAAGAGCCACCATATCAAAAGTCATACCACATGTGATTTATACAATCAAAAGTCACATTCATTATGTAAAGATGTAAATGCTTAAATATATAAAAGCCTTCCATCCTTTGACATTCCAACCCTTGGCCACCGGGTCAGTATAAATATATTGCACCCCATCCACCAAGGGCGGACACACAAGCAAGCTAGCTATTACAGAGATTAACAACACAACAGTGGACGTAGGCTTTCTTACATACCCGAACCACTTTAAAATATTGTGTCATTATCTTTTACACTCACTCATTTTATCTGTGATTATAAAGAATTAAATCAAGTCAAGTTTTTTACATCAACAAATTGGCATCGTCTGTGGGAACGAGTTTCTAATTGTTGTTCTCACTCTTATACACCCTTGTTCAGGCAAGATGGATGATCCTAAACCTAGTACCAGAAATGAAGGAAACCCACCTTCTCCACCACCAAACAGTGATCTGAATAGAATTCTCATCAGTCTCGCTAGAGGACATGAGGCCATGCAAGACATAATGAGACAACTGGCTCAATCATTGCAAGTCAGACAGAGAGAATGTCGCCTCTGCCTCCAAGTTCCAACAGACACAGTTATTCCAAAACTTCACGAGATACTTCTTATCGGTCAGGAGCAAATTTATCAATCAGGTCCACAGAAACTTATGACATTCATTCTTTTTCTCTTGAAAGGTCAAGTGTCTTAGAAAGGCTAAGCAGAGCTTCGCCTTTTGATCGCCTGGGACCTACAGGAAATAAAAAACCCTTCCATGGCATTATCGAAGAACTCTTAACATCCGATCAAATCAAGCATTCGACAATCTGTACGCGTCGAGCAGACCTCTCAGGAGGAGAGTTCAGTGCAGACAAATGGTCAGAATAATAGAGCTGCTTCGCAAAGATCTGATACAGGTAACCCTTTATGGAAATGATCAATCCAGTGGTTGAAAGATAGATTGGGTGAAATGGCGAAAGCAAAGAATACTTTCCAACAGAGTTTTGTTAAAGGATCTCGTTTAATTCAGACAATCGTGGACTTTTCTACCCCCTCTAAGTTTAAAGCTCCTGTGGTTACCCCCAAATATGATGGTAAAACATATCTTGTTCTCCATATCGAGCAATATCAAGCTACAACGAATATTTATGCGGTCCCTGATGAAATAAGGTGCAGGGCATTTTCAAGTACCATCATGAGTTCGACCTAAATATCATACAATAGCGTGCCTCGAGGACAAATCAATAGCTTCAATTAGCTTACCGAGCTATTCATTAGTAACTTTTATTTTGGAGCTAAGCCAGTGAAAAAAGTAACTCATCTCTTAAGTGCAAGGCAACGAGTAAAGGAAATTACCGGGGAATATATTACGCATTTTAACAATAAAAAATTAGAAGTGATTGATTATGAGGAAAAAACAGCAATCACTACTTTTATGAGTGGTTTGTTTCCCGAGAAACTTCATTATACTCTGGCTAAAGATCCCCCCCAAAACTATGGTTGAACCGATGTCGAAGGCCGCAAAAATAATAAACACCGATGTAGCAATGGCTACAAAGCAGACTCCAATCACGAAGCTTGAAACGAAGTCTGATAAAAAGGTGCAAAAGGAGAAGAAGGAACCACATACAAAGAAGGAGGATAAACTAAAAAAATATAGGAACTACGCTCCACTGAGTGTTAGCATTCACCATATCTTGGAAGAATATAAACACAGTAAGGAGTTGCGATGGCCTGAGAAGTTGAGGGCACCTACTAATAAGAGGGATAGGTCAAAATATTGTGAATTCCACAAAGACCATGGCCATACAATGGATACTTGCATCGCATTACAAAATGAGATGGAATCCCTCATCCGTTGAGAAAAACTCGATAAATTTATTGATCGGCGAGATAACGTAGGAACTAGAAGAAGGTCAAATTCGCCATACAAGGCGAGAGATGACAGAAAGAGAAATCACAAAGATGATCATGAGGATGATCTCGACCTGCTGAAGAAGCCTAAGCAGGCAGAATGTGAGGTACTTATGATCAGTTTTGGTTCATTTGACTGTCGTATGATTACAGGTGGCGATGCAAGAGGAGGTGCTCGTACTGCTGAAAGAACGAGGCCCAAGCTTGTTCTTATATCGAAATAATTAGTTTAACTGAGGAAGATCGTTTGAGGAAGGTCAACAAAGACAAACTGGTGATTGGTTTCTCCAAAAATCACCCCTCTAGGGTACTTTATCCCCATGACAATCCATTGGTGCTCAAATTTAGAATCCAAGATATTGTCATAGCCAGAATATTGATTGATAATGGGAGATCGACATATATAATGTTTTATTCTTGCTTTCAAAGTCTGGACTTGAAGCTTAGTCAGTTATAACCATATCACAGGACACTAATAGGCTTCTCTGTTGAAAATTTTTATCCTATGGGAGGGGGACAATCAAATTAGAGGTGTTGCTTGGCACTTGGCCAGTAAGTCGTACAGAAAAAATACGCTTCTTCATAATGAACAGAAATGTTCAATTTGCCTATAGTGTGATCCTCAGCAGGGTGGGGTTGAAGAAGTTTGAAGTTGTACCATCAATAATCCATCAATGCTTGAAGTTTCCAACTCATTTTGGAGTAGGTGTTGTGAAAGGAGACCATAAAATGAATAGAAAGTGTTACTACTCCTCAACTGAGCAAGAAGACCGAATTGAATAGAAGAAAACTACAACTTACCAGGTGGATACCACTGAACCTAACAGTGAATCTGAGGTTAAAACCTTAGATTCCTGGGATGAAACAGAATTGGTCAAAGGCCAGATTTTGGAAGCTATTGAAATCATTATTTTGGATGATGACAAACCAGTAAGAACAACACAGATCGACTCAACACTGGATCATATCGTTAAAAGGAGTTGACTATGTTCTTGCAACAGCGGAGAAATGTATTTGCGTGGAGCCATGAGGATATTTTGGGGATTGATCCCAATTTCCCCTGTCATGAGCTCAATGTCAACAAGGTGTGACACCCCGCCTAATTAAATACCAGGCGATCACTCCTTTATTAAATTAAAATCAAGGTGAATAGTTGGTTCATTCTTAGCATCACTGTTGTAAAATAACTTTTTCCAAATTAACACCCTAATTAATTAAGCTAAGTGTCAAAACCATTTTTCAACATTTCTGACCAATTTTTTTTTTTTTAAAGGAAAATTATTTATTTAATTAGTAACAACATTTTTTATAAGTAAGAATCATACAACAATTATCCTGAAACATAATCCAATTACTTTAAACATTCAACATCCAGAATCCCAACATTAAAACTTAATGTAAAACATACATGCTGAATAAATCCCAAAATAACAGTACTAGAAGTAACTGAAATACAAATGTCCCAACAAAATAGATAAATTGTGGAAAGGGCGACACATGCCCCAATAACTGAGAATCATAGGAGTGGAATCAAGTATATGAAATCGTCTAAGCAAGTGGCCTGCAACTCCCACCTAAGCTGCAGCACGTTCCTTTCAAGGGATCCTAAGCAAGACGCCCCTGTGGCTGGGCACCTGTAGTACATACATATATATACAAGAGAGAGAGAGAGAGAGAGAGAGAGAGAGAGAAACGGGTCAGAGCCCGATAGTGTATATGATTTAAAAATTGTTTAGCAAGTATTTAAATTGATACAGGACAATGCAACAACATATTAGTGCGACACTCTCTTGAGAAATTCTCACCTCTCTTCTAATGTGCACACCTATCGCACTAACCTTCCCAGTGGTCTAACTCATCATATAACACGCTATCCTTTTCCAATGATTTAACTTATCTTAGATTATTCGCAAGATTCAAAATTTAACGATTCAATTGTTTGAAAAGAATATCTCAATTAGTAACCAAAGTTCTCATTTTAACTTTATAAATCAATAAAAGTTTTCCAGTGTCACATTATACTTTCTCAAAACAAGTATTTACAATTTGAGTCATGAACCATGTCCTACATATCACATCACAGTAGGCAGTTCTGGATTTCAGAATTTCATATATATATTAACTACTCATAAAATATATATATCACAACAGCACCCCAAATAAAAACCATGGTGCGGGCATACTCTACTATCCAATCCTCGTATCACTCTACTAAGGGAATACAAATTCGGAATCACTCTCGAACTGTATTAACACATGCTCAAACAATATTGAGGCGAAGCATAGATTCCAAGTCTCTAAGAGGATGGCATATGTCTGCGTCTCTTAGGACCGTCCGAACTATCACTGCGATAGCCTGTACTAAGGATATCTACACACAAACAATATGAGGCGAAGCATAGATTCCAAGTCTCTAAGAGGAAAGCACATACCCGCATCTCTTAGGACCGTCTGAACTACCATTCCGATAGCCTGTACCGAGGATATCTATCTTCTAGGGTACAAGTCAATATCCCCCATAAAGGTCCCATCGAGATAAGACTGTCCCAGCGAGGAAACCTCAGGGATAGCAAGTAGCGTGGGCATGATTTTCACACATAGATAGTATATTCATACACAATCATATAACTATACTAATATTACCATATAAAAAATGGGTAAATTCTAAATTCCCATAATTACGACATTTGTATTTATTTCTCATTATTTAGTTATCATGTATAACCATTCATATCTTACTTTAATTTGAGGAACTTTTTCATTTACTACATAACGCTCATGGATTCTATCCTCCCAATTATAAAATTCAGTAGGTATACACATTTGTCCCAAAGTAACTCTCTTACGTGTCTCTCTCTTTAAATCATAAATTCACCGACCCTTATGTAATTATCCCAAAATACAATCTTTGCCCGACATCAAGGGTCCCAAAATCTATTCACATGTCCTACTGGTCTTCCCTATCTCCCAAAACATTATATTAAGGATGCTCAAGAATTATCTCACAATAAATTGAATTTAACTCATTTAAAAAGGAAATAGGAGTCTGCCAGGAGGGGTTGATCGATCGAGGTCTGGGGTTCGATCGATCGAACCTTCGATCGATCGAAGCTCTGGGCTCGATCGATCGATCAAGCAGGTATTGCGATTCCTGCAAAATTGCAGTTACGGGTTCTAACACATTTCTTCATCCAAATCCATATTTTCAATCCCAAAGGTCTCAAAAATTGTACTACCAACATTATATGATCCTACTAGGTATTTCCAACGTGAAGCATGAGGAATTCTATCATTATACATGGATTAACCAACCAAAAATTATTATAATTATCAATAACCCTAGAATTCTCTTAAACATGGTTCTAACAAGTATTTCCAGAAATTTCCTTCTTGTAAACATCATAAATTTCGTGGGTAATTCCTCTACATGGCAAGGGTTTCCAGAATTTTCAATTTATTCATCACTACATGCAATTTCCTAACTTATATCTTAGGTTTCTTCCATAAAAACTCATTCTAATTACTCCTACACTAATATGAAAGATGCACCAACGAAATAAGCAAGATAAACACTTGCCTAAGATTTTTGGTGTTCTGATTTGTAGATGTTTTTGGTGTGGTTGCGTAGCCCGTTGCGCGATCTACGCGTTGGTGGTGATGGCGGTGCAAACGGATGGCTTTTGGGCCTTGAATTTGCCTTGAGAGCTCTCTCCTTCCTCTCCTATGGTCGTTCTTGTGTTTGAGTTTTCTAACCCTAGTTGACTAACCTAAATGGCTGATATAGATTACTGATTTTCGTGGGTTTAATTTCCCCTAATTGCGAAATGTCCAAAACGCCCTCCCGGGGTACTAATTTGGCCTAAAAACTCCCCGAGACCCAAACCAAACCCCCGGGAATACTTTTCTGACTATCTAGACCCTTCCGGACGCGTTGGCGCACTCAAAACGAACATACGAACAACTTAAAAAATATTCACTTTTATTTATCAATATTTAGTCCCGACGCGACACGGGCGCCTCCCGACTCAAATTTCCAAAATTTTCATTTTACTCACTCGTGACATTCAATATAACCAATATTACATATTACTTTGCTCATTAGTAATATTCAACAAATTTCCCATAATTACTAACTCTCGTCACGTTAATAATTATAACATAATTAATTTCCGGATTTTTTTATTAAATAATTAACTCACATTAAATTTAATAAATTCCCAAATTAATATAGCATAAAAATACGGGGTATTACATACTTCCCCCCTAATAACGGAATTTCGTCCCGAAATTCAGAAAACAAGGCATACCTGTGACACCCCGACTAATTAAATACCGGGTAGCTACTCCTTTATTAAAATAATTCAAAATGCCAAGTTGGCTCAGTTAATAGCATCACTGTCGAAAACCTTTTAAAGATTACTAACCACCTAGTATTTAAAAAGTAAGTTGCCAAATTTTAATTTAAATCTGATTAACATGAAACAAGTGTAATGAAGAAATAAATAACACCATTCACCATACAGAAGTAAAACGAGTAACCATCACAATAGAGTAAATAAAGTCTGGAGGAAAACTCCTCACTACAATCCCATAACTGAAATAAATAACCGAATACTGAAAATACAAGCTAAAGTCTGAAAACTGAAATGTAAAAGATGTCTCTAAATAGAAATGGGCAACATGCCCTACAACTGATAGATAGTGACTCTGGAATCCAAAAGATAGAAGCGTCTACATGCAAATCCCTGTAGCTTCCACAACCAGCTACAACTCGTCACCTGAATGAGAATCCTATGCTTGGTGTCCCTGTGGCTGGGCACCTAAAATGGTTTTACAAGAAAAAGATTCGAAAAGCAAACGGGTCAGAGCCCGAATGTGAAGTTATATTTTAAAAACCTGCAAGTGCTTTAAAAACATTTAAAACATTAAATGCAAAGTACATGTTAGGACGTACACTCGCATGATATTCTCACCTCTCGTCTAACTGTGCACTCCTAACGTAAGTACCCATCTACAACGATATAAACCACTAGCTAAGTGACATCATAACTAGCTAGACTGTAATAGTTCCTACCCATATTACCCGGTTCTATTAACATATAACGCTCGTAATTAGATAGGGATTTAACGTAAACTCAGATACTCAATATGCAGTATATATAACTATCAGTTAACTCGTTATGTTTCTCGGAACAATACCGTAATATATTCACAACATTAACATGAGGATTCCCATTTATTAAGTGTATATTATTCACATCATAAATATACAATACAAGCACCCCGAGAACTAAGCTGCGGTTCACACATACTCTGCTATCCATCCCGGTACATCACGTACATAAGGATCACATATTTCGAATCTCTCAGGAATAGTTCAGATAACACAAATCACAAATAGTGGAGGTGAACACAGTCACATCACATGGGTCACGCACATACCTACGCTCCCACGATCAGCGGACTTATTAATATCCCAATTAGTCTTTCTATGACCTATGTTCATCGAGGTACCAGTCTATATCCCCCCGTAGGCACACAAGGATTAGAGGGTCCTAAGCGAACGCAACCTCCCGTGATAGCAAGTATGGTAGGTATGTCATACACACAATCCATATACCAATACTAAGTAAACACACATCTTAGTAATACCGTATTTTAATCGTAGTACTATTCTCATTCTCGTACTAACTCCTAATTATCACTATATATACTATACCGGTTTATAATCATACGCGCCATAATTAATTCTCACGTCGTAGTGGACACTCACGTCTCAACCCAAACCGTCCATTTAATATAACTCTCGTATATAAATTTACTCCTCATAATAACCCAAAAGTCCCAATTCTATCCTTACATCATCATCGGAATGTTATCTATATCCTCGAACAAACTTACGGGACTCCAAAAATCAAAACAGTCCAAAAAGGACCAAACTTTCAACTCGTTAGAAGTCTCGTTCGAACGAGACTGTTCGAATGAGATTCCTCTGCCAACTCGTTAGAAGTCTCGTTCGAACGAGATCCCAGTTCGTTCGAACGAACTGTTCCTTCTAACGATATCGAACGAAATCCATTCTCGTTCGAACGAGATATCGAACGAAATCCATTCTCGTTAGCAGCGACTGGTCAACTCGTTAGAAGCTCGTTCGAACGAGTTCGTTCGAACGACCTGGGTAGGGGCTTCTAACGAGCTGCCAGTTTCTTCCCAGATTTCCTAAGTTACGTTTCTCACCATTTTTAACACCTCAATCCTTCTCCAAAGTTCGTTCTAACAATGATTTAAGTCCTCTAATCATACTAAAACATGCTTAGGTTATAAACTAACGTCTTTTAAGGCATTAATGCATCCTAAACATCATTAAATCACAAGATTTTATACTTTTCCCCAATATCATCAAGAACATGAACCCTATATATATATCATCATCAAATCCCAGAATTTAATCCGTTATAATTTCTTCTAATCACCATTATTATGAGAATAATCATCTACCTATCATTCTACATGCAATTCTCTTCAAAATATTCAAGTTCTAATCTCCAACTACATGGGTTTTCATATTTCACCAAGAACAAACACAAAATTCGAATTTTTCTAACATGGAAAGGACATTCTCTGAAAATTAAATGGAATAAAGTCACTTGCCTTGGTTGTCTCTGAGTTTGGTGTGGGTTTGCTAGAACTTTTCTGCAGAATTTCTTCTCTCCAAGCTTCCTCTCCAATGGTGGCTTAAGGTGGCTAGGATTTGATTTGGGGAACTTAGAAAACCTAAATGATAACCTACGTAGCCTTCTAGGTTAATATGGTTTGGTTAATGGGCTTAATGGGTTAAATCCACATCAGATTAAAACTCCCAATTTTCGTCACTTTTAATTCCACAAAATGTAAAATTACCAAAATACCCTTTAAGTTACCGGTATGGCCTAAAAATACCCCGGGATCCAAACTATACCCCCGGCTAGTGTTTTCTGACTATCTCAACCCTTCCGGACGCGTTGGAGCACTCAAAACGACCATACGGATTATAGATTTTAAATTCACTTTTATTATCAAAATATTACACTGTGACGCGGCGGTCCCACACGTCTCAACAAAATTTCTAAAATGCCGTATATAAATCTCACGACAACTTTTATAATACCAAATTCATATATAATCATATATGCACATAATCAAATACCAACTCGCATCTCGTTAGTATTTATAACCCGGATTAATTTCCAATTAATACGCATTTAATTAATTAATCCCAAAAATAAATATAGCCAAAAGTACGGGGTATTACATACTTCCCCCCTAATAACTGAATTTCGTCCCGAAATTCGAAACTAGAAAGTACCTGCTAAAAATAACTCTGGATAACGTTCGCGCATCTCATCCTCGCGTTCCCATGTGGACTCCTCGACATTGTGATGTCGCCACTGAACACGCACTAACGGAACTATCTTTGACCGCAGTTTCCTCTCGCTTCGGTCCAAAATAGCAATTGGCCCCTCCTCGTAGGAGCTATCCGGTTGGAGGTCGATGTCCTCCACAGCAATGTGAGAATGGGCCAAATTATCTCTAAGATATTTCCTCAGCGAGGAAATATGGAACACGTCGTGAATCCGATGCAAATGCTCCGGTAACCCAAGTCTATACGCAACCGGTCCTATCCGCTCAATAATGGGAAACGGCCCCACATACCTCGGTGCCAACTTCCCCTTCTTCCCGAAACGCATAATCCCCTTCATAGGAGATACTCTGAGCAAAACCTGGTCCCCCACTTGGAACTCTCTGAAAAACCTCTTCGCGTCAGCATAACTCTTCTGCCTGTCTTGAGCTACCCGAATGCGACTCCGAATCAGCTCAATCCTTGCCGAAGTATCCTGAATCACTTCCGGCCCAAGTAGTTTGTTGTCCCCCACCTCCAACCAACATGCTGGGGAACGACAAGGCCTACCGTACAATGCCTCAAACGGAGCCATGCCAAAAGTGAACTGATAGGAGTTGTTGTAAGCAAACTCCACCAGTGGAAGGTACTGATCCCATCCACCCCCGAAGTCAATGATGCACATGCGTAGCATGTCCTCCAACATCTGATTTGTGCGCTCGGTCTGCCCATCAGTCTGCGGATGATAAGTCGTACTCAACCGCAATTCCGTGCCCATGGCCTCCTGGAAACTCTCCCAAAACCTCGAAACAAATATCTTGTCTCTGTCAGACACGATATTTAGGGGCACACCGTGAAGTCTCACAACCTCTGAAATGAAGAGCTGGGCATACTGTCCCGTAGTGTAGTCAGTCCTTACGGGTAAGAAGTGAGCAACTTTGGACAACCTGTCCACAATTACCCAAACGGAGTCGTGACCCCTCTGCGACGTAGGCAACCCCGTGATAAAGTCCATGGATATGCTCTCCCACATCCATACCGGGACCTCCAATGGCTGTAGCAATCCTGCTGGTCTCTGATGATCCACTTTTACAAGCTGACAAGTGGCACATTTCGAAACAAACTCAGCGATATCTCTCTTCATACCGCTCCACCAATACTGCCGTCTCATGTCTTGGTACATTTCGTCCCCTCCGGGATGTACCGCGAACCGTGAGCCCTGCGACTCTGCCATCACATCGTGCCGAAATTCTTCTCCTTCCGGAACTACCAATCTCCCATTAAGCGTAATCCCCCATCTGAGCTGACGGTATAGGATTCGGCTCCCTCTGCAAGTAATCGAACTATCTTCTCCTGACAGAACAAGTCATTAGCTTGTGCCCGTACAACCTTCGTGACGATTTGCGGTGTAACGGTCATCACAGACATGAAAGATCGGGCCACTGCATCCTGGTGTCCCAATTCCTTCCACTTTGCCTTCCACACCTCTGCCACCTCATCTGCTGGCCTACGGCTCAACGCGTATGCTACCACGTTAGCCTTAGTCGGGTGGTACTGGAAGTCGAACTGGTAGTCTTTCACAAACTCAAGCCACCTACGCTGCCGTATGTTCAACTCTTTCTGCGTGAACAGGTACTGTAGGGACTTGTGGTCCGTGAACAGTTGAAACTTCTCCCCCAAAAGATAGTGCCTTCAAATCCGTAGGGCAAATACCACTGCTGCCAACTCCAAATCATGCGTGGGGTAATTCTTCTCATGAGGCTTAAGCTTACGGGAAGCATAAGCTATGGCCTATCTCTCCTGCTGTAATACACCTCTAAGTCCTTGCAAATACGCGTCGGTGTAAACTAAATACTCAACTCCCGGTCTCGGCAATGCTAACACAGGTGCTGAGGTCAATTTTTCCTTCAATTCATCGAATGCCAACTGACAGGCATCATTCCAGATGTAGGGCACACCCTTATGAGTAAGATGTGTCAAAGGACCTGTTATCTCCGAGAAACCCCGAATAAACCTCCTGTAGTATCCTGCTAGACCCAAGAAACTAAGAATCTCCGTTGGTGTCTGGGCTGTCCCCACTCCCTCACCGCTGATACCTTCCCCGGATCAATAGATATTCCCTGGTTGGAAATAATGTGACCCAAGAACTGGACTTTCTTCAACCAAAACCCGCACTTCTCATATTTTGCATACAACTCGTTCTGACGAAGTGTCTGCAAAACCTGCCTCAAATGCTCGGCGTGCTCCTCCTCTGTCTGAGAGTAAACCAGAATGTCATCAATGAAGACAATGACAAACTGATCTAGGAAATCCCTGAACACTCTGTTCATCAAGTCCATAAACACTGCTGGAGCGTTGGTTAAGCCGAAAAGCATAACCCGAAACTCGTAAGAACCATATCTCGATAAGAACGCAGTCTTCGAGACATCCTCCTCCCTGATACGCAACTGATGGTATCCCGATCTCAAGTCAATCTTTGAGAAGAAAGAAGCTCCTCTCAACTGGTCGAATAAGTCATCGATTCGAGGCAACGGATACTTATTCCGTATTGTGACCTTATTCAACTCTCGGTAATCCACACACAATCTCAGTGAACCGTCCCTCTTCTTCACAAACAAAACTGGAGCGCCCCAAGGTGAGGAACTCCTGCGAATAAAGCCCTGCCCTAACAGCTGCTCTATCTGATCCCGTAGCTCTCGCTTCTCAGCTGGAGCCATACGGTACGGTGCACGTGCTATAGGTCTCGTACCCGGTAGCAAATCTATAACGAAGTCTATCTCTCGACTGGGTGGTAAGCCTGGTATCTCCTGAAACACATCCGAATACTCCCTGACAACCGGGATTGAATCTAAAGGAATAACAACCTCCTTAGAGGTATCCTCCTCTATGTAATACAGATGAGCGGTCGATCCTCCCTCTGGGAAAGGCATCACCACTACAAACATCTCTTGCCCCGGAATGGCAAAAACAATGCTCCCGCTGAAGCAATCAATCATGGCCCTATATGCTACGAGCCAATCCATACCGATGATCACATCGTGAACATGCATGTCTAACACTAACATGTCTGCAGGTAATACCAAACCATCAATCTCTACCCCCACTCCCCGGCATATAAAGAAAATAAGTGACCCACTCCCCAATGGTGAGTCGACACACGTCACTGTGCTCTCTGCCGTAGCTAACAATCCTAAAGCTTTCGCGAAGTGTGTAGCTATAAAACAATGTGTAGCACCCGTATCAAATAACACCCGACCCATAGTGCCATGGATTGGAAACGTACCCTCGATCGCGAGCGGTTCCTGTGGAACTGCAGCCTGGTGGACGTTGTAGACACGTCCATACTGTAGCTGCCCCTGCTGAACTGGGACTGCTGGAATGGGTGGCAGTGCTGCCATCTGTGGCGGTGCAGGAAGAGCGGCGGGAAACATAGGCCTCTGTGGCTCCTGGCGAGCACCCTGCTGCTGTGGGGCCCTGCCCCTATCAGGACAATCCTGCTTCTTATGGCCAGTCTTGCCACAAACAAATCACTTCCCTGGAAAGTTCCCTCCTCTCTGCCCCTGCTGTCCCCGGCCCTGGTGGCCGTTACCGTTCCTCCCTTGGCCCTGCTGGCCCTGGTGAAACTGCTGCCCATTCTGCCCCTGTTGGCCCTGATGGCCGTTTGGACCCTGATGGCCCTGACGGAAACCTCCCTGTCCCTGCCTGTAGTTCCCTGACCGGAACCTCTTATTATCCCCCTGCTGGGTGCCCTGCTCATTCTGTCTCTGCCCCTGACCCGATTGTGCCCCGCTGGCACCATGTCCTCCAGTCCTGCCCTGATGGCTAGACTCCCCCGACCTCTTACCCTCGGCCATATGAAAACGGTGGTCCTGGCAGTGCAACAATGCAGCGTTAACCACATCAGAATAAGTGGCCAACGATAAGTTCCCTAGCAGATGCTGACGGATCCTCCAATTCAACCCGTCGGTGAACTTCTCAATCTTCTTCTTCTCTGTTGGTATCTCGTCTGGAACGATGCTCAACAGATTAGTGAACTCGGCCTCATACTCGGCCACTTTCTTGCCTTCCTGCCTCAGACTCATCAGCTTCCTCCTCATTTCCGTATGAACAGCCGACGGAAAGTACTTGCGGTCGAACCGCACCCAGAACTCCTGAATCGTGAGAGCATCCCTCTCCTCCGCGGTGGTAATAGACTCCCACCACTGCAGTGCAGATCCAACTAGCTTGAAAGTAGCTAGCACCTGCTTCTGAACATCAGTGCATTCATGCATTCTCAAGTGCCTCTGCATATCCTTCCTCCATTGGCTCGAGACTACCACATCTGAGCTACCTGCAAACTCTGGCGGATGCGCTTTCTGAAAAGCGTCACGTACACGCTCCCAAGCAGACGGAAATGCATTTGCCTGTACCGGCGCAACAACCGCCGCCTGAGGTGGTGCCTGCTGAATCACGGCAATCGTGGCATTTACCGCTTGGGCTACTATAGCTGCAACCTCAGTGGCGTTCATCATGCCCTGAACTGGAGCGGGCTGGGGTTCGGGCGTTGCATCCCTGGGAACTCGTCGTGCACGTCGTGGAGGCATCTGAAATAAGAACAAAGTCTATAAGTTCGCTGTTATAAACTTAATATAGCTGAAGAACGAAGCATACACAAAAAGAGTACAACAGTCCTAAAATATAGGGCTCTACATCAAAGAAACGTAGCGGAAACATAATAGCCGTACAGATCTTAAAGGACACTAGAACCTGATGCTCTGATACCACCTGTGACACCACGACTAATTAAATACCGGGTAGCTACTCCTCTATTAAATTAATTCAAAATGCCAAGTTGGCTCAGTTAATAGCATCACTGTCGAAAACCTTTTAAATATTACTAACCACCTAGTATTTAAAAAGTAAGTTGCCAAATTTTAATTTAAGTCTGATTAACATGCAACAAGTGTAATGAAGAAATAAATAACACCATTCACCATACAAAAGTAAAACGAGTAACCATCACAATAGAGTAAATAAAGTCTGGAGGAAAACTCCTCACTACAATCCCATAACTGAAATAAATAACCGAATACTGAAAATACAAGCTAAAGTCTGAAAACTGAAATGTAAAAGATGTCTCTAAATAGAAATGGGCAACATGCCCTACAACTGATAGATAGTGATTCTGGAATCCAAAAGATAGAAGCGTCTACATGCAAATCCCTGTAGCTTCCACAACCAGCTACAACTCGTCACCTGAATGAGAATCCTATGCTTGGTGTCCCTGTGGCTGGGCACCTAAAATGGTTTTACAAGAAAAAGATTCGAAAAGCGAACGGGTCAGAGCCCGAATGTGGTGTTATATTTTAAAAACCTGCAAGTGCTTTAAAAACATTTAAAACATTAAATGCAAAGTACATGTTAGGACGTACACTCACATGATATTCTCACCTCTCGTCTAACTGTGCACTCCTAACGTAAGTACCCATCTACAACGATATAAACCACTAGCTAAGTGACATCATAACTAGCTAGACTGTAATAGTTCCTACCCATATTACCCGGTTCTATTAACATATAACGCTCGTAATTAGATAGGGATTTAACGTAAACTCAGATACTCAATATGCAGTATATATAACTATCAGTTAACTCGTTATGTTTCTCGGAACAATACCGTAATATATTCACAACATTAACATGAGGATTCCCATTTATTAAGTGTATATTATTCACATCATAAATATACAATACAAGCACCCCGAGAACTAAGCCGCGGTGCACACATACTCTGCTATCCATCCCGGTACATCACGTACATAAGGATCACATATTCCGAATCTCTCAGGAATAGTTCATATAACACAAATCACAAATAGTGGAGGCGAACACAGTCACATCACATGGGTCACGCACATACCTACGCTCCCACGATCAGCGGACTTATTAATATCCCAATTAGTCTTTCTATGACCTATGTTCATCGAGGTACCAGTCTATATCCCCCCGTAGGCACACAAGGATTAGAGGGTCCTAAGCGAACGCAACCTCCCGTGATAGCAAGTATGGTAGGTATGTCATACACACAATCCATATACCAATACTAAGTAAACACACATCTTAGTAATACCGTATTTTAATCGTAGTACTATTCTCATTCTCGTACTAACTCCTAATTATCACTATATATACTATACCGGTTTATAATCATATGCGCCATAATTAATTCTCACGTCGTAGTGGACACTCACGTCTCAACCCAAACCGTCCATTTAATATAACTCTCGTATATAAATTTACTCCTCGTAATAACCCAAAAGTCCCAATTCTATCCTTACATCATCATCGGAATGTTATCTATATCCTCGAACAAACTTACGGGACTCCAAAAATCAAAACAGTCCAAAAAGGACCAAACTTTCAACTCGTTAGAAGTCTCGTTCGAACGAGACTGTTCGAATGAGATTCCTCTGCCAACTTGTTAGAAGTCTCGTTCGAACGAGATCCCAGTTCGTTCGAACGAACTGTTCCTTCTAACGATATCTCGTTCGAACGAGATATCGAACGAAATCCATTCTCGTTAGCAGCGACTGGTCAACTCGTTAGAAGCTCGTTCGAACGAGTTCGTTCGAACGACCTGGGTAGGGGCTTCTAACGAGCTGCCAGTTTCTTCCCAGATTTCCTAAGTTACGTTTCTCACCATTTTTAACACCTCAATCCTTCTCCAAAGTTCGTTCTAACAATGATTTAAGTCCTCTAATCATACTAAAACATGCTTAGGTTATAAACTAACGTCTTTTAAGGCATTAATGCATCCTAAACATCATTAAATCACAAGATTTTATACTTTTCCCCAATATCATCAAGAACATGAACCCTAGATATATATCATCATCAAATCCCAGAATTTAATCCGTTATAATTTCTTCTAATCACCATTATTATGAGAATAATCATCTACCTATCATTCTACATGCAATTCTCTTCAAAATATTCAAGTTCTAATCTCCAACTACATGGGTTTTCATATTTCACCAAGAACAAACACAAAATTCGAATTTTTCTAACATGGAAAGGACATTCTCTGAAAATTAAATGGAATAAAGTCACTTGCCTTGGTTGTCTCTGAGTTTGGTGTGGGTTTGCATGAACTTTTCTGCAGAATTTCTTCTCTCCAAGCTTCCTCTCCAATGGTAGCTTAAGGTGGCTAGGGTTTGATTTGGGGAACTTAGAAAACCTAAATGATAACCTACGTAGCCTTCTAGGTTAATATGGTTTGGTTAATGGGCTTAATGGGTTAAATCCACATCAGATTAAAACTCTCAATTTTCGTCACTTTTAATTCCTCAAAATGTAAAATTATCAAAATACCCTTTAAGTTACCGGTATGGCCTAAAAATACCCCGGGATCAAAACTATACCCCCGGCTAGTGTTTTCTGACTATCTCGACACTTCCGGACGCGTTGGCGCACTCAAAACGACCATATGGATTATAAATTTTAAATTCACTTTTATTATCAAAATATTACACCGTGACGCGGCGGTCCCACACGTCTCAACAAAATTTCTAAAATGCCGTATATAAATCTCACGACAACTTTTATAATACCAAATTCATATATAATCATATATGCACATAATCAAATACCAAATCGCATCTCGTTAGTATTTATAACCTGGATTAATTTCCAATTAATACGCATTTAATTTATTAATCCCAAAAACAAATATAGCCAAAAGTACGGGGTATTACAATACCTGGTAAGAACAAATCTGGATATCTCTCGCGCATATCGGCCTCGCGCTCCCAAGTGGATTCCTCCACATTATGATGCTCCCACTGGACTCGCACAAGTGGAACTATCTTCAACCTCAATCTCCTCTCACTATAGTCTAGGATAGCCACCGGTCTCTCCTCGTAAGAGCTGTCAGGCTGTAAGTCTATCTCATCTATCGCAATGTGAGTATGGGTCATATCATCCCGAAGATACCGTCTCAACGACGAGATGTGGAATACATCGTGAATGAGATGCAAATGTTCTGGTAGTCCCAATCTGTATGCTACCGGCCCAATCCTTTCGATGATGGGAAATGGTCCCACGTACCTCTGGGCCAATTTCCCTTTCTTCCCGAACCTCATCACTCCTTTCATAGGAGATACACGCAGTAACACTTGGTCCCCCACATTAAACTCTCGGAAGAACCGTTTCGCATCGGCGTAGCTCTTCTGCCTGTCCTGGGCTACTCGAATGCGAATCCTGATCATCTCAATCCTCGCGGAGGTTTCCTGAATCACCTCTGGTCCCAACAACTTGTCATCCCCCACCTCGAGCCAAAAAGTTGGAGAACGACAAGGCCTGCCATACAAAGCGTCAAATGGAGCCATACCAATCGTAAACTGATAAGAGTTATTATAAGCAAACTCTACCAGTGGAAGATGTGGCTCCCAACCTCCTCCAAAATCAAGAACACAGATGCGTAGCATATCCTCTAACATCTGATTAGTACGCTCTGTCTGTCCATCTGTCTGTGGGTGATAAGCTGAACTCAACCTCAACTCAGTACCCATAGCCTCCTGAAAGCTTTCACAGAAACGTGACACGAAAATCTTGTCTCTATCTGACACAATATTAAGGGGCACCCCATGTAATCTGAAAACCTCAGCAATGAACAACTGAGCATACTAACCCGTGGTATAGTCTGTCCTCACCGGCAGAAAATGAGCCACCTTGGTCAAACGGTCTACAATCACCCAGATAGAATCATGGCCCCGCTGTGATGTAGGCAACCCATTAATAAAATCCATGGAAATACTCTCCCACTTCCACGCGGGTAATTCCAATGGATGAAGCAATCCTGACGGTTTCTGATGGTCCACCTTCACCAGCTGGCAGGTAGAACATTTGGACAAGAACTCAGCATTGTCCTTCTTCATCCCACTCCACCAGTATTGCCTCCTCATATCCTGGTACATCTTATCTCCTCCAGGATGTACTGTAAATCGGGACCCGTGAGACTGGGTCATCACTGCATGACGTAATTCTGCTCCTTCTGGAACCACCAATCTCCCATTAAACCTCAAACCCCCATCAGAACTAACAGAATAGGACTCAGCACCCTCGGCTAAAAGTCGTACAATCTGCTCCTGGCAAAACGGGTCTGTGGTCTGGGCCTGTATTACCCTCATAACAATCTCGGGTGTGACTGTCATAACAGATATGAAGGAACGGGCAATTGCGTCCTGGTAACCCAACTCCTTCCACTTCGCTTTCCAGACGTCTGCTACATCATTTATCGGTCTACGGCTCAACGCATCAGCAACTACGTTGGCTTTCCCCGGATGATACTGTATGTCAAACTGATAGTCCTTCACAAACTTTAACCATCTGCGCTGTCGCATATTCAGCTCTCACTGAGTGAATAGGTACTGCAGTGACTTGTGGTCTATGAACAAGCGGAATTTCTCCCCCAATAAGTAGTGCCTCCATATCCTCAATGCAAAAACGACCGCTGCTAACTCCAGGTCGTGGGTGGGGTAATTCTTCTCATGCGGATTAAGCTTGCGGGAGGCAAAAGCTATAGCCTTCTCCTCCTGCTGAAGTACTCCCCCAAGTCCCCGTAAAGAGGCATTGGTGTAAACCAGGTACTCCGCACCCGGCTTCGGTAAAGCAAGAACTGGTGCTGAAGTAAGCTTGTCTTTCAGCTCGTCGAAAGCCAACTAAAAAGCATCATCCCAAACATATGGTACCCCCTTGCGAGTCAGATTCGTCAATGGACGCGCTATTTTGGAGAATACCCGAATGAATCTCCTGTAGTATCCGGCTAACCCCAAGAAACTACGCACTTCCGTCGGTGTCGTGGGCTGTCCCCATTCCCTCACCGCTGACACTTTACTCGGGTCAACTGTAATCCCCTGTTCAGAAACAACATGGCCCAAAAACTATACTTCTTGTAACCAGAATCCACACTTCTCGTACTTAGCATACAACTGATGCTCTCGTAGAGTCTGAAGAACCTGCCTCAAATGCTCGGCGTTCTCCTCCTCAGAGTGTGAATATATCAAAATGTCATCTATAAAGACGATGACAAACTGATCCAAGAACTCTCTGAATACTCGATTCATTAAGTCCATGAATACGGCTGGAGCATTTGTGAGACCAAATGGCATCACTCTGAACTCGTAAAACCCATATCTCGTCAAGAAGGCAGTCTTTGAAACATCCTGCTCTCTAATACGTAGCTGATGGTACCCCGACCTCAGATCTATCTTCGAAAATAAAGTTGCTCCCCTCAGTTGGTCGAACAGATCATCGATTCGAGGCAACGGATACTTATTCCGTATCGTGACCTTGTTCAACTCCCGGTAGTCCACAAACAACCTCAGTGAACCATCTCTCTTCTTCACAAACAGAACTGGAGTGCCCCAAGGTGAGGTACTCCTGCGAATGAAGCCCTGACCTAACAGCTGCTCTATCTGATCTCGTAACTCTCGCATCTCCGCCGGAGCCATATGGTATGGAGCGCGTGCTATAGGCCTGGTATCTGGCAATAAATCTATAACAAAGTCTATCTCTCGACTGGGGGGTAGGCCTGGTATTTCCTGAAACACATCGGAATACTCTCGAACAACTGGAATCGAGTCTAACGGAATCACAACCTCCTTAGAGGTATCCTCCTCTATATAATACAAATGAGCGGTCGAACCTCCCTCTGGGCGAGGCATCGTCACTACAAACATCTCTTGCCCCGGAATGGAAAAAACAATGCTCCCACCGAAGCAATCAATCATGGCTCTATAAGATGCGAGCCAATCCATACCGATAATAACATCATGCTCATGCATATCTAAGACTAACATGTCTGCAGGTAATACCAAACTACCAAGATCTACCCCCATTCCTCGGCATATAAAGAAAATAAGCGACCCACTCCCCAGTGGTGAGTCTACACACGTCACTGTGCTCTCTGCTGTGGCTAACAACCCTAAGGCCTTCACAAAATACGTAGCTATAAAACAATGAGTCGCCCCAGTATCAAACAAAACCCGACCCATAGTACCATGGATAGGAAACATACCCTCAATCGCGGGTGGTGCCTGTGGAGCTGCTGCCTGGTGGACGTTATAGACACGTCCGTACTGTAACTGCCCCTGCTGCACTGGAGCTGCTGGAACGGCCGGTAGGGCTGGCACCTGGGCTGGAGCTGGGAGGGCAGCCGGAAAAAGTGGTCTTTGTGGCTCATTATGGGCACCCTGCTGTTGTGGGGCCCTATCTCCCTCCGAACAATCCTGGCGCCTATAGCCGTGTCTACCACACCCAAAACATCGGCCCTTGAAGTTGCCTCCCCTCTGACCCTGCTGACCACGGCCCTGCTGGACGTTACCTCCCCGCTGCTGGCCCTGATGAACACGATGCTGGTCCAGTTGGCCCTGCTGCTGACCCTGGTGTCGGTGTTGGCCTTGCTGGCCCTGATGATTAGGCTGGCCCTGCAGACCCTGCCTATAACCCCCAAATCCCTGCCTGGAATCACCTGAACGGAATCGCTTAGCAGGGTCCCCCTGATGGGAACTCTGCTCGTGCTGACGAGTCTGTCCATGAGATGGTGCCCCATTAGCACTATTTCCCCCGGCCCTGCCCTGCTGGCTGGACTCTCCTAATCTCTTGTTTCCCTGCAGATAGAAGCGGTGATCCTGGCAATGTAGTAACGCAGCATTGAGTACATCAGTAAAAGTACTCAGAGATAGATTCCCAATAAGATGCTGACGGATCCTCCAAGCTAACCCGTCCACAAATAACATAATCTTCTTGCCCTCCGTGGGTGCCTCATCTGGCACGATGGTGAGAAGTCTCGTGAACTCCTCCTCATACTCAGCTACGGTAGAATTCTCCTGCTTCAAATTCAGTAATTTCCGTCTCATCTCAGTTTGCACGGCGGGTGGAAAGTACTTGCGGTCAAATCGCTCCCAGAACAACTGAATAGGGATCATGTCCCTCTCCTCCAATGTGGTAGTGGACTCCCACCACTGCAAAGCGACCCCCACCAGCTTAAAGGAAGCCAACAACTGTTTTTGCACGTCGGTGCACTCATACATACGAAGATGCCGCTGGATGTCTTTCCTCCATTGGCTGACTGTGACGATATCTGAGCTACCAGAGAACTCAGGGGGATGCGCCTTCTGAAAAGCATCCCTAACCCTCTTCCATGCAAATGGAAGTTGTGTTGGTACTGGCGCCACTGCCTGAATCTGGGGTGGAGCCTGCTGAACCACCGCTAGCGCGGCATTCACTGCCTGAGCAACAATGGCGGCTACTTCATTAGCATTCATAGTGCCTTGTACCGGAGCTGCTGGCTGCTCGGCCTGGGCACACCTATCCTTCGGTGCACGTCTCGGAGGCATCTGAAACGTGGAGAAGTTTATTAGTCTACAGTCATTAACAAATCTCAAATAGCTGAAGACATAAACTTGAAAGCAAGAATACAACCATCCTATAATAGGGCTCTATAGCAAAAACATTAAGCTGAAAGCGAAATAAGTCGTACAGATCCTATGGACACTAGAACCTCATGCTCTGATACCACCTGTGACACCCCGCCTAATTAAATACCGGGCGATCACTCCTTTATTAAATTAAAATCAAGGTGAACAGTTGGTTCACTCTTAGCGTCACTGTTGTAAAATAACTTTTTCCAAATTAACACCCTAATTAATTAAGCTAAGTGTCAAAACCATTTTTCAACATTTCTGACCAATTTTTTTTTTAAAGGAAAATTATTTATTTAATTAGTAACAACATTTTTCCATAAGTAAGAATCATACAACAATTATCCTGAAACATAATCCAATTACTTTAAACATTCAACATCCAGAATCCCAACATTAAAACTTAATGTAAAACATACATGCTGAATAAATCCCAAAATAACAGTACTAGAAGTAACTGAAATAGGACAGGAAAGGAACAGGAAAGACACCATATATGCTTACATTTGGAACTGAGGCTATGGTACCAACCGAGATCGATTTACCAACTCATAGGGTGTTGAATTTTAATTCCCCAGTCAGTGAATTGATGAGGCAATTAGATCTGGATAAGCTTGAGGAAGTCAGAGAAGATGCTGCTTTGAGAAATGCTGCCTAACAATAAAGAATTGCTCACTTCTATAACAAAAGGGTCAAGCTAACCAACCTTAAAGAAGAAGATTATGTTCTTAAGAAGGTAATACAGAAGAATAACAAGCTATAGGCTAACTGGCATGGCCTATATCAAATATCAACTGTCATCCGACCAGGAACTTACAGACTTGAGACGTTGGAAGGTGAAGTGTTTAAAAACCCTTGGAATAACGAGCATCTCCGAAAGTATTACTAGTAATTCAAAGGGTTTCAATTATTGTATTTTGTTTTCTTTTATTTAAATATCAATAAAACGTTTGTTTTAGTCTCTTGAATTTTTTGATTTTTTTGGAGTACGGTGATATGTATCCCACAGAAAAAAGATAACACGTATATTCTTCTATTTCGATCAAAGTCAAAGCGGGGCTATAATCCTCAGTACGTGGTCGCCAATAAAAATAACTAGACAAGTCAAAATAGGATTGAAATCCTCAGTACTTGATCAGGCTATTAAAAATAACAACTAAAACCAAGTCAACAGAGGATTCCAATCCTCAGCATTTGGTAAAGAACGAGTGTTAAAACTTCGTATAAAAATCAACAAGTTTTACCCAAACTAAGCCAAATGCAGGAAGACATGTAAAAATTCCTAAATATCGGAATATAAGCATATATTCCTAATACACTTGGTCACCACTGATAACAAATGCTAAACTTAGGCCGATAAATCTAAGTGCATTAGTAGAATCTATAGCATCACCAATGGTAACCAATACTAAATTTGGATAAATATATTTAAGTGCATTGGTAAAACTAATGGCAATCACTAGTAACTTATACTAAATTTGGATGAATATATCTAAGTTTACTAGCAAGTACCCCGTGCGATGCGCGGGTGATAATGTGTAATACGACATTTTTTTAAAGTAATAATTTCATTATACTCGCATAAAAAATTATATAATCAACAAATTGCTTTTATAATATACTTGTTTTCGTTGCTAAAGAAATAAAATATGATTTTTAAGCATTAAAAATGGTGTAAATTTATTTTCAATGATCAAGATAATGAGTCGTCCAAAACACTACGATTCCAAGCTACAAATTGTGTAAAAAATTTAAAATTTGTTTAGATAAAAAAGTATAAAAAAATTGAGCGTTTACTGATATCAACAACTTTTTTCACTCATACCATAACCAATAGAGGAATTGAAAAATACTAATCTAACCCATGATTGCAAAAAAAAAACTCAAAGTCTTTAGAAAGAATTGAAACATAATTAGATTGGTGACATTTAAGTAGAGAAATCATCACATTAATCACATTTTTTTTAATATGGAAGGACATAAGGTACAAATCCAACAAAACTAAAAATAATCATAGAAAACATTAATCTATGATCCAAAAGTCCAAAAAAACTAGCTTGATAATCAGACGAGAAGTTTTGAAACACAATATATTAAAAAACATCTAAAAATATGAGATTATGGGTTACTTAGAATCAATTTAGGCCTCTCTTTCTCCTTCTTAGAGTAAAAAACCTTCTTTTTAATAATCAAACAATCATAATAATTCTTTATCTTCAACACACCCCTTAAAGACTCCACATATATTTTGTAAAAATATATAAATAATTAAAAATAAATAATTAACTTTAAGAACATTGTTATTTTTGGATAAAATTCGGTAACTACCATAAAATTTGCCAACTATTGGATAATAAAAAATTGATCATAAAAAATTAAAACTAAAAATTAATTATAATCTTAGAATGAGACCAAAATCACCTTTACATATTCAAACAATAGAAGATATTCTTATATTTACTCAGAGGGGCAAGTAGGTAACAAAATAACAAATATAGTAAGGTAATTTCAATAAAAATATTATCCAAACTAATAATAAAGAATAAATATTTACACAGACAATAAATTAATTTAACCATCTCTATGATGAATAGTAAAGAAACAAAGGACATTTACCTTGAATACACATCAATAAACCGACCAACAACAAATGTCTAGATGTACTCCAATACTAAGATTTATGCCACCAATAGAAGTTGAGAACAAATTTGTGTTAATACATAATCAATTAATAAAGATTCTAAGTGATGATGGGTGCTGAAAAATTATCATATTTTAAATTTATAACATGGTTAAACAAAATAACAGTAAAAAGATCTTGTTTAAATCTATAAAGTTCCTAATATATACATCATGAAAAAAATTAAATAGTCGACAAATTACAATGAAAAATAATATTGAAAAAAATTATAACCCAAATCATTATTAACGTGTATATCAAGGTGGGGTGGATATATAGAGAGAACAAAGATAATACCTGGAAAAAAATAAACCTAATGAGAACACATTTTAACAAAAAGAATTCATACAAAAGTCTTATATAACATAAAAAAGTAGCATATTTTGAACAACCACAACATACTGAAACAAAACAATAACAAAATAAAAATCGGGAGAATGAAGAGAGAACAAACTTCGTACCGTAATTTAGTATTAAAAATTTAGGGAGAATGGAAGGTACACAACTATCTGATGATAAGCAACCCAAAGACAAAAGGGATAAAGAAGAAGATTATCAAAGAATCAACAGATGTAATTAGGGTTTATCTAATAACAAAAGCAGATGATGGGATTTCATCAATCTCGGTGGAAGAAAATGAAAAATCACCAATCGAAGTGGTGTCCCTCACCTCATCCACCAGCGATGACCCTTCACTACCGGTTCTCACCTTCGAAGTGTGGATTTCGAGTAACCTATCGTGTGTACTTTTATATTTCTTCAATCGATTTTTCTGGTATAGGACTAAACTGCTAAGAATCATTGCATCTCTGCATAGATTATCGTGGTTCCCCCTAAACATATCATTGCCGCTAAAATCACCGACCTATTTTTCTTTAAAGGTTTTCGAGGGGAATTTATACTTTGGGAGTTTTGTGATGTGCGATTGTGGTTTCAAATAGGTTCAACATTTGGGCGTATGTTTGGGCTCGACTAGAAGAGTTATAAGGAGACGTTTTTGTGGCCTTTCTTCCTCTCGCCTGATATCATGCATCAGAGGAAGAAATTCGGTGAAGAGACATTTACAACCCAATTGTAATACATATTGATTGAGTCGACTCTTGAAAATATATCTGAACCATTTTCCATATCGAAAAGGTTTTGGATATATAGTGGGAAGGTGAGAGTTTGGTTGGAAGGCTTTGGGTTTTGAAACGTTTGATTTCAGAGATGGAGATTAATTGAAATGTGGAGAGAATTACAAATGGACTGAGGGTCTGCAACCCAATTTCAAAGCGTGGAAATGGAATTGGAAGACCAATTTTAATTTCACGGAATTGAAATTAGTCTTTCAATTTCAATTCCAAGCCTTGGAATTGGGTTGCCAAACGGGCCCTGAGTGAGAGATTCGAAGAATTCACATAATAAAACCTCATTAATACCTCCAATACTAATGTATTATATGTATAATATACATTAGTAGAATCAATGGAATTACAATCAAAAGTTAACTAAAATAATCACATGTTAAAAAACAAAAATATTTCATAAATATAAAACTGTAGTACATTCAAATGAATTAAAAAATACAATATAATCATTCAACTGGACGTTTTCCTTCACATTTGGAAAATGATTGCACTTTATCTATGTCAGTAGGAGGATCATCCAATGTATAAGGATAATTGATAAAGTTGAAATCTTGAAGCATTCTTCTGTTGCTGGTGCTCGGCATGTTAGTTAGACGAGGAGGACGAACTATTTCAAGTTCACCGTGCAATCCATAATCCCCTAAATATTTGGATATCAAGCATTGGGGAATTGATTCAACAGGAATTCATCTGACGTCCAACCTAAATGGAGGATCTTGGTCGTCTAAGAAGCAAGGATCATTCCAGTACCAGAGTTTGCTATCTTGATCAACCTTCATTATAGTCAAGCAATTAGTCCAGCCCCATTTATAGCCTTCACACTGAGATTGAGCGAGGTGATCATCTAAATGCCCCAAAGATTTATTATAGCCTTCCATCCATACATCTCTGGGTTGTTTGTAAAATTGGAAGGTTAACCTTTCGACTTGATGTTGAAGTTTCTTCAAAACTTCATCCTTCACTTTTAATTGAGAGGGTTGGTTGGCAAGGACTTTGTCTTAACTTCCAACTTTATGGACAAATAAACAATAGCTTGAATATTGGCCTTCAGTTGGGCAACCTGATCAGTCAAAGTCTTCTTAGTCCTGGCCTCTTTTATATTTGGTCGACCAGCTCTCTGTTTGGAAGATTGTGCAGGTTTGGATTTTTTCAAAGCTTTAAGTTCTTCCCTCAATTTGACATTTTCCCCCTCCAAAAAAGAGACACCTTCGTCGGCACCAGGAATAGAACATTATTTCAAAGACCCAAGTTCATCACTCAATTTATTATTCTCTTCTTCCAGAAGTTTAGCAGTCTCTCTGGCCTCATCAACCTCACGGTTTAGTAAAAACTCCTTTTTTTTAAAGTAGAGGCGTACTTCTCCAGCTTCTCTTTAAATCCACAGGCTTCATTCAATGTCTTGTACTTAGCTTCATAATAAGCATGAAGTAAAGCTCTTGCCTCATTATGCTATGACTGTAATTCTTCGATCATTTCATAATATGCAATATTATTGACCACAACCCGATCAATAAGAAACTAAAGATAAGTTTATAGATCCTTGGCCTGATCATAAGCATCTGCGCCGAGCAAGTCTGTTAATTCTTTGTCAGTCAAGTCTAAGTGACGAGCTTTGAATAGGTGGTTGCAGCATTTGAGTAGGTCGGAATCACTGGAAGCTATTTGTTCCATCTTATCCATAAACTAAAAGATAAATTAACAATTGATCAACAAAAGAAGACGACATAGTAATAGGAGAGCGACAATAAATACTATTAAGAAAAAGTTCTTTCATTAATAAATAAGGAAAGGTACAAGTACACCGGAGCATAAACAAAAAGAAAATAAACGAAAGGTGCAAAATACAAAGACCAAATGTCGAACAAGTCTACACCTTTTTTCTTATCCTTTTCAACGTAAGGATTTACACCCTGGTCAACAGATGGGGCAGCTGGATCAACAGGGGTTTTATCTTATTCGGTTGGAGGTGTAGTTGAGTCAACAAGATTATTGTCTAGTTCGGCATGATGGGATATAGAGTCAATGGCCAAAGAAGATTCCATTGAGCCATTGTCATCCTCAATCACTCCATCAAGGTTGGGGGGAGCCAGGGTCATACCTAAGGAAGATTTTAGAATCCTCAACGGTACCAACTTCCTTCAGTGCCGCCGACCAACCTTCTTAGAAGAATTTTTTCTTGGCATACCAAACTTGAGCAGAAGTGGCAAAAATAGCCTTATCCCAACCCTTACTGACGGAATCATCCCTAGCCTTCTTCCTCTTGGCCTTCTCAACAGAAAGGTCTTTGGTTAGCTTAGCTACTTAACTTTCAGCAGCCTTTGCTCAGCGCTCAGCGTGAGAAACAATTGAATCAGCCCTCTATCGTGCTTCCTCGGCAGTCTTGATCTTCTCCTCCCAAGTCTTCTTCTCAGTCTCCAGAGCTTGTTGGGATTCTGGCAAATACTGATTCAGACCCTCAAATGCCTCTTCCACTTCTCCCAAAGAAGAACGTAGTTGACCGTCCTTCTCCATCGTCTGGTTGTAGTCAACCATGAACTGTAAGAAAAGGCCAAGTTAGTACACATTAGAAAGACATGAATAACAACCGACCTACTTTAAAAATGAAAACTTACCAAGGCCAGGCTTTGAGAATCCCTTGATGATAGTTGAAATCGAGATATTGAAGCAGCAGTAGCTTTATGGTCTTAGAGGGTGCCAAACTTAATTAATTTCCTAGCCAAGCTAGGACTCATGGTTACAGAGGAGCTGACAACAGAGGAGACATTGCCAACTAGGGCCTGCTGGTTGGCGACAATTATTTTTCCAACTTGCTTATCATCAAGACCCTTCCTCGGTCTCTTGAAAGGAGACTCTTTACCTTTGTTGGTGGTGGGCTTCTTCCCACCGTCCACCTTTTTCTGGGCACCAGCACCAGCAATGGCAGACTTCAAGGTGCCAGTGGTTGATTCCTCCTCCAAAAGGTTAGGAATATTTCTTTTACCCATGTTAATAGCAGGAGGAAGCTCTAAGTCAAAGGATGAGGAAGTTCCTACATCAGGTTCACCATAACCAGATTCAGTGGCAGAAGATGTAGAGATTGGATCTCTCTTCAAGTCCATCATATTGGAAGGAACATAAATTATTGGCTGAGCAATAAAAGAAGCCACAAAGCTTCTATACTTCAACAGAAAGGAAGCTGACCTGGTGTGCTCCTCGCTAATTTTCTGATGGAGGCCCCACAAGAACTTGAAGTCGTGAAGATTGATATCACTCTCCTTGTGACTTTTCTTCTTCATATCAACTTCAACCAAATAAAATAACTAAGGTTAATTGGCACATCAACAAATAGTCCATCATCATGAATGTACAAAAAACACATTACAACCTATGCCATGACCCTCTCGAGGACATATGGGCCCGTTATACACCTCACCCCATTGAAGAGGAAGATATTGCCAATAATTCACAATAACCCCATGATCAAAGTAATCTTTATTGGAGTCATCAAATTGACAACTAGGGCTCTGTTGATAAACCTAGTTATCAAATAGTATGTATTGTCACTAGTGACCCACTTGTAACAAAACAGGAGTTCAGGGTTACCGATATGGGTCCCATGGATTTGGTTAAGCCTATGAACCCCATTAACTATTCTCCATGTATTGAGGTCTATTCTTGCAGGTACAACATCGAAGTACTGACAGAACTATAAACAAAAGCAAGTTGGGAGGAAAGTGAAACCACACTCAGTAATGAATAAAGTGGGAATCTTATGACCCTCAACTAAAAACAAACATCAACAGGAGGAATGGGCAATTCTAACTCCACCCAATCCGGAATATTCCATTCCAGCCTACACTTGTCTAAAGAGTCACATGAACTATATAAACTATGTTTAAGAAAGAATAAAATAAGGAAAAGGAAAGAATTCTCACAACAATTTAAGGATTCACCAAGAACTGTCAAAAGAAAGGAAGCACGGCGACAAATAAGCGCATAAGAACTCAGATGACCGTTACGGTTCAAAAATTTAAGGTAAAGTAAGATCGGGAAAGTTCTCCTCCTTTTTATAGGTTACATCCAAATAGCAAACGTAATGATTAAATGTACCAATGATTGATATTCCGACGGCTTCGCGAATCAGATAGTGAAAAATACTCATTTATCCTTTGGCGGTTTGTTAGAATTCGAAATATTTGCAAAAATGCCATTTCCAAACAGTGTCAGCAAAAGTCTTACAAGTGTGGGATGTGGGCTGCCGATCAAACATCATAATGCTCCGAGCTACTTCCAAACTCAAAAGCTCCATACTTTCAAGCAAGCATCAAGATGGAACATTGGGGGCTTCTGTTGATACAAAAATTATACACCTACATGGACCAATTAAAAGTAAACACGTGTCCTCCTATGTGGCAAAAATCATAGTTAGCAAATAGTAGCTATGTCGACCAACATGAAGAATACCGAGAAACACAAGGAATGCCACCAACCAACACACAGAAGGCCGACCAACAAGATCAGTGAAGTGTCACCATATTAAAAGTCATACCACATGTGATTTATACAATCAACACTCAAATTCGTTAAGTAAGGATTTAAATGCTTAAATATATAAAAACGTTCCATCCCTTGGCGTTCTAACCCTTGGCCTCCGGGTCAGTATAAATACATTGTACCCCATCCATCAAGGGTGGACACACAAGCAAGCAAGCCATTATAGAGATTAATAACACAATAGTGGACGTAGGCTTTCTTACATAGCCAAACCACTTTAAAATCATGTGTCATTCTCTTTTTGTTCGCTTTTACACTTACTCATTTTATCTGTGATTATAAAGAATTAGATCAAGTCTTATTTTTTACATCAATAGATTGACGCCTTCTATGAGAATGAGTTTCTAATTGTCGTTCTCACTCTTATACACACTTGTTTAGGCGAGATGAAAGATCCTGAGCCTAGTACAGAAATGAAGGCAACCCGCCATTTCCACCACCAAATAGTGATCTGAACGGAATTCTCATCAGACTTGCTAGAGGAAAGGAGGCCATGCAAGACACAATGAGACAACTAGCTCAATCATTGCAAGCCAGATAAAGAGAAATGTTGCCGTTACCTTAAAGATCTAGCAGGCACAGTTATTCCAGAACTTCACGAGATACTTCTTATCGCCTGGGAGAAAGTTTATCACTCAGGTCCACAGAACCTTATGACATTCATTATTTTTCTCATGAAAGGCCAAGTGTCTTGGAAAGTCTAATCAAAGCTTCAGCCTTTGATCGTTTGGGACCTAAAGGAAATAGAAACCCTCCCTGGGCATTATCCAAGAACACTCAGCATCCAGTTGACCAAAATGAGGCCCCAGTCCGATCAAGATCAAGCATCCGATGATCTATACGCGTTGAGCAGACCTCCCAGGAGGAGAGTTCAGCACAGACAAGTGGTCAGAACAACCGAGCTGTATTCCATAGATCTGATGCAGGTAACACTTCGTGGAAAGGATCAATCCAGAGGTTGGAAGATAGATTGGGTGAAATGGCGAAAGCAAATAATCCTTTGCAATGAAGTTTTGTTTAAGGATCTCCTTTTTTTAGGCAATCGTGGACTTTCCTATGCCCTATAAGTTTAAAGCTCCCGTGGTTACCCCCAAATATAATGGTAAAGCTGATCCTGTTCTCCATACCGAGCAATATCAAGATACAATGGATATTTATGCGATCCTTGGTAAAATAAGGTGCAGGGCATTTTCAAGTACCACCACGGGTTCAACCCAAATATTGTATAATAGCCTGCCTCAAGGACCAATCACCCGCTTTAATCCACTTTCTGAGATATTCATTAGTAACTTCTATTTTGGAGCTAAGCCAGTGAAAAGAGGAGCTCACCTCTTATGTGTAAGGCAACGAATAGGGGAAAGTACCAGGGAATATATTATGTGCTTTAACAATGAAAAATTAGAAGTGATTGATTATGGGGAAAAACATCCATCACTGCTCTTATGAGTGGTTTGCTTCCCGAGAAACTTTATTATACGCTAGCTAAAGATCCCCCTAAAACTATGTCTGAACTGATGGCGAAGGCAGTAAAAATAATGAACACCGAGGAAGCAATGGCTGCAAAGTAGACCCCAATCATGAAGCCTGAAGCGAATTCTGATACGAAGGAGCAAAAGGATCAGAAGGAACTAAAGCCAAAGAAGGAGGAAAAACTTAAAAAATATGGGAACTACACTCCACTGAGTGTTAGTATTCACCATAGCTTAGAAGAAATCAATCACAGTAAGGAGTTGCGATGGCCTGAGAAGTTGAGGGCACTTCCTAATAAGAGGGAAAGGTTCAAATATTGTGAATTCCACAAATACCACGGCCATACAACGGATACTTGCATCTCATTACAAAATGAGATATAATCCCTTGTCCGCCGAGGAAAACTCGATAAATTTATTGATCGACGAGATAGCAAAAAAACTAGAAGAAGGTCAAATTCTCCATACCAGACCAGAGATGATAAAAAGAGAAATCATGAGGATAATCCCGACCTGTCAAAGAATCCCAAGCAGCCAGAACGTGAGGTGTTTATGATTAGTTTTGGTTCATTTAACTGTCATATGATTACAGGTGGCGATGTAGGAGGAGGTGATCCCAATGCTGAAAAAAAAGCTTACCTGAACGAGGCCCAAGCTTTTCTTATATCAAAAGGATTAATTTAGCTGATGAAGATTGCCCGGGGAAGGTTGACAAAGACAAAATGGCGATTGGTTTCTCTAAAAATGACCTCCACTACAAAAAAAGTACTTTTTAAGACGAAACTTTTTGAGACGGCTAAAATTTTAGTCCCTAAAACTCACTTTTTGAGATGGATAAAATTTACGGTCTTAAAAACTACTAATTTTTAAGACAACTAATTGTCCCCGTTTCAAAAAGTCATATTAATAAGGAAACAAATTACTAGCCGTCTCAAATAATACACTTATGAGACGGCTGAAAAAATTGCTTTTCCCCCTCAATATTTTAACTCCCGCTCACTTCTCTGTTAGCCTAAGAAAAGAAAAATAGAAAGGTAAAAGAACCAAACCCCAACTCACGTTGTTTCTTCACTCGCACAAAACCCTTCCGCCCCGCCCCCACTCCCTCTCATCCTCACCTTTGCCCTAGCCCCGCCCATGCCCTAGCGAACAAGGTATATTTGTTCACATCTCTTTCTCTCTCTCTCTCTCTCTCTCTCTCTATATATATATATATATATATATATATATATATATATATATATATATATATATATATATATATGTAAGTGTGTATATTTCTCTCATTTTTCCTAATTAATTCTTTGGATGATTTAGGATATCTCATGGATCTTGCGTCAAAGGCACAATTTGTCAAAATATAGCATGAACGCTACAGGTACGATTATCATTCTTGTAATATGTTATAAGCCCTAACATTCATTTATTATTCAAAATTAATCCTTGTACGGATAAATAATTGCTTATACGTTAATATGTATCAATTTGTTCTCGAGTAGAGTTGAAGTAAAGACTATGAACAATGACCTTTTAAAAAATATTAGCACATATCTGTTTTTCCTTTATATGTATATGTGTGCGCATATATATATATATATATAATTGCCAAATTTAACAACATGAATAGTAATCTGAATTTGAAAAAATTATGTTCAACCATTTGAAAATTTCATGTTTATATATTTGTGCGTATATAAATATACATAGTGCCTAATTTACAACATGAATAGCAAAATTCCACCGTCGCAGGCACACTACGGAGCCACCTGAGCAGCACTACACCAAAAGTGTTTTCGGAGGGGTTAAACATTATTTATGAAAATAGGTCGCACTAAAAATTAAATAAAAAATATATTATAGTTTATTTTGTTAATGCCTCCCCCTCCCCCTCGCCTTTTTTGTTGGGTTTTTTTAGACGAAAATTGTTCAAGTATGTAGATTATGGTAGTTTGTGCAACACATCATATTTGGCTTCATCCTTGATACACATGTTTTTCATTTATGGGTATTTGATAGGGAGCTATGACTTGCGTGATATGAAGTAGATAATCCCAGACATTCAAGTTCCAACACTGAATTGACACGAATGCAAGGTAATTATAGTTCTTAATTATTGATTTATATCATTAATTTTTTTAACATATAATTTGTAGTGGTGATATGATGTTGAGGGCGAGCCAATTGAAAACCTAGATTGATTTGTAGTGGTTATAGAAGGTTGAGGGTGAGGCAATTAAAAACCCGGATTGTTAATTGGTTGTTGTAGTATAGTTGTTAGATTAACATATCAGAATATTTGTTTACTAGTTTGTGTCAATTTTAGTTAGATTATAGATATGTATGTTTATATTGATCATCTAATTCATGCACTTTGGAAGGAGGTTATCCCATTAATTTGATTTACTATTCGATTATGATTTAATTTATAGTATATGTGATGGACTAAATTAATACCCACATGCATCACCATCAAAAAAATTGTTAATGTAATCCAACACTATATCAAACGATAAATCTTAGCATTAAAATAACTAAGTGTTGGGGACCTATGAAGCATGGACACTTTGTCGGAGGTGATGTACTTGTGTTGGACACTCTCGTAGACACGAAATCTGTATGTCACCTTTCTAACATGTCACGTGGCATGTCGAATTGATTTGATATTTAAAAAAAATCAAACAATAAATGTCTTGTAGAGGGATATCCTCAGTGGGGACCCTTATAAAGTATGAGGGGCACAAGAATTTCATCTCTACACTATCTGATCCAAATGTTTCAACATAACAATTGGAATACCATTATTGGTAACATTCCTACAATTTTTCTTGTTATCCCATATCCGTCTAGCATTTGACATGTTCTTCCCAACTCAATCATTTATCCATGAGAGAAACTATGTCATAGAGGACCCTTAGTGTACATGTCAAACAACTAAAATTCTTAATTAGTTAGGGGATGCTAGCTGACACTTGTATCCCCCATCCATTATTGCCAATAGATGCATGTGGGGCATACATCTCAATATGTACTTGGGACGACTCATGTCATTGGGTCATAGGATCATATCATGGGGCCGTGATGTACTTATGCCATTCATCAAGGGGACCCCATCTACTTATGCCCTTGTACAGGTGCTAGTGTCAGTGGGAGTAAGTTGGGATACGTGGATTAGTAAGCAGAGCCTAATTGTTAAGAGCGTCCTATTTGTTCCCTTGGGATAAGGTGGCCACTAAGGTCCTTCTACCAACTTCTATAAAGTAAATAACTTAGTTTCCATGGTTGTTTATATATTGTGAAGCATTCAGAAAAATATACTCTCAGTGACATGCACTTTAATTGCAGTCCTGGACTTCACTGTGGATATATCCCAAAACTTTTCGAATTTGTCTCTCTCAAACTATATAAATGTCAAGATAATTATGGGGCTTACCTACTCTAATGAAAATTCAAGAACCCATGGAAGAGGAAGAAGGATCGGTCCATGTCAAAACTTTTCGAATAAGTCAAATCCAAAGGAAATTTACGCGTCATGCGTATCTTGACTTTTCATTAGAGTATCATTTGAATGAATAGGAAATCCCATTCGAATGAAGACTATAAGTTCATTCGAACGACTTAAAACCCAAAAAGTTCATTCGAATGAAGACTACAAGTTCATTCGAATAAATAGGAAATCTCATTCGAATGAAGACTATAAGTTCATGCGTATATGCCTGCCCCTTTATTCGTTAAGGATATATGTTCCCAGAGAAAATTTAGCTATTTAAAGGACTGACAGACTCCATGGACCATCTTATATCGGTTCATGAAGAGACATTAGACCATACCGCTGAATCTTTATCAATCGATCAAGCATGTTGCATTTATGGTGTATAAGGGGGATTTCACCTATTACTGGGTCAAATTTAATGGACCAAGTGTCTCGTTAGATGCATTTATAGATTAGTTAATATATATGATATCTAAATAACCAGTAGTTCTAGTAGCGACTAGACTTTTGAGGGTTGTCACTTGGTTTAGGAAATTTACTTTGTTAAAGAACAATGATACACTCTATTTACTGCTTTCTCAATGTAGCACTTCATCATGTACTTTTTTATTACTTGGGGTGAGTTCACGATCAACCTTAAAGATGTTTATTTAGAAATGGGACTAAAATTATGTGGTCATTATTTTTTCTATTAGTCTCCTCTTAATCTGATAGAGAAGTCTGATGGAGAATAATTAGATCGATGGGTGTGCAATGGGACTGAAGGTTCCTATAAGGACACTTTTCGCCAATATACAAGGTTCTTCTATATAGCTAAGACTAAGTATATTGTTTAATAGATAGAGAAGAATATCAAAGAACTTGTTATCTTTAGCAAGGGTTATATTAAACCTTTGAATTTTGAGGCATATATTCTTCATCTTTTGTCTCATTTCTCTTTGGTTGGAAAACTAATGATCCGCCTTATTGTAATATCATTAACATTGATATGTGATGGTCTCATGGTGTCGATATTTCCCTTCTTATGATGATGAAGGGGCCTTTTTATACTTGTCATAATCAAACTCATTTTGAAATAGAAAGACATGTCAGTCATTGCGACGTAAGAAATTTCCTGAATTATTTTCTCCTTGTGGGTTTCCTTTATGCCCAGTTCTCTAAATTTTCGCCCACGGCTGCAACCAATAGTTCTTTTCTAGTACGATGTCCTCGGATTTTCAATGCAAAATGAGTCAAAGTAATAAATAGTTCTTACCTTTAATTGATAACGTTACACAATTTACCTCTAGGCTATATCAATTCGGCCAGTTTCACACTTAGTCTATTTCAATCCCTAAGCCATCACCATGTGAGCCATCACTAGTGAAGAAGATGTGTCATTCGATTTGTTTAATGTTGAGGTGTTAGTTCTAAGACCATGACAAATCCCCTCATACACTGAGTAGGATTCTTAAACTGAATCATATAACCTTCATCAATACTCGAGATAACTTAGTTGTGATTAAGGTGTGTCTAGTTTTGTGTGTAACTCCAATAAGAAAGATGTGTCATTTACTTTCTCATCAAGTGACTACACTTGAAGGATTGTTGATATTATGATCCTAGATCAAAATATAAGAATTTTTTATGAACAAAGAAAAGAAAATGTCTCTCTCAGTTGGTTCTACCATCATTAACCTTCCCATATAATATCCATTGACAATTTTATGTGGACTAATCCCATTTATTCTTTTGTGGAGGAATTTGGCATTATTAAGTTAGGTTTGAAGAGATGTGTAATAGTTGGCCTGGAGTCATATTTTATCCCCAATGAGAAATATCAGAAAAAGGTTCTATGTTCTTTGAAAACTGATGTTGATTTTGTCGATGAGAAATAACAAGAAAAAAGATAGTTTTGGCCACTACTACCAAAACTAAGTATTCTAAGGGTCCTGCCTCAAAAAATAAAGTTTCTTCGATCATTGTTCCTTCATAGGAGACTAAGGAACCAAAGCATGCAAAACATTCTAAACCATGAAAATAAGTGACTCAGTTTGTTTAGGACACGACTCCTGAATTTGTAACCAATAAATCTCCTTCTTATTATAGTAACGTTTTTCTTATGCTTTATGATTTCCTCAGTAAAGTTGATCCCCCGAGTTCTCTTGTTGAAGAAAATGTTGTCCAAAATTCTTATTTTCCCATTCTTTAGTGGGAAGACTTTTCATTATTCCATGGTCATAATGTACAACACTCAAAATTATTTCGCCGAAAACTTCATCTATTACCATAGTTTTTCCCGAGGGATCTTATGAGCAGTCACCTCAAGTTGCAATACCTGATGAACATGTAACTATGTAATTGATTTTCTTATATTAGGAGCATGTATGGAATGATTAATTCTTATAAGTCTTGACGTCATTATGTTATAATTTGTTTTAGGAAATTTTCCCCATTAGTTGATAATGTTCCTTCCTAATTTCCAGAGTTACTCTCTAGTTTTTGGTGACTAAAAGATCCACTTGTCAGATCAGTCTACACATATTCAGCTTCCTGTTATTTTTCTATCCTGCCTAATTCCCAACTAACACATGTCAGTTGGTGGAGCTTGTTCTATTAGAGGTATTTAGTTTGCTTCATTTTTAAACATACAAATTTTCCAACAAATATTGGTTAATCATCTCTCGGGTTATGGTTGGTCTTCAACTAATTCATCACATTCTATTACTACTGAGTTTGATATGGGACAAGAAGCTTAAGGTTCCATAATTTCAATATATTGATAATAGAATCCTAAGGTGAATTCAAGTCAGTAATAAATCTTGTTCCCTTGGATATATTATCCCGTGTTAGTCTGGTAAGTCTTCCTTATATTCAAACTTTGCATAGCTTTTATATGATGGAGTGAATTGATATTGGAATGAAATGGAACCACTTGGTGGCGACTTATAAAATTGATAGGATTTTGAAATGATATTCTCTAGCTAATATTCATGAATTATTTAATTGTTTAGTCGCTTCTCATGTGGAGAAATTTACTTTCGAGAATCTTCTACTACCTGATGCCTGACCTGACCACAACCAAAGCATTAAAATGCAGCATATGTTGGCTCTTTGGCATTATCCAGGATGGCCAGTGACAACCTCCACCCCACCCTGGCGGCCTCTGCCCCCACAGCACTGATACTCCACCTACCACTTTTAACTACTCTACCGCCTTCCCCAGGTGAGAAATCTATTGAAGACCTTAACATACATTAGGTACCAGCCACTGAACACCATTAAGGTCCAGACCTTAACTGATTTTATAATATAAATCAGCAACCTAAAGTAGGTAGGGGAAGGTCCTTGGAGCTCAGAGAAATAAGCAATATTGACTAAGGTGACAAATCTTACCTTAATTCAAAGGATAAACCCCATCTTCCTAACGTGGGTACTACATGTGGATGGCTCCTCCAATAGATTAACAAGTGGAGTTGATCTTCCCATTTTAATATTGAAAGTAGATACAATCTATCCTTATCTCCCTCTAACATTGAGGAATAGATGAATCTATAATATTTGACCTAGTCTTGTCTATTCATTTAAAGACAAAATAAATTGAAGAGTTCAGTAATTCCTAGTTACTGGTTAACTAGGTCATTGAGGTCTATGAGGCCAAAGGTGATAAAATAGCAGGGTATTGGGAAATTGTCAAGAACCTTGGCCAAAGAATCCTATTATTCAACATCAGGAGGGTTCCCAGAATAGAAAATTAAAAATATGATGAATTTCATTTTTGGCTTCCTCAAATATATTAGATCCAAATATTTTGATAGTCACTTTGGGTTAGCAAAGCATTACCCAACTTCAAATCAACATGGGTGAGGACATAGCTTAAATTGGATATACCCATTCGGAAGTACCTCGGAGATGGAAGCTTTACCAAGAATAAGATTCAACTTGGATGACTAAAGTATTTAGCATCAAAATACTACATGGGGAATGCGATTCAATTAAAAATTGGGTATTGCTCAACACCACAATGATGGATTATCCCTTAGGAGGCCACCTATGTTTGTAGAGATCTCCATAAAGGTATCTGTGGTGCCCAAACTGTCCCCAATACCTTAGTCTATAAGGTCTTAAGTCAAGGGTACTTCTATACCACCTAATGATAAAGATCTAGTGCAGTGTTGTGACATGTTTCAAAGCTTTCCCTTCGTTTGAAATCAGTCGACAAAGAAAATGGCCCAGTGTTGAGTTTATTTACCCTTTATCAATTGGGGTGGACTTGGTAGAGTCACTGTCCCTCGTCCAAAGGTCAGAACAAGTTATGTTATGTAATGATCGACTATTTCACCAAGTGAGATGAGGTAAAGCCTTTTATCCATTTTCACTAAAAGGAAGACCATTAACTTCATATGACTATCATTTGTAGGTATATCCTGATAAGGGCCATTTTCTCAGATAATGGGAAGTAGTTAGATAGCCCATCCTTTAAAGAGTTATGATCAGAGTATGGGATAAGTAACCACTACTCATAACCAAACCACCCATGGGAAAACGGGAAAGTATATGTAATAAACATCATCAAAATTTAACTTTCTTTTGAGGCCTGCCAATTAGAGATCATAGGTTCTATGATAACCAAAAAAGAGATTTTTTTAATTGACATAATTTCTTCAGTCTCTTCACAGTGGGGGTGTTACCAACCCCTCTCAAACTCCATAACATGAATTTAATTGAGTGTCTGTGTATTATACAACTTTCATTTATTTATTTTGTAATTGTTATACGTTTGCATGTGTGTGTATACTAGGTTTTCAAACCATCACCCCCCACACTTGCTAATTGCTGCCTTGAGCGAGTATAATTGCTTCCCAAAACAACGGCTAATTGCTGCCCCAAATTAGGAATATTAGGAGGCCAAAACAGGGGCAAAATGTGGCAAACACAGTAGCATATTGCTGCCCCGAAACAGAAATATATAGTGGCCAAAACAGGGGCAAAAAGAGGCAAATTAAGTAGCAAACTGCTGCCCAAAAATAGCATTAAAAATAGGTCGTGCTCACCCCAAAAACAGGGCCAAAATGAACCTATAGGGATCCTGATTTCTATCATCTAAAATCTCACAAAGAAACATAAGATTGGTATATTAGTTGTCGAGTTCCCATACATGTGTCATACATCCTAGTATTCATAGAATCAACTGCAAAGGGCGTGTTGTCCCTTTATGGGTTGACTCGCCAAGTAGTTTCTTTAATTCTTACTTTGCCTCTCGGTTGTTGTGAGTTGATTCAAACCAACTCATGTTTTATCTTAATTGAAGATTTTGATACGATGTTACATGGTGTATTGCACATTGATTTGATTTAGCTGGTACTCGGAATGGTGGGTAGGCTTAGTTTCTTTATTACTTCGTAAATCGGTTATGGGACATTTCATAACTCTTTTTGTGGTTGTTTTATTATTATAAGTATATTGTTTTAGAGCTGGTTTTTGTATTGGGTTTTAAACAATTATTTTCGAAGCATCTAAATTACGTTAATGTTTCTCGACTATTTCAGACCCATAGCTAATTGCGTTTTGTATACCATTTATTGCAGGAAGTTTACTATCCCACGAGGACTTGTTATACCTGTACCTGAGCCTTTTACCGTTGGAGCTTTTGCATCTATTCTCTCGAACAAAAATCTTGTCAATTATGTCCTCTTTAGTCTCGCTCTCAACCACATGCAGGGTGAGATATATTCAAGTTAAATTTTGTTCATTATATTGTCAAATGGTAAAAGGAAACGCAATGTGTATATTTATTTACATTAGTTGTTTAGAGTGTTGTGGCTATTTCTGTCACGTTTTTTAGTTAATTTTTATGTTTAAACAGGTTGGTTTTCATGAATAAATAAAGGAGACTGCGTCGAATTGTAAAAAAAATATTAAGTGTTTTTAAATGTAAATAATATGAAGATGATTTAGAGAGGCATGAATCGATATTTCAATTATAAATTCATGTTTGTTTCATGTACCATTAACGTGATTAATCCCTCTCTCAATTTTATTGTTGTGTAATTAAGTTGATTATGTATGTTATATGTACGTATACAGATCCATGGCAAGAAAACATCGGCGTTGTTTGAATATGTGCGGTATCATTGTCCAGGAAAGATCACTTGAGAAAAAACCATTCACAACATGAGTGGAAGACAATTTAGACACATATATCGATATCCCACCGAAGTGAGGTGTTGCAACCCCAACCAATGACCCTAGTGGCACCCAGTCAGAGACGTCAATGACCCATATCAACTAGGTAATAACACATATTTATTATATTTTTCTATATGTATGTGATGGCGTGTTAGGTAAGATATATATTGTGGATATCCCGCCGTTATTTTTTTATAATGTTGCGGCTATTTCAGTCATTTTTGAGTTAATTTTTATGTTTAAACAGGTTGGTTTTCATAAATAAACAAAGGAGACTCTGTCGAATTTTTTTAGAAATATTAAGTGTTTAAAAGCTAATAATATGAAGATTTACAAATTTGATAAGGTTTTTAAAGATTTTCATCTATAGGTACTATTAAAAAAGACTACTTCCTTGTTTAAGGTAACTGACACTAAATAAATTTTATTGCAGATCGAATTTTTTTGTGGACAAGGCAAGTCATTGAAGTCGTTTTGATGGAAGTTGTATGGTTCAAGATTGCGAGTTTACTTTGCTTACATAATTTTATTTTAGGAATAGACGGGATTTTATGTATTTTTTTCTAATGAGACAAGTGAAATGTTGTAGAGATAGGTGGGCACATTATTGAAATTGTCTATTTTATCTTTGTATGAACTCTAATTTTAGTTGAATGGCAAGTTGTGTGTGTTGAAATGAGATGTCAAATATGTCATATATTATTTTTAAGAGTTTTTGTTTAAAAGTATATTGAGCATATTATGGAATGGATGAAATTTTAATTTTGGCGCAAAAATTATTAAAGACGGCTTCTTTGCCATCTCAAAAGGTTTCTATAAACGGAGACTTTTTGAGACGGCTAAGTTATCGTCTCCAAAAACTCTTTGGGGACGTATGGTGGTGTCTCTAAAAAAAACTTTAAAAGACGGATTTTTTGCCGTCTCAATAGGTTCCTGTAAGCAATGACCTTTTGAGACGGCGTATTTCCCGTCTCAAAAGAACTTTTTGAGGCGGCTTCTGCCATCTCAAAAAGCTTTTAAAACAGGGGTTTAATACTACGCTCATTTTCCATCTCAAATGGCATCACAAAAGGCATTTGAGACGGCTAGAGGACTTTTTGAGACGGTTGGAGCACCGTAGTAAAAAGTAATTTTTTTGTAGTGCTCTTTGGGGTCATTTATCTCCTTGACGATCCATTGGTGGTCAAATTCAGAATCCAAAATATTGTCATAGTGAGAATATTGGTTGATAATGGGACCTCAACAGATATAATATTTTATCCTTGCTTTCAAAGTCTAGATTTGAAGCTTAGTCAGTTATAACCATATCACAAGCCACTAATAGGCTTTTCTTGTGAAAAAGTTTATCCTCTGGGAACAATCACATTAGAGGTGTTGTTCGACACCTGCTCAGCATGTCGTACAAAAAAAATATGCTTCTTTGTGATGTATAAAAATGTTCAATCCGCTCACAATGTGATCCTCGATAGGGTGGGGTCAAAGAAGTTTGAAGTTGTACCATTAACAATTCATCAATGCTTAAAGTTTCCAACTAATTTTGGAGTAGGTGATGTGAAAGTAGACCAAAAATGGAAATCACTCCTCAATCGAGCAAGAAGACCTGATTGAATTGAAGAAAACTACAACTTACCATGTGCATACCACTGAACCTAACAGTGAATGTGAGGTTGAAACCTTAGATCGCTGGGATGAAACAGAATTGATCAAAGTCCAGATTATGAAAGATACTTAAAACATTATTCTGGATGGCGACAAACCAGAAAGAATAACACATATCGCCTCAACACTGGATCCTATCCTTAAAAAGGAGTTGACTATGTTCATGCGACATCGGAGAAATGTATTTCCTTGGAGCCATGAGGCTATATCTGGGATTTATCCCAATTTCCCCTGTCATGAGCTCAATGTTTGCAAGGATGCCAAGCCTGTCAACTAAAGACGTAGGGTTTTCAGTCTTGAGAAAAATCAAGCTATCCATGAGGAGGTAGAAAATCTTCAAAAAGTGCGATTTATTGAAGATGTGAAGTATCGAGAATGGTTGGCCAACATTGTTATGGTAAAAAAGAAGAATGATAATTGGAGGATGTGCATGAATTTTACATATCTAAATAAATCTTACACAAAAGATCATTTTCCCTTGCCAAGAATTGATCAACTAGTAGATGCTATGGCGGGACACGAGCTTTTAAGCTTTATGGATGCTTATTCTGGCTATAACCAGATAAAAATGAAACCTGAAGATAGGGAAAGTACAACCTTCATCACCCTCAAAGAAATTATTGCTATAATGTAATGCCTTTTTGTTTTAAGAATGCATGAGCAACGTATCAAAGGTTTGTGAACAAGGTCTTTGAAGAGTAGATAGACAAGAACATGGAGGTTTATGTGGATGATATTCTGGCAAAAAGAAAAAAAGCTTTAGACTATAACCCTGACCACATTCAGACTTTTGATTAGTTGGAGAAGCATCAAATGAAGCTTAACCCGATCAAGTGCGTGTTTGGATTACAAAAAGGGATGTTCCTCATCTTCATGGTTAACCAGAGGGTAATTGAGTATAATATAACAGAAATAAAAGCCTTAATTAAAATGGAGTCACCGCCCATAAGAAGGAAGTACAAAGGCTCACCAGACGAGTAGCAACCTTAAACATATTTGTTTCTCGAGCAACGGACATGTGTTTACCATTTTTCAAGGTGCTAAGAAAGAATTTTGAGTGAACTGCAGAATGTGAAGAAGCATTCCAGTAGTTAAAGAAGTACTTTGGATTACCACCATTACTCTCCTGACAAATTTTTAGAGAGAAATTATACTTATACTTAGTTGTTTCTAAGTCATCTGTGAGCTCGACCTTAGTCAGACAGGGCAATGGAATCCAAAAGCCTATTGTGTCCAATCTAAAATCCAGAAGTTGCATTCTGCACCAGTCCATCCCCGAAGTAATGGGCAAACAGAAGTGACGAACATAACTTTATTGAATGGATTGAAGAAGAGGCTTGATGTTGCTAAGGGAAACTGGATCAATGAGCTACACTTAGTCCTATGGGCTTACATAACAATACCGAGAACAGCAATAGGAAAGACACCATATGTGCTTGCGTTTGGAACTAAGACGATGGTACCAACTGAGATCGATTTACCAACTCAAAGGGTGTTGAATTTTAATTCCCCAGTCAGTGACTTGAAGAGGCGACTAGATCTGGATATGCTTGAGGAAGTTAGAGAAGACGTTGCTTTGAGAAATGATGGCTACCAAAAAGAACTATTCATTTCCACAACAAACGGGTCAAGACGACCAACCTTAAATAAGGAGATTATGTTCTTAAGAAGGTAATAAAGAAGAGCAACAAGCTAGAGGCTAACTGGCATGGCCCATATCTCATATCAGCTGTCGTCCGACCAAGAACTTATAGATTTAAGATGCTGGAAGGTGAAGAGCTTAAAAACCCTTGGAATGCTGAGCATCTCCAAAAGTATTACTAGTAATTCAAAGGGTTTCAATTATTGTATTTCGTTTGCTTTTATTTGAATATCGATAAAACGTTGGTTTCAGTCTCTTTAATTTTTTGATTTTTTTCGGAGTACAGTTATATGCATCCCCCAGAACAAAGATGAAATATCCCGTATTTTTATGGCTTTTAATTATGCGATTTAATAAATTAAATTGCCTTGAATTATGAGATTTATTAAAATTAATTTGGGACAATTAATTGGAAATTAATCCGGATTTAAATGCTAGCGAGACGAGAGTTAGTATTTGATTACTATAATGTTGTTGAATATTACTGAGTGATTATGGTAATATGTGATTATTGTATTTATTAAAATTGTTGTGAGTTGAAAATATGGCAGTTTCGGTAATTAAGTTGGGACGCGTGTGTCAGTCGTGTCAGGACCCAATTTAATGAATTTAAAGGTATTTTATTTTTATATCATCCATATGAGCATTTTGAGTACTCCAACGTGTCCGGAAGGGTCGAGATAGTCAGAGAACACTAGCCAAGAGTTTAGTTTGGGTCTCGGGCCATTTTTTGGCCTAACCGATAACCCGGGAGGGTATTTTTGTCAATTTTATTTTTTGGTGAATAGTGGCCCACGAAAATGAGGAGATATTTATCAACCAACACTTGAGTTCCTTAGGGTTTTCACAACCATAGATCATAACGGCAGTTAGAGAGGAAGAGAGGAGAAGTCCAAGGGCTTCCAAGGCCAAAACCACCACACACCGCCACCATCACCGGATTTATGATCCGAAAGAGAGGGGGAATAACCAATAACGTCATCATCGGATCATAATCTATATTTTTCCAGGAAAGTGATTTATCTTGCAAAATTTATGGCATATGTTCTACATGATAAATTAATTTTGGAGACAAATTATGAATAATTGTGATAATATGAAATTGGGGACTAAATCATGAATTTGGTCAGGCTTGCATGTAGTGGACCTTCTGGAATCCTTAAGGGAATGAATTATAAACTAAGAGCTAGGAAAATTCAAAATTTCATTGAGGTTTTAATGATTTTTTAAGAGATAAGGAAAAACTAGGGTTATGGTATTTTAATGACTTTTACTCCAAGAAATCGATAATCTATGATGTTTTGATGAATCTTAAACGTTAAGACTGATGTAGTAATGTTGGTTCATGAATTATTATACTTATTTGGGGAGTTTGGGAAGTTATAATATGATTTGGAGGTGTAAAAATGGAGAATCCCGTAACTGTTAAGAAATTCAGGGTGAATACCTGCTTGATCGATCGATCGACTCAAGAATATCGATCGATCGACCTATTTTGTTCGATCGATCGACCCCTTCTGATTTTTGGCAATTGTTTCCCTTTAAGGTTTAATGAAAATCCCAAAGCCGATGTTGATTCTTAGGGTGATTAATATAATATTGTGGGACTTAAATAAGGTCAGTAGGATCTTAGTTAGCATTGAAAAATGTTATAACTTATGGGATCTAGCGTTATAATTACGAACGATTACCGCGTGAGAACAATGTGAGGTCTTTCGATTTTAGAATTGAAAGTGGAATGAAAGATAATTTAAGGTATTATATGTATATTTGTTGAGATAACCTTAGGAACAAATGGGAAACCTAGTATTCACTTGGGATAGGTATAGGTACCGAATTCGTATGACGAGACTTGTCGCGCTAAATAAATATTACGTAGAATATCCGAAATGTAATTATTGTGGGTGAGATTTAATATATAGGGGAGGAGTATACCTATATTGAATTTGTACATATATACTGGTTATGTGAATGCCTAGTGTATGGATTTCTTATGTGTATAACATACCTACCATACTTGCTATCACGGGAGGTTAGTTTTCGGAAAAGGGCCATCTTATCTTTGTGTGCCTTCGGGGGGATTTATATTGGTACCTTAAGGACATAGGACTGTGAATGAATTATTTGTGAGTTGATAAGTCGGCTGACCGTGGGAGCATAGGTATGTGTGTGACCCATGGGTATGTGAAATATGTTCGCCTCCAATATGTGTGATTTATATTTAAACGGTTTCTGAGTGATTCGGAACTTGTGATCCTTACGTACGTGATGTACCGGGATTCGATAGCAGGGTATGAGGGTATCGTAGGTTCTATCCTTGTGGGGTGCCTGATTTGTATATGATATATATATACTTGAGATAGTTTTGTTGTGTTGCTTAGTAGATGTGAATAACTAAGAAAATTGAATGGTCTACGAATGTGGAAAATTAAATAAAACTTGTGATAAGCAATTTAATGAATGTGGATGTGAGTTATAATTATACTTGGTTGCATAATACGAGCAGTCACCTTATATTAGTATGAGATAGCAGGGGCCAGTAAGGACTAGTTAGATAGTGGCATATCTAGGAGGGGTTAAGGGTACACGTTAAGCGTGCACATTAGTTGAGAGGTGAGAAACTCATTGAGAGTATGTGACTAACATGTTTAACATATGTGTTGTTTAATATTGTAATTTAAACACTTATAGTTTTAAAATATTTTCACCTCGGGGTCTGACTCGTTTGCTTTCAAATCTATTTTTTGTAAAAACATTTTAGGTGCCCAGCCACAGGGACGCCACAGTGGCAATTTTTGACACGATAACCCGTTTATGGTAATAACCCGAAATGAACCGAACTTGACATGATTAACTTGTATAGATTTAAAAGTACCCAAAACTTATACTCAAATAAAAATCAACGCGACCCGAAAATGACACGACTAACCCGAATTGCCACCCCTAGACGCCAAGCATAGGAGTTCCATTATGATGTCGTGTTGTAGCTGCTGTGGAAGCTACAGGATCTTGGTAGTAGACGCCTTAATATTCCTCCTTGGTTCCTTCAGAGTCATATGTATCAGTTAGGGCATGTCGCCCACTCTTATTTAGAGGTTGTAGTTACAGACTTTCATTATTTTGGTTATTAGTTTATTTATTCATACTCTTGTATTGGGACTTTATGTACACTGGTATTAATAATTTTGGAGTGTTTACTCCGGACTCAGTTGATTTCATTTCGTTGGTTATTCTTATGAGATTGTTTATGCAATTTTTGGTTAATGATTTAATTCTTGATTATTTGTTAACTTAACTAACAAAATTTGACATCTCTCTTTTTAAATATTAGGTGGCTAGTAATTAATTAAATATTTATCGACAGTGATGCTAAGACTGAACCAACTTTATATTATGTATTAATTTAATAAAGGAGTAGCTACCCGGTATTTAATTAGACGGGGTATCACAGGTGGTATCAGATCATCAGGTTCTAGTGTCCTTTAGGATCTGTACGGCTTATTCTACTTCCAGCGTAGCTTTCTTTGGTATAGAGCCCTACGTTTAGGATTGTTGATTTCTTTGGTGAGATTTCGTTCTCCTGCTATGATGTATATGATAGTGAATCTTATTTGCATTCGGGTGTGTTCGTGTGTCAAACAATGCAGTACGTCAGGCGAAGACAGTTGGACGGATAGTAGGAGGTAAAGATCAGTTGAGGTTATTTGATTTATTAAAGAAGGATGATCGAAGTTGAACTCACCCATATTATGGCACAGAAGTCCATGACGGTAAAGACGTCTAAGGCGCGACTTGTGACTTCCTGGTACATCGATATTACGAAGTGGGGTCAAATTAGACTCACCCATCAAGATTGGATTGGGAGAGAGTCAGACAAAATATTTAAATAACCAGCAGTATAAGTACTAAAAATACGGAGATGGCGTGTACTAGCTAACCAACGTAAAATATCTGAAGGCTTGGACATATGACGGGGTATGGCTAATCGGGAGTGAATATTTGGGGTAAAATTTTTCCTTGGCTAGTAAGATAGGAGTTTCAATGGTGAAAGGCAACCACCACACTTAGAAGTGGAAATGTCTTGTTAAGAGAAGGTGCATACGTATGGTTTGACCATAAGTTCCTTCATTAGATGTTCAGAGTGAGATACGAACGTTGTTCTGAACTCTCACCAGAGGGTTGGACAGAGGTCACTTTGTGATTTTTTTTTAATTAATTAGCGAACCTTACACCGGATGAAGTAGGTGAAATGGAGAAGAGGACATTAAAAGGAAAATTTACATGCAAGAAGAATTGTTAGCACTTCTAATGAATTCTGCTTGGACGGACAATGAAAATGGTAATAATGTCACGTTGTGTTAATATGGAGGTAAACTTTTCCTTGGGTGGGGAGATGCAAGGATCGAGGAATTTATATAGAGTAAGAATGGGGGAAATGGTGTTGGAGAACACCACAAGGGGGAGACCCAACGGGGGACCCGTTAAAATGATTCGGATAGCGGAATTGTTACCGAGCGACGTTGATTTTAGTAAGAGATGTGAAAACTAGTAGAGTGTTCCCTAGGGCATCAAATCTAAGGGAACAACGGAGGTAGTCATCAGAGTCGAGACTACCAACGTCCGAGAGAAGGACCACCTTAACATGGTCAGTGTGACCAGAGATAAGAGGAGTATGTGTAGAGGTATTTTATGGGGAGTGAAAAATGTACGCTATATATGTTTCCCGAAGCAAGTATAGGGATAAGGGTATGGTGCTTAGCAAGGGCAATAGTTATTAAAATTTTCGATTTGGTACGAACAGGTGTGAGTCCAGGAACCATTTGAGCAGCCAGGGCAATTGACGAGATAGAAGTATGAGTTATATCGTCAGATGGTGTTGCGTGTTGTATCTGTCAGGAACAAGTTACTACTTTTTCTATTTTTGTTGCTATATTCGCTTGAGAGTCGAGTTTAGTGAGTATCTCGGCAATGTTATTATTTATGTGGATATTTTTCCTGGTATAATGGGGTTACCTTAGTGTTATCCGCGGAGGATGAATGAGTATATTGATAGTGGTATAAACTTTATTAAAATTACTCGTTTTAGTGATGTGTTATACGAGTATGATATTATCCTGATTGTGGTTTTATAATAATGGTTAGACCGATAGTGTGCGGTTATTACAAATCTATCGGGGTTACTATCTTGCTGTTGAATGTTTTGTTCTGGTGAGACCCCATCTGCGAGAGGGTCGGGCTCGCGTTTATATATTTATATATATGTATATATATATCATCGAAATTTCCAAAGGTATAATGGTATCGGATAATGGATCCCAGTATGTGTAGGGAATTAATTATATGATTCGGGATGTAATTGGTTTACTATTTAGCGGAAAGATTTAGCTGGTTATTATAATTAATGCTCAGGACATAGTAATAAGAAGAGTACAATGTTTCATCACCCTTTAGAGACATGGGAGTTAATACTCATAGTTGTAAGTCTGGAGGACGGGATTTTTTTTTAGAACCCCGATTATATTTGCATGATGTTTATGGAAGGTGATTTCCATCAATGTTAAGAGATGGTGTCTTTCGGAAGGAGTTCCTTGTTTAAGTGAAATTGCGGAAGGAGATGTAACTTTATTATCAAGAAGCGAGAATATAGGGGTACATGTTATGGACCGAGGGCCTAACAGATTCCGATGACTGACAATGCTAGGAAGTAGTGTATCGGGGGGGTTCCTTATTTGGATTTCACTTTGCGAGACATCCCACGCATGAAACTTAGCGTAAGGTTGGTAGTAAGGAGATGTTTGGCCATTCTTCTATGATTTGGGTACCTCGATCGTTATGAAGAAATGTAGTTAGAACTGGAAGTTAAAGGGTAAATTAAGATATAAGGCCAGTAGAGCCAGTGGTGTGGTGAGGACGTACGAATAATTTTGTTTTATTCTGGCGGATTGAAGGATGCAATGAGGTTAAGGAGGATTTAGGATTTCAAATTCGGGGGTGATTGAGAATGCCCAAGTGGTATAGCCATGTTACAAATGCAGGGGCAGTAAAGAGTTTGGAGTACGTATGAAGCGTATATGATGTTTAAATCCGTATGCACGGGTTATAAGGGGTATATACATCTTAGTTTACTAATGTAGTAAACGCCGAAAGAAGAGACATAGACGGGTGAAATTATTACTTATGGGATTAATATGAAGAAATGGAAGTGGTAGAATGGGTTAAGCGTCGTAAGAGAAGGTGATAATGAGTATAATCATGTGCAATCAGAGTAGCACGTCCGAATTTGGTGAAAAGGTAGTGAGAAACCATTTAAAAAGGGGGTATTCTTTGAGAAAACAAATATTTAACTATTATGTACAATTTGGAGCGGAGTTCCACCCAATCGAATGTTGAGGGTGGCTTACGTGTAAATAGAGAGAGGATGTTGATAAAGTATAAGAGTCCAGACGTGCACAACATGGTGAAAGGTGCACGGGCTAAAATTTTGGTATACGTCGAGGGAAGAAGGGGGTTAGTAAGTATCACTTAACGGGAAGAAGTATACGCTAAAGTCGGCATTGAAAGGGGTATAGTAAGTAGTAGATCGGTTGGGGTAAGATGATCAACCAGATAATTTTTTATCAAGCCAATGATTCCAGTGATGGAAAAGTCAAGTTGGAAAATTTCCTTGAAGGGATTGCCAACTTATAGATAAGTAACGAGTTCCTTCGAATATGTGGGACAGGTTGTCCAGAAGGAGAGGAATTGTTATATCCTTGGGTGATTTACACTATTAGATAGTGAACACGCCGGTATGTGGTCCTATGCAGTATTATTCAAAACTAGGATGAGATCCCAGAAATCCACCTTCAATATGAGGTATCAGCAAGTAGTGGAGATAACATTTCGTTATAAGAAGGTTGTATCATATATAGCCCGAGGAGTAGGCGCAAGGTGATGGACGACTGGTGTAACTGTATGAAAGAAATTTTGGATTCATTGCGATCATTTCATTTCTAAAGCGGGTATAACTAGTAAGTGAGGTATATTGTGGTAAGGGGGAGAAGATATTACCTCATGGTAAAGTTGGGTGAAAGCACCCGTATCTATTCATAGTGGACAAGGTGCTTACTGAGGTTTTGTGTGGATAAACCTTATCATTATTTATCTTGATGTTTAGAGGTGAACGGATTATCGGAGTTTTGGATCAGTCAGGAGTTAGAGTCCGACGACAAAAATGGGATAACCACCAACGGTCGTGAGTGGCTTTCCCTTGTGCAAAAGTTATAACACCAGAATAGAGATTTAAAGAACGGACAAGAGTAGTCAGACGTTCTATGGTTTCTCCCAGGATGGGAGTTTTGTGTCTAGTTAAATGCGGGATTTGATACGTAGTGAAGTACGGACTCACAGTAATATTAAGATAATGCGGCCAATAATGTATAGGTTATTCTTATTCGAATGTTGTTTAGTAAGAGCACAACGTGAGGTGCATTTATTGAGGTATAACCATATAATTGATAAAGTGTCAAGAGTGTTCAACAAGCTTGTTGTGAAGCGAGGGCTATAGTGATTGAGCCTTTCTTTGTATTTTACTTTGAGTACTGGAGGATTATAAATTTTTCCAGATATGCCTATTTTCCGAATTTTAGGACGAAATTCCGTTATTAGGGGGGAGTATGTAATACCCCGTATTTTTATGGCTTTTAATTATGTGATTTAATAAATTAAATTGCCTTGAATTATGAGATTTATTAAATTAATTTGGGATAATTAATTGGAAATTAATCCGAATTTAAATGCTAGCGAGACGAGAGTTAGTATTTGATTACTATAATGTTGTTGAATATTACCGAGTGATTATGGTAATATGTGATTATTGTATTTATTAAAATTATCGTGAGTTGAAAATACGGCAGTTTCGGTAATTAAGTTGGGACGCGCGTGTTAAGACCCAATTTAATGAATTTAAAAGTATTTTATTTTTATATCATCCATATGAGCATTTTGAGTACGCCAACGTGTCCGGAAGGATCGAGATAGTCATAAAACACTAGTCGAGAGTTTAGTTTGGGTCCCGAGACATTTTTAGGCCTAAACGGCAACCGGGAGGGTATTTTATTTTCATTTTTTGTTGAATAGTGGCTCACGAAAATGAGGAGATATTTATCAGTCAACACTTGATTTCCTTAGGGTTTTCACAACCATAGATCATAACGGCAGTTAGAGAGGAAGAGAGGATAAGTCCAAGGGCTTCCATGGCCAAAACCACCACACACCACCACCATCACCGGATTTATGACTGGAAAGAGAGGGGGAAACAACCAATAACGTCATCATCGGATCAGAATCTATATTTTTCCAGGAAAGTGATTTATGTTGCAAAATTTATGGCATATGTTCTACATGATAAATTAAATTTGGAGACAAATTATGAATAATTGTGATAATATGAAATTGGGGACTAAATCATGAATTTGGGTAGGCTTGCATATAGTGGACCTTCTGGAATCATTAAGGGAATCAATTATAAACTAAGAGTTAGAAAATTTTGAAATTTTATTGAGGTTTTAATGATTTTTGAAGAGATAAGGAAAAACTAGGGTTATGGTATTTTAATGACTTTTAATCCAAGAAATCGATAATCTATGATGTTTTGATGAATCTTGAATGTTAAGACTGATGTAGTAATGTTGGTTCATGAATTATTATACTCATTTGGGGAGTTTGGGAAGTTATAATATGATTTGGAGGTGTAAAAATGGATAATCCCGTAACTGTTAAGAAATTCTGGGTGAATACCTGCTTAATCGATCGATCGACTCAAGAATGTCGATCGACTCAAGAATGTCGATCGACCTCTTTTCTACGATCGATCGACCCCTTCTGATTTTTGACAATCGTTTCCCTTTAAGGTTTAATGAAAATATCAAAGCTGATGTTGATTCTTAGGGTGATTAATATAATATTGCGGGACTTAAATAAGGCCAGTAGGGTCTTAGTTAGCATCAGAAATGTTATAACTTATGGGATCGAGCGTTATAATTACGAACGGTTATCGGGTGAGGACGATGTGAGGTCTTTCGATTTTGGGACTGAAAGTGGAATGAAAGATAATTTAAGGGATTATATGTATATTTACTGAGATCACCTTAGGAACAAATGGAAAACCTAGTATTCACTTGGGATAGGTATAGGTACCGAATCCGTATGACGAGACTTATCGCGTTAAATAAATATTACATAGAATATCTGGAACGTAATTATTGTGGGTGAGATTTAATATATAGGGGAGGAGTATACCTATATTGAATTTGTATATATATATACTGGTTGTGTGAATGCCTAGTGTATGGATTTCTTATGTGTATGACATACCTACCATACTTACTATCACGGGAGGTTAGTTTTCGGAAAAGGGCCATCTTATCTTTGTGTGCCTTCGAGGGGATTTAGATTGGTACCTTAAGGACATAGGACTGTGAATGACTTATTTGTGAGTTGATAAGTCAGCTGACCGTGGGAGCATAGGTATGTGCGTGACCCGTGGGTATGTGAACTATGTTCGCCTCCAATATGTGTGACTTACATTTAAACCGTTCCTGAGTGATTCGAAACTTGTGATCCTTACGTACGTGATGTACCGGGATTCGATAGAAGGGTATGAGGGCATCGTAGGTTCTATCCTTGTGGGGTGCCTAATTTGTATATGATATATATATACTCGAGATAGTTATGTTGTGTTGCTTAATAGATGTGAATAACTAAGAAAATTGAATGGGCTACGAATGTGGAAAATTAAATAAAACTCGTGATAAGCAATTTAATGAATGTGGATGTGAGTTATAATTATACTTGGTTGCGTAATATGAGCAGTCACCTTATATTAGTATGAGATAGCAGGGGCCAGTAAGGACTAGTTAGATAGTGGCATAACTAATACGAGTTAAGGGTACACGTTAAGCGTGCACATTAGTTGAGAGGTGAGAAACTTATGTGAGAGTACGTAACTAACAGGTTTAACATATGTGTTGTTTAATATTGTAATTTAAACACTTGCAGTTTTAAAATATTTTCACCTCGGGCTCTGACCCGTTTGCTTTCAAATCTATTTTTTGTAAAAACATTTTAGGTGCCCAGCCCAGGGACGCTAAGCATAGGAGTTCCATTCTGATGACATGCTGTAGTTGTTGTGGAAGCTACAAGATCTTGGTAGTAGACGCATTCATATTCCTCCTTGGTTCCTTCAGAGTCATTTGTATCAGTTAGGGCATGTCGCCCATTCTTATTTAGAGGTTGTAGTTACAGTTTACAGACTTTCATTATTTCGGTTATTGGTTTATTTATTCAGACTCTTGTATTGGGACTTTATGTACACTGGTATTAATAATATTGTAGTCTTTACTCCAGACTCAGTTGATTTCATTTCGTTGGTTATTCTTATGAGATTGTTTATGCGATTTTTGGTTAATGATTTAATTCTTGATTATTTGTTAACTTAATTAATAAAATTTGACATCTCTCTTTTTAAATATTAGGTGGCTAGTAATTAATTAAATGTTTTTCGACAGTGATGCTAAGACTGAACCAACTTGATATTCTGTATTAATTTAATAAAGGAGTAGCTACCCGGTATTTAATTAGATGGGGTTTCACAAAAGATAGCATATATATTCTTCAGTTCCGACCAAAGTCAAACCAGGGCTACAATCCTCAGTACTTGGTCGTCAATAAAAATAACTAGACAAGTCAAAATTGGATTAAAATCCTCAGTACTCGGTCGGTCTATTAAAAATAACAACTAAAACCAAGTCAAAACAGGATTTCAATCCTCAGCAGTTGGTCAAGAATGAGTGGTAAAACTTCATATAAAAATGAACAAGTTTTACCCAAACTAAGCCAACTGCAGGAAGACATGTAAAAATTCCTAAATATCGGAATACAAACATATATTCCTAATACGATTGGTCACGACTGATAACAAATGCAAAATTTAGGTCTATAAATCTAAGTACATTAGTAGAATCTATAGATCACCAATGGTAACCAATACTAAATTTGGATAAATATATCAAAGTGTATTAGTAGAACCAATGGCAACCACTAGTAACTAATACTAAATTTGGATGAATATATCTAAGTGTATTAGTAGAACCAATGACATTACAATCACGAGTTAACTAAAATAATCGCAAGTTAACAAAAACTAACATATTTCATTCATATAAAATTGTAGTACATTCAAACCCCCCAAAGCTTTGTTATAGCCTTCCATCCATACCTCTATGGGTTTTTTTTTAAATTGGAAGGTTAACCTTTCGACTTGATGTTGAAGTTTCTTCAAAACTTCATCCTTCACTTTCAATTAAGAGGGTTGGTTGTCTTTAACTTCCAGCTTTGTGGACAAATCAACAGTAGCTTGACTCTTGGCCTTCAGCTGGGCTGCCTGATCAGTTAAAGTCTTCTTAGTCTTGGCTTATTCTAAATTTGGCCGTCCCAGCTCTCTGTTTGGAAGATTGTGCAGGTTTGGATTTTTTCAAAGCTTCAAGTTCTTCCCTCAATTTGGCATTTTCCTTCTCCAAAAAAGAGACACCTTCATCGGCATCAGCAATAGAAGATTGTTTCAAAGACCCAAGCTCATCACTCAATTTGTTGTTCTCTTCTTCGAGAAGTTTAGAAATCTCTCTGGCCTCATCAACCTCACGTTTTTAGTAAAAACTCATTTTTTCTGAAAGCAGAGGCGTACTTCCCTAGCTTCTCTTCAAATCCCCAGGCTTCACTCAATGTCTTGTACTTGGTTTCATAATCAACTTGAAGTAAAGCTTTGGCCTCATTATGCTCTACTTGTAATTCTTCTATCATTTCATAATGTGCAACAATATTAGCTACAGTCCGATCAAAAAGAAACTTAAGATAAGTGTATGCATCCTTGGCCTGATCATAAGCATTTGCACCGAGCAAGTCTGTTAATTCTTATTAGTCAAGTCCAAGTGACCAGCTTTGAACAGGTTGTTACAACGTTTGAGTAAGTCATAATCACTGGAAGAAATTTATTCTATCTTGGCCATAAACTCGAAAGATAAAGTAACAATTGATCAATAAAAGAATATGACAGAACAACAACAAACAGTATGAAGAAAAAGTTCTTTCATTAATAAGTAAGGAAAAGTACAATTACACTAGACCAGAAACAAAAAGAAAATAAAAGAAAGGTATAAAATACAAAGACCAAATGCCGAGCAAGTCTAAAACTTCTTCTTATCCTTTTCAACGTCAGGATTTACACACTGTCGGTAGAAGGGGCGGCTGGAATAATAGGGTTTTTTTCTTGTTCGACTAGTGGGATTGCTGAGTCAGCAACATTCTTGTCTTGGCCGTGAGGGGATGCAGAGTCAATGGCCAAAGAAGATTCCATTTAACCATTATCATCCTCAATCTCTCCATTAAGGTTGGGGGGGGGGGGGGGGGACCAGGGTCATGCTTAAGGAAGTGTTCAAAATCCTTAGCGGTACCAACTTCCTTCAGTGCCAGCGACCAACCTTCTTTGAAGAATTTTTTCTTAGCATACCAAACTTGAGCATAAGTGGCGGAAATATCCTTATCCCAGCCCTTGGTGAAGGAATCATCCCTAGACTTCTTCCTCTTGGCCTTCTCAACAGAAAGGTCTTTGGTTAACTTAGCTACTTGACTTTCAGCAGCCTCTGCGTTCAGCTTGAGCAGTAGTCTAATCAACCCTCTGTTGTGCTTCCTTGGTAGTCTTAATCTTCTCCTCCCAAGTCCTCTTCTCAGTCTCCACAGCTTGTTGGGATTCTAGCAAAGACTTCTTTAGAGCCTTAAATGCCTCTTCCACATCTCCCAAAGAAGAATGTAGTTGATCGTCCTTCTCCATCCTCTGGTTGTAGTCAACCAAGAACTGTAAGAAAAGGCCAAGTTAGTACACACTAAAGAGACATGAATAACATCCGACCTACTTTAAAAATGAAAACTTACTAAGGCCAGGCTTTGAGAAGCCCTTGGTGACAGTTGAAATCGGGACATTGAAGCAACAATAGCTTTGTGGTTTGGGAGGGTGCCAGACTTGATTAATTTCCTAGACAAGCTAGGAATAATGGTTGCAGAGGATCCCACAACAGAGGAGACATTACCAACCAAGGCCTGTTGGTCGGCGACGATAGTTTTTTCAATTTTCTTATCAGTAAGACCCTTCCTCAATCTCTTGAAAAGAGACTCTTCACCTTTGTTGGTGGTGGGCTTCTTTCTACCACCCACCTTCTTCTGGGCACCAGCACCAACAGACTTAAAGGTTCCAATGGTTTATTCATCCTCCAAAAGGTTAGGAATTTTTCTTTTACCCATGCTAATAGCAAGAAGAAGCTCTAAGTCAAAGGATGAGGAAGTGTGTAAGAAGGTTCACCACCACCAGATTCGGTGATAGAAGATGTAGAGATTAGATCTCTCTCCAAGTCTATCATGTTGGAAGGAGCAAAAGTTATTGTCCGAGTAATAAAAAAAGTCATAGAGCTTTTATACTTCAATAGATAGGAAGCTAACTTGGTGTGCTCCTCGCCAATTTTCTGATGAAGGCCGCACAAGAACTTGAGCTCGTCAAGATTGATATCACTCTTTTTAGGACTTTTCTTCTTCCTATCAGCTGTAACTAAATATAAAAACTAAGGTTAACTGACATATCAATAAATAGTCCATCATCATGAATGTTTAAAAAAATACATTACAGCCTATGTCATGACCCTCCTAAGGACAT